>CM077116.1:5717045-6352272 GCA_039619475.1 Icerya purchasi | reverse complement strand
TTAAAAAATGTATAAATAAAACATCTTAAAATGAAACAAGATACAGAAATTTCCTTCAAAATTTATATTCCAAATAATAAGACCCGTACGTTTACATCGGACTGTGGGATGTTTCATTTATTCCTCACATATAAAATCGAGTTCTTTACTGTCTCCCAGACATGTAACAGTTTATTTCAACGATAGGATTTAGAAATAAAATTAAAGAACAAAGCATGACATGAAAATTTCCTTCAATGTTTGAAATCGAAGTATCGAATTTCGGTGGTTTTTTTAATAAACTCCTGGATTCATATTCATGAAATAATAATAAAATTTGATCTTTTTCGTACTTGTATATACAAGCACGTACATCTAAGTACATACAGTGAGAGAGTCGTTCTGATTGATTTTGAAATTAAAAGAATTAAAAAAAGCAGTAGAATTGATTGATACATATCTATCTATCTATATATATATATATATATATATATATATATATATATATATAAAAAAGAAAACGACACGTTAGTTACACCACTTGTAAGTCAAGAACGGCTGGACCGATTTTGATGATCTTTGATTTAGATTTCTTATATAATTAGTATCATACATTTTCTGTTTTTAACATTTTATTAATTTTAATTATACACGTATTACAAAAATTTTTTTATTAATATATAATATAATTAGCCGACATGTTTCAGAGTGTGTACTCCATATTCATGGAATTTGTTGGATTTGTCTCCGCTCCGAATAGCAGAATACGAAATTTAAAACAAAATTTATGAAGAAGATTCATTCTTTTTTTTACTGTTTTTGGTCCCATAATTTTTTAACCGTAATTTTTGGATTTTATGAAAGAGCTTCTGTGTTTTGTTTTATATTTTGAATTTGCTTTTAAAGGGTTATTTGGTGGTGAGTTATGAATTTTTTAAGGGTGATTATTCAGGTTGTTCTAAATTTAATTGAATATTTTTGTCGTTTGTGAACCATCTTATTGGGTTATACTGATCTTTGTTATTAAAACGAATAATGCCTTGCTGCCACGTGAATTACATTAATTTTAATGTAATTAAAATACTTTTCATTTTGATTTTTGTACAGTTACCGAACTTAATAAAAAACTGAATTTAATTCAGCTAATGAGTTAACACAACATTTACGCCGGGTCAGATAGTTTGTAGAAAAATTTATAAAACATTTCATATATACATACAACGAGTAAGCAACGAATCTTCGATAGTATGTATAATTTGAATATTAATCGCGATGAATGAATTCGACTAGCGAGGGAAAGAGATGGTCGACTATTATATACAGGCTTGGCAATGCATTAAATATAGAGAAATAATTATCTCGCTTTATTTTCAGTGAGTAAAAATATTCGCTATTGCAATTTTTTTGGGCGAAAAGGATGTCTTCAATCATTAGTCTAGCGAAGAATTGGTTGCTTCCCTAAAGGTTGTATGTCTCCGTATCTAAAATAAATGTTAATATACTATGAAGTGTGTTCGGTATGAACAAAGATATAGTGAACGAACGCACGAGGACAGTATTAAGGTGTGCGGGAACTGATGAGCACCATCTAACTGAACTTTAATATTTTCCGAGCCTAATAAAAGCTCAGTAGAACAGTGCGTGTCAATTTTCGAGAGGTGGTTTGTTTTGTTCTCTTATGTAAATGTTCCAAATCAGAAAAATCTAATCTAGAAGAAGTTTTTTCAGGTGTATTATTAAAACAAAACACAAAACAGATGAAAAACAGAATAGACGATTCGTTCTCGGAAAACCTACCGTAACTATTCGAATTATCAGTTATATTCAACGTTACCTACTATAAATTTATGCGCACAGTTTGAGTTTGGTCTAGACTTTGGTCTGACATGTATCCATCTTTATTCTCAAATCGCTTTTCACAGTACCGTCTTATTCAACCGGTTCCTAGTTTCCTGCCTTGGTTTCAATCTATTCCTACCTGTCGTCGTTCCACTGTTGTTTCCTTAATTAGGCTTAGAATCAATCATTCTCTACTCTCCTCTTCTCGCTTTCGATTCGCTTTGTCCCCTTCTCCTTTCTGCTCTCTTCACGCTTCTGAGCCTTCTTGTATTTGTGACTCAAATCACATCCTATTCGAATGTTCTACATTCTCTAACGAACGCTCCTTTCTTTACGCCCAACTTCTAGTTTTGGGTCTTCCTACTCCCTTTAACGCTACCTATATTCTTTCCTTCCCATTGCCTTCAGTTATTCCATTGCTGCTGTCCTTTGTCTTTTCCATTTCTGACCGCTTGGCTATTTAGTTATAACTCTTAATTTTTCATGTTGTTGGGTCAAGGCCGCTGGCGCGCCCAGGGTAGGAAAAAAAAAGAAAAGAAGAGTTTGGTGCCTGTCTAGCTAATGTTTTTAGTTTAATTTTGTACGATAACGTCAGTTGACGAAAATTCAAAATTTAAAATATTACTTATTCAGTTGTCGGCCACCTCCACAATTGGAACGAACGAAAATGTAAAACAAGCTGTAAATATAGCGTTCATGTTACTATAAAATAACACCGATTAGCCGACATATGACGAACACCCCAAAAAAAACAACAAAAACATACATATATACCGGTGTATATAGCCGTGTTTCTGTTCTTACAGATTTTGTTGCGAACACAATTGGGAAACATCATCATGAAGTGTTCCTTCTTTTTTTTGTTTTTTTTTTTTTTTTGATCCAGCTCACGCTATTTGACAATTTTCCTTCTAATTATCTTAAAGTTCTATTTTCGCAGCCTTAATAAATTTCTATAAGCTTATACATATATATATATATATATATGCAAATGAAGGCGGCTGATGAACAATTTCCATCATTGCCAGGAGTAAGGTATGTCTCTTCAGTAATATGAACCTAATGGAATTCCCCTTTCGTTACCCATGTTCCATACAATACTAAATGCTACGGAATCTCAATTTCCTCCGCAGTTTTTGCAAACCTCGTTATTTAATGTACCTAACTGAAATAATTTATCCGGAGGCCGATAATGGTCCACTTGTAATCCATTTATGCAAGTTATGAAATCTTTCTCTCCACGGTCGCAGTTGAATACTCGTAGTCTTGTGTACTATGCGATATATTTTCCCTTTTTCTGCTTGCATATTTCTTTATGCACCGATTTCTATTTTTCATACATGCTATTTCTCTTTTTTTTCCCCGTTTTTTTTTCTTTTCTTTCTTGGGGCTTGTCAATCAAGGACCTTTACTCAGAAACACAAATAGAAAGGAAACAAGTCCGGTTATATTTTAATCCGATCAGAAATCGTCGATAAAAAGGAACCAATAGCAGGAATAATTAATGGGGAAAGGAAAAACAGAATATAAGAGGCGCAATAAGGAATAGGAAGCCTCAGCCTCAACAGATAGTAATAGAAAGCAGAACGCTCCACTGAAAGAGATGAACACTCAATGAACACATAATCGGAGTCGAAAATAACTGCATAATGTGGTGGGGAGGAAATTAGGGAAAAGTGAAATCGGGAGAAGGATTCTACATCTTATTTCTATTACATTAGTCCTACGTCGACCACAAGAATGATGCATCTTCTAGTTGAATACCTGACATTTTTTAAGAATATTTCACAGATTTTAATCGAATTAGTTCCACCACCAATAAGCAGTATGTGAAAATATCCTTTTTATCTATGAACCTCGTGAACAGACTAATGACCTTTAGATTGACGCAGCTACCTACGTGACAACGAGTATAGTATAATTATCGTTGTTTCGAACGTGTTCGTATGTAAAATGCGTATTTACAAAATTATTGCGGATAAACTTGATGCGACAAAAACCTATATAAACCTATCATAACGGATTACATTAAAATTTTCAACTCTCAAAATACAGCGAAGGGATTATAATTGTATCAGTTATATTTCAGTCTAAGCAAATCGTAACGGCTGGTCGAGAATGCAATTCCTTGTCGGCAGAAATAGAGATAAATCCTAATAAACCAGTTTATATATAATAGCGATTTACACAACTCACCTAGTAGAAATGCTTCGGAATTTTCAGGTACTTAAGCAAACTTATTATGACATAGTTGAAACTAAAAAGGACTTTCTAACACGTGATAACACTGATTTACTATGGCGTCACAACCTCGCCGATAACCGACATATTATCAATAAAAATTAGTTCGGCTTTAAGGAAAATAAATCTGCTATTTCGGTTTTAATGAGTAAAGATATAAAAAAGAGCCGATACCAAATGAGAAGCAATTTCTTAATATATTTCATTGATTTAACTGAAATATTCGACGGCAGACGAACAGTGCTAGTGTCAGCGATTTCGACTTTAATAAAAAGTAAATGAAGAATAATTTGCTCATTTACCGCGCTAAATAGAAAATTCAAGTTCCACGATGAATTTAAATTTATTCACGGTATTTACGTAGCAATTTTAAATATTACGCAAAATAAAATGCACTTTCGAAATTGAAAATTACAGAGTTACGTGATTGCAATTTTTGTATTACACGCTTATTATTGTTATAATATAAGCAAATGTTTGTGAAATTCATCTGCAGATTCGGAATAAATCCGCGTAAAACTCGGTCACCAGCTACACTGCATATTAATGGCAACTCATTCGCTGGGATCAGCATGAAGCAAATAATCTGAGGTATTCCCAAATGCAAAGTCCGATGGATCGAGTTTATACGTTCATTCTCATTTGATAATATCAAATGGGTGTATCAATCTTTTCGATGTACTTTTATACCGCGAAATTGTGTGAATACGGAAAAATTTATGCCACAGTTAAAAATAATCGTATTACCCTTCCGTCGGGGCGAATGTGGCTCCTGCCCACATTTATATGTATACACTATAATTCGATGTGAGTGATGTCCGTAAATGCATCGTCATAATAATAATTACGCACGAGGAGGACTGTGTAGTATAGTTTCAGCAATAATTCGAAATGGAAGTCTCGAAAAGCAAAATCCATCGGAAGTGAACAATGTAAAATATTTCGCGCTGCACAGAGGAAACAGAATGGCCTAATAACAACAACAACAACAGCTGGTTAAAACACAAAATAACAATTTGTAAATAATTTCGGCATTATTTCATCATCGGCTAAAGTCAGTGTGACGGAACATTTACACAGCCGTTGTCTAATAGCACCGACGGCATTTCTACTCATTGTCCTAGATCGTAAATTGCAATTACTATTTAACTAACTAGGTAAGAGAAGTGTTAATACTAAGACTAGTAAATAACTTTAAAAGTAAAGAAATAATTAACATTTACTTCCGACAGCAAATGAAAATAACTTTAGTTGTTACTGCGTGTGTATTTGAAAGTTTAATTTGGTAGTTTTAAATTCGCTCGCCGCTAAAGATAAACTAAACCGGGTAAATTAAAAATATGCCACTGCATTTTTCGGGAATTTTTTTCGGCAAAGCGAAAAGAAAATATAGAAAGGTAATAGCAGCAAGAAAATGGAAAAAACGGCAACAGTTTCCTGAAAGATCAACATAACAGTCAGCAGCGACTTGCGAACAACTCGACGATGGCGTTGCTGGTGCGCGCTCGCATGAGAATTTTCATGAATGGTCCAAGAGGAAAAATTGAATTCAGCTTCTGAATAAAATATAACGGCCGTTTCAGCGGGAGTCTTCCAATGAAAAAACGCAATCTTTCTCGGCAGGATTTACAATTTATCGGCCGACCACGCCATACAGTGGTAAGGGCGCCCATCTGCGTCTCGCTTATGTAAAACAAACTGCGTTAATATTTAATAAACAATCCAACATAGCAGGCGCATGATTGAAAACACCAACAGCTACATTAAATGGAAAATATTCACTGGCTGCTTTAGGGACCGCTGCACGGCATAAAATATTAAATAAGATTTCGGAAATTACTTGCGCTTCTTAATGGTCACAGAAGGAGAAGCAGAGCTCGCCGAAATATTCCGTTATTAAATTTTGCGATTTTCGATGCATATGGCATCAAATTCACTGCGCCGCCAGCAGTTCGTAAATATTTCAGTCGATCAATTGCACGTTCGCAGCCGCTCATTACTTTCATTCGTCGTAGGCTTCGAGCACGCTAATTGGAAATTTAATATTTAATAAAATATCACGTCAAAAATGTGCGATCTTTCTGATCTTTTTGCTTGCAAATGAGAAATAGTAATGATGAACATTTGACGTAATTTCATGTAGATGTAATATTTTACTGAGCGCTATTAAAAAAAAAAAAACAAAAAAAAAAGGGTAATAAAAAATCGTAGAACTAGGTTGGTTTAGCAACACTATTTTTGACTTTGTATAGTCGATTATTTCTAGTAATGCAACTGACATAGCCTACAACGTATCGTCCGGTGCAATATTAGCACTATACCGCTTTTTTAATCAATGCATTTATAAAACGAATAAATTGTCCGAAATTCATGTCGATGACAGGTAGCTTTAAACAGGGTAAATTTTTACATTACTCGCGTAGTTTGTTCTGCTTCTTTATAGTTCATATTGATATGAACGAGACTCTACTACTTTAGAGATCGTTTCCAGTTTACTCGGCTGACGAATAATTATTGATAAATTTATTTTACATCGTATTGAAAATTAAATAAAAAGGTGAAATGATCATTTAAAATTCCAGAACTTAATTTAGTTTGGTTGCAGTTTTTTTTTTTTCAATTTTATATAGTTTAAAACATGATTTCACATAATGTATCGATATTGTATGTAGAGAATGAAAATCATGTATGTTCTATTCGGAACTTGTCGAAAAGCAATAGCTTGGCAGGATATAAAAAGGTGTATAATTTTATTAAAAAAAAAATAAGTTGGGTGTATGGGATTTGTATAAACATTGGACGGTAAAATATTTGAAAATAACAATTCAATGAACTGGCATATAAATAAACTCGGGTTAGTTAAGTATTTTTATATAATAAAGTAATTTATAATAAATACAAATAAACAAAAACAAATTTAAGAATAAAATGAGGGCTTGAAACGTTATCTGATTTTATTCTTAAATTTGTATTTGTTATAAATTACTATATTTTATATTAACAAACAGGACGTTGAAAAATAATAAAATATTATTATAGTTTCTCCATTAAAGAGAAATTTTATTAAAAAAAATTAATACTGAGAACCGCTGGTTACAACATTTAAACGATATATGTCGTACACGCATTATCTCTGTTGCACTATTTATTTATTTATTTTTTTGAAGTTTTATTAATTATATGCTCGTGTAGCGTTTATAATTGCAGTGGTCAATATGTTACGTTGAAAAAAATTCAACGTTCCAATGTTTTTCTTGACGGTTGACCTAACCAGACTTCGAGAAGTACTAAGTTAATAAGTCACTACGAAGGATAATAATTTTCAGTTATGTTTCGCGTCTGTTTGAATGTGTTGAATTCAACTGTGATGAGTGGGCGTTAAAGTCTCCGAGGAATACCACCAGAGACTTTATTTGTAATAATAATGATTTTCTAATTGAGTGGTGGTAATAACTATGGCAGAAAGTCAGGAAACTGTAACGGAGGAAAACAGAATGGATAGAATTTTATCAGTGATAGCTACAGTCTAAAATGAAGTATTTATAATTCATACCTGCGACGGAATCGTTCCATGCACTAGTCTAATAATTTCGACACATGCCGCTATTCTCTTTTTGCGTACAGTCAGAGACTCTGTAACTTTTAATAAGCGGTAAAAAGGACGGCTTCAAGTGAGGTTCTTGCAGACAAATAATCATTGGTTCGTAATTGTCAATAATTAATTTCAGTTCGTCTACATGTTTATAAAAATCACTGCATATTCCATCGCAAAATACTATTATTAGCCGCCATCATAATTAACTGATGCCGAAGTAAAAATATAGCAAGGGACCAGCTTTGAATATTAACATCGCCATCAGATAGAATATTCTTCTTGCTGGGTAGGGACTTTAATTAATTATGTAGGTACGTCTATTCTTTAATTCGGCGCTAATCAAGAATGGTTTGACCTGGGAAAGCATGTATAGCGGACTAGCCCTGTCATCTGTAGCTGTCAGCAAATAGTTCACGAAATCCTAATTTCCGAAATATATTTTATGAACCCTCGGAGTTCGTGGTAATTTAACAAGAATGAAGTCTAACTGCTGCTAAATAACTGTTTTGTTTCTCCACTTAACATGTTACTAGCAATTATTTTACTCGATTCTTTAGATGCTTTCTTAGGGAAATTTATCACATTTTTCCCCCAAAATCAACGTAAGTAGACAAAATTCAATTTATTTTCCGTTCAAAAAAAATTTAATTGCTCCGATTTTCTTTTTTATGTTCAAAAAACACGAACAGTTTAGATCTCCAACGTGCTAAACTGTTTCAACAGAGCTAGATGCTATCTGTCGCCATGTGATAACGTGTATGCAAAACAGCATATTGAAATCTTTGATGTTTTTTTAGTGGTATAAACTACACGCTCTCACATACAGTCTAAGACTACCTATGCTGCATGGACAGCGTTAAGTTATTCAAACGGAACTGACTGCTATCCAATTTTTTTTTTTTTTTTTTTTTTAAATTCATTTATTATTAAATACAATTTTACAATAATGGTATTATGGCCTGAGGATCACTTTTTGCTGAATTCGCTTATCAGTGTTCCGCAGGTCATCACAATTATATTAATTAAGTACGCGACTTAACGTTAATACCTTATTATTTAAATGTACTTCTCTTTGTTTTTCATTATTTCATTTACATATTCCATCGTTGTTTTTGTGTTTTTCCGGTTGGTAAACCATTTCTCATTGATTTCTTCTATTTTATATTTTATCCTGATTTGACTGAAGTTTGGACAGCTTAAAAAGGAATGATCCGGAGTGTCTATTATGTCTTTTTTACAGTTTATGCATGTGTCTTTTTCTGTTATTTTATATTTTTTGAGGTATTCTCCAAAATTTCCATGTCCTGTTAAAAATTGAGTAAGGTAGAAATTAGGTTCCAGTATCTTATTTTTAAGTCTTTCTTCGATATTTGGAATTAGTTTAAAGGTTCTTCTTCCTGTTTTTTCAGCGTTATACTCCTCTTGCCAGAGGTTGTTATATTTAATTTTTATTTCCTTTATGTTTTCTTTTTTTTGTTTGTCGGTAATGCTTGATGATTTTGTTGCTTTAATTTCATTGCTTTGCTGCATCTGTAGGTCAATAGGTAGTACTCCTGCAATTACATTGGTTGCAGTATACGATACCGTTCTATATGCAGATATAATTCCCAATAATATTTTCCGTTGCTCTTTTCTAATCTTTTTTTTTATCTTCTTTTTTCATTTTGGGGTAGTATATTGTGCTGCCATATTCTATAATGGACCTAAATAGCGCCGAATATATAATTTTTCTGTCTGTAGATTTGATGCCAAAAGGTATTGTTGTATAGAGCAGTTATTTTGCTGTAAACTTTTTTGATTTTTCCTACTATGTAATGGATGTGACTAGTGAAATTGAGGTTTTCATCTAATATAATGCCCAGATACTTCATTTCCTTCTTTAAAAGTATATTTGAATCTTCCAGTTTCAGTTCCCTTCCTATGTCTTCTTTTATATTTTCTTTCTTATGTTTCCTTGTTACTAAAATGCTGTTTGTTTTCTCAGGATTTATTTTTAGCCCTAATAGTTTCAAAGTGTTATTTATTGCCTTGATGATGGTGTTAATTGGTTTGATATCTTTGACATCCTGAATCCCTGCTATTAATAGAAGATCATCTGCATAGCTTATTAGTTCCATATTATTCCCATTAAGGTCGCATACATTATGTACCTTAGCCATCGCAATGTTAAAAATAGTTGGGGATACTGCTATCCAATTAGGTTGCCTTAGTTCTTGTGTCAGGTTTACAAAATTAAATCCGTAATTGTTTTCATTACTGACTTTGGTTTTATTTTTCGGTTAAAATTAAACGGATATATTCCTTATTTTGTAAAGGGGGAAAAAAAAAAGGACCAAGAAACGATTTTTACGTACTCCCACGATTGAAGGCGTTATTGTCTCGGAAATTTCAAGGAAGAATCACAGATTTTGTTTATGATTTTCAATTTAACCGCGATTGAAAAACAACAAATAGATTATTACCATTATCTCAGCATGATTTTTTTCCAACAAACCTACACCCGTTCCTCCACAAATATTAATCAATTTAACATGATTTCAGAAACAGCGGCAAGCCTTATTAAACTTTAACATCTTCTCGGTAATTTTCTTTTGGAGCAGTTTTCTCATTCAGTAGTACCACCTACGGTGGCTTGTCGCGTTCAGCTTTGCAACTAACGCGAATGTAATGCGTTATTTTTCAGCAGCTTAAAAGATTGCCTCGCTCTTAAATCAGCATCCGAACAATTCACGCAAAACTTGAAAAAAAGGTCTGAAATAATTGAAAGGTACCCAATTAGAATTTAAGACCCATCCACGGTTATATTTTAAAGCCCATATTATTTGAAATATTTAATAGACATTATGGGTCAAAAACAATGAAAAAACGAAGTAAAATACGGTAAATACATTAAAATTTAAAAGGTAACTTTTTACCCTCCTAAATTGTAGGTTTTTACATTTAAAACGAGGTAGAATCTAATATCGGAATTATAATTTTTTGACGTTGTCCTATTAATTCAAGAAATTTCATAGAATTATATATATATATATTAATTGAAAATTGCTCGCTACTTACCTTTAAGACGTAATAAACTGCTCACGGTCGAACTGATTGTTGCTCAACGATCTGAAACCAAAAAAAAAAAAAAAAGCCGAATAATAAAATACTATTTTACTCTATTGTATAATTTTTGATAATTTTCTATTAGACGCGCTTTCGGTCGAATTTTCAAAAGATAAAATAGTTCAACTGAAAAATTTTACGAGATTAATAAATTCTAAGGACAAAATTCGAGCCATCAAGAAAAGTTCCGTATGCGAATTATTAAAGTGAAAATTTAGAAATTAACTTTCGATTATATTCTATTTTATTTCGATCTCTCGAGGGCCATTTTTTGTTTTGCAATTATTTATGTTGAATAGCACTAAGTTGAAAGAAAAATTTTCTAAAATCTCTTGATTTCAGAGTAGTGCGATTACGAATCGAATGAACTAATTGCGCTCCGTGGGAAAGGTACATTTCTTCGAGTTAGCATTGGGTTTTTCGGCACCGTTTGCCACACACTGCCATTGATCCATTCGTTTATGTTCCTCGGCGTGATTGTACTACATTTAGTTTCTGATCATTGTTAAAATTTCATGTCTTTCATTACTCTCGTTTATTCCTATTCCAAACATAAAATATTTCCTAGTCAGTTTAGACTTTTTTGTTTCACGCACATTCGTTTAATAAAGTTTTTTTACCTTTGACGGTGTGATCAAAGTTGCGATGAGAAATCGTCTTGGTTTTATTTTCGTTTCGAAAAAAAAAAAAAACTGTTTCGTTAATAATTGAAAAAGACTCCAATACTTTATGGCATCTAACTAACTAGAACTAACTGTATTATTAAATAATTGTTGGCCTCGCGTTTATCTTCGGCGGAAAACATTCAAAACGGTTCATATTTGACTCCGTAGCTCTAATAAGGAGCAATATAGCCTTTCTCAAATAATTTTAACGCGCATTTATAACTAACTCTGAAATTATAGTATAAGTGAATATGAATTAGACCATGATTAGGGAATGTTTCATCTCTACTAATATTTTTTTTACTTTTCTTTCCTAGATGGGAAAAAGTGAATTAGTTAGTCCCGTGAATCCGACGACATGCATCTACACAGTTTATATCTTCATTAAGATAAGGATTTCTACGGTCTTCTTCAAGGTTTCTCCCTCAATCTTACTCAAAGTTCCTTCTTCAGTCTTACTCAAGGTTCCTCCCTCAATCTTACTCTTTCTAACATTTATACTGTTAGTATTACTCACCTTCCTTCAAATTCCCTCTCTTGAAATTCTGCTTTTTTCCTCTTCCCACAATATTGTTGTAGCCAATGGAGCAATTAATTCGTGTCTCAATTTGTTAGAAAGTGATCTTGCTTCAATTAACCTTTCGATTTCTCTTTCCAAATCTTTCTACGTTGTATTTTGCCTTCGAACTTATAATCCTGCTTCTGTTAATTTATCCTTAAACAGTACAGCTCCTGTTCGTGTTAACTGCTTCTGTTATCTTAGTATCTTTCTTGACAGTTGTCTGTCCTACTCCGAACATATCGAATATCTTTCCTCCTATTCTATTAAAAGGTTAATTTTGTTGAAGACCCCGTCGACAAATAAATTCCGAAAATCTTGCCTTCGACTCTGTCTTGATGCTTGTAAATCTTCTTCTATTTCAGCACAGCTTGCTGAATCTAATACACCATTCCTGTCTATTCGAAAATCATATTTAGGCTATTGCTTCCTTGCTAAACGTCTTCTACTCACTTCTTTTACTCTCATTTACTCTTACCTTTCAATTTACACGAATAGGCGTTTTGTGCCAGGAAAATTCCTATCTTATTTCTTATTTCTCTCCGTCTTATTGTTAGTTAATTTTGGCCCCACACAATTTCCTTTAATAGTCTCCCCTATTTCTCTTTTAACTTCAGTGATCTCTGGCATCCTCCCGGAGTATTTATTTGACTGCACTTTCAAAATCTCTCCCTGTAGCCGTAATTAAACAGGAATTCTACAGCGCTGTCCATTCCCTCTTTACTTTTCATGTGACCATTTTCATGGATGGTTCTAAAGGACCTGCTGGTACTGGAACTTCTTTTATTCTTCCAGATTATAACTTCTCTTAACTTTTTTGTCTTCCTTTTTTCTTTACCGGTGTGTTTCCTAAAATTAGTTTAGTAAAAAAACTTATTGGTCTACTGTACCGTTTCTTATACGACTGGAAAAAATCTAGAGAAAGTCTTATTTTGATTATTGACGTCTTCTTCTTCTTCTTCATTTATGTTCCATGAACTGCAACAAAGGCCAGGGGCACGGAAAGTTAGGATTCCACAGTTGTGATAGAAGGTTAGTGGAGTTGAGCGAATAATTTCTTTATATCTACTTCATTGTTACTTAGGAGTTCTTTCAAGGTAGACGGAAGAAAAAACGTGGTGCGAGTGTGATTATATTTGTTGCAGTCTAATAGAATGTGTTGGACGGAGAGAACTGAGGAACAGGTTTCACATAGAGGTGGTAAGGATTTGTTCAGGAGGAATTGGCGAGTAATCCGTGTATGGCCAATGCGCAGTCGACACAGTGCTACTTCCTCCTTTCTGCTTGGGGCCGAAACGATGATTTCCACAAGTTAGTGTCCTCTTTGAAGGAACGAAGTTTATTCGATCCTGGGATATGTTGAGCCACGAGTCGAACCATTCCTTTGATAGGCTGCTGGTTATTTGCTGAACAGCGCCGTTGGCAGGTATTTGGTTGTTTGCTACAGGAAAGCATAACGTTGCTTCTTTCGCGGCGCGGTCTGCTGATTCGTTCTGTGGAATACCTTTGTGTCCTGGTATCCAAGCAAATATGATCTTGATGTCCACATTAGCTTTTGTGTGCTGCAACTTATCGTGGGACTTTAGCAGACATGTTTAAGAATTTAAAGAGTCAGTGCAGATGAGGCAGTTTGGTTTGGACTGTACGCAGATTTCAACTGCCAGTTCAATTGCGAATAATTCGGCAGAGGCACGGAGTAAAGATGTGGAAGAATGTAACGGATAGTACCTATCTGTTCAGAGATTACAGCACATCCTACGAGAGAGTTTGATTTGGCACCGTCGGTAAACCGAATTAACGAGGACGGGTATTTCAGGAGAAGTCCATGGAAAGCGTTCAGTATTAGTAGGGGAATGTTTGTTCAGCTCTAAGAGTGAGAGGTCTATATTCAAAGCTGTGGTTTTCCATGGCGGGGGGGAGTATGGTGGGGGTTGATTCATCGATTTGTGGTAAATTCGTGATATCTGACATTAGTGACTTCGTCGCATAGGATAGGAAGTAATATGTTTTGGGATTTTTATTTGAAAACGAAAGAAAAGCTGGAGTATTTGGAGGGGATAAAATACGAATTAATAGTCTTGCGCTAAGGTGTCGTCTTCTGACATCTAAAGGCTATTCTGGACATTTGTATAATATGCTAATTATTGGAGGAGTTCTGAAAGCTCCTAGCGCTAATCTTATTGCGCTGTGGTGTATGACGTTCAGTTTGTTCAGGATGGCGGGCTTCGCTGATCCGTAAATTGTTGTGCCGTAATCACATTTTGTTCGAATTAAAAACTTCTGTAGATGTGTACCAAGGATCTACGGTCTGCTCCATATGAAGTGTGTGACAGTTTTCGCAGAACATTTAATTTGTTTAGGCATGACCTTTTGAGCCCGTTTATGTGAGATTTCCATGTAAGATTTTGGTCATATGTACGGCCCAAGTATTTTACTTCTTCACTTGATCGAATCGGACTGTTGTTTAAATGGAGTTGAACATTGTTATTATAGTTTCTAATTCTACAAAAGTGAACAGCGGTGATTTTACTGGTAGAGAACGAGACTCAATTTGAAACGGACCATCTGTATAATGCGTTGATATTTTTTTGTAAGATTTGTTGGCCCGTAATGATATCTGAACAGGACATGAAGATCTTTAAATCGTCCGCGTATAAGGGGCATTTCACTGGAAGTTTTATTTGTTCAATGACGCCATTAATGGCTAGGTTAAATAATGTTGGACCCAGTATAGAGCCTTGAGGTAAACCAATAACTTGCTCTTGCAGATCTGAAAAATCCTGGCCAATACGTACGATAACAAAACGGTTAGCTAGAAAGTTCCATATGAATACAGGCATTCTTCCACGAAAGCCAAGTTTATGTAAGGTTATTAGAACCTTGTAACGCCATATGACATCGAATGCTTTAGAGCAGTCAAAAAAGACTGCTAACATTTGGCGTTTAGTGGCAAAACAATCGTGGATGGAGTTTCGTAGGAATAGCAGTTGATCTGTCGTAGATCGGCCTGGACGGAAACCACATTGCTGGTCCGACAAAAGTTTGTTGTTTTCAATGTTAATCGTGTGGAAATTATTCTTTCTAAGATTTTGCACAGAACGGATGTTAGCGAGATCGGAAGGTAGCTAACAAGGAGAATTGGGTTTTTGTTTGGCTTAGGGACAGGGACGATTGTTTTGGTTATTTTTGGGGTAATTTTTTCGCTTTATTTATTTTTTCTACAACTGATCCGGGTAGATTAAATCAACTGATTGCGTAAAATATGGTCAACAATTGTCACTTTCTAGATACGTTACACTAGACCTCTCCGGTTTAAGTGGAATTGGTCGTTTTAAAACAGCCAAATTATACGATGTATATAGTAAAAATTTTCATCTAAATATCGGCTACTGTTTGCGAAGTACTCATGATGCATCGAGACCCCTAACTGAACTTCGATCGGATTAGGCAGGACTTTGTTCGAAAACAGCAAAAGGATACCTGATGTTAAAAATGAATTTGCTGAAAGAGGATGGCCGTTATATCTAGAGGAAAATGTGATAAAAAAAAAAACCTTCGACGGATTTATTTTGAAATTCTAGATCTCGTCTTAAATGAAATTCGCAACAAATTCGTTGATATTGAATAAAAAAAACACAACATAGAATTAGCTTATTCTTCAAAATTGCTTCATATTGTCCTGAATTCCGGATTGAAAAAATGGAAAAGCCATAGGAACGTCATCCGACTTTTTTCACAAAAAAAAAAAAAAAAAAAAAAAAAAAGTAGATTGTATACCGAACTACGTCATACTTACAGCGATGAAACAATGTGAAATAAGCATTTTTATATAAAATTGTGAAAGATATAGCGTGATTCCCATATTAATGTGTTCTCCGGAACTTCGAAATTATTTTGTTCAGCATAAAAAATTCAGTGGAACGCACTTTCTCCGCTCTAAGAAGGACATCAAAAATAAGACGAGAGGCATTATGAGACAATGCAGCTTGGCTAATATGTCGATACAAACACTATTATATTAGTATATCTGAAAAATTGTGGAAATTTTTGCAGCCGCACTATTGCAAAATACGTATACCAGCTTATAGGATCACGTTATTGATTCCGAATTTAAAAACCAGCTTTTTGTAAATTGTAACTTTTACTTATTTTTGTGACCCCTCAGCCAGATGAAAAATAGAATTTTTTTTCCAATTTCTCAATTTTACTTAAAGTTCATATTGCGAATATTATTTTATAACTTTTTTATAATGTTTTTACTTTTTAGTTTTATAGAAGTTCGTTTGCATTTTGATCTGTGTAAATCGTAACAAAAATGGTGAAAAATCTTTAGACTTCTTTGAAAATTTTTAACTTTCTAAATTTTTCCTCCAAAAGTCGCCGCTGACTAATAACAAACAGAATTTGTATTACATTTAAATTTCGCTTTCTTTAGCGCATCGGTGGAATACATCTTTCGGCACGGAATAGGGAATCAGTAGGGTACGTTATTTATTTTGATCAAGCTGCAAACTTGTTGCTGATAAAAAATATCGCGTAATTTATAAGCTACTCGAAGCGCGTTTTCCGTTTGAAATTAGTCGAATTAATTGGCAAAGGTTTGCTTATCTCAGTAGGCAACGAAGTAGATGAATTGGAACGGCAAAAAATTTTTAAATTACGTCGATTAATTATATTCGCGTTAACGTCGGCGTTTGTGGAATGCCGCGCGCAGTTGTTTTGGGAGAAACAAGTGGGTAAAACGACATAATAACTATGGTGAAATTCATGTTGATAGTCGACGCTGTAGTAGTGTGGTCAATCATTTGTTATATTATACAGCTTTTTGCCCCTCAACTATCCAAAGGTTGACTTATATTTCACTTCAGGATTAATATATTCCATGTCATTAATTCGATATACAACTTCAATTCGAAGTCGAAGTGAGCTTTTTTATAGCCGAGCGAGATCTCATTTTCGATTATGATCGGTTTTATAATTTATTATGCTTTTAAATACGAACACGAGCTTGTTTCCGGTAGTCCCTGAATTAACAAAACGCTCTTAAAATGAAAAATTACCAAGTTTATTAACTTAAAATTATTACGAATTTTTTAAAATTTCTTGAAAATTTTCGTTACCTCAAAATTAAGTGTAAAGAACTAACTTTCAAAAATTAGATAAATTTACTTTTACGTGATTTTTTTGTTAAAAAAATAAGAAAACGTACAACTTTTCTCACTGCTGCAATAGCCTCAGTGTCCCACGCATACATCCATAGCTCCGCACCGCATGGCTGCAACCCTTCGAGATTAAGTCGAAAAAGAAAATGAATCCCGGATTTGGAAAAATGAATGTTAAATAAATTTAAAAATTATATTTATTTACTTTTTTTTTTTTAAATAGTGGATAAGGTGTTTGCTTTTCTTAACGTATTTGGATTTTTTCTTTTATTTTATACAGACACGATATTGGCTTTAACTCAACAACTACGAATACGTCATCTAAATAGCATCGGAGTTTTCCGATTGAAACTTCATAATCTAAGCGTACTGAAATTAGTAGTACAAACTTGATATTAAAGTCAATTCGTACATCTGCGAAATTAAAAAATTAATACTAAATTTTAACCAGTCAAGTCCAAACGGTGGTAGAATTCGGCTAGTCTGGATCCCAGCACACCGGGGAATTGAGGGCAATGAAATAATCGCTGTTTCACGCGATAAGGAATCGTCTGGTCAAACCGTAGATTCAGCTTTTAAACTTCCTTTCATACATGGTGCGTTCAAAAAGTTCCCGAACTGTGGTTATTGAAACGGGATCACTTAACGCTATCTATTTGCTGCGAGAAACATTATTAGTCCGATCTTTTCTGAATTTATAGAACTTGTTGAAATGTCAATTAGTTTTCTTTTAGAATCATTTAAAATTGACGCGTCGTTTTATGTGTTTGTCACGATTTATGTAATGGAGCCGCGTGCTATCATTAAGTTTTGTTTTCTTTCTGGTAAAACAGCCGCAGAAACATTTCATATGATGAAGGAAGCATATGAAAATCATTGTTTAGGTCGTAGCCAAGTGTTCGAATGGTATTCCTGTTTTAAAACTGGTCGACAATCACTTGATGATGACCGGATGGAGGGCGTCACAGCAGTGGCATTTGCACGAAAAATGTCGACCACGTACGTGATCTACTGGCTGCTAACCGCCGCTTATCTATTGTATTGATATTAGAAGAAGCCGGCATAAGTATTGATAGTGTACACACTATCATCCATGACACGTACTGGGCAAACCTGGAGATTCGTTTCTCCTACGTAATAATGCACGACCGCATTCATCGCTGATTGTTTCACAATATTTGGCAAAAATATCGGTTACAGTCATCAATCCCCCCCCCCCCATATTCACCAGATTTGGCACCAGCGGATTTTGTTCTTTTCCCTAAACTAAAATACGCATTAAAAGGTCATCGATTTGATGACATAAAATGCATCGAAAGAAAAATGATCGACCTCCTAAAGGAAATTCCGGAGGAAGTGTATTACGAAGCCTTTCAACAACTCTATGAAAGAGCAAAGACACATGTGTAGAACGAAAAGGGATATATGTTGAATTCTAGGTAATAAAAAACTATTTTATTATATATTTGTTTTTTTTATTAATGTAGTACGGGAAATTTTTGAACGCACCATGTAGACCTCAAAAATGTTTAACTTATTTATTTATTTGTATAAATTTACGTGCCATGCACAGCAACTATCGGCTAGGGACAAGGATAAATATAGATGTATATGTTAAATAAATGAATTACGGAATTTATATAGCGTAGTATAACTTTGCATGGTACAGGAAACGGATTAGGTTCGAAAAGATAGTAGGACCATCAGAGAGGATATTAGACAAGAAGGAGGGAAGGTTATGTGTTAATCTGAGCGAATTGAACTGAGGACATTCTGTGAAGATATGGAAAACAGAAAGATCAGAATTACCATATGCTGCAAATTGGAGCCGGTGTCTTTTGCAGTAAGTAATCATGTGTGAGTTACGTATGTCTCAGACGAAGTCTGGTAACGATTACATCACCTTTTCTTCGGTTCAGGTGAGTCTTCCATGGTAGGACATTCTACTTAATTTGGAGCCATCGTTGATTTCATCGTGTGCCCAGAGGCAATTTTAGGTAGTGAACGAAGTCTGAAGCTGGTACCCCGAAGTGTCTGGAACAGGGAGAATCGCTGCAGCTTCTTTGGCTGCTCTGTTGGTCAACTCATTTCCAGGAATTTCCGAGTGACTTGGAATCCAGATGAATAATATCGCGCGAGGCAGGTACCTGCAGTTTGACTATTTCCTTCGCAATCGGGTGTTGTTTATCACTGAAAACATTGGATATGGAATTTAAAGCCGCAACAGAGTCAGAACAGATTACTATTGAATTGTCTGTTTCCTGGTTCAAGAAGAACTGAATTGCTAGGAATGCAATTTCTACGATAGAGTTTGATCAGAGAGTAGGCCGAGGTAACGAACAGAGGAATTTGCGACCGGTTGATTGTCATCCAGATTAATGGATATTTCGTGCCTGCATTTCCGATCCCGACAAAAACGAATAGTCGTGGTCTTTACTATCGAAATTTGAAGGACGTTTTGAAAGCACCATTCGGAGATTCTTGATGTACTTTTCTGTAACACTTTCTCTCCAATTTTTACACTGTTGCAATTAACGAAAATGGCGATATCGTCAGCAAACAATAAACACTGCACCGGCGATTGAACAACCGAAGGAAGATCATTCGTAGAAATATTAAATAGAACCGGGCTGAGGACGGAGCCCTGTGAAACTCCGTTTTTTTAATGAGCATAAGGAGAAAGAATGCATCCCTGCCTGAACGAAAAATTTCCGCTCGGACAGGAAATTATTTATAAACGACACTAAGTTGCCTCCGAGGTCTTATTTGCGGAATTGATCCATAATTTTTGACCCATGAATTTCATCGAACGCCTGAGTAAGGTCGATGAAGACTGCTGGCAAATGACTTTTTTCAATTGACAATTCTATAATAACATTTTGAAGAGTGTACAATGGATAATAACGTAGAACGCCCACTCTAGAAACCAAACTGAGATTTTTGAAGTAGATTTTTCGAATCTAATATTCTGTTCAGACGACAGTGAACTATTCGTTCGAATATTTTGCACAATATTGAGGTTAATGATATTGGCCAATAGTTTTCTGCAAGTGCAGGATTCCTGTTGGATTTTAAAATGGGGATAATAACCGCTGTCTTCGAAGCAGAAGGAAATACGTTTTCAGTCCACAACTTGTTAAATATTTGTAGGATCAAACTTGATAAGTCTCGATGGGAGCGTCTTTGAGCATGGAAATATGTACATTATCATAATCAGGGGCAGCTTCTTTTGCATGCTTAATAGCCGATGATAGTTCTTGGAGACTGCTAGTCTGATTGTATGGTTCGTTATCGCAATTAGAGTTGAAAAGATCAGCCTGATCCACAGAATAAGATTTGTCCATACAAGTGGAAGAATGTTCATAGTGATCAGCGAGAGCAGAGACTATTTCGTTTGGATTACTTGTTTGGGAGTTGCTAATGTTAATAGCTGCGGGGAAAAGTTAGATGATAGGTGGTCTGTTCATATATTGCTTTGTTTTAGATTTACATAATAGTCGAATAAATGTCTTCGCCTTTTTTTATCATTTTTCAAGTTATATTTTAATAATAATTCCGGTAATTTATTACATACGAATGGAACCATAAACGAAGCCTGTATTCTTGAATGATATTTTATGTAGCTCGGTACCACTACTAATTCTCTACCCTAACTCCTAGTTATGCCTTCCTTCAGTAATACCTTAAATTCATTTCTATTTCGTGCAAGGAAAAGTATTATCTGGATCTTATACAATGTAGTAATATCAGGTAAATTATACTCACGTTTGTGCTCTGTTCCACTGTTTGCACCGATCAGCTTAAATACTCTTTTTTGTAAGTACTGTAGTTGTTTTATATTATAGCTTACCGCATTACCCCCAATGTATTATTCCATATGAAAACACAGGTTGATATAACGATAAATATAAAAGACGTAGGTGATGTTTGCTAAAAAAGTCTTTCAAGTAAAAGAAAATGTAATTTAATTTTCGTAATTTTGTTTCTATATAATTGGTATGCTTATTCCACATTGGTTTATAGTCTAGATTCAATCCTAAGTATTTGATGCTATGTACTCTGTCTATACTTACGTTGATGTTTAAATACACTTTTAAATTATCCCATTTCTGTTGAGGTACATGACTAAAAACCATGAATTTTGCTTTCTTCAAATTAATTACTAGTCCATTATTGTTGAACCAGTTTTGTATGGTATTAACATCGTTTTGAGTTAATTGCTGAAAGTCTGAGTATAACGTGAACTATTAACAAGTACAGTATCGTTTGCGTACATAAAAATTTGTCCAGTTAATTTAACATTACATAAATCGTTTATGTATATAAGAAATAATATCGGTCCTAATATACTCCCTTGAGGCACCCCATGGTATCGTGTAACTTGTTCACTATAAACTTTATTTATTTTACATACATATTTCCTGTTGACAAGATAACACTCAAACCAATTATGGATAACCCCTCGAAAGCCCGTAGAAAATAATTTAGATAATAAAATTTTATGGTCTTCATGTGAAAAATAATTGTTAAAATAACACGCTACCTCATATTCGTTTCCGCTTACCATTTTCGGATTGCAACTTATTTTGATTTCATTTATAGGATTTTTTTTATCTCCTAAAATAGTTTTAACCACGCGCCAATACTTTTTTTGATCACGGTCGCAATTATTTAACATATGAATGTAATACTCTTGTTTGGCTATTCTTACAAGTTTTCGGATCTGTTTTGAAATATTTTTATATTCCTTAATTAAGGTATTGTTTCCACCTGAAATCTTAATTTGTTTGTGTAATTTATTATTTTCTTTTGACAAGACTATAATTTTATACGTGTTCCAAGGCGATCTGGTTTCTTTTTATACGATTTTTGCTGTAACATTCTTTGCATGATATTACTAATTTTACGAATAAAGTTTTCAAATTTCAAGCTAATCGGGTCATTGCTTTCGTAAATCTGTTCAAGATTTATCTTGGTTAATTTCTGCTGGAAAAGGGTTTTATTGAAAATGTTTTTCATCTTTAACGGTTTTAACAAAATAATTTCTTTTATTAATAATAAGATAGAACTCAACGTCGAGTATACCGCATTCATTATCAAAATTTAGCCTATTAGAATAAAAACCCCTTATTAATGTATGATCTAAGCAGGACTCGTAGTAATCACTCTTACGCATGAATGTTGGTGTTTTGACCAAACTTCCGAAACCATTAGAATTTAGTAAATTCAAATATTGTGCACACTTATCGTTATTTAATATACTAATGTTTAAATCATCCGCAATAATTGCGGATGTTCCCGATATGTCAATAATATTTTGTAAATCAATTAAAAAATCAGAATATTTTGAAGTACAAAATCTATAAATACCAAAGAATGACAATATTTTATTATTTTCCACGATAAATTTTATACCGATTACATTGCATATTGAAATATTTAACTTTATATGAAACTGTTTTACTTTATAAACTTATCTTTTAAACAGATTATTACACCTCTAGAACGTTTGCAATCTCTGCATTGTGCAAACATTACATATTCGGGGATATTAAATTTATATAACTCGTCGCTGTATAAGCAAGTTTCTCTTAATAAAATTATATCGTAGTCTATATCCTGTCCATCCGAAAATAATTTAAATTCATCGAAACGTGCTCTTAAACTGCTTATATTCAGATTTAAAAGTTTAATACTTGACTGGTTTGCCCACTCATTGGGGGAATATAAGTATGAAAGTTGTATAAAAATCAGTAACATGTTTCATAATATAAGCTATAAATAAGTGTACATTAATAATTTTAATAACTAACATGTAAGCTCTTTATAGATTAATATAACGTAGAACTGATTTCAAAGGACTTATTTCAGCCTATTTATAGAGCATAACTGATACCCACATGTTAAAATATAATAATAAGTAAAATCCGAGATGAGTACTAAGATATTACGCAAAGTAGTGAATTGCGAATATTTTGGATGCGTTAAATGTAGCAATAACAATATAATAAGTTATTGAACAGGGTAGAAATGAAAATATAATAGTAGTTAAATTATCATCAATCTCAATAAAAATTATAATAGTTGTAGTACGAGGAAGAATTTATACAGCATAGGAAACCATGGAAGTTATTAGTTCGAACCATAAACAACCATGCAAAGCAGGTAATATATAAGAATATATTCCTAATATCCGTAAAGTAAAGTAAAAAAAATAATAATAATAAAGAATGATTTGATTTGATTTGATTTTTACGGGCTGTGCCTTACGTAGTATTTTGTTTAAGCACTTCTATTCAATAAAAATGGTATGTCCGTATAAGTTGGGGTTATATTTTATTAAAAAAGGTTCTTATTATCAACTATTTTTTTTCGGTCACAATTAGCCCGGGTGTTGTATTAGGAAACCTTTCAATTGCTCGACTACTATCGACGTGTATAATATTTATTTCGATTATATTCGATAACCGCCGTACGAGAGACGAAATAATTGTCTTCAAATTTATATATTGATACGGATTCGGTGTTTTACCTGGCGCGATGATGTCGAGCTAGAAATTATTCTCCGATTAAAATCATGAATTTTCGATCTCTCCGCGTCAATCCTATTATTAATCATCGTCAGAGAATACGGCCCGGATGACATTTACACGACCGAATAGGTAATTTCCGATTCTAGTCGAGTTTCTCGGTTCGGGTAGTGTTAGGGGTTGTGTAAGTGTCCTGGTATGTGCGGTCTGCGACAACAGGATAGCGTCTGTCGGCCGCGTGAGCCGTGTGTGAAGATCAGCGCTGTAACGGCTATATTATTAATTGATAAGGATTCGGTAATGTACCGTTAGTTTTTAAAATAAAATATCAAGCCGTGTTTTGTTGCGAATTAACTGATCTAGTCGTAGTCGTCGTTGATATATGTTAAATCTTGTTGTGCGGTCGAGTTACCGTTTCGATTAATATTGAAATCTAGTCGAAGTCAGCGCCGCGAATGCAACGTTTCCTCTAGTCCTCACCGAATGAATTTTTCTTTTGTTACGCGGTTGCATTCTTTTTTGTTATGTTATATTTGTGACTATATACACGTATGTTCAAAAAGAACGGCTTTATTATTTTTTTTTTATCTTTGTCGGCAAATTTCTTTCGTAAAAGCCTGACGCTCTGCTTGGCAGAGTTAATTCGGTCGTGGTAGTCCGTAATTTACCACTGGCGCCCGTAAACAAGAAATATCATCAAATCGTAACCTTGGCTTTCCGTAAAAGGGACGGGAAAGTCCTCGAATCGTAACAACCTTGGCTTTCCGTAGATGAGACCCGAAAATCCTCAAGTCGTAACAATAATTAAGTAGTAAATAATTTTATTTGATCGGTTCGGCATGTTATTTTGCCAGCGTGACTTTAAGTTTTTTGAGTAACTCGAAAGATGATCAACAAAGCGTTTTTAATTTTGCTCTGTTTCCTTTTTTTTTTTTTTGCTCCTGGCTTCGAATACTTCTTTATGCCTTATAGACGGTCCAGCTTTAAAATTTGATGACGAATAACTGTAAAGCATTGATAAATATAATTTCTATTGGTGTCGCCGGAAACCATGACTCTGGCTTCATTGATACTAAAGATGGCGAGTTCTTTTTCATTAACATCAGTAAACAATTGAGAAAATTTTTTTAAAATTAAATGCATGAATTAGGTTTTCTTTGAAAGTAACGATATCTGCTTTAAGTCCGTAATGTATGCACCGGGTGAAAAAACAAATACTTTCGTTCGCCTCTAATATCGTGCCCTTAATGGAATAGCGTTGTTTAGTTTTGCTTAAAGTTGTCGTAACTGACAGTATTTGAATCTAACGTCCAGATTTGTTCAATGGAAATTTATAAAATTTTTGAAAAAGTTAAAAAAACCTAAAGAATTTATGGTGTTTGGATGAAAGACTGCGGATAATGTGTCTTCTCCGTTTCAAAACAAAGCTTGAGAACATGAAACGAGGTGAGATACTTACGGGGATCATTCGCATTATTTTTAGTCCATATATGTATACATGCCGGTCAAATGAATGTTCAAATCTCTTGCATAGGACTTTGCGGTCGGTAGCTTTTAAATTTGACTGTGCGAAATATCCTGTGTCATTTGATGACTTTTTTTTTTTTGAATCATTCGTTAAGATCAACGCTTTCATCTACTGTAAGCAATGGCAGATTAATATTAAAATTTATAAAATTTACACCCAAACTCGAATTTTTCGAACACAATAACCGAGCCTTTAAACGGTAATGATTTTTCATAACGCGAAGATATCCACTTAAATAATGTCTATGCAAATTTGTTGACGCAAAAAATTATTTTACCCTCCAAGGTTAGATGTCAATTAAGTGTTACATTAGAGCGTTTGGGATGTGCTGATAAGCGATTAAATCAGTGAAAAACGACAAATTCTAATGACAGCGGAAATATGAAAAGATTATCATCGGGCATATTAAACGACATTTAATGCGAATCGGCATCTTGATCGAAGATAACGGAAACATTAGCAAAATGAAGATTATCGGATTATTCGCGGATGTCAAAATTGTACTCAGTTACAAGTTTCGTCGTGGCTATAGATTCAATAAAACCGAGATTAGTGTATTTTTTCAACTCGTTCTTTTTTCGTTTTTTAATTAATTTATTTATTTTTGGTCTAATCTTTACTGTTTGACAAATTTACCATTTGTCAATGCTTTATACTTAAATATGTATTTAACTGATAAAATGTACTCGGTTGAAATTATTTGTACGGTATATGTTCGCTTAAAACAACTATAGTTCCTAGTTCTTTTAATTAATAAAAACAGTTTTGTTTGATCTTCGTTTCAAACTTTGGACATTTTCGCCCGAACAATCGCTTTTAGTTAATTTAAATCCTCCGATGAATATGTCAGTATATCAATGTCTTTTGGTTGTGGCTATTTATTACATTTCCTAATGCAATATTAACACCGCGTGAGTCGTACCTGATAGTCGAACGAAAAGAAAATTGCATAGTATACAGTACACAGCATTTGAAGGGGAAAAAAATTACACGATAAGCCGTGTTATTTCGCTTTTTAATTGTATAATTAGTAACATTTAAGTCTACAATATTTTACCATTTATTTCGAATAAGAAATTACTCCATGTCACATTATTACTAATCATTTTCCATGTTTAGTTCTCTGCTTCCACCGGGAACCATATTTATTCATACTGTTTAACACTGGACCAGTTAAAATAATAAAATAAGAAAAAATTAAACACATATTTATTCCTTCGTACTATTTAATGAATTTTAACAGAAGGTTTTTGCCAGATAACGGGCTTTGAAAAGTTATTTTTTTTCTCTTTTCTCTGTGCCTAGCTTTCGTCAACTCGCTATTCAACACAAATTGTAGTTCCCATGCCAGGATTCGAACCCAGGCCTCCTGGGTGAAAACAAGGTATCCTAACCACTAGACCATACGGGAACCCCTTTGAAAAGTTCTCTAGCGGTTGTAAATGCAGATATTAATTAATATAAAATACTAACTGCAAATCGTCTGCATTTTGCTTGTGTTTGACACGTTCATCATGTCCCTAAATATACACATTTCTTAAAACTTAGACTTAAGAGCAATGCAGCATATTACATCAGGTGCGAAAATGATCACCTTCCTAATTCTTTAAGCGCTACTTTTGTATAGTAATAAAAGAGCCGATCACCAGATAAGCAAACCGGCGGTATTCTCCAAAAGTAATAGGGAAAGCAACTTAAAGTTGCGTATCGTGTTCGCGGGCTTTAGCATGCAAACTAATTTTACGTTTCAGCCGATACATATTTTTTTATGAAAAAATTACAAAAACGTAGTCTATACGAATTATGCAATGCGTGTCATACACGGTAACACGCGTACATGACGGGCAACCCTATTTGGGTGGGAATATGAGAGAAATTTTAATTTCAAACACGCTATTCGAAAATTAGGGTTAACCGTAATCATAGCAAATCTGTCACCAGGTTTTTTTTTTTTTTTATTTTCTCCGACTAAAGCGAATAATATAATTTTGTTGTTAGCGTTTCTGTTTTTTTTTGGTTTTTTTTTTTTTTGTAGGTGGCGAGATTAGCTAAAATATATAGGAACACATTGTGAAAATTTCGATAATAAATGTGAGAAAAGCAACGGGCTAGGAAAGCATTGCAACATCGTCTAGACAAATTTTATTTGTCGCAAGCAACATAAAAATTTTCGAAATATCGCAACTAGTTTGAAATCGGTAGCCAAAGCAAAGCTGACGTGTTTATTAAAAGCAACGTTTTATTATTCGGAAATGGTGATGGTTATCAGCAGAAAAGCTTTTACGATTTTTTTATTAATTTCGGTAACACGCAATTTCGGGTGAATTTCGGTAAAAAGTTAATTTTAACCGGGAAATTCGTTACTACAATTTTCGTTTTATTTCCATTCAGTATAAAGAACGAATTCAGCGCGGTATGTGAATGCGTTACCACATCTGTTGTTGTGCTATTTTCAGCGAGATATATTGACATTTAGAGCGATGAAATATCAGACAAAAGGTAACGCGGGAGTTAAAAATTGTTTGTATAATTCTGAAATTTAATTTCAAAGCGAAGCGACCGTTTGTAACTTTTTTTCTGAATATTATCTTCATTTAGTGAAGTTTGGAATTTTTCAAGTATAACTCTTTCAAAATACGATACGTTGTAACGCAACGTCAGTAATATCTCCCACAGAACGAAATATAGTATAAAACGATGTTGAACAGACCTGGCAAGACGAAAAAGTACAACTTTTTTATCTGTGACGGATTTCGTGTTTTCAACGTTCCACACAGTTCTTTGTCTCTCTCTATCTTATTTAAAATAATCTATAAAAACAGATTAACAATAAAGTTTTACCATTTATATAACGTTTGAACGGAGCTGGTGTGATTTTTATTTTTTTTAAATAAGTAAACATTATTGCAGAGATTTTTCAAATTTATAATTTATGAATTTTTTTTTTTTTTGCTGATGACTAATCAGAAATTAATTTTTCAGTGAAAAAATAAGGAAAAATAAATGAAAAGAGGATATCGTTTAAGCTACTGTTTACTGATGTGGAATCTAGTTTTAAAATTACTCGCACGTTCGTTTAAACGCAAACTGACTAAAAGATTCAGCAACTAGCAGGTTTCATTCTGTTAACAGCTGCAAGTAGTAGCGTGAAAATGTAACTTTCGAAATAGCAGGAAATGAGACCTAAGGTAGTTTAAAAATTTAGTATTAAATTATTTTCTGTTTTTAAATAGTTGTTTCGTTTTAACAACAGTTTTGTAATTGGTTTCCCCGTAAGTAAATACCGATTCATTTAAATAAATAAATAAATAAATGTCCAAAAGTTGCAGTTAAAGGAACTAAAAACAAATTTTATTCACAATATTCACATATGTATAACATTAATTATTTATAAATAAACATAAGTTAATTTCACTAACAGCATCTAAAAAAAACTTTATGAACATTTAAAAATTACATAAACCGCATTTAAACGTTCATAAAGTTTTTTTAGATGTTGTTAGTGAAATTAATTTATGTTTATTTATAAATAATTAATGTTATACATATGTGAATATTGTGAATAAAATTTGTTTTTAACATAATTTTAACAGTTACTCTAACTGCAATTTTTGGACATTCATTTATTTATTTATTTATTTAATTATTATTGGCAGTTTACAGTAAGTAAAATTATTATAATAAATACCGATTCAATTGAATTTTATAATAAATTCGACTATTTCGACTTACAAAATAATACTGTTGTAATTTAAGATATCCATTTCTCGGTCAAAACTGTAATATGGATTAAACAACTGATGTCGTCGCTCTTCTATTGTCTCCCTAATTCGTCTCCGGATCAATCATTCTCTCCTCCATTTGCTCTATCGCCTTCTCCTGATTGTTCTCTTCACGATTGTGATCCTCCTCGTATATGTGATGTTTCTATTTATATCTCGAACCATTGGAAGTGTTCCTCGCTCCATTTACTCAGCCCATAAATTGATAATACACAACTATGTTTTATTTAATGCGATTATGTTTTTTTTTTTTTTTTTTTGGTTTGACAATAAGCTATGAATATAAAAGAAAGAATAGAATTTAGAATCACCCCTCTTGGAGTAAACACACCGTGATCGACACAGTATTCAAGAAAAAATTTAATTAAACCGACCGGTTAAACCTGACCACACGCAGCATTCTGATTAAGCCCACAGTGTCTTCGGTGAAGTTTTTAGAGATTTCAAACGCATTTGTTGAACTTTTGCACATATCAAAATATATCATAAAGTTGGTGAATGTTAGCGGATATGCGTGGGAGTTCTGTTCTATATTATCGCGGAGGGGAATGAATATTTGTTTTAAAGATGTGCTGTATATTCGTTTTCATCATTTGAGCTGCTGATTTCTTCATCGTTTTCATCCTCTTCAGAACTAGATGCAGTATTTTGTTTATATGACGCAGATTGCGTTTCAGTGTCGTTGTTGATTTCCGTGTCGCCTGGAACGTCTGACTTTATATTTTTGTTTGCTTTATATTTTTTATTTTTATTTTTGTGGATGGGGACAGGTTCAGCTAATTCATGTGTAGTGGATGAAGTGGTGTCGGATAAAGCTCGTTTTGCTGTTGTGATCGTCGTTTCGATGGGCTTTACGTGGTCAGTATTTACCATGTTACAACTTTGTTCTGTTTCTGCTCCGACAGTATTTGTGTAGATTTCAGTGCTAAGAATATCTTCATCTACTGAACAATCTTCTGCACTATGGCCTTTAGATTTGCATTTAAAACAGGCGAATTCATCGTATGATACGAAAATTCTGTATTGTCTATCATTATGATGTAAAAGAAAAGATCCTGGTAATTTATCTAATTTTGTTTCAGCGGCGACATATACTTGTCTCCTCCAACTTATTATGTGACCGAATATTTCGTCGTAGGGATTTACGCGCAAGATCGAGATGCTGGATGTCGGTTTTAAGTCTAGTTCTTTGATGATGTATTCCCATAAGATCTCGTTGGGAACTGTCGGAGAGATATTTGAGAAAATTATTTTTTTCGGTGATGATGATAGTTTTCGACATTTAATAAAGGCTGAGTCCATTTTAAAACCACCGTGTGAGGAAATGAACTCGTCAACGAGTTCTTTTGATTTTAAGAAAACAATAATTCGGTTATTGCTTACTCTAGACGCAGCGATTATGTTTGTAGGACCGTGCGTCAGATCCTTTAGTGAGACAAGGTAATCTCGTAGTTTGTAATCTTGAATACAGGTGAATATGAAACCCTGATTTTCTTCGGGGTGCGCGAAGTTGGTTAATGGTGATATTTTTTACTTTATCGGCATAGGAAGATGTAGTTGAAATAGTAACGGAATTGCGATTTGTATTCGGCATTTTTATAGATGAAGCAGCGGCATGGTTGGTTATGTTAGACATTTGTAAAATTATCAGGCGGTGGTCGGAGACTAGTCGATTACTGTTACGATATTATTAGATATAGCAATAAAGAAATAATTTCTTACCGATAAGAACGGTCTCTAGCTTCCTGGCCTGTAGTTAATGCAGCAATAAACAATGCAAACGTAAACTCACGAAACACGTTATCTCACTATCACTTCACTGTAGCGATCACCCATTCTTAACCAACAGGAAAGCAAAATATAAATTTACAAAACTTGCAAATAAATTACAAAACGAAATACATCAAATAAAAAAAAAGTTAAATCACCATGGCTAAAATCATAAATTGGAATCTTAATAGTCTGAAAAGTAAATTGCCCGAACTTCAAATAATAGTCGCGCAAAACGATCCGGATATCATACTTCTACAGGAAACTAAACTAAAACCAGTAGACAATATTTATTTGAAAAACTACAACCTACACAGACAAGACTTTCCTTATCACTCAATAGCTAGTGGAGGTGTATTAATTGCTCATAAAAAACATATATATATATATATACGGAAATATTGCATCTACAAACCGCACTACAAGTAATTGGTATTATAATCAAAATCCCATTTCGTATTACTATTTGCACTATGTATCTACATAAAGATGACGCAGTTTCGGCAGAAACTCTCAATAACCTTATAAAACAGCTGCAGAAACCATATATAATTAGCGGTGATTTCAATGCTCACAGTCAACTATGGGACTCCAATAATACGAATACACGTGGGAAAGAAATCGATAAATGGATCAATGCAAATCATCTAGTTTTACTAAATAACGGTAAACCGACACACTTTAATGTATAGAAAGGAAGCTTTACTGCAATTGATCTATCCTTATGTAGTCAGAGCTTAGCACACTTAACGAAGTGGGATACATTCAACAGTTTATATATGGTAGTGATCATTTCCCCCAACAAATACTTATCGATAACATTCAAAATATTCCTTGCCTAAATCAGAGACTTCCAACCTGGAATGTGAAAAAAGCAAATTGGTCACTATATTCATCGCAGCTAACCTTAAGATTGGAAAATAATACCACAGATGTTAACCAAATCAACCAATTCATCATAAATGAAATATATAAAACCGCGAAGAATTCAATTCCTATGCTGAAAACCAACCCCTCACGGAGACAAACGGTCTGGTGGTCAAATCAATGTCAAGATGCAGTCAAACAAAAAAAATAGGCTTCTATCAAAAGTTAAAAGACACCAATCAGATGATAACCTAAAATTGTTTAAAATAGCAAAGGCTAAATGTAGGCGTATTATCAGAGAAGCCAAGAAAAACTCGTGGATTAAATTCATATCAGAAATAAATGCGTTCACTCCAGTTAACATGGTATGGAACCAAGTTAAACGTATCACAGGTAGACAAACCTTAAATACGATTTCAACCATCAGAATTCCGAGTGGTCTAATAACAGATCAGCATAAAATAGCCAACACCTTTTCCGATTATTTTTACGCCGCTTCATCAACCAAACAATACTCAGATAAATTTCAGCAAATCAAATTAAAAAGAGAGAAAAATCCCATTGCATTAACTACTAACACAGACGAAGCATATAACTTTCCTTTCACTTTTAATGAATTCGAATCGGCATTAAAAACTATGAAATGTACAACAGCTGGACCCGATAATATCCACATACTTATGATTAAACATACGAACTCGTCTTCCCAACAAACAATGTTGCAATACTTCAACCTAATTTGGAATACTAGTAAAATACCGGATAACTGGAAAACCGCTTACATAATCCCGATACTTAAACCTGGTAAAGATCCCTTCGAAATCAGTAGTTATAGACCCATTTCACTAACCAGCTCGGTGAGTAAACTAATGGAGAAAATGGTCAACAATCGGCTAAAACAGCAACTTGAACAACGCGGATTACTAGACCCGATACAGTTCGGATTCCGATCAAACAGAAGTGCCATAGATTCTTTAGTCAAACTTCAGCACTACATATGTGATAGATTTGTGAACAAGCAATATACAGCGGTCATTAGTTTCGATCTCCAGAAGGCCTTCGACCGTATCTGGCGATACAAAATCCTACAAAATTTAACAAAATGGAAGATAAGTGGTCGATTAGCAATGTTAATAAAAGAATTTTTACATGATAGATCATTCCGAGTATGATTAAATAGTATTATTTCTGAGACGAAAATATTAGAAAATGGAACCCCCCCAAGGATCTGTAATTAGTCGAACACTGTTCGTTATCGGAATTAACGAACTCTCAAAAGTTATTAAAGCACCTGTTCAGTATAGCTTATTCGCGGATGATCTGATCATTTACCTATCCGGCACGAATATCAAAAATATCCAAACAACATTACAGCATACAGTCAATAAAGTTGTCAAATGGACTGGAAAACAAGGCCTAACATTCTCGACAGCAAAAACGGTATGTATCACATTTGGTATACAACGGCCTCTTCCACCTACATGCAATATTTCGCTATACAATGAACGTGTGAAGACGTCAACGTCATTGAAGATACTAGGAATAACATTCGATAGAAAATTGTCGTGGGTAGATCACATACAAGCTTTACAGATCAAGTGCCACAAAGCGCTAAACGTCCTAAAGATGGTAGCGCACACAAATTGGGGCGCAGACAGGAAATCCCTACTACTTCTTTATAAAACGCTGGTACTTTCAAAAATGGACTACGGATGCATATTATATAATAGTGCAAATCCCAACGCGCTCAAAAAGCTGGACTTAATTCAAAACATCGCGATGCGACTCGTTACAGGAGCTTTAAGAACTAGCCCCACAGTTAGCCTACTAGTGGAAACGGACTTATTCCGACTCAGCGATCGGAGAAATCTACTTTCACTGAAGTACTTTTTTAAAATCTGGCATCTTCCTCATAATCCTGTCTACGGTAAAATTATAAATTCAACAACTTATACCTCGCTTTATAAATCAAGAGTACGTTCACCTAGACCACTAGCAGTGCACTGCAGATTGCTCTGCAGCAAATTTGATATCGAAATTCGGGACTTTACTCATGAAGGACAACATGCGACCAATATGAAATCGGCATTAAAAAACACAGCTGCTAAATTATATGAAATCGTAAAGTTATCGTGGCAGTCCGAATGGGAACAGCGTTTTAACGGAAATAAACTGTATACAATAAAACCGATCCTTTCCGAATGGCATACATGTTACCGCCGAAATCGCCGGGAAGAAGTTATATTGGCACGCTTAAGAATCGGACACAGTCGGTTAACGCACGCTTATATCTTTGAAAATGACGAACCACCAGTATGTACTGTCTGCCGGTGTCAGCTATCCATAACCCACATATTGTCCGAATGCGTGAGGTATACTACACAGCGACAAACATGCTTTGGAAATGCAACTTTACACATTATCTTAAGTAACGATATAAATAATATTAATAATTTATTTTCCTTTTTAAAATTAACAAATCTTTATAATACTCTATAATAATTAGCATATGTAATTACATAAAAGATGCAAATGACCATGCAGTCGAGCATCTTTCAAATAAATAAATAAAAAAAAAAAAAAAAAAACCTGACCACATTTGTGGTTAAGAAAACTCGATTTTTATAAATTATGTTTTATTATAAAAATCTCCCGCCGACTAGATAACAAGAAAAGTGCTCAAATTATATACATTTTTTTTTTTTTATATATATACATATACATATATATATATATATATATATAATCTCTTCCTTCCATTTCAGACTCTTTCTCTTCTATAATTTGTAAAAAAAAAAATATAAAAAATCCTTTTTAAAAATATCCTTTTATTTATGCATTAAAAAGTACAAAATAACTTTACTAGTGTGCTACTACCAGATATACGCATCGTAACATTAAAATCTGAAACTACAAAATATTCTGAAAAATAAAAGCGGGTGCCGCAAATTAATAATTAAATATTATATAATATTAATGTTTAATTATTAATGTGCGGCCCCCGCTTTTATTTTTCAGAATAATTTGTAGTTTCAGATTTTAATATTACGATGCCTATATCCGGTAGTCGCACAATAATAAACGTTATTTTGTATTTTTTAATGCATAAATAAAAGGCTATTTTTAAAAAGGTTTTTTTTATTTTTTTAATTTTTTAGTCTGGACTTTTCACTATGTATTTCAATGAAAAACAATAAATTTATAATTGTATTTTATTTTGCTTTATTTTATTCAATATCTTGGTTATAGGACATTTACAGTAATATGTGTTACATTTTATTATTAAATAATAGATCGCATTCTTTCAATTATATTTTGTTTTTCATACAATACATATGGAATCCTCAGCACATGAAACACAATGTTTGACTAATAGTGATCTTTCTATTGATATATTACATGATTGAAAAAAGAAAAAAAAAAATTTGAAACTTTCGAGCTTTCAGCGCCCTACGGGTCCGACTTTTAAAGTTGGAAATCCAAATGTTCAAAAATAAAGAAATACACAAGGATGCGCATTATTTTAACCTCGTTGAATATTTTTAGCTATAAAGCTGAGCCACTAGCGGGGGCTACACGTCATTTTTTGTGTTTTTTAAACTTTTGGTGAACTTCCAATGTTTCGTTAAGAAAATGAAATACAAGTTTACTCCCAACAAATAGCGCTCTTTCCAACAGTATATCATATCCCCGGGAAAAAAAAATATTTTTTTTCAAAAGTTCGAGCTCTCCAAAGCCCCGAGGGGGCTAAATTTAAAGTTGGAAACCTAGATGTTCCAAACCAAAGATATATACGTGCATGTACATATTTTCAACCTTGTCAAAATTTTTAGCTATAATACTCGTGTCGCAAAGAGGGAGCTACATATTAGATCTCGCGCTTTTTTGAACTTTTCAGAAACTTCGAAGTTTCATTAAAGAAATGAAATATGGTTTTATTCTCGACAAATAGCGATTTTTCCAACGATATCACTTGCCTGGAAAAAAAAAAATTTGTTTCCAAAATTTCAAGCTTCCGGCGCCCTGAGGGTCTAATTTTAAAGTTGGAAGCCCAGATGTTGTATAATATTATATTGCCATCGAAAACAAGCATTTCTGCAAAAGGACACTTTTTTAATTCATCGGGAAGTAGGTGAAAAATCGTTCGCAAGATTCCCCCCAGACAGATAGAATGACAGACAGAATGGCAGACAGATTGACAAAGCGAGTTAAATAAAAGGCTATAATAAAATGGTCGATATTTACAACGTAATTCTTACGGGCATCAACACAAAAAAAATAACATAATCACAAAAATCTCATCCTAACATTTAACTTTCATTATATACAAAAATTAAGACATTTTTTCGTTACATTTTTCGTTACATTTTTCGTTACATAAAATTGTGAAACTATTAAATAACATAATCACAAAAATCCTATAAAATATAACAAACGTTACATAAAATTGGGACATTTTTCGCGTTACATAAAGTTGGGACATTTTTCGCGTTACATAAAGTTGGGACATTTTTTCTAATGGGGGATAGCCTAAGAATTACGTTGTAATTAATACTATAACGGATATCAATGAGTTCAATTTTCGAAATTTTTCGCTAGATTCTGAAAATTTGTTTATACAACGACGTGCTAACTAAATTGATATATAACGCGTATCACGGTTTAACAATTAACGACCATCGCGGCCGTTTTTCGATATTCGCATTCCAGCAGGGTAGAGAACAATTAAAAGTCGTCCGCTACTAGAATTATCTCTGTTCTTACATTTAAAACCGCGAAATATCAAACAGTTACAATCAGACCGAGCTTTACCCCAATTAAAATTACCGAATTTACAGAATTTCTCGGCGCTCAATCGGCATGTGTCGCATTACCGGTAAGAGTGGAGCACTACCATCACTAGCACTGAATTACGTATACACACACGAGCGATCGAGAGTTCGACCGAACACTTCCGGGAAAATATAATTTCTGGTCTTGCAAGTACCTTTGAACTACTCTTCGGTTGATAAATTAAATTCGACGATATCTGGGAAACCGAAAATTAAACGCAATCCGGTAATTAATTTCTGCTTCGGACATCATCGGCAGATGACGCCACAAACACCGGATTCGTATTAATATTTAACGGAAAAATGAAGCCTATGCTTCAGATTACATAAAAGTCTTAAAATTTAGATAAAATTAGTAAGCTACAATATATATATATATATATATATATATATATATATATATATATATATATATATATACTTACTACAGTACATAATTAGTTACTATTATGATATGCTAATATGTATTTGTTACTTATCATACGATTGTAGCAACTTAAACAGCTTACATAATACATATTTTATGTAGTACTTTTAAAAGGGTTCCCAGCCTGAAATAACTGGGTACCAAGGAGATCTGGGAAAGTAAAGGCGGCTGAGAGAAAGGAACTGGCCCCAGTATTCTCCTTAGATCCATTAGTCTTAGTACATTGTAAACCTTAACTTCACAATCCTCGACGTCCTGTCAACGGACTTACTTTACTTACTTTTAAACTTAAATAAAATTTACAATTCACATTATGCACCTCGTACTTATTAGCAATATTACTCTATTAATATATCTCATTTGATACTTTTATACTTCTGTAATTAGTATATTAACATAAATCACACAGTAAGGCTATTTATTAAGAATTTTGAAATATAATTCACGTGTTACCTTTTTTCCAGAAAAACAAACTGAGAACATTTTCATCGTTTTATGTATATTAAAAAATCTTGTAGATATTTGTATAAATTATAAAAGCTCCTTTATCAAACAAGGAATTAATGACGTTTTATTACCGATGTTTTACATTTAAGGTAATGTCTTAAAATACTTCCTCAGAACTGTTAATACTCGAGTAATTTTTTAGTAGTATCATTGGAACGTGCTCTGTGATAAGTTGCGATTAAATCGTTTATTTTTGCGTTCAGCGAAGTTTAGGTTAGATAACATCATATTCGTATTTTATCGTTCATTTAACGCCTTCTAGTAGTTTCTCAAGGATCATTTTTAAGAGTTTCACACTGTTCAACATCGCAATCAGTAACACTGTAAAGCATATTTCTCACCCAGTTAGCTGTGCTCTATTTTCACTATCTTCATCTCGACCTCACAAGTCTCTCCCGGTGAGGAAATATTGCAAGAGACCAACAAAAACCTAGTCAATTGGTCAAATAAATTCGGTTTTAAATTTTTCTCCTCTAAAAAACGACAGCAGCCACCGTCTGTCGGGTTAAATAGTACAAAAAGAACTTAAATCTTCTACGCCAATTGGATCGTACATCAAAACGGCTGACTCTGCAAAATATCTCGGACTAATTTTCTGTAGCAGACTAACGTGGAACCTCATATTAACAATCTAAAAACTAAATGCACTATTAAACTCAATCTAATTTAAAAAACTAGCTCGAACTACCCACCGCTCCAATCGAACATCGCTACTGAAAATATATCATTTCTTTACCAAATCAAAAATGGACTACGGAGTATCCCTACACTTTCATCGTGCCTCTAGCCTAGATGCAGTACACGATAGGTAAATCAACAAAGTAAGCAAAGTAAGTGACACCTCCCACTGTTCTGCAAGTCATTTTTCGTGTCGGGTTTGTCTTTTGACATGTTTTCTTTATATGCTCTACACTAATTATTTTCCAACTGCTAGTGCAGCAGCAGTTGGTATCAACTGTTTCATATCAAACGGGGTAATGTGGGTTTAAATGTTATTAGTAAACCTGTTCGGTTATCCTTTTGCTCCCTTATTATTCGGCTAATACCCTTTTCGCTCAACCCCTCAAAAAAAAAAAAAAAAAATCAGGGTAATTCTGTATTTAGTTTTATCGAAATATGTTGTCACCGGATTCGAGTTTAGGTCATTACTGTTTGAAAAATTCGACGACAAATTAGGTGTCAATCAGCCGTTATTGTTATGGATACAAGGATAAAAGAAAGTGTTTCTTCTGAGTTTGTTCTAAATTTATAAACAGCCGATTTTATTATGACTAAATCTTCGGCGCGTCACTAATGTAGTTAATGCGAGTTACGGAAGATTCAATTTACATAGAAACTTGTGAACTTCCTAGTCTTCTATTTGCACAGCTGCAGCAAAATCACATCGCGCGCTGATGCCATCAGTATTAGTGTCGCAATGAATGCATAACATTTGCATTTTTTACCGTTCATTTTCCGTAATTTGACTTCTAATCTAACGATTTTCGGATAATCTTTTAGGTAGCGAACAACAGAAGTATCAGTTCCATTAAGTATTTCAGCTAGATCGGAAACAGTTTATGTGAATTGATGCTTTCCTACAAAACACATTTGTCATTTCCAAACCATTAAATAAATCATTTGAAGGTAATAAAAATATTTTTTTCTACTTCAGTAGGAAAAGAATTTTTATCATCTCGATGCAATCTTTCAATTATTACGTCAGTTTTATCTTCATTTTAGCTCAGGTGCTTTCAAAAAATACTTTTTGTATACGGCAAACAATTTGACAAAGAAGACGAGCGTATTTGGTAAAAAATTATTACCTACAATTAGTTAGTCGTTTAAAAGTTTGTATTTTTGTTCATTTACACTGTGAGTTACTACGCGTCAAAGTTTTGTCCCAGTATGGGATTGACTGGATTCTATTCTGGCTGGTTGATTGCGATGGTCTTTTACAGTTGGCATAAAAGCGATAAAACTTTTCTCTGTAGCTATTCTGTCATGGAATTCCCGATCTAAACCAAGAACAACATCTGGTCTTATTATATTCCACTCAGCCTATCTGGAATTTGCATTAGATGTTCTAGAATCGTAACATTGCTTTTTTTTTTGCCTCCAATGGACCATGTATCAACTACCGCAGAAATAGTAAAAGGGTTACGTTGTTTTCCGATCTGAACGTGATTTATGTTGATAGGCGTTATTTGAACATTTTCGGTGTTTTAAATTGTGCTCTGTCAAAGATTGAAGCTAAATGATTTCCGATACCGAGTAGTTTGTTAGCAATAGAATTGGTTTGGCGAGAAGAAACATATTCCGGAGTAAACCGAATTTCTAAAGTTTTTTATTAATATATTACTTTTTTTATCAATTCGCGATGGTGCAGCAAACCGATTGTTAACACTACCGGGCCTAAATTTATACGAAAATATAAGTGTAGCCTGTTACAGTTACGATTTCTAGAATTTGATTTCTTCAACAATATTAATCTTCTCCCAAGTTATCTGTTCATCCGAAAGATTAACAGTTTTTTTTGTTTTTTTGTCCTGTTTGATCGAACGCTCATTCTGTCCCGGATCGCAGTTCTTGAACTCGAAGAGACGGTCAGTCAGTCGATTGCCTGGGCCCTTGAACCGCTATCGTTATAACTTTCGTTGCTTTCGCTACTGTCATGCACATTTCCGTTCTCTTAGTGCCTTTCTTCTGTTCTATGTTTCACTTTGGCTTTTTCTTTTTTTTTATTAGACTCGCCGGTTGAGGTCATAGCACCGCAATTCAACATACTAGAAGAAATAAAAAAACTAGATTTTAACACGGTTGCAAGCTTAAGAGCTGGAGGTAGAAGCACGAACATTCGGCAAAAAGAGCGAAACCGTCAAAGAAAATGTAATTGGCGTCGTAAACTATATTGCTGTCTTTAGGATGGAATTGACAGAAACGAGAAGTTGCTAGAGAAAAACGAAAAATCGATGAAGTCCAGAGAGAAGACGGCAAATGGAAGAAATGCAAGAACGACTGAAGTAAGAATAATACCATGTATGGTCGAGAAGGAGGGACGGCTGCATAGAGAGTAGAAAGACTGAGGATTAGAAAAACGCATAGGCTAAAACATCTCAGACTGGACTTTACTAGAGAAAAAAGTAATATTAGAAACCGGAAATTTAGTAATAAATTGACCGGCATGTACAGCAGATTGGGCTAACAAATCAGCTTGCTCATTAAATTCCTGCATGAGCCGATACCCACAGTCAATGTGGATAAGAAGGTTCCAAGGATTTGAAGAGTAAAAGCCCATATGTGTTTTTTTGTTTGTTCCTTTTTATTCCATTGGCGTGTAGGGAGAAAAAGGAAATGTTTGCGATTCGAATCGATTTTTATTAAAGTTATCCCCTTTTACGAGATATTCTTCTTCATTGTTTTCCCTTTTATTTAGTAAATCAGAAAAAATTTAGATAGAATTGTTTTTTCAACCATTTTTAAGTGATTAATAACACAAAAAACTACTAAGTTTTTAGAAATCAGTTGATTATCCGATCGGACAGTGATTGAAGAAATAATTCAAAACGAGTTGTTGCAGTTGCAAAAATAAACTACAGAGCATTATCTGGTCTGTTAATTAAGGATTGTGAAGAAAAATTTAAATATTTAAATACAACGGCAATTTCCATATATCTTCTTACATCGACTAATTAACTTTTTTTGCTGGATATGTTCAGACTGATGGCAGTACTTCAGCGAATTCATTCTCGGAGTTCCTGATAAAGCTGAATGGATCGCGAATGCTGTTATTAGAACTTCACGGTAGTTGACAATTAATATTGAAAATTGTCGGAGACAGTTTTAGGCTAACATTCAGAAACTTGTAATAGTTTACAAACAAAAGTTATTGAACTCGCGAACTCGCAGTTCCGTGTGCGGGGCGCGTTCATTAAATCGAGCAGTTGAATGTGCAGCTGAAAGCTATAAAGAAGTTTGTATTTTGCTTCCCTTCAAAAACCATTATATAATTCTTTTACCGCATCAAAATGGCGTGAAACAAAAACTAGAAGTCATTCTTTGCGGTTAGAAACTGTCGGAAAGTAAATGATTTTTATCGAATTAAAAATGTGCGATTTTTAATAATAATAAAATTCAGCCTCCAATTGGATTTGGCAACAGCCGGCCTTGGTGTTAACATTACCGAGTTGTTAATAGTGCGAGGTAAAAAATAGGACTAACGATTATTGTCAATATCGTCAGATTAAAAAGCAACTTGCACGAATGCTTTATATTATTTATTAATTTTAAATAGTTAATTGTAGACCGGGTTCAATCCCGCTGCCGTACATTGTGACATTTCTAAAACGTTTTACATACGCTGAGTTAGTGTTTATAATTGAAACGTCCGAAAAAAAAAAAAAGAAAAAAAATTAATTTTAAATACTTAAATGTAATATTGCTTATTAACTTACAACTTTTATAGAAGTTACTATTTGTTGGTATTCATTTTTACAAAATAGCAGCTATTCATTTATGGAACGCCGTATACAGTATACCAGGCTATTGGTCGGAGACTGCTTATATTTGTAATCACTGTATTTGTTGTTCTTACTCATTGTTAACATTTTTAATTATGATAAAAATAAACTTTAACACTTTTACACTTTTGTAACAATTGTATAATTTTTAAAACCCCGACGCGTTTCGAAGCAAACACTTCATGTTCACGGGAGTAATTATAATATATGTAAATGAATTACTCCCGTGAACATGAAGTGTTTGCTTCGAAACGCGTCGGGGTTTTAAAAATTATACAATTGTTACAAAAGTGTAAAAGTGTTAAAGTTTATTTTTATTACATTTGTAATATTTGAAAACATACAAAAAAGCTCGGATAGAAATCCGCCGGCGACGTCTAATACCGGCGTTTATCTAGCTACTAGATGAAATGCGAAAAATTTCTTGACGTGTGAAAAACCATGTGCGAACGAGGCTCATCGAGTTGTATATATCCAGTGAAGCAAGTGAATAATATGATGTGTTTACGGAATTCGAAATAAAAAAATCTTAATTTTGTTACAAGAGGCAGTTTTAAATTCTGCAAGTTTTCCGAAATATCCCCTAATGTAGTAAAACACCTGTCATGGTCTACTTTTCAGACTTATGTCTAAAAAAGTCTCATAAAGCATTAGCGAACCATCCGGTTAGATGCTTTTAAAAAGATATAGAACTATCTAATTTAACACGTGACAGCTTTTGTTATAAAAAATGTTAAATACGGCGTTTTTCGAAAAGAGACAATGTAACAGTAATTATAATTAAATTAACCGATAAAAATACATCGCTCTAAGCACGCTTTGAATCTGCTCGAGGAGAAACTGCGAACATTATTTGACGGTGTGAAAATAAGCGCATAAACACTTCGACCTTGTTACTCAGACGTCACTTCAGTAGAAAATTTAAGCTGGTAAGCTGAAATTTAGATTAAAACTATCGAATGACCTGTCATGAGTCAGTTTCTGGAAAGGTGAAGCTGATCAGAAACGCGGAAACAGCAGTTAGAATAAATTTGAGAAATAGGTTGCTAATTGTCGATTTCGAAAAAGATCATCTAAAATTGTCAATATTCCTCGCAATAACGAATGCACATACTCTAGCGCTGTCTCATAATCATAAAGGGAACGCGCTTCGCATACAAGTTGATTGAGTTAAACATGACCGCAATACAGAATGGTGTATTACAGAGGGGGAGAAGTGAAAAAGGGATATCAAAAATACATTGAACACTAAATGACCCATATGGAGCAGCGTCAAAAATAAACTAGACTAAAATAACTGCCCTAAAACCAACATTTTGTTCCCATTTACGCGCATTGAGTATGGACGTGCATGCTTATTAGGGATGGCAGTTTGCGCATTGAATTGTCGATGTATACTTAATTAAATAAGATTTTTTTTTTTTATTATTTCATCACAATTGACCAAGTCTAGTGGTCATTTAGTGATTAATTTAATGTGATAAAGAGTGTTTTGTGGAGGGGTAGTACTCAGTAGTACTCCCTCTGAACTTTATAGTGTCTGGACAAGATCTAAACGCTTATTTCGCCACAGTCTGCGTATTTCACCGGAGTTATCCAGCAAATTGGTAGCAAGTAGTTTCATATGAATGCTAAGTCGGGCGACATGTCTGTTTTTTGATTTCATCCTCCACAAACATGACGTTTAAGTCATTATGGAGGATATAATTTAAGATGTACCAGGGGGGGGGGCTGCAGTAATGGTTCTCAGTACCATATTTTGATATCGCTGTATTTTCTGTAAGTTCGATGTTTTTGCGCAGTCCCACAGCTGTATTCCGTACAGCCAGATTGATTTTAAAGCTACCATTTTATACAATAGAATTATATTTTCTAACCGATAAGCTCGATCTCTTGGCTAACAGCCACGACATGGTTCTAGTTTTAAACCTCAAATGCTCCATTTTTTTCTAAATGTGAGTATCCCAGATCAGCCTAGCGTCCAAGTGCATGCCTAAATATTTTACGTTATTGACATTTGGTATTATGACTATATTTATTTTGATTCACAGGCGTTCAATTTTTCGATTTGTGAATGAAATATGCGTCGACTTACTTTCAATGACTACTATGCGCCATCATTTTAGCCAAGTTTCCACATGGCGAAGTGACACTCCTGCAGTTTTTCTGTGGCTGTGTTTTCACACTTATCCACGGCCAAGATGACTGCGTCATCCGCGTACAAAGCTATTTCTGTATTATCCAGCATCGGGAAGTCGGACGTGTAGATTAAGTGTAACATTGGACGCAAAATGCTTACCGGAAAAATATCCGAGTATTCATCGGCTATTTTCATATCTTTCTTGTATATACGATTTAAATAGTAGATAGCAATGAGAAAGCAGAAGTTTAATTCTATACAATAATCCTTGATGCCATTATCGAAAGACTGCTGGATATCCAGAAATGCAGTCGTACAAATATTTTTGTTTTCCAAGCTACTTTCAATAATCTTCGTTAGTCTGTGAACCTGTTCTATAGTGTTGTGGTGTTTACGAAAACCAAATTGAAAATGGGGAATAATTGTACTAGTCGATAATATTGGAAAATAAGATTTAACGTCGCAAAATTGCGAACGGTGCGACTTTAGAACTGAAAAAGATGATCGATTTTTCAAAGTTTTAATTTATTAATCGAGATATATTTCAAACCAAATCCTTAAACTTTCATTCTTTCGAAATCCTTAAGAGCGTTTTTTTAATTACTCTTTCGCGGTTTTACAGTAAAAAAAAAAAAAAAAGAATTTACTACTCGCAAATGTTGGTAATAAATTAAATGAAAAATGTCATGAGAACGAAAGAGAGTAGAAATTTCGCTACTGTACAAAGCAAACAAAAGTTCTTTTCTTATAAAAAACAACAGATTAAAATATGAAAGGACATTTCATTATTTTAAAAGGTTTTTGCCGATATTTGCTTTTAAACTTCATTTTATTAAAATTTCATTAAACTGAAAACGAAATATTTATTAAAATGAAAGAAGAAAAAAATCATTATAATAAAATAAATATTTTACAAGTAGCTTTATTTGTTTGCATCTTTCATTACGTTGTATGAAAGATAGAGAAAGATTATTTTAAGGGTTACTATAACAAAATGGAGTTGCATTCGCTGAATTCGCCGGTGGTTCTTGTAGCACAATATGACATAAATATTTGTTCAACAACCTTAAAATCTACTAGAAATATAATTCAACTTTAATGAGAAATTCGTACGTACTCGTTTTCAAACTTTTTACAAAGAAAAAAAAAACAAAAACTTTTAAGCGTTTTACTTTTTAATTCCTAAACTATTGACCAATGCGTCAAAAAAATTTCAGGGAATGTGAATTTAATAAAATTATAAATATGTAGACAGAAGCGAATTTGTACGTCGAATTCTACGACAGAAACAAACGACAGCATTAGAAAAAAGAAAAAATTTACACCGTACATTATTAAGCATTTTAATTTTTTGCTTATTGGTCCCAAAAACGGAACCTTGCGGAATTTCATTTCCTAGCTGTATCGTTTTGGAGCATGAGTTCCCAATTTTTACCTGGAATTGTCAGTCAGTAAGAAAATTTTTGATAAAAAATGGTAACCCAGGAAATTTTACTCATAGAGACTTTTTAATATCTTATGTTTTGAATCGCGATCGAAGGCTTTATTCAGGTCAAAAATATAGCTATTAGATGAAGTTTTCCAGAATACGCTTCTCATATAGATTCCCCGTAATGTATAAAACTTGGTCTATTATGGATCGCGTTTTTCGGAAACCACTTTAGTAATGAGAATGAGGTTTTCAGTTTCCAGCTCCCACTTTAACCTACCGTTAATCATTCTCTCCAGTACTTTACTTAATACTGAGTTAGGGATATCGGACGATAACTACCGACATAACGAGGATTCTTATTTTCTTTTATTAATGGGGGTATTCGTGCTGTATATCCCATTCTGAAGATCGTAAGTATTTGATCTGTGACTAATTCTGAAACTTTCTTTAACCAGAAAATATGTATTCCACCGTGACTTGGAGATGCGTATTTTGTTTGATGGATAACTTTCACGAGTTCTTCCTTAGAAAATAGCCAATTGCACCATTCTGAATTATTCGAATTGAAATTTAAAACTGATTTTATTAGTGAAGCTTTGAATTCGAAATATGAAAATTAATATCGCTGGAAGGCAAAGCAAAAAGTTGAATTCATTTAGTACCGAAGGTAGATCTGTAGTTATCTTATTATTTATGTTCAGTGTTGTTGGCATAAAATGAGTATTTGAGATTCTTCTGTAGCTTTGATTTTTTCCAGTAAATAAGTCTTGCTGGAGGAGATGGTGTTAAAGTAGACACTAGATTGTACCCCATGAATTCTTTTTTGTATGTTTTAACGTCCACCCAGCTTTAGCTTTTAGGCGTCTAAATTCTATTAAATTTTCTAACGATGAATCCTTCCTAAGTTTATTTAGAGTTTTCTTTCCGTTTTTTATGGCTCCCGAGGAATCATTTCACTATCGTGAGATTTTCTTACGGCATTTTACAGATGGAATAGTATAATTTGAGAGCGTTGTCTGGACTAACATACCTGTTAAAGTTCGAATATGCTGATATAATTTTGCCTCCTCATTATGAAAAGCTAGCTTTTCCTGTTGGCAGAGTTTCTGTATAGTTTGGCCGATCTGTTTTTGTTGGGTTCCACTTTGGTGGATAATTTTACTGTAAACTATTCGAACAACGATTACGATTTATAATAATTTGAACATGCTTCTTCCGGCTACGTCAGTATGATGGAATATAAATAAGAAGCCGAAGAATTTCGGGAATATAAAACGATTGTTGACCAAGCAGCGTAAGAAAATTTAAAATGCGTTAGTTTTACAGTAGCTGGCATCGTCAAGTTTGGATCATCTAACATTTCCTATAGTATAATCCCATTAGAATTATATTTAGAGGCTCCCCATAACCCAGGTGGGCTTTGAAGTTGCCTATAAATAGCAGTGTGATGATGGTATGCGGCGAAGCAATTTTTGTATGTCTTCTGATTTTACTTTCTGACTTGGGGAAGATATACGGTACAGCTTGAAAACGGAGCTGACGTACAAATTTTGACTGCTAATCGGATGGTAAAATTATCTGTTGAATGTTTATATTCGCACGAACGGCTAATATTTCCCCCTATGCGCGAAACAACCAAGCACCAGATTGTAGAACTTTATGAGTTTTTTAAATTTTAAATGTTGATTTTATTTTAAGTGAGTTTCCCGAATGCACAGAATAAGTGGGTAATAAATTGTAATTAGTTTAATGAAGTCCTTATAGACAGTGCATAATCCGTTACAATTCAGGACATTATTAGGCATTCCATGTTTTTAGGATTCTGTATACATATCATGTACGGAATCTTAAAAAGATGGTTCAGAAACGACAAAATATCAAATAAAAATCAATAACTTGCAAACGATCTGACGTATAAATTTCAAAAAGAAATCATAAATTATAGTTAAAATTCTCCTTAAAAGCATATCTATAGCTTTAAGCTAACCGATTACCCTGGGCAGTAAGAAATCCAAAAACTCGCTAAGAATGTATAATATGGATTTTAAAACGACCTCAAAAATTACTTTTAAAAAAATTCATAATTCATTACCAGATAACCCTTTAAAAGTGAAATTCAGAGTATAAAATAAAACGCAAAAGTCTTTTCATTAAATCAAAAAAGTTATGGTTAAAAAATTATTTAAACTTTTCTCCCTTTTGAGTCAAAAACAGTAAAAAAAAAAAAAAAATTAAGAAGGAAGTTCAGTAATAGCCTGAGTAAAAACGTTGAGAAACCAAAATGTATTTCAAGCATATGCATCGCTTTATAGGAAAAATATAGCTGAGCTTACAACTTAATATTCAAGCCCGCAGGGCGCCGAAAGCTTGAGAGTTTTAAAAAAATTACTTTTTTCCTGTTCATGTGGTATATCGTTGGAAAGGTTGCTATTTGTCGGGAACGAGAGCGTATTTTATTTCCTTAACAAAACTTTCGAAATTGGCGAAAAGTTCAAAAAAACGTTAAAAATAACGTATCCTTTCACACCTTTTGGAAAATCAGATTTATTTTTTATATAAATTATAGTTATTTTTTACTTAACATACGGAATCTTCAACGTATAAAACATCATGCTTGACTGAATTTCCTTTTTTTTTTTTTTTTTTTTATGTAGCTGTTATAATTACTAGCTCGAATATCTTAACTATTTTTATAATTTCGATTTTCATTTGACGAAGATTAACGTTGTAGTAATATTTCAACTGTTAGATTAAGTCGGAAAAGTCATTTGTAAATTCGTATGAATTATTGTTATAAATTAAGAAAAACTTTAAAAACCACCTCCGGTCAAAAACGAGTAAAATGTTGTTCAACTAAAAACCGCAAATATAAGTTCGGTTACTAACTGATTAATAATCAAGAAAGCCGATAAATTAATAAGTCCGAATTAACCATTAACCCTAAACCGATTAAACCTGCAAAAATAGGCTCAGTAATGATTTTGAAAAGTTGTTTAATAATTTAACTGAAATTTTCCTTATATCAACGTTTTATTTATAAATACACTTTTTCTAAATAAATAACTATTTCCCTGTCAATCGATATATTTGTCTCAGTTTGCTACGCTATAGTACAACATTTACCTTCATATTTTTGTAAGCATTCGACCCATTCAAACGCTCTTTCTTGAATGTAAAATGAAAATTTGCTATTTCGCGTGCGACCTAACCGATGGTGAAATAGAAATATTACGTCTTCGCTGTTGTATCCAAAATTAAAAGTTACAAGGCCACCAGACATGATGGATACCGTAACGCAACATAACTATCTGCACGTAAATTTTCTAAATTGATATTTAACAAGACGCACTTATTTAAATAACTATACCGAGGACATTAAATAGCGCTAAATAATAAATAACAAAATATTGGCTTTGCTGAATCCAAAAGCTAGGAAAGTATTTTAGAAAATTCATTTTATTATAACCTGAAACATAACAGACGTATTTATATAAATTAATATTCGGATTCCCCGTATTAAAAAACTGCTTATTCCAATTGTATTCCAAAAAGCGGCAGCTAAACGTCCCTTTCTCGCGACTTCACTTTTAAACCGGTTTATCGGCCCAGAGCTTAACCGTTTTGTTCTGATGCAACATTTCCTTGATTTCTTCTTTATGATACTTCATATGTATATAACATCACACCACAACCTTTCAAAGACTTCTCCCGCTGCATAGTTTTGACATGTTTGCTGGACTCAAGAATTTAGTTGAATACATTTTATGTAATAGCCCAGATAGTTTTTCTAAAAGTGCAAAAGTTTACACATGAAACAATATCGCTTGGTTTTACTATTAGTACTCAATTTACATTTTGTGTTGTGCTGTTTATTGTGTACAACGTGAAAACAATAAAATCCATCACAGTCAATACATGGACTAGCTTGCGGAGCAGCATACGCTGCGGGGAAGGACTAACAACAATTGAAAATAATTTTATCATACGTTTTATTTATACTAATCTTTGTGAAGCATTACCAAAGACGGTAATATTACTATAGTTAAATCAGATTTCTTGCTAAACAACAACTGCACGATTCTTAATATTACTGAACAGTTGGCATGATTTCATTACGATCGTATTAGCTAACATTGGTTATTATGCATTTGCTGTGATTGTCCATATCACAGATTGCGATATTAGCTCGTCAGTATTCCCAGGTAAATGAATAGTAGCGCTATTATTACCATCGGGCAGTGCAGGACGAATTACCAGTAATACGATTAAAATAAGCGTCAAATAAATCAGGTTTCGGCCGCAGGCTCGTCTTCATGGTACAAGATGAGCTTGCCGCATTATCATCATGATAGTATGAGAGTACTTTCATAACGATACTAAAATAAATGTAGTGGTTCGATCTAACCAATTAGCTTTAGTGTTGAGCGTGTACATCTTATATTATTCGCGCTTCGCAAGGAAGGAAGAGAGATAAAAGCGAATATAAAGTAATTATTATCGGACTTCTTGTTGCAACATGAACATCGAAAAACCGTATTGTCTTTAACAACCTTAATATACACGCTAAAAACTTGTGAGCGCATGTTTAACCAGAAACAAAACTATTTAATTTTGTAGAAATAATATTTTTCCAACTTATTCACTTGTGCAAACATGAATTGTATCTGTGGCCAATCCATCGGGGGGGGGGGGGCTAAAGCAACTATAAAAAAACTTGTTATAACAGAAAAACTTAATTTATGCTATTAAATATTTATATAAATTTTACCTATGTATTTAATTATAACTAATATTTAATACTGTTTTCTAGTAAAATTATTAATGTTACGTTTTTATTATATTTTAAACGTAATTGTCATCGATTTTTTGCCTTTCTTATTTATTTTTAAGTTTTATTTTGCAATATAAATGAAAATAGTTTAATGGAAAAAAAAAATTATATAAGTTCCCCCACTCCAAATGTCCTTCTGGATCCGCCCCTGATTGTATCACCTACCTCCAACAAGTCGCTGCCACGATATCGTCACTATGACCAAGTATGAAATTTTCAAAAATTGATTTTACCATTAATTGTGAAACTGTTAATAATACTGTTAGTTTTTGAAAAAAAACAAGACAACCATTACAAACTTTCAAGACGTGCGAGCACTCTATACACGTTGTTATGAATTGCATCTCAGCGCCGAAAAATTGATTAATTATCTATACTCTACATGGACGACATCGGAGCGTTCTTTTGGCTTTTATTCGAGTAGAACTACCATATACGTCACTTATCATGTGACGTACGCTGTCAGACTGTGTTATCTGTCTATACATAAGCTAAGTATATAATATCGTACGCGTATATTTTCTTCGGACGAAAGCTGACACTGCCTCATCGGTTATTGTAAACGTTAACGAAATTACGTGTACAGTCAGAGAAGGAAATTTATATACACATACGTACATACACATATAATAACTCTGCTCCATAACGTTGTACAATACTTTTGTACGAAGTCCGTATGCAAGTATAGACGTATGCATTAGCTTAATTTCAAAACGGTTCTCTTGCAAGCACTGCAAACGGTTAATCGTAGAAAATAGTGCAATTCCCGCGAAACTGACTAGAGCTTGATTCTGGTGACTTCCGTAAAAGTTAATTGTTTGATGTGCTAGTTTTAGCATCGCAACAAATTATTCATTCCACCGCTTAAAGTTCTCGCTTCTTTAATTAAACATGCTGCTTTATCCTACCTGACTCTTGTAATCCTTGTCACAGCTTCAAACGGGCACAAACTCTGCGTATCTTTAACAGAAAACATTTTGTGCAAAATTATATAAAATATAGAAAACAATAGGCACAAACAAAAAAATCCTCGAAGGAAATAAAACGAAATGGATGATGGAAATAGCGTATCCAGATTGAGGTACGGTAACGAATTAAATGGTTTAGAAAGCCGTCTATTGGTATGAAGTACTGCATGAATACGAGCTGGGTAAACGAATTCGTGCAGAAGTTTGAGAGTTCAGTGAACACTGAAAATTTAGCATTAACATTAGATAATAATAATTGTGCTGTTAACGATATGTTTAATAGTGATATTACTATGCAAGCATTAAATTTTAGCTGGGGGCACAGCAAAAATACGAGTGTCAGTGTGGATGGTGTTCGGGGTGTTAAGAAATTTACACGCAGAAGGCAGGGAGTATCTGTTAAATTTTTTTAATTCGGTACTGAGCTTCGGATTTTCGCCTCAACAACGGAAAGGACACTATATCTGTTCAATCATCAAATTGAGTAAAGGTCTAGATTCAGTTAGTTTTATATAGACCTATTCCTTTGGTAGCATGCGCGAAGAAAACTTTGGAGGATATCGTAAAGGAGAGTCTAGAGAGATGGCTGATCAAAAATAACAAATTTCCGAAAATCCAGTTTGGATTTAAGCAGGGCTCGAAAACCCCAGAGAGGCCTTGACGGTGTTTTCATTAGACATTTAAAATAATTCAGAGAAGATACGAAATAAGCAAGTACGATTGATGCAATATGCTGATGATTTGGTAATTTATGTTTCTGTAGTAACACTAAACAGAGCTATCAGTAGAATACAAAAAGCAGTAGGAGAATTAATAACTTCAACAAACTAAGATTCGAAAGGAACATAACAAAAAAAAAACGAAGGATAACGTTTACAAGAAAGTATAATTTAACATTCCCGCGTACAGAAATTGAAAATAAATCAGTTCAGTTTTGCATAACACACAAATATTTACGGGTTTTCGTTAAAAAAATGAAATACGGTTTCGTTCTTGAAAAAATAGAGTAATCTTTCCGTCGATTACATGCCCGGGAAAAAAAGATATTTTTTTCAAAAATTTCAAGCTTTCAGCACCTTCAAAGTTGAAAACCCGAATGCTCCAAACTATAGAAATATATGGGGATGCGCGTATTTTTAGTTTAATGCAAAATTGTTAACTACACCAATACCGCCGTCGAGAGGGCGAGACATGCCATTTTTCGCACCTTTTTGAACTTTTCGCCAGTTCAATTCTAATTGTTCATAAACGTTTTTAATCAGTTCGGAGGAAATATATATTTGTAGTGAATTTTTTATATATTTAATTACGATAAATAAATGTTTATATATGTGTGTGAATAACAGTGATTACAGATAACGCAATATAACATAAAGTACCTGAAGCGTGGTTAATTTCATTTATTTATTTATACATTTATAATAAACAGATTATGGTGAGTAAAAATTTAAAATAGAATCTAAAATATATCGAATTATGCAAAAAATGGAATAATAGCTTCCTAACACCAGATTTACGGCGTAGCTTGACGCAAGAATCGAATTAGAATTATCGCCCGATATGAATTTAGTGTTAATCAGTTTTGTGAACCCTGAAGGAAGTAATGAGCAGTAAAGTTTAAGAGTTAATTTGGAGTAGCGCACTGAAACTTATATAGGTTAGTGACGAAATTACCATTGGAATGAAGAATATATAACATATATATTCACAGACCTTTTTAATAGCCACGGGAGGCAACCTAAACCTCGGTAAAAAAAAATATTCGGGACGAAGAATGCAGCATCCACATCTTGATTGGTACTTGGAAATTTGGCACTGTCCATGAAGATTCGTATATAATAGGGATACTGAGATTTCATAACGTTTTTTTTTTTTTTTTTTTTTTTTTTTTAGGCTCGCTGACAAAGAGAATTGACCCATGTTCAACAAGAAAGAAAAGTATTATTGAATTAATTATTTAGATTCGTATGCAGTCAGATATCGCATCAATGAAGGATGCAAGGGAAGCGACAACAGTTAACGAAGGAAAGGAGAGAACAGATGCAGCACTAGAGGGAGCAGGAATATTAAGTCTCAGAAGTTGAGAGTAGAGAAGTAAACGTTCAGACGACAGAACATTCGAAAAGTATGTGGTTAGAATTACATTCATGGGCATCATTTGGAGGATGTAGCGGACAGTAAGGAGAGCCTGAAAGTGAAACTCGATAGCGAGATGAAGGAAGCAAACTATGATCGAAACGCAATCGACATAAAGAGGAAATAAAATAGCGCTGCAAAGACGGAAATTCATGGAACCAAGGATTAACTGGAATATATGGCTGAATAGAAAGATAAAGGGAAAATTGGTTAGAAAAGGAGGAAGGATATGAGTCTGACCAAAACCTATAATGGAATTTTTTAGACAATACAAATAAAAGTTATTAGCAGTGAACTTATTAATGGGGAGTCCATTAACAGCTGCACCACGAGACAACCGATCAACTCTTTCGTTTCCTTCTATACCAACATGGCCTGGAATCCAAAGGAACTCAATCTGAATGTGGTAAGTTTGGAAAAGGTTATGGATAATCGAGCGAATGTGAAGAATGATAGAATCACAAGAAGGATGAGGAAATACAGACGATGTAGTTTGTAAAACACTTTTAGCATCAGAGATAATTAGGAATTTATTATTGTCTCGTACTAAGGATATGTAAAGAATTGCTCTTAAAATCGCAACCGGCTCTGCAAAAAAAATAGAGCAAGTTGGAGGAAGTCTATAACCTTCAAAGTAGTTTTAAACAGAATATAGGAAGGATGCTCCAACGCCGTGAGGACCCTTCGATCCGTCAGTACAAAGAAGAGAATAAAAAGGAAATAGAGAGTTAATAGTGTTAAGCAAATCTTGATTAGGTTGTGGAAGGGATTTAGAGCAAGGAGACAACAAAGATAAATTAGGAGGAAAGAGAAAATCTGTAAAATGAAAGGTAAAGCAAGGAAGTTTGTTGTGGGTTATAATTTGTGGAAGAAATTTAGCAAGTCGATTTGAGATATGAGAAAGAAGGGGAATTTTTTTGGAAGTGAATCGACAATTCTGAAGTACGGTGGAGTAGGATGAAATAAGTTTTGAAGAAGAAACTGGAAGACGCTTTAAAAGGAAGCGATATCCCAAGTGAGATCTACGGATCGGTAAAGTGCAAGAATGCGAGTTGATTTAAGGGCTCCTAGACATAAACGAAGGAAGCAATTCTGGACCAGATCCAGTTTACAAAGAAGAGATCTGGAGGAGTTACCATAGATAAATGAACAATAATCTAGTTTGGAACGAACTATAGATTTATATAGGACAATTAAGGTACTAGAATCCCCTCCCCACCTTGTTGATGAAATAGATTTAAAGAGATTTAGTCTTTTATTTACCGGCATGTGGGGATAGTTAATGTGCTTGAAAAAGGAGAGACGACTATTTAGGAACAGACCAAGATAACAAAAATTTTTAACTAAGGGAATAGAAATGTTACTTACAGAAGGGTTTATTAAAGAAGGATTAAAAAGTCGATAAGTAAAATTAATACAAACGGATTTAGACGGTGAAATAAAAAGGTGTAGATCTGAGAGTGAGTCATTGGCAAGGATCTATTTATTTCTTCGTTTGCAGAGCTAAGATCGTGAGAAGTGGAATATAGAAGGATGTCATCAGCAAAGAAAAAGGAAGATGACCCTATTAGGAGGGAGGCTATATTAAGAATATATATATATTGAAAAGCGTAGGACTTAAACAGGGGCCCTGTGGAAGACTAATGTACACAGTTCTGGAAGTAGAGTTAGAAGGTGTAGAAAGATGAATCGCACGATTCTGGAACAACCGAATAACAATTGAAATAAATTGGAATGGACGATTAATGGAAAGCATTTTATTTTGTGAGGTAGGAAGATGCACATTATTAAAATCATCAGAAATGTCAAGAAATGCAGCTAAGGTATAATTTTTATTTAAGAATGACTTATAAATGTCCGAAATAAAGAAATTAATGCAATGAGAGGGACCAAGGCCGGGACGGAAACCGAACATGTTACTGGGAAGTGAATCATTAATTTCTAGCCACCAAATAAGACGTCTATTTTGGATATTTTTGAAAAGTTTCCTTAGAACGGAGCAAAGGATATTACACGGAAGGAAGAATTATCCCTTTTTAGGGACTGAAATAATCACAAAGGAGTTCCAAGAGGGAGGAAGAGAGCCAGTGGATAAAATAGAATTAAAAATATTGAGAAGAATTTGAAGAGATTGGTTGGACAAATTTTTAAGAACTCGATAAGGTATACCGTCTAACCCTGGGGAAGACTCATTAGCATTGTTTAATAAATAACGCAGTTCGTTAATGGTGAGGAAATTATAAGATTTCATTAACACTTAAGGAACGATAGTTAATTGCATCGGGAGGTAAATTAAGTTTACCTCATGCTTGAAAAGAGTGAGTATTAAAATTAAGATTGATTGGGAATAACTTGAATCAGAGTGGAGATAAGTTTAGAATCGGTGACTTTTTTTTAGTAGTCAAGCTTTTCATCTACTAAGAAAATATTTTGTACCAAAACACATTAGATTTATAAAATATCTACACCCGAACATCATTTCTGATTCACGCGGTTTACTACCTTAAATTCGTAGTTTCAATTTGTATAGTTTAATTTATTTATTTATTTTAGCAGCTGTTACTACGTCCAGAGTGAACCAACATTTCTTGTGTATTTGAGAAAGCTGAATTTTGTATATCAATTTCAGATATGTATTCGAAATTTTGAAAAAAACATATAAAGTCAGCCACAGATATCTTTTTTTTTTTGTGTACGTTTTTTTAAATCGACAATAAAATTAAAAAGAGGATAAAAAATAATCTTTAATAAGAGGACCCTAGATAACTGATTTAAAAGTTTTTATTTTTACTGAAATAACACATATTCTTAAAATCAAAACCGAAATTGCATGCGTTTGTTTCGAAATGATTTCTGTGCATATTTGTGGTAACGGGGAGGTATCATTGCTAAAATATATGTTTAGAAAAATTATTACACATCAAGCTCTGAGAAAAGAGTGAGGGCGCTTAAAAATATACATTGGCGAGTTAAAGATCAAAATAAAAGAAAGCGAATGAATAATGATAATGATAACGGAAACCTTTAAAAAAAAAAATAATGAAAGTAAATTCAAAGATTTCGCTGAAATTAACAAAGCAAGAAGAAGACCTTAAAAATTAAGTTTGTGAAATTACCTTTTCGGTAATCAAAAAAATATAAAAAATCTAAACGATTTCCTTAATAACAATTTAAAGATAAATCGTTGTTTTTTCATTTTTCTTTTCTTTTGTACTCAAACGTTAATAGCAGTACAAAGAAAGAGCAGCATGACCGCTAGGGGAAACAAAATTAATTTTCATATTATAAACAAAGAAAAGATTTAATCAGAGAAAATATTTTACCGGAAAAAATTTGGACGAACCTTTTTACTACTACAACTCTTACGTTCCCATAAAAAATAATGCTCTTTTAATTCAGGAGCAGGTGACTATGTTCTTTTGTTGCTTTTTCCGTAAATTGTTATCGTGAAAATCGATTTATATCGGAACGTAACAGCGGGATGTGTCAGAAAAATTTGTAACGATTACAAAATATTACTCGGAATATTTTCAACGAGGTCTACAGGGTCAGAAGGAACGAATTTCAAGGTAGCTTCTATATGATACAGCGATATCACAGCATATAGGTCCTAATCAATGTCTACAACATCGAGTTCTATTTCAGAATTATTAATCGGTTGTACAATAGGTTCACTATAGGCAGGAGAATCTTAGACTTTTTTTTTCTCACAATTTTTAATACGGATATGTTTTAAGCAAAGGGTTACTCTATTTTTAACATCACGTCGCGGTAATTACGCATCGCTCATGGTAGCGAAATCAATGGCTTATCAAGAGGTTTTTTATACCATAGGAAGTTCAGTTGTCTATCAATACTGGCAAAAATCAAGCGAGTCATTCTAAAAAAGTGTTTGGGGATCATCCTACAAGATCAATATTTAGATAAGTTCACAGCTGGCTCGTTGCAATACAATTCTGTCGAATATTTTATACAGCTAAAGTGTGCATAATATTCTACGTTAGATGCGTTGATGAAAACGTTCTATGACTTTTATACGGTTTCTATACTTGTGAGCCGTAAAACGGTGTAGGTACTGAAACTTGTATTATTTGTGTATTTATATTTATTTATACCTTCAGGAATGCGTTCACGGTCTGTAACTTATCGCAGACGTTTTTAATAATTGCTATTATTACGAGTATTATTATAATTATTATTATTTTGATTGATTTAACAAAGGAATTGTTTTTAAAAAAATGGCTATTAAATTTGTTTTTCACCGATATTGTTGGATAGGTTGGTCCGCTATTCTGTTAACGTTTCGGCTCCTGATTATCCATGACAGAAGGGTTGATTCGAATGTGATCTCGTCCAATAGTTTTACGATGACTTTGAGTCCAAAATAATTGAAATACTCGATGGTATTATTCCTTTTTACCGTGAACTGATCTTTCAAAATGTGAGTGAATATGACTCCTAACTGTGAGAACATTCGATTCGAAACTTAATGAACGCGTTTTCCTTTATGACCGATTTTTTACCATTTTCAAAATACAACTCTGACTTGGTAGCATTTCTTTCCGTTTTTTTCCCGTTTCTCTTCCTTACGATTTGATTTGATCCGAAGGAAATGCGCGCTTCGCATGCAATGGTCATTGCTGGGCTATTTAACCCCGTCCGACAACTGGATTTCAGAGGAATTTCACTCGCACCACTTTTTCCAAATTATTTTTATTTTTATTTTATATTATTTTTTTACACCGTAATAGACACATTACAATATTGAAACGGCTCTATAAACCGTCGGTGTCAGAAGGCGTTCGTTCCTAAAATACTTTTGCGTTCAAACAGTTAATTGGCGCCAATGATGCTTCGTATTTCTTACTTCCACTGTTGAGTATACTTCTCAAATATTTAAAGTACTTATTTTGTTGGCTTATTTTTATTTTTTATTAATTAATAAATAAAACCATTTATAAGCAGTTGCCGATATGTCTAAAGCGTTGTGTAATTCTTGCGGGCTACGCGTAAAAATTGCACAATCATCACAACTAAGAATTCTGAACTTAGAGAAAGAGGTAGGACCAGATTCGATGAATAGCGAAGAACGGTTGCCGCAAATAATCAATAAGCAGTTGTGAACCAAGAACGGTTGTACTGATGGAAAGCCTCCAGCAGTCGATTCTATCACGAAGAGGACAATGGGCAAGAGGGTGCATATCAGGAATTCGGTAAACTGCTCGACGAAATTCCGCGAAAACCCTACGACTGTTTCACGCCAGCGAATGGATAATAAGTCTTGTCCAGCTACCTTATTAGCAGGGTCCGGGTTTTACATGCGAAGCATATGTTTTTTTTTTGCTTGTAACCAACGCTTTGATGTTTCATGTCTAGGCGTTTCAGGAGGTTTCAAAATACACTAATTAAATGGTGCATATAAATGCATATTCTGGGTATTTTATGCGTGTTTTGTATATTTTGAAGATTTTTCATTTATCAGCTGTCGAGCACGATAAGAGATTAAACACGAGAACAAAAGACCGATCCGTACACACGAACAATGCTTCTTTTTTTTTTTTTTGAAAAAGAAGCATTGTTCGTGTGTACGGATCGGTCTTTTGTTCTCGTGTTTAATCTCTTATCGTGCTCGACAGCTGATAAGGATTTATTCGGTGAGTTCGTTCCGTTTATCTTTCTATTTCGATTATTGTTTCAGTTTTGATTTGTAATATTCATTTTATTTCGTACAGTTAACTCGTCTCATTTATTTTTATTTATTTATTTTATTTCAGTTGTTTATTTTTTTTTTTTTATTTAATTATTTATTTATTTTATTCTAATTTACCTATTTATCTGCGTATTCGATGAGCTCGTATAGTGGGGGCCGCCAGGCGGTCTCCTCTAAAGATACTAAACCGTTAAAGACGGGGTTATCTCTTCCCCTGATGGAAGTTGACGTTTCCATGAAACGCAAACCTTCTGATCTTCTCTCGCCAGTTACGTCATTCCCCAATAAGGATTTTCGACTGTCACAGTCCGATGTATCCAAACTTCCCAACAAAATTAATAGCAATAATAACAATAATGCAAACAATAATAATAGTAAAAATAGTAATAATTCTAATGCCTTTGAAGCAATCAAAAACTTTAATATTAGCAATGCACAAGAGAACACTAACAATAGTGGTAATAGTAATAATAATAACAATAATAATAATAATAATAATAATAATAATAATAATAATAATAATAATAATAATAGTAATAATAATAATAATAATAATAATGATGTCAACGATATGGTCAGTAATAATATTAATAAAGAACTTACCTTTCCGTTAGACCATCCTGGCCCTTTTTTAATATATTTAGAGCATCTCGAAAAAAATATTGCAAATGCACATCCCTTGGCCATAGCTAAGTTGCTGTTTAAATCAACTACGGAATGTTTAAACGTCAAAAAACAAGGTGGGGACCGCTTATCGGTTTTATTCCCCTCTGCGGTTACGGCTAATAAATTCTTAGATCAACATGATTTTATGAGGAAAAATAGTCTTAAAGCATTCGTACCCAATAATTTCTGATGTGCATGCTTCCTTTTCGGAGGAAGATATCATGGAAGGTATCTCCTCGTCCATTCCTGTTGCTTCAGTTAGGAGAATTTCTAAAAACGTGGATGGTGTTCGTCTGCCCACTCGATCGGTAGAGATTAAATTTGTTTCCTCCGTTCTTCCTTCCCATATCTCTATTTTTAGATTAATTTTTCAGGTATCGCCCAGTATTAGATCTCCTATTCAATGTAATAAGTGCCATCGTTTTGGTCATATTTCTAATCTTTGTCGTAGTACCTCAACTTTCTGCGTTCATTGCAGCGACAAACATTCATTCTCAAAATGCCCTTCGATTAATTCTGCTCCCGTATGCCGAAATTGCAGAGGGGATCATCGTTCTTCGGATCGACGCTGCCCTGAATGGCTTCGACAAAAGGAGATAAAACGTATTATGGCCTATGAGAACATTCCGTTCCAAGAAGCTTGCGATATGAAAAGTAAATCTTTCGCATCATCAGCCTTTTCTTACGCTGACACAGCCGCAGCTCAACCCAGGGATCCAGTCTCTTCATTAACAAATCCTTCATGTTTCCTCAGATGAGAGCACCAAGGCCAATAAAAGGCCAGTACTTTCACCGTCAATCTAATAAAAAACCGCAAACTAAAACTTCTCCTCAATTTCCGTCTCTACCGTCCAATCGCATACCTTCTCCATCTAATGGTTGGGCTTTGAAATCTAATGCCATTAATTTGAATAACTCTGCTGATCTTGTTACTTCTGATGATTCTTTTAATGAGACGCCCTCGCAAATTTCCCCCCCAGTTGAGTCTTTCTCCTCTGCATTTATACAGCTCTTAGCTAGACATAACATTGCAGCTTCATCCGAACTTGAAAAATCTCTTCAATTTTTGCTCCAGAGCTTTATGCCTCATACCTTGTAATATATTAACATATACAACATTTCAAATTTTGTTATATTCTGAACTATATTTGTTTATTTGTTTTTGTTTTTTTATTCTCTCTTTTTCTTCTCTTTTACACTTTTTCATCCTTTATAAATTGTACATTTTTCCTTTCCATGTGTTCCATTCTCTTACTTCTTTTTTTTTTTTTTTTTTTTTTATCCTGTTCCCCTACTGCCCTGGCATATTATTTTTATATTAACCCATTATATTTTTTTACCTACCCTCACTCTCATTATCATGTCTTCGCCTATCTTAATTTACTCCTGATCTATATTCATAATGGCTTACAAACTTAATATTCTGCAATGGAATTGTCGCAGTCTTAGAGTCAACAAGGATGCTTTGGAGGGCTTGCTGGACTTTCACAAAATCGGCGTGGCTTTGCTCTCTGAGATATGGTTAAAGGATTCTTCTGACATCAACTTTAAAGGTTTCACCTTAGTCAGTTCCTGTCGAAATGATGGCTATGGAGGAGCTGCTGTTTTGATTAGAAATGACATTCTTTTCTATTCTCACAATATTCGCTTATTCAGTTCATCCTCCTCCCTACTTCCTAATTTAGTTCATATTTCCATCCCTAACGACTCTGCTTGTCCTCTTAACTTTATCTCTGTCTACATTCCTCCTAATTTTGATCTTCGGAACTTTCCTTTTTCTGGTTTTTTTGATTCGCTTCCTTCCCCTTTTATTATAGGAGGAGACTGGAACGCTCGTTCTCCTTTTTGGGGTTGCTCCAATTATAATAGTAACGGTGTTATTCTTGAAGACATTTTTCTCCGTAATAATCTTTTTTTGCTGAATGATAATTCTCCTACCTTTTATAGGAATCCAACTACGTTTAGTTCAATTGACTTAACCTTTACATCTCCTAACCTCGGTTTTAACTGTTCGTGGAAAACCTTAAATGGCACGTTTGGAAGCGACCATGTTCCCATTATCATATCCCTTAACAACTTTTCTCCTCCTGTGCAGCCTGAACTCCTTCATACTCCTCAATGGTACCTTCCTAAAACCGATTGGTCGATGTTCCGCCGTGTTGTCGATTCATTTCTTCCTTTTATCAATGTTGACAGGAATCCTATATCCCAATATCAGTCATTCACTCAATCTATTTCCTTTGCTCTTTCCTTATCTGCTCCTCCGTACCATTATTCATTAAAAAATAGATCTATATATGCTTCATCCCTGTGGTGGAATAATGATTGCAAGTCTGCGTTCGATCTCTGTACTTCCACTTTTAGATTTTTTCGCTCCTGTCCTTCTTTTCCCAACTTCCTTGCACATAAAAGAGCTAATGCTAAGGCTAGGTTCGTTCTTAAACGCTCAAAAAGAGCCGTTTGGATAAAGTTCTGTTCTTCTTTCTCCCGCTCTACTCCAATGACTCATGTCTGGAAAATGGCTAAAGCGTTTAGAACTCCTTTATCGGAACGACCTTCTTATCTTAATATCCCGAAAGATAGCCTCATTTCATTTATGGACTCCGTAGCTCCTTCCTATGTCCCTAGCCTCGAAGAGTTTCATTCTCCTTCTCCTTCTATTAATTCTACTTCTCACTTTTTATCTTCTAGCTTTAGTCTTAATGAATTTCGCGCTTCTTTAAGTAAGTCCTCCTCCAAATCCTCCCCTGGTATTGATGGTATATCTTTTCTCATTATAAAAAACCTCTCTATTCAATCTCTTGAGACTCTTCTTAGTATATATAATTCTTTTCTTCTTTCTTGTTCCACTCCTCCTTCTTGGAATGCCTTTATCGTTATACCCATACCAAAGAAAAACTCCTCTTCTTTTCGTCCTATCTCACTTGCTCCCTGTTTAAGGAAGCTCTTTGAGAGCATGTTAAATAAACGGCTTGTCTGGTTTCTCGAACACAATAACTTAATTCCTAATAATATGTTTGGTTTCCGTCCCTGTCTTGGTCCTCCTGATTGCATTAGTGTTTTCCTTTCTGACATTTATAATTCCTATATAAACAAAAATTTTACTATCGCAGCCTTTATTGATGTTTCCAGTGCATTTGACAATGTCCACCTCCCTACTCTCAGAAATATAATGCTGTCACTGCATCTTCCGGACTGTGTTGTTTCCCTTATTATTAATCTCTTCCAAAGCTGGACTGTACATCTATCCACTTCTTGTTATTCCACTTCAAGAAAAGTTTTTTGTGATCTTCCTCAGGGTTCCTGTCTTAGTCCTACTCTCTTCAACATCTATACTTCTCATATTGCTTCTCTTCCATTAAATTCATCGTCTCTATTCTATGCTGATGATATCCTTATTTACTCTTCTTCTCGCAACTTAACAGATGCTGTCTTAGAACTAAATAGGTCATTAGCCACTATAGAAAATGCTCTTTCCAATATTCATCTTTTTGTCTCTCCTCATAAATCCGCGGCCATGGTTTTTATTTTCCGTTCATATAATCCTTCCTCAATCAATCTAACCTTAAGTCATTATCCTGTCCCTCTGGTGGAGAGTTTCTGTTATTTGGGTGTGCTTCTTAACGGCCGTCTTTCCTTTCACGAACATATTAGTCGCCTGTATACTTCTTGTCTTAAAAGGATTAATCTTTTAAAATCACTCTCATCGTACAGGTGGGGTGGTGATCCTTACATTCTTTCCTTATTGTATAAGTCTCTTATTCTTTCTAAGTTGGACTACTGTTCCTATATATACGGCAACGCTTCTAAATCTCTTCTGTTAAAGCTTGACCGCATTCTAAATTCCTGTCTTCGTCTTTGTCTGGGTGCACGTAAATCTACTCCAATTCCTGCCATCCTTTCTGAATCCAAATCACTCCCTTTGTTCATCCGCAGATCCTATCTAGGCTATCGTTTCCTAATCAAACGCCTTCCCTCCTTTTCCTCTAGAATTATAGCTGCCTATTGCTCTATTTTTCACAACTGGCGTTTTACTCCCAACAGAATTCCAATTTTATCTTTCATTTCTGTTCGTCTTGCCAATTTTTCTCCTTATATTTTCTCCTATGATAAATCTCCGTACTTTTCTCTTAATTATTTCAGTCTCTTACATCCTCCTCACGTATTTCATTTGTCAAGTTCCGCCAAATTCCTTCCTCACTCTATAGTTAGATCTGAATTTCACATGGTTTTAAGCTCTTTATATCCCAGTCATTCCGTTATTTTTACTGATGGTTCTAAGAGTGCTGATGGGGTTGGTGCCGCCTTTGTTTTTCCTTCTCACAACTACTCCGAATCCTTTAAACTTCCTTCCTGCTGCTCTATATTTACTGCTGAATCTGCTGCCATGCTTCATACAATTCTTTTTATCTCTTCCTCTTCTATCCTCTCGGATAAATTTCTCTTAATAGCTGACTCTGAAAGTGTCTTGAAGGCGGTCTCTTCTCCCTTACCGTTGCCCTCTTTTGATCCTTTCATTCTGCTTATTCGCAATCTAATTCACGAATTATTCCTGTTTCGTTCGATCCAAATTGATTTATTGTGGATTCCTAGCCATGCTGGAATTGATGGTAATGAGGTGACTGATTCCTTAGTTCGCTCAGGAGCTTCCAATGGACATCCTCTTCATAAATTTTCCGCTCACAATATTAATCATATTTCCAAACAGTTTCACCTTAGATTATGGAAGGATATTTATTTTTCCCTTTTCTCAAATCCGAATTCCTTTTATCTTTCCGTTCAGCCCTTACCTTCTTTGACCAGATGGTTCGACATGTTTCCTTCCCTTTGTCGTCCCTTGATCACCGCTATATGTCGTCTTCGTTTCGGTCATACCTTTCTTCCTTCGTCACTTTATCGTTTTTCCCTCGTCTCTTCTCCGCGGTGCTCTCTTCACCCAGAGGACTCCTTTTTTCTGTGTGATATCAATCACGTCTTCTTCGAATGTTCCTCACTCTCTTCAGAACGTTCTCTCTTTTATTCTCGGCTTTTGGATCTTCGTCTTCCTACTCCATACAATGACTCTTATGTTCTCTCATTTCCTTCCTTGTCAGTTGTTCCTATTCTAGCTTCTTTTATTCATTCAATCTCGCACCAGATTGAAATCTAATATGTTATTCTCCTTTTGAACTATTACTTAGATTCCTTGGCTGATTGGGCTGTTGCTCTTCGTTGGCGTACCCATAAAAAAAAAAAAAAAAAAAGATTTTTCATTATTGCATATACAGAAAACACATACATGCACACGACGCACACAACGCACAAAACTATATATTCGAAGGATTTTTCTTGTCTCTTTTATAAATGAAATAAATTGGAATAAAGTATTTTAGAATCTGAGCTGAACAGCAGTGCTGGCAAACAAAAACAAATATCGTTGACCGACCTTTTTCACAGTAGTATATGACTTAGTTAATCTTCGACCTCGCGACGGGTAATTTTCTTTTGAACTGTATGCTGGATATACATGTATATTTGCTTACACAACTTGTAGCATAGATTTGATCTTTACTATCTAAAAAATCATTTGCGGTTCCAATTGAAACTGCTCTAGTTTTTAAAGTTGTGTTTACCATTTTATATTTCACTATCATTTTTAGAATTTCTAAAATACGGAAAAATAAAATAAGTTTTAGTTAATGGTTATTTGCCGGGCAATGATAATGTATTTTAAACGGACGGTAAAGTGGTGTATTGTCAAATTTGTGAGAAGGAGATAAGTTTATTCCATTCTCATCTCTAAATGTTTAAAAGTTCTTACATAACAAAACCTTCTAAAATTCAAGTAATTACAACAGCGCAGCTTTGGATAATATAATCTTTTTATACGATCTATGAATAAATCAGAATAAAAATTGATTTAATTATGTTAATTAAAAAACTAAATATCTATATTTAATTTATATGATTTTACGTAAAGAGATCTCTGCAATTCTATTATTTCCCTGTAATCACTGGCATGCAGTTACTGTACAAGGTCAGTACCATGGATTAGTTGAATTTATGGTTCATTTTGCTTTGTTTTTGTTTGTTTTATTTCTTTCTGACACTGATGTAGTTAATCTGAATTTCAAATAAGCCGATCTCGGTTAAAAACGGTTTTACTGTATTATATCGTTTTAAAATAGTATGTAATACATAAATGATGGCATTTCTAGCCTGTTTAATACTTTTTATATAAATAATTCAGATTAAAACAGAAAAAAAGTTTCAAATGGATCAACAAAAGAATGCGCTATTTCATAAACGAAGAGAGCAGCGAATTTAATAAAGACCATTACCGGGTCTTATTGAAAACAAACATTCCGCTCAATAAAATTGAAAATAATGTATTCCGAAGTTTTCTCAAAAAAACTGCAAAAAAGATGTTCCCCGAGAATTGGCAAAGAATTATGTAGTATCAGCATAGAAAAGGCGAGATTTATTTCTCGTACCATTTAAGTATGATTTATATAAATTTTTATAACTATTTTTAACCGAACCACTTCTGCGTTTTATTTAATTTTGTTATTTAAAATTAGACTGGAGAGGGTAAAATATTGACCTGAAATTTCCGGCTTGATTTTCTTGTATTTTAAAGAACGACTACTACAATTTTTTCAATTTTTACTTTATTCAACCTTTCTTGCATAGCGGCATCCATTTATCAAACTATAAAAATACTTTACTAATTCTTCTTATTTTGTTAGTTACCAAAATGCTACTATTCCATGGATCTTTTCGATGAAATTAATATTTATTTTTATTTTTTCTCTTAAAGCAAATATTAATTATCCATGATTATTTTGTTTTAAATGCAGAAGAAATATTTAATTTTTATATATTTATGTTGTTGAGCTTAAATAAAGTTCTAAAGATGATATTCGTCTCCTCCTCTTATATTTAGGAGCAGAATACAAAAAGAAATTAGGTTGATTTGTCAATTAGAACGAACACTGTAGATTGTAACCGAAATTATTTATATATAGATATTGAAAGTGTAGAGAAAATAAATTGTTTTTAGGACGGAATGATTTTTCAATTAACAAGAGTTTTAGGATAAAATCTTTTATAACAACTATCAATTTAAACGCTGATTTAAGACTAATTCAAAGTTTTTACATACTCTTATTTCATGAGGATAGAACTAATTTCTTTATTAAATCTATTAATGTTATTTACAATTTAAATGTACAGCTGAACTAATGACTTTTTTCAAATTATTATAAATTTCTGGTTAACTTTTTGAAAAAAAAAAAAAACCGTTAAAGATTTTTTACATTTGGTACATAATTCAATTGATTAAATATAAGTAAAGGTTAGAAAACTGGTTAGTTTCTTCGGGTATTCATTTATATAAGATTTTCTGAATTTATTTATCTTAAGAGGTTTTTTTTATTTAAAAAAAAAGTGTGTGGAGGTTTTTGTTGTTTATTAAACATTTTTACCCGTTAATGTGTGGGGAGCTTCAATTATTCGATGTATTTTTAAAATTTTGATTTGCTGATAAATCGTTACAATTTCATAAAATTATGAATTTTGACCACTTTAACTACTTGAATTGTTACTCTTAATGTTTGAAACTTAATTCCGGCAATTATTCAGCAACTTCAAATTAATGCACTGTTTCTTAATAAATCTTTTAAACTTCGATTTGATTAAACTAACCAGTCCCGAAATTATTTGCTTTTAAATATTGTATCCAGATTCCTTTGTCCGTTTGTACTGTGGGCTCTGTAATTGCAGATGTGGTCATGGTATGGGACAGCTAACTCCTTTTGCCCTTACCTTCGGCAGTGGCATTCCTTTTCTTTTCAGGATGCATCCGTTTGGCATTTTTAGACGTTGAATGTTATTGCTTCTCCACCCTTGGTATAGCATTCTTTATCAGATTCTATTCCTTGTTACTCCTAATTGCTGCTATGTACACGTGTTGATGGGTAATCGTCCGGTGCTGACAAGCCCAGGGAAAACCCCAAACAAGAAAAAAATAAATAAAAATAAATAAATATCTTCTAAATTGCTTTTTTATGTCATTTTTTATTCATATCCACTGAATCCATACAAAATCTTAATGATCAACTTACTTGGTTCAGATTATTGTTGTATTTTAAAAAAATTCGTGTATAGCTACTGTTAAATCTAAGACAACATCCGCAAACCAGGAAACGAATAATCGCTTAAATATCAGTCTATTTTTCGCACATTTCGCATATATAGTTAAACAGATGGAAGCTCAAAACATAATCTTAATTAAGGCTTTGAGATTCAGAGGAAAGGTGAAGGAAGAAAGCTTTACATGTACTAGTTTAGTTGGTACCGCTTTAAGAAGTTAGATGGTGCATCGTAATCCCGGACGGAATCTGTTACGAGTAACAGTGAAAATGTTAGACAGAGTGTCAGATGAAAATTAAATATCTTACATTCCATCTGAAGCGGCCGCATTTAAATATTTACCGGTTTTGTCATGTCGGGAGGTCGTTTCTTGTACTAAAAGCTATGTTAGCAGACAGCGACAGAATTATCGTGTTGAACATTTAGCAAAAGTTCTTATTGTTAAATGTAATAATTTTTAAATTTAAATTTACAATTAAATATATTTTTAATATAAAATAATTCAATAGAAGAAAATGAAGCACGTTAATAAAAATTTCAAGCGAGAAACAAAACATTTTACTTATTTTTTTTTAAAGTACACACCATTTATTATGAAATTTTAAGTGATATTTTGAGCCTTTTTAGTGTATATAAATCCGAACCCCACACATTAGCGGTTACCGACTGTTCCGCACCCCAAACAACGTAGTATTCTTTTTTCTTCCCTAATCATGCAAACTATGTTCAAATTGTTCTGATTTCTTTTCGTTTTTTTTTTTTTTAAATCTTCCCTTTTCTCTTACTCACTCCGCAGCTCTACGTTTATCTATTGGTACGAGCCACTGTTATTTAGGTAATTCATCTTTTAAAACCCATGTTACCGTTTATTCTAGTGTTCTTCAACAATTCTCCGTCAAAAAACATGAGCATCTTTTGTTTTAGGTTACCGAGTTCTCTAGAAGATGGATGACGGTTAATTTTGATTTTCGAATTATTATACATCTTAAAGCGCTGGAAACAACCGGGGTAAATAATGAGTATATTTCAATTATACAGCCTATATATATGTATACATATACAGGAATATCAAGGCTACCATACAGATTGGTCCAGTGGAAACAGAAGTTAACATATATAGGGGCACTAGACAAGTAGACTCGATGTCACCGAAACTATTCATTATTGCAATCGATATTTGAAGAATTAAACTGGAACGGTAAGGGTTTAAAAATTGGACAAACATATCTCAGCCAGCTGAGATGTGCGGATGACATAGTGCTTCTTAATGGAGATATAAATGAACTAAAAGAAATGGTATAAGAACATAATATAAAAAGCAAGGAAATAGTTCTGAAAATCAACGTAGCGAAAACCGTCTTAGTGCGAAATGAGTACTCACAAAATAGCAATATTACGATAGACCAGATAGCAGTGTACTGTAAGAGTAACATCACTGCATTATTTAGGATAGATTATAATAGGTGACAATAAATTACAAGAGGGGAAATAACAAAAAGAAGAATACAAATGAGCGCTCTAGCACGTGGTAAACTCTTTAGAACATTTTACAAAATAAAAAGATTCCGATAAGTCCTGAAAACATTTAATCTAGTGCCAGTGACCATCTGCGGATGTGAAGTATGGTACACCACAGCAGCAATGGAAGAAAGACTAAGATTAACGCGGAGCGAGATTGAGAGAAGAATGATTTGTATAACTCTGAAGGATAAACAAAAAAATAAATGCATCATAGAAACCACAGGAATAAAAGATGTAGCATACTAACGATAAAAGAATCAAAATGGAGGTGGGCTGGTCATCTCGCAAGACTTCCAGAACTCCTTGTAAATACAAGTGATAATGTGGGTACCGAACGAAACACGTAAAAGGGCAGACCACTAACATGTTGGGCGGACGATATAAATAAGTTTCAAAAAGACTGGATGAGCAAAGCGGCAGACAAGAAAAAATGGAAAGAACTTCGGGAGAGGCTACATCCGTTAGTGGATTGAAAATAGCTGAAGAAGGAGAAGAAAAAATCCCCTATCTGAGTGTATAAGGAAGAGTACTAAGCCGTTTTTATCTATTATTCTTTCGGTAACCGTTGAAAATGAACTGATTAATGAAATAGATTAAAGGTTTTAAAGATTCTTTTTTTTTTCGAAATTTTTAGATTAGACTTTCCTGGAATTAGCGACAAAACCAGAGGACCAAAAATGATTATAAATATCGAAGGGAGAAATGCTCTAGTGGTGGTAGATTATTATTTTATCATCAACGGATGAGTCGGGTCAGATCAAACAATTTTAGGATTAAGCTGATAATTAAGTTCGAAGATGCTGAATAGGAAATTACATGGTTATTATATTGACTTTTCGATTCGATTATTATAGTTTTGGTTTTAATTTTACATAGAATTTCTTCTGCGTTTCTTCGGAAATATATTTAATTTCGTATTTCGCTGTTTTTTTATTATTATTATTCCTTCAACTGCAGTGTGTAATAGCAGGTGTAATATACCGAGAACGACAAATGCAGAAATTAAACCATCTGCTAATCTGAAATAATACCCAAAAGGCTATTTTCTCTTTATTCATAACAATTAATTTTTTAACATCGCAATTGTTAATTTTATCGAAGTATACCGGAGGAGCATTCTCGGTAATTCGTCTAAATTAAAATTTTATACGATATTTTTCTGCTTATTAAAGTTGTAACCGAAGGCGTTACTGTAAACTGATGTTATTTTTTATTTTATTCAATATACACAAGCCACATTCTTGTTAAAATAAAAATTTTTCCCATTCGTACGACGTTAATTTTTTAATTGTCTTTTTCTACATTAAGGTTTAAATAATAATAATGTTAAGTTTCACGAAAGACCCGATGTAACAGACTTCTCTTGATTTACTTGTAGCATTTCTTTACCGTGACGTAATTTATGCGTAGTTTTTCTGAGTTTTAAATTTCAAGCGAGCATAAAATACGCCTGTTCAGTTTTCCAGAAAACGGCGAAAGATAGAAACCGTCGCGACCTATATGCTTTTTATATTAAATTCAAATAAAACGTTTCGCCCGCCTTCTTTCTGAATAGGAAATAAATCATCGCCTAAAACTTCGCAAATGCTTCAATGCTTCAATTTCTTTATCGGGATTCGTCGTTGGAAAAAAAGGAAGCAAAAGCAAAAAGAAGAGCTTACATGGAAGTTTTCCAAAAGGAATAAGCCTCGTTAAGGCATCTATTATATAACGTTGCGACAAACCGGCGAAGAACAATTACCATAATGGAGGAATAATCGTAAACAAGGAATCAGTAAAGAACAAAAAAAAAAAAGAAAAAAAAGATAGCGTAGGAACAGAACTATGTTGTACTACTCTGCTAGAAGAGGGGATTTAAGTTTCGAAAAAAAAAAACAAAACAAAACAAACAAGGTACACCAGGGTAGGATAAGATGTTTGAATGAATTCAAATGGTAGTCAACATATACGGCCGTGGACAAACGGCGTTTTCTAAGAAGGAGAGAAAATGAGAGGAAAAGAGGATGGTAGGCTGACTGACTACACGCTGACGTAAATGGTGGAATTTAAAACTCGCGTATGAATTGAAACAATGCGAATTTTTGCAGCATTCCGCAAATCTGGATAAAAAATGTTTAGCCAAATGCATGTCTCGCCGAAGACTAACTGGGAAGGTGTTTCCTGTTCGGTGAAGACTCCGAAGGCATTTCATAAAAAAATTCGCACGCTAACCTGAGGCAGATAATCTGTCTTCTCTTACGAACAATTCATCGGCAGAAACAGGTGGTCGCATTCAGTTCACTTTCACGCACACTGTTTCTTCCCGTTCTGCTTTTGACATTGAACGTCAAAGCACTTTTTCTCGAGCTACATTTCGTCCCCGAATGGTAAATCTTGCACAAAAGAAAGGCAAACGAGAAACACAAAGACGAAACGGGAATAAGTGAAAAAAATAGCGCTATTACCGGACTAGAAATGAATCTATGTCATAGCGGAAAACTGATTACTATTAAGAAAATGTATTCGAAAACATCTCCCCCCCCTTGCTTGAAAACTGCTAAAAAATTACGCTTAAAAGTGAAAATGAATTCCAAAAAGTTTGCCCGTTTTACAAAAACCGGGAATATTCGGTTAAATGTAGGAATTTGAAAAAAAATAAGCGCGGCGCCATTTTTGAAATTACCATCGGGTAGATATTATATTTTTCAACTAATTATACCGTTCCCACTAATGCACACGGCGAGGGGGAATTTATATAGCATATATATATATATATATATATATAGGTACAGTGTGGCAACTGCAATTGGAAGCCCATCGCCAGTTACGATGTTTGTAGACATATTGATGAGTAATTTTTCAGTAGAAGCGTAAGGTTCCCTATTGTAAACCTATACGTAAGGAAATATCTACATACATTGATAAATAAAGAACACATGATTCGGAGTGTACGAGTCTTTCAGGCTCTCAATCAAAGTCGGAGTCAGCAATTTTAAAAGTAGCGATTTGCTGGCGCTGTCGTAAATAAATAATCGGTGTATCATTTCATGTTGAATTATAGATTTATTAATGGAAATAGTCCAGTATTCGCCTCCGTAAGCAGATGGTGAGGGACACCTGAGAAGATTGACTATTTGAAGAGTAGAAGCGTGTAGATAATTTCGGGTAAGGTGAGAGGCGAACATTTAGAATAACACTTGGATTAACTGAAGAAATTTAATTATTATCGAACGATAAAGCGATCAACGGTGGTCTAAGCTCTTCTTCTTTCTATGATTTTCCACTGATGTTCCACAAGGGTACTATAAAAGCAATTTTTTCCTCTTAGATTTTTACTTCGTCTGACTTTTTTATCATATCAGCTTTACCATTTCTATATAATCCTTTTACAAAAACAAGCGAATTAACGTAAATTAATTATTACGCTAAATCGCTTTTATATAGAACAGTGTCGAAGCATGTTGAATAATTATAAAAGATTAACCTGATGAGATGTTGCGGTAGGTGCAGAGACAATTTTATTATGACTGCTGTCGATGCCTGTGGAGGCTCGGATTTATTAAACCGTTGAAACAGTACCTTTTTCTTTCTGTTGATGCACCTGAGCTGGATTATTCCGCTTCGATGTTTTCGATATGATAGGAATAGAGCTCTCCTCTGCCTGTGAAAATTCTGCTGACTGCTTTGATTTAGGATAAGCTAGTCGATTGGGTTCCGATGCTGGTTTGCCGGAAGGGAATGAAAGAAAATGCGAATAATCAGGAAATTGTTTTTTAATAAGTTCCGGTTTAGTATAAGAATTAGTAGGGTAAGTTTTATACGAGGCTCGCCTTTTTACAGACACACTATGAAGTACGCTGTTCACCGAATTATCTACTTCTGCGTACGAGAATGCCTCGGAACGAGCGACACTTTTAACTTGATTAATTGTTTCCGCGAGCGATATATTATCTAATGTTTTTACCTTGCTGATTTTCAATTGTAAAACGTAACGCATTTATCGTTTGACCAATGATCACCTTCACAGTTAACACATTTTTCCTTATCTTATCCTTTTCTTCGTTGTTGCTGGTTCAGTTTGACGCTTGACGATCATCGTGACGAAATAAGTACCGAGGTTTACACCTATACTGAGCTGCAACATTTGAATATCTCAGGCAGTTGGTACATTGTCAGGGTGGCCTTACGCTGGGCTGTACGGGAAATCGCAGTTTGTAAATATAGGCATAACTGGGAAGCGAGTTTCCAATAAATTGTAATTCTACCTCTGAAGTCGGGAACAGTTCTGAATCCGCATGTCTGAGTATCCTTTTAACACTAACAATCTGTTCACCACTTTGGATAGCGTTTAAAATGTCTTCATTTGAGTAGTCGGTAGGAACAGCATCGATAACGGTACAGAAGACTTCGGTATAAAACGTGATAATTGAGTGCAATCTTCGCTATTTTTTTACTGTAGAAATTAAATTGTTTGCATTTTCTGCACTGTCGAATATCGCTTTTATTTGGAAAATAACAAACTCCGTTAAAATTTTTAACAGAAACTTGCAAATTGCTAAGGGATGATAGATAAAAGTATTTATTGTTCGATTGAATTATAACCATGTACGGACCGGGATGAATATCAGGACAAAAAAGATTATCCTTGTTAGGGGGAATCCTGTCTTTTAATATTATTACCATCTTTATTATTAGCATTAGAGACGACGTCATTGTTAGAATTGTCATTAGATTTACTTTGTGTTGTCACAATTACTATAACCGATATTATTACTATTATTAGCCGATGTAAAAGACGAATTAATGTGCTGCTGCGAATTGATACTTATTTCGGAACGTGACGACGGAACTACCTCTCCGTCCAGGTCAAAAATGCTCCTTTTTGTCTTATCAGTACGCACTAACCGAATATAATGGATAATTTACGAGTTGAAAATTACGTAAAATAACTCGGCAACACTATGAGAAATGAACGCGAAACAATTTCTAACACAAGTAACAAACTCGAAGTTACTTGACGTTTTTAAATTTCTTTGAAAGATTCATTTCTGTCGCAGTCGCGCAGTCAGTTGTTTAGAAAGTAAACGGATTCGTTTAATTATATAAGCGATACATTGACTAGAAAACGATTAATATATTAAAACTTATAACACTAACGTGTTTCGTAGACACTGCTTCATAATCACGGTGAATATACAACTAAAATTAAACTGTAAACAATGTAAAAAGATATATATAGAGTTGAAAAAGTCGAAATATCGAAATCATTATTTTAATATATCGTACTGGTCAAAATCAAAAATCACATATTAAAAAAAAAAAAAAATTAAAATGTATAAATTATAAAATTAAAATAAAATTGTTATGTAATATATAAAAATTCACATAATGGATACATAGAGTTTTAGTTCTGTTTTAATATTTTAAATAAGGGTTTGTTATTAGGTATTTGCATATTTAAAACGAAATCTAACATTTTTTGATCATTTTGATATTTTTAATCGTTATCGAAAACCACGATGATAATATTATATTTAAGAATTATTATTTTTGCCGAAGCCGTAGCAAGTACGTTTTGCCATTAGCGACATTACACCAAAAGCTGCAGTTTGCCACCGGCGTTACAGTCACAGGTGCTTGTTTTTAAAGTCGAGGAAAAATTATCAGCTAGTGCGATGAACTTATTTTATTTGTTCATTCGATTATTGCCGAATGAACTTACGTAATTAAAAACAAATTATAGGAACATTTTATGATAAAATAATTCCTCAAAGTCAAATTAGAATGGAAATTATATAAAGATGGTTCCATTTCTGCTCGCAATTAAGTAGTAATTTAGTGATATAGTGAGGAGGAATTGGCATTCCCTAGCACTGGGGAATTGGTCGCTGAACGAGCGGCAGCCAGGTTGGCTAGTTCGTTTCCGAGAATTACAGTATGCCCCGCAATCTATTTGAACGACAGTCTACCTTTGCTAGAAGTATTACACTTAAGTCCTAGATAATAATTCACGTTGAAGTCTATAATTAGTAAGGGGAACAACGAAGTATGTATGTGCTATTCATGGTATATACCAAAGTATGACATGTATATACATATATGTATATGCTCACTCGCCTGTGCGTATTGAGATCGGGTCTGTTGTTGTATTACAGAAAAGGGTGGATTCAGATTAATTTTTAAACGGCACAATTAAAATTACCCGAGAAAATTTGTCTGTCCAATGAGGTGTTTTTATTTGACGAAAAATAGAGTGATTTTATTCAGTGATTTTTGCGGACCGAACAAAATCAGGACCTATTTCGCTTAACTCGATAGGTACGTACAAGTAGACGCGGTGCAGCTAAAACTACGACAACAAAGATGAGTTTATGGATTACTTTTGGTTACGGGGTGCTAACAGGTAAGTCGGCTAGTTTGGTGTATAAGACCTCAGTTCTTTATTCGATCGCTAGAAGTATTAAAAGTCAAAAGAATAACATTTTTCACGCGAGCTCGCATACAATGCTCCGCATTGATCACGGTGTAATTTTCACGCAAAATCGGTTAACATTTCCACACAGCTGTCGCTTTTCCATATTCGTTTTGCTCCATTTCACGTTCATGACAGCTGTGTTGACGTCAAAGTAAAAAAAAACATTGCTCATATCTGCAGAAACTTGGAATTTCCCAATTCGCTTTTCAGCAGTCTCCGCTGTACACACATACACGTGCGCCCGTAGGTGCTTACGAAGAGGATGTATTATAAATTTAAACGCAAGCGAATGTAATGGGAAAATGAGGCAAGAGCGATAGATTTTAATTAAGTGCTCCCCGGACGTTTAATCTAGCAATCGTTAAAGGTCGCGCTATTTTAGCGTTTCATTTCGTGCAGCTTTAATTCAAACTTTTTTGCATTAAAAGTGGTCCGCTTTTGAGCAGTAATAAATTTTAAGCTTTAAGCAGGGCTTATGTGTGCTCACATAATTCAGAAAATCGCTTTTTTTTGTTTTTAATTTTTCGTATTTCCGATTACGATTCTCAGCACTCCCTTAGAATTATTTTCTATTTTTCTTTCGCAAAACGTCGTTACGCAAAATCTTAAAATCTGTATTTTTTAATCTGTTTTAAAATAAACCTTTTTAATTTTTAAATTTTATGATTCAGTCAAAAAACTTGCAATCAGTTTTTATTGGTGTTCGGAATAATTATGGGAATTTCATCATCACAATCTCGAAACAACTTGATAAAGCATTCAAACCCAGATTTATCGTTCATTTATATGTCTGCTCTGTTATGCGTAATATCAATAGTCGGTCATGTACTACACATCTGGTTGTTAGAATTTTTTAACAACATTTTAGTATTGCATTTTCGAATATTAAACTGCTACCGCGAAAAAAGTATTTTCCTGAATGAAACACAACATAAAGCACTTGAACATAGGTTACAAAAATCAAGTTGCCTGAAAATAGGTAAAAGATAAACCTCAGTAAAAACAATGATGTATACAACATTACATAGAGATGTTAAATTATTTTGAAAAGTACAACTTCATTAGATTTTAATTATTATAAAATCGCGCCGGGACATATTCTCCGGTGGCTACCAATAAATATTTGTGCAATATTTAATATATTTAATTGTGAACCTCCACTTCTGTTACTCACGAACCGCCACTAACTCCAACATAAGTCTACGCAGGAATGGAGGTCACACTAAGCCTCTCAAAACTCCTTTTTAAGCTCAGTAAAACTTAGATTTTAACTTAGCAATGAATTCGCTTGATATTTGCATTTATGTTTAGTTTTATTTCATAAAGAACAGGTGTTTCTTAAAATTAAAGTCCGTTCTCTTGCCTTTCCTGCACTAAACTTTCTCTAATTTTGTCATTGAATTTCGTAAAAAAAAAGGTTCTCTCTTTAGTGCAGACAAATATCTTTTTATCTCTGTCATTTCTATCGGAGCAGTTAGTATTATTTTTTTCCTCCCCCTCACCCTTCTTATGGTTGCTGTGTATAATAACTACCGCGTTTATTTTACAATATGTCGAGTTAAACCAACTGCCCCGATGAAGGCTATAATCTTTACGATGTAGTTACAGCATTCGAAAACGTTTCCTGTAGGTTTCCTTGTAGGCCAAGTTGTGTTCGTAACAACATAATGAACTTTGGGCAAGTATAGCGCGGCACCATTGCCACAACTGTGTGACCGCATAAAGAACATATAGGTGAGGGTGAAAATTTGTCGACTATATGTTTGTCAGAGATAGCGATGTGATTAATTCATAGCTAGCCGAGGATTCGAAAATCGTGATGTTCTTTCCGGTAGTCAAGCATCCTCTGGCATTGGCGAGAACAAAGCGGAACATGTCGCCACGTTCACTTGCTCATTATGAAGCACCCCGATATGCCCAAGAACTCGAATTGGCGTCACGTGGTTGCCCTTCTGATGCGGTTAATGTAAATAGTGGTATAATTTAAATATTAGCGGGTTGTGTTGCATTTTTGGCTTTTTAACGTGTTTAAAGGCCGCAGGAGTGAGGATGTTGTTAGATTTATTATTGATCACCCGACGACGCGATAAAAGCAGAGGACAATAGAACAGGCATCATTGAGCCCCTAACTTCGTTTGTAGCGCCCTGACCTTGGAACGCGCAGGTGCCGGCAGTAGCCCTGCTTCACCTCTTGCCTTGAAAACGAGTAAGGTTACGCAAAATTCAACTATTGCGATAACATGAACGAAACGCAAATAGTACTAGTCAGTATAGCAATCAAATTATTAAATATTATATTTTTAATAATTGTATTCACTAAAAGTGTCATAATCGTTTGAGAATAATTCTAGTAAATTAGTAGCGCCAGAAATTGCTTTAAATTCATTCGTATTATAAATCAGCGTTAGTTTTGAACTTTTTTCGTTATATTTGTCTTTTGCTAAAGAAATTATTACGTCACACACTTCAACTCTGCTTTCTTTAGCTCAGAGTAATCACACCACATTCATTTTTTCATTTTACAGTCATTACAATTATTCCAAAAAAACAAATACAAAAGTTTAATCGTCAAAATGCAGCCGAAATTATTATCAGATACTGATGATGTTTAAATTATTCACGAGTAAAATATCAAACTGGAAGGTATAATTTTTATGCAATTATTTCCTTATTTATGCGTTTTAAAATGTTTGTATTTCAGTTTCAAAGTAGTATTCTTCAGAAACTAAACCATCAGTGCTTGATAAATACTAAGATAAACAAAAGTAGTTCAGTAAAATGTCAAATGTTAGATATAATATTGTAAGCCTTGTAATGGAGTGGTCGCGGCCGGACGATTTTGTTTTTTTTTTTTTTTTTGTGGCTCAAATCGGAACTGAAGCGTACATTTTACATATAATTTTGCATAGTCAATCAAATATCCATTAATAATCGTTAAAACTAAATTCCACAACGGCAGACTTGTAAACGTTTGAAGAAAATTAATAACAATATTTCAGTGTACTACTAAAAAAACAGATACTTTTTACAAATTTTTCAAAAATAGCGATAATACTAATATCAAAGTGACCACTATGTTATTTACTAGTAACGAGCTACTTCGATCCCGACGGTCTAGAGTGGCCTTATGCATTATTTTGATTTTCAGTGTTGCCAGAAAAATTATTTTTACAGTTAGTATTTGCTCTGAAATCAATTTACATCATCCTTTTTTTTTAGAGAAAATATGCATTCACTTATTAATTCATTTATTTTCACGCACAAAATGGTAAAGAATTTTTTATAGGTTTTTTTTCTCCAAAATTCCTGATTCTAGGTAAACATTGTAATAGTGGCACAATTCGTGTGCTGCGGTGTAAAAGTTTTCTTCTATAAATAAAATGAAGGTAAAGCGAGTCGAGTCACACAAACCGATATGGAAAGTTGGAGCTTTTCATAATGTACCAAAACACTAATTAATGTCAGTCATTGTTTCGCGCTTGGTTCTTTTCCGCGTTTTGTCTGCGTTTAATGTGCGCGTCTTCATTTATATTGTCTTTTATGAGTTATCGAGTTTAGTGCCGCTACTAACCGCGTACTTTCTACCACAATGTTTTCACAATCTTTTTCCTTTCTACCTTTCAACCTTTTAACCGGTATTCCCGCTCCATACTGTGCTTCATTCATTCTTTCCATTCTTTCTCCTTCGGTTATTCTAGCTCTTGATTCCTTTCTGTCGGCTATCTCTGATCGTGTAAGGATCAGAGTCTCTCTTTCCCCTCTGTTCCACTGTTCTTGGGCCAATGTCCATGTTGACGAACCCATTAAAAAAAAAACAAAAAAACACCTTTTTACATCTATTTATCCAAATAATTCGGAAAAATTTTATACAATTGAATAAAACAAGTCCCTCTTATGCTGAAAAAGCGAAATTTAAAATTCTCAAAATCATTCGTTTTTACTTACTTTTGACGTGTATTTTGGAATATAAGTTTTGCAGCTATTTAGTCGTACTAATAAACTACATCAACGGTCCAAAAAATATAATTACGACCTACAAGGTTAGTAAAAATGGGATTATAATTTTTCTAAAAAACTTGCAACTTACAGATAAATTCTCGAAGAAAAGGTATTTTTTCAATAAATGAAGAATCACGAAGCTATATAGAAAATAATCTTAAACTAAACATTATCTAGAATGTGCCGTTTCTTCAAGTAAATCCTTTTGATTGCCTTTTTTCGGCACATACTACCTTGAAGACGTCAGGTGTACAGAACAATTGATATAGAATCAATTAACTTACCCGAATCAATTATTATTAAATACCGAAATATAATGAAGATTTCTCTTTTCAACTGAAGACTCTAACCCCCTTATGGATTTTGAAGAACAACTTATATTTGAAACTTCATTACCAGTACGCATAAATCAGAACTCCGTTCTAACCGAATTAGAAATACCAAAACCGAAATAACGGTTTAAATAATGTCTCGCTAACCGAATTCTTTATTCTCGCAAACACGGAACAAAAAAGGTCCTTCCACCTTCGCTCTCACTTACTTCATCCGCCAATCACAAAATAGATACCTCATTCTAACTTGAACCTTTTCAATATTCGAAGCTGCGTTCAGAGCGAACAAGCAACGTCAGCCGAAAAAAGAAAAGAAAGACAAAAGACAAAAAATTGTAAATAAATCGCCAAGGAAATAATATTTCCATGTAAAACAATATCACAGGAACTAACCTAAATTCTGCACAAAAATATCTAAAAACATGGAAGGCCACCAAAGAAACGGATCAAATAAACGGAACAATAAGAGAACTGATCAATCTAAATGAAAACAAATATCAGCAACAGCTTTGACAATAAAAAGTACCCCTTAAATATGATATAAACTTTGCTTTTCTTTTGGATATAACTACATCGAGCTCTATTTCTAATCTCCGTGTAATTATTTTGATTACGGTTATTCTACAGAATACGAATAATAACTATCTAACTCTAAAATCGGACAAAATATTAGATCCTCTCTTCATGAAATATAAAAGTAAACTGACTGATATTATTGAAAATGCATGTGCAGATATAACCGATCTTAAATTCGGAATAATCGAAGACGATAAAAGATAAAAAAAAAAGAATAAGCTGAAATTGCAACGGAGTTTTAAACCATTTCGAAGATCTAAAACGTCTACAAACATCCTATAATTCTACAGTCATTTGCCTTCAGGAAACGCATTTCAAGATGAAAAAAATTTTGAACCTTCCAAGATACAATATTCTATCATATTCTACCGCTGCAAAGCAATGGGGATATTCAGCAGGGTTAGATTAGCTAGCAATAAAATCATCTATTAACTATTCCAAGTTAACTTAAACACTAAACTTCGAATCCTTGCTGCCATTTTATACCTTTTAAAACCAATTACAGTTTGTACCGTTTATCTTCCGCCAAATGATCATATCGAATACAATGATATAAAGGATTTACTTTCATCTTTACTTGAATATGATTTATCATTTGTGGTGACTTCAGCCTATAATCCTCATCTTCGGGAAGTTCTAAGATGTGGATCTAAAGGAAAAACTTTTTGAAGCCGTCATTATTAATTATAATTTCAGCCTTCTTGTTCCCGATCAATCAACGCACTACAAAACTTTTTTTACAAAACCTGGTCAACACTGTATCATCTACTTTTAACAATTCAAGCAGAAATTAGTGCTCATGTATGTAACCATAACGACTCGGCCGGAAGATTACCCCTAGATACTTGCTTACTATCAGACAAAGTATAATTTTGCGTTAGCACAATAGAACTACCGCATAACTGATTTGGAGCCCGTATGTTTCATTTTTCACATTTATTCCTGAAATTTCATTATATATCGACGATCAGTTGCAAGTTCTGCTATTTACGGACCTGATGATATATCAGGTAGAGTTGTTGACGCCGAAAATGGAGACAAATAAAATCGGAATTTTTGTCCCTTGGTGATCAGCTGAATGTTCTAGCGAAATTGATAGAAAGATTCACAGAAATTAAAAATTCTCCTAACTGTGGATAATCACGTCAACTTTTAAAAACTTAAGGCTCACACTAAATTTACCTTGAAGCAAGCTGAAAAGAAATGTTGGATCGATTTTGTCAATTCAACAAATAAATCTACCCGCTACCATGGTGTCTAGAAGAAAGTACAATCTCTGGATAAATAACCTTATTCTTTGTTCTTGGCCACCATCTGCATAGGCAACAAAATTAGTACAGATCTGCTTGAAATAGCTGTATTATTCCCTTAATTCTCATCAATCAAGCGGTAATTACCCACCCCTCTCCTTTGACTATAATAAAAAATCATACAGAGCACCATTAAAGCTGAATTTATTTTCTGAAAAAAATGAACAATATAACTGCTTGATTACTTTCGAAGACGTTCAGAAATTTATCAGTTGAAACTAACAGCAGTCGATCTAGATACATAGTTATGTTACGACGAGCTCCCGCATCTGTTATCTTATCTTCAATTAAATCTAGGCGACATATATTTCCGCGGATTCCTGAAAGGTTGCCGAAGTGATATTGGTCCAAAACCAAATAAAGATCCTCTGCACATCGACAGTTCCGATCTCCCTTACCATAAGAATCAATTTTAAACTTAACTCTTTTCAAGATTACTATCAACAATATTCTCGATTACGTTCAGGGGTTCCATTGCACTCTTTTCGCCGACTAGGTCAAGAACAAGAAAGAAGCTATCAAATTGGGCTCAACGATATGGATGCATTACGACTAACAAGGAGAGGTCACGATCTGCGGGTCACCAATTTTGATGAAACTTTGCAGATCGATAGAAGACCATGAGTATATAAACTGTGTAAAATATTAGAGTGCAACGTTTTGATTTACGCGAGAAATTTAAATTTTTAGAAGCCGAATTTAACGGATGATATACATAGCCGTTTAGACAAAAATATGCAATAAATTCCAGATTATGTTTATATTTATTTTATGCAGATGGTTCGGAAGACTGATTATTCCAAAATAAAGTATATTTAATAAAAAAATTATTAAAAAACAATAGAATAATTTTAAAAATTCAATTTTTAATTTAATAAAAATTTAAACATATCATTTATTACATTTATATACTATAAAAACACAGATTATAGTGTACATGTTTTGTGGTGTAGCGGTAAAAGTGACGTCTATTTGTACATACTTGGAAGTAAGGTGCCTGGGTTCGAATCCACCCGCGGTGTCTCGTAAAATTTTTAAGCGTGTACAAATAGACGTCACTTTTACCGCTACACCACAAAACATATACATTGTAATCTGTGTTTTTATAGTATATAAATGTAATAAATGATATGTTTAAATTTTTATTAAATTAGAAATTGCATTTTTAAAATTATTTTATTGTTTTTTAATAATTTTTTTGTTTAATATACTTCATTTTGAAATAGTCAGTCTTCCGAACCATTTGCATAAAATAAATATAAACATAATCTGAAATTTATTGCATATTTTTGTCTAAACGGCTATGTATATCATCCGTTAAATTCGGCTTCTAAAAATTTAAATTTCTCGCGTAAATCAAAACGTTGCACTCTAATATTTTACACAGTTTATATACTCATGGTCTTCTATCGATCTGCAAAGTTTCATCAAAATCGGTGACCCGCAGATCGTGACCTCTCCTTGTAAGACTATCAAAGTTAATTTCTGCAGGAATAGGAAATGCCAGCAATAAATTTGAAATTACACCGAACGGTTCCATTATCAAGTCCTCGGATATTTTCAATTATTCTGTCCTAACATTCGATAAAAGATTAAATTGGGAACTTTATATTAAATAAAATCCAGCTGTATAAAAAAATTGATCATTAAAAAATTGTCAAATTCAAGATATAAATCGATCCCCCGATTTCATGGATATATCACGCTTTAATTAAATCTAAATTAGATTATAGTTCCACAGCCTATTGCTCATAAAATCAGACCTTATTAAACTCGCTTATACCCATCGTACTGTTATTGGACTAGTCATCGGCACCTTCCCAACGTCACCTTCTCATCGTGTTCTGCGCGAATTAGGAATTCCGTCTCTAGTGAAACTGAAATATTCTTGGTACCGCCTTTAATTGATTCGGAATGTACCTATAAAATATTTTATTCCTACTGAATCGCTTCGCTCTCGATCAATCTAAACATTTCTTGTATCTTTTACTTATAGAGTCTCATTAAATCTCTATGTTTCCATTAATATTCAATTTAAGAAACATTCCAAAAACGAAAGAAACACCCTTCTCCATTTTACCGTCAGCGTCTATCCAATTACACGATACCAAGTTAATCTTAAGCTGTTTACAGGTGGATTAAAATCTTCAAATGGAGTAGACTACGACGTCGCATCTTTCGGAAGTACTATCCTTCGTTTTTCTCTCCCTCTATATTTCATAATTCTATCATCTGCTTGTCATAAAGTAAAGTAAAGTAAGTCCCATACCCTTGAGAGGACGTCGGACTTGTCATAGATAACATAATAACAACGAAATTTCTGCTTCCTCATCTTATCCCTTCAGTCTCGTTAAATGTTTTCTTTCTATTAATAAATGTAACACAATTCAACAACACTCAACAGCAAAAGACATTGTTCGCGTACTCCTTGGACTGATGTTGCCGTATCGATTGTTTGGATTTCATCACATACAATTTAGAGCAACGTATTGGAAGACATCGCGTTTAAAAAGGGATTTACCTTATATCAAAGTCCTATCGTTGCAGTTCCAGTTGCAGACCCCTTAAAACCTCCGTGAAACAAAGATTTCCAGATCAATGGCAATATTAACGAATCCCCAGGCTTCATCAGCAAACAAACTGCGGTCAATCGGGAAGAATAAATAGTAGTCACAAAATTCTTAACTCACCCGTACCTCTTCGAAAATCTACCATACCTGTAATACCCATCCTCTCTATCAAATTCCCACATCCGCGGCATCCTCATCACTGCCTGAAATTCTCTCTGACAACCCGCAAATAATTAAGCCTATTCTTCTCGTTCTGAAACTCAGCCGTCTGTTCCTTCAAATTCAAGTTGTAAAACTTTATGCACTTTTGGCTTAGATTGCGGTAAAAGCAAAACATAAATTCAGTAGTTAAGTAAGCGGAAGCCTAATGAATGGAAATATTTTGGAGTTTTAGTTGTTTTCTCTTGAAGTTCGTATTCGTTTTCCCATATTATTTCTTCCACTTTTGCAAAATATTAACTTGTAAGAGTCTTAGAACGGCGATCCATAACTTGCAGTTTCGTAGTCAGGCACCTTAGGCTACCGAGCTAATTTTTTATTACGATTTCTAATAATTTGAAATTGTAATCAGACCAAATCTTCGACACTCTCGATCCTTCATTTAACTTATATCCTTAGTTGCAGTTACTCCTTAAAGAAACAAATTCAATTGATTTACTCATTCACGGAAAATATATTTTATTTTATATCTTCCCTAAGCAAAGATGTAAATTTTGTAAAATGTCTTCTACCATCGAGTGCATTCGTCGAAAATAGCTGAAAAGTAATTAGTGAAGTCAAATTTTATGTAAAAATTAAAAAATTTCCGAGATTCATTTCTACAAAATTATGAGATCGTAATCTCATGAGCACATACATGAATAGAATTCACGATTTAAAAAATCCGAAAGATTTTAAAAAAACTTTAAAAAAGAGAGAGTGAAAAACGAGTAAAATTGAAAAAATTAAAAAATAATTTTATAATAATTTTTATTATAAATTTTTAAATTAAAATGGGAAATACAAAATAGACAATGAAACTGGAAAAAACAAAACATAGTTCACAAAATAAAACTTTAAAATATACATACTGTTAAGTTCTAAAGTGTGAAAAAATCGATTTTTAAAATTCATATTGTCCTATTTGAATAGTCCCCAAAAAATCTAAACCAATTTAAATGAATTGCTAAATATTAATTTATAAAATTGTTTTCGTCAGCGTAGAGGAGTATTTCTTCGTTTTCAACCTCGTTGATTTTTAGACTTCGAAAAAAGGTTAAACGGCTTTTATCGCAGCAATGTACATGAAGCGAATGCAATACATCCCCCTTTTTGTTTTGTAATTCACGAATCATTTCACGTGTCATTTTTAATAAATTACAGAGAGATGCGTTTTACTTTCTCACCTTAATCGAATCGTATATCTCGGGCTTAAGCGTCACGACTGCTCGTTTCGTACATGCTTTGCAGGTCCATATTTGTGACAATATATACTATGTTCGACGGAGACTGTAAATGCTTATAATTTTATTATTTATTATCGTCATACACAAGTATCTAAGTCAGTATAAAATCAATATCAAGGAATATTTAGCGGGTCGCATGCTTGTCATTGACAATTAACGATTATTTATTTTCAATCATTTTTAGTCGTCCCTAGTTCACTCAGGATTTCCAGATTTGGTACACTGAACGTTTCAGCTGTTCGGCTATAGCAACAACCAGGGTGCTTCACCTGTCACCACACTAAAATCGAAAATTCATGATCTAATATATAGACCCTTAGTTATCTAGTGTTATCATTATTAGTTCGTAATTGCACTGGAAAATAAACTTTTCCCAAATTATTTGAACCAAAATTATTACAAAAAATATCCTAAACGATAAGGGTGCATGTCATTTTAACCACACGTTCGTCGAATTTACGTATTCGCTTTAATTTTTGAAAACTAGGACACATTTACACCAAGCATTTTAAAGTAAAAAGTAAAGTAAGTCCCTGATAAAGTATCATGGATTGTGTAATTAAGATTTTTATAATGTTCTGAGTCTGATGGATCTAAGGAGAATACTGGGGCCAGTTCTTTTCATTTCTCTGCTACATCCAATTAAATTTCAGATTAAGTATAAACTAGGGAGCGATTCGAATCCAGAACGAGACAAGTCTCGAACCCGTGACCTCTGATTTGGTAGCCGAACATCTTTACCAGAAAAATTTATTCTTCGTTATCCGTAAAAAGTTGAATTATATCCGGCGAATTTAAAAAAAAACAAACAAACAGGGAAAACACACTGCCATTACTTTTTAAACTTTAGGATATATACATATATATATAATTATTGATGGTAAGAGAAAATTAATAATACTAATAGGTCAATATTTTTGATTGTCTACTACGAATTTAAGTGTCTTCGGGCAGTACAAAATGTTTTTAATTACTTGCATTTTCCCTCAGATGTATTAAACATCGATGTTGAATAAAATAAATTTAATATCATTTGAAAGGATTTGCTACAAATACTGCTATATTTTTATGTATTAAGCTTCCAACATGATCGGTAATGCAGCTCACGGAGGCACCTTTTTACTACGCGATCAAATGTTCATTTAAAAAAAATTAACCTCACGGCAAATTTGTTAGTGCTGGCGACAACTATTTCCTTAGAACATCCATTAATTATTTGCACGCCGCTTATTTTCCACCTAACGAAGATAGAACCAGAAATTATGCTGCCACTACATTTCGAAATATTCCGTCGTCATTTATCTTAATGGGAGTTTTTAATGCTGGCAGCATTGCGATGGTTTTAAAATAAATGCGAAGAAACATCGGAAAAATTATTGATGTCGCGAAATTTATCGCTATTAAACGTAAACACGCAAACTTGTTACAATTTGTCAAACTGCGTATGACCCAGTTTAGATTTAATGTTATCAGGTGTTTAATTCGTTTTTAGTATAAAAGAAATGGCCGCACCCCCGTAATCATTCAGATAGATATCTTTAACCAAAAACGAGTTTTTTTATCAACAATATTAATTATCGTAGACTTGATCAATGTAAATATCATAGCTCCAGCGTAAAAGGTTTTCAATAAGTTTAAAGGATTCTAATTTACCAGTCGACTAGTTTTATTTGCCAAAATGTACAGCGTAAACAACAATCAGAAAAACGGTGGCCAGAAAAATGTTCGGAAGCAGTTAGAAATGAAAAAAAAAAAAAAATCCGTATTAAATTCGCAAATTAAAAATAACATACTTTTATAAAATCAGCAATGCTGTTTCCGGCCAGGATGTTCTGCAATCTATAAACAGTTATTGAAATCAAACTAAATTAAAACTACTCAAAAATTATAATTATTTAATATTATTATTTATAACACCGACATGTTTCGTAGTATGTTACACCATAATTAGTATTATATAATTATAATTTCTATACAGGTTTACTTTAGCTTGATTTATATACGTAATATAGTCACTTCGCTTGTATCTCTCGTCGGAGAATGTTGTGTTTGTTTGTACTCCGCGGAATCTTACTAAAAATACAATGTTAAACTGTACGATTTGTGTTAAATATGGACGCTTAATGCGCATTTTAGTGTCGGTAAACCAACTCTGAAATTAGTCTTTCGTTTCGATCATCAGTTTTCAAGCAATTAGCTTTTGAAATATTAAAATTTAATAAATAATTTCGCTGGAAAATCGTGTTTGTTTTCGTACGCCACTTGTGTGCTGGATAGCCGTCGTTGTCCGCTGGAAAACCGGTTTCCGCTCAGCGTGCTGCCTATATACAAACGCGCATCGAATAATCGACCGGTCGTTGTGTGCAAACGTTCTCAAAGGTCGACCGCTTCATTGTTCACTGTGTCGGTCATAAAGAAATAGCCGCAGCGACAACACCTAAAACAATTTCTTTGTCATCAGGAAAACAAGCAGCAGCCTGACTCCACTGTCATCTCGCCCGATCGCACCGATGAATAAATTCAGATAAGAAATTTTATTTTAAATCCAATATAAAGATAAATTAAATGTTAAAACTAACCGAAACATGTCTGTAAACAAAGATAAAAAGATAATAGCAGAAATAGGGAAATGGAGCAGCAAAATAAAGGCGCAAATCTTATCTAGCGATACAAAAAGTGTCACCCGGGAACAAAAAAAAACCATAGTGGAATGCGCTGAAGAGATTAGACCTTCTTATGAGAAAATTAACAACGGTAATAGAGGAATATAAAAAAACAATTTCGAAGAAATCTGACGAAATAGAGAACACAGTAAAGAGTGTGCTTCATGATGCGCACATCAATACTGGCCTAAACAATAAAGTAACGTTTAGAGACAAAGTAGTAACTAAACCAAAAGCTAAAACAGAAAACAAGTTAATTATTAAAACAAAAGACATCGATCAATTTGATAAAGAATTGAAAAATAAAATCTGTTTAAACAAGTTAAAAGTCAATGTCACCCTCTACAAGAAAATAAATGATCAAACTGCTATAATAAAAACAGAAACTAAAGAGGGGCAAGCAAAAATCAATAGCGAAATAATAAAAAATATTAAGGATGTAAAAATCTCTGCTCCAAAGCTGTTAGATCCATCTATAGTAATTTTTAGAACAAACAATATTACAGAAGAAGACGTACGCGATTTTTTCGTCTCTGTCACCATTAAAAAGGTTGTAAGAGGCAAAAGTAGTCGAATTTACGTAAGACTCCTCCCTGCACAATACTCGAAACTCCCGCGCGACGGGAGACTTAGGATAAAATGGGAAAGTTTTGTATTTAACGATACTATTCCATTGAAAAAATGTACTAAATGTCTTCGGTACGGACACTTGGAGAAGTTCTGCAGATCTGATCCAGTGTACATCGACCTTGTCAAAAAAATTACTGACAAAGATAAGTGTAGTAACTGCACTATCAACCACATTAGAAAAACAAACGGAGAAAAGTCCTTCGATACATTAAGTTGCGAACAATTAAATAACTCCTTAAGAATGGTTGATCACGAGGTTCATGACCGCATCTGTCCAATATATCATAAAAACTACAATTATGTCTCAACTTTAATTGATTATGGTGGTACGGATCCGGTATCTAAATGTTTACAACTGTGCTGCAGCCCAACATGTATTTATCAGAGAATTCCGTAACTTAAATTATGATGTAGCGATTATTTGTGAACCTTATATAAATAAAAATAAAATATCTGTAGATAATAACACCTACTCGTATTACCTAAGCAACAGAACTGCCGTTATAATTAAAAAATGTATAACACATAAACAGTTAATACCGGAAGATAATATTATTAGTATTCAATTAAGTAACTACCTTTTAATTAGCTGCTATCTTTCCCCGAACAGGGAGAGAGAGACACATCTACAAAAAATAGATCTCATTATTAAAAACAACCCCTGTTTAATCCCGATAGTAGTCGGTGACTTTAACATCCGCCTTCCATCCTTAGAACGAAAAATAAAACCAAATAAAAATTCCGAACTTCTACAGGACCTTATTTACAGTAATAACCATATCATTGTTAACAATAATACCCCAACATTTGAAAACCACAACGGTAACAGTATTATAGATTATCTACTGATTTCACTGAAAATTCACCGCTTTGTTAACTTAAAAATTGAGCACGCCGAACTTACAGCTCATAAACTTCTTAACTTTGAACTATCCAAACAAATCAAAACAAACGATTGTGATAATTATAAAAAAACGAATTTACATAAACTAAAAGAAACTTTGGATAGTACTATTATGAAAAAATATATAGACGACATCACGGTCACCCAGGACCCCAATACTACCGATAAAATAATCACCTCCCTAACCGCTTACATTGAAAAAAGTACTAAGAAGTGTACATACCCATCCAAGGTTCCACCAAACGATTGGTGGACCACAAGTCTCCAAAAACTTAAAGATCAAATTAACACAGTTAGAAAAAAGAAGAATAAAACAAAGGACTTTGTCAAATGCACAATTATTAATGCAATACTAAAGCAACTTACTAAAGAATATAAAAAATTAATCATAAAAGCAAAACTGGATCACTGGAAACAGTTTATCAGCATGTCGAACGCCTGGGGCAAAAACCCTACAAATTCTGCCTACAAAAAAATAAAAAAAAAGATATAGGAGAAATTAAATACAAAAATGAAACCTACAGTGACGATCAAAAAAAATGCGAAATTTTCCTAGACCATTTCCTTCCGGACAAAAGAGACAATGAATTAAAATTAGTAAACTCTAATAACTCTACCAAGCTTGAAGTTAACCGAGAAACAGTAAATAATATCGTAAAATCGCTTAAAAATAAAAAGGCTCCCGGCAAAGATAAAATAACAAATAAAATTGTGAAGCTTCTCAACACAAAATATACAGATCTATTCTTCAATATTATAAACAACTGTCTTCAAAGGGAAATCTTCCCCACCATTTGGAAAACTGCAGATCTAATTCTTATACAAAAACCTAATAGAGATTGCTCTAGTGTAACAGCTTATCGCCCAATCTCGTTGCTGAACTCCTGCGGTAAAGTTTATGAAAAAATTATTAATCAATTCCTGGTCAAAGAAATGTCAGAAAAAAAAATCCTAAATGAAAATCAATACGGCTTCAGAACAGCACACTCAGCTGAAGGAGCGGTATACAAACTAATATCTCTCACAAGAAGCATAATTTCTGAGGGGCATTCAGCATTAATCATCTCATTTGACATACGAGGAGCATTTGATAATTACAAGTGGTCCTCAATAATAAAAATTTTAAAAGACAAAAAAATAAATTCATCCTTAATCAATATCATTATTAATTACTTCCACAACAGGTACGCTCGTCTCCAAATTAATAATGTTTTTGCTAAAAAAAAAATTACTTGTGGAGTCCCCCAAGGCTCTGTACTGGGGCCCACCCTATGGAATTTACTATACTCTAGCGTACATAACGATGCGGATCAATATTGTGAGGTATTAAATGCAAACTCTACTCTCATCTCCTATGCTGATGATTTATGTATAGTGTTTAAAATTACAAAATTCACCAATCTAAAAAAAATCGAAAGAGTTTGTAAAATGTTAGAAAATAAAATAACGGACTTTGGACTTTCTTTTGCAATAGAAAAATGCAATGCTATGATACTTGGTAATCTTAAAATAGAAAACGAAATTAGAGGATTAAATCTCATTTCAGATCAACCTATACAGCTGGTAGACAAAATGAAATATCTTGGAATTTTAATCGATCACAAGCTTAGTTTCTCTCACCACCTAAAGGCAATAAACTTAAAATGTAACAATTTATATCATCAATTACGTAAAATCTTACCTAACACTAACGGACTCGCCCACAAACAGAGAATCATCCTATATAAAGGACTAATACAACCCATCTATGCCTACGGTTCAAGTGTATACACCAATAAGAAAATACTAAAAACAGTCAAAGCACAACAAAGAAAATTTATCTTAAACATATCTTCCCTATACAAAACTTCCCCCTCATCAGCGGCCTGTGTCATAGCAAACATTATTCCTTTAGACCTATTCATTACTGGACAGGCAATAATTACTGAGTACAGAATCACCCGAAACTTAAATTTAGTCAGTAATCTAAAACTCCTAAACAACGACAGTATTTTAAATGCTTTGGGACCTTCACCGAGCATTAAAATACTAAAAAAACAAATATCAATCGAAATAATAAACACATGGCAAACCCAGTGGAACCAAGATCATACTGGCAGAAAAACATACACATTTTTCCCAAATATTCAAGATAAGATTCGTCTCAAAAACTTAAATATAACTTTCTTTAACTCCCAGGTAATCACAGGACATGGCAACTTTGGGGAATACCTTCATCGCTTTAAGCTAATAGAGTCGCCAATCTGTCAGTACTGTGACACGAATACAATAGACAATATTCTTCACCTGATTCATTCATGCAAAGCTTTCCAGAACATAAGGGAATCTTACCAAATCAATAAAAGTACAACACTAAAAATAAACAAAAAAAACGCTCATTCTCTTCTTGCCTACTTCCATGACGTCATGAAAAAAAAACTTACCCTAAAACCTCTGATCAACCATACTAACTAAAATAATATCTTTATTCCTAATACTTCTTTGTAATATCAATACTAAAATATTTAAGTGAGCTCTGCATTGGTGACTAAGCTTTGGCATCATCATTGCAATTGTAAAAATACATTTAATGTAGTAATTACTCGTGTACTTTATATATTTATGCATGCATATAATTAGTTTTAAAACATTTTTAAAAACATGTAACACTGTAAAAAAAAAAAAAAAAAAAAAAAAAAAAAATTTTCTCCTTTCTTTTTTCTATTTAGTATACGACACGCCATTATGTACCCTTATTATTAAATATACTTGCCCCATCAGTATAATGTGAACTGGGGAACCAAAAAAAAAAAAAAAAATACGTAATATAGAAATGTTTAATGCTAAATATGTTTAATGTGAAACAGTCATTTCGTCAGAACTTAATGCATTACTGCTCCTCTACTAAGCGCTATAAATTGTCTGTCTTTTTGACTGCTACCGAACATTCGATGTCATCTGATGATTTAAAGTTCTAAAGACTTTCTACATATTTGGACTACTTATATTCATTCGGGATTTTCTAGCTAAACTTTTTTTTTTGTCCATGTCCGGTTCAAGATTTTTCAGATCCACAAGGGCAACCTAGCTCAGGCTCCCCTATATGAGCCTTATATTATTCAAATTGTAGCATTATGCTTCTTATAGGCGGATAATTTAACATTTTTTATAGCTTGTTCAAAAACCTTAATCGGGTCAATGAATCCTGTAAAAAATTATTAATGCACTATGCACAAGTGCTGTTGGGCTTAGAACATTGCGAACCTTAACTTCACAATCCCCGACGCCCTACCAAGGGTATGGGACTTGCTTTTTATATACAAATGGTATATTTCAAATGGTGCGGTATTCTCTTCTAAAAAATTCACAGCCGTTCGAATTTGTAGAATTAGAAAATATAATCACTAGACGTACGATTCTATTTAAATAACATATAAATTCAATCGGACGAAGAAGCAAAATACCCGGACGGTATATATTTGACCAAAAGTTCACACGGAGATCTCGTATCAACCTGCTCAAAAGTTTGCGTCTCAAAAAAAGTTAAATCTTATCTAAAAAGCTATCACGGCACGTCATAAATCTTCGTTACATGTCTACTGATCGAATTGCGATTACGACGCCTCAGTTTAGCGCACTGGTTTATACATCACGTTGTTATAAGATGATCATCAGCTGCTTTCAGAACTTTACAAACTGTCATCATATTATATTAATGTCAAGAATAGTCTCTGAATTTCAAAAGACGATACCTTAAACACTAACGAATCCTCTCCAAATGCATCCTCTTATCCTTCGCTAAAATAATAATTGTCCTTAGTCGCATAATTTCTTATCTTGCGCTAGGAAGTTTTTAAAAATTCCCAATTTACTAGAAGCCTATGAATTAACCTTCTCACAGTTTCCCCTCCAGAAACTCACACCTCTAAATACAGATTTTTCATTTTTTAGAATGGAGTAAACATTCCTCTGCCAATATCATCGGGAGCATTTTACAAAGTCTGATATATTGTCGTCCATGCTCTAAATCAATATTTTCCATCAGATACTATTACGTTCTCATGTAGTTTTTTCCGTTCTTCTTGCCGAATTAGCAGTAAAATTATCGGCCGAAATTTGTATACAATTAAAACAAAACCGTTTGATTTTAATGTGTCTACAAAAATTCACGATAAATCCCAATACGCGAGAACTAAAGAAATAATATCAGTACTAGCTACCAAGTATTACGGAATCGAATTCGCTTCGGTATTCCAGAATGCAAATGCATTACACGAAACAGCCGTCATGTCACAAGGGAAGTATTGTCGTACTTCCCCTCTACCGAATAATACCTGCTGTGGGAGTGTTGTTTATAAAATAAAACGCAATCTGTTCGAATTGTGGCTCAATATCCCGTCGTCGAATAAACTGCAACCCATCAAAGAGGATACAACTTATGCTATATCATCGTTCGAGCACAGCAGAACAGAAGTGTATGTCGTCTACACCGCATTACTCAATCATTCCTACTGAACAGATCTTTTTCGCCTCTCTGTGACACCTGTTCTACTATCTTAAACACATTTTATTATTGGAAATTCAATCATTTCCGTTTCACACTATTACTTCCTTTTTTTTCGAAAAAGCTTTTGAGTAACGATTGAATCACTATAATAAATTATTTGCCTCTCTTAAATCTACTAATCTCTATCGCAAATATAAAATTTTAATTTTCCACGTCTTTGGCCTTTGTTGCAATACATGATACGTAAATGAAGATAACTAAGTAAAACTTGTGTCAACATTGCTAATATATTTCAAAAATTCAAAATACCAGAAACTTTAAATACTCAATTCAACAAAAATATCGACATATATATATATATCGACATATATATATATATATATCCGGGAAGAGGTGCGAATAATTTTTAAAGTTTTTTTACTGCCCACAGAACGTTCATATTTATTTCTGTCTAACGTTTTCCACTTGACTGGAAAAAGTATTGTCAGCGGATAACCTTTTTTTTTTCAAACCCTGTTACGAATTTTTATTTTTAGCACTTCTTGGAAGTTCTTTTAACTTTTTTAAAGGTAAACTTCTTTTAAAAGTAATACCAACTGATAAAATTTTAAATGAGCAACTCTTTTCCCGACTTTTATTCATAGTTATTTCATAACAAATGTAGCACAGATGTTTCTTATATAGTGTATTATATCAATTTATAAATATCGTTACGTTTTCTTCAGAATGAAAAAATTAACATCCATACCTGTTTGTTAATATTTATAAATATAAAATGAATAAATATCTCGAACCTGCACAGATTGTAAAAAATCATATATTGGTTAGAAAAATCAAATGCGAATATAAAGAACATATAAAATCATTCGATAGTAATAAAATTGATAAATCTGCATATGCCGAACATCTAATAAAGATTAAACACTTAATTCAATTTTTGGCTTCTTATAATAAAGAGAACTCAATGATCATAGTGGGAATTTATTACATAATTAAATATAAACATAGTTAATCTAACAACAATATCCCTCTTTTTGAAATAAAAATTGAACCTCTTATCGATTTTTGTTCTGTATATTTATTAATTTATGTTTTGAATATTTTTTCGTTAAATTCTTTGTTACGTTGTAAACAAAATCCGGTCTTTGATTTACTTGTAAACAATTTTCTGCCTTTGATTGTAGTCCTCTGTTGTCGGCCTATTATCTTCTATATATACACATGTGGACTCAATTTTTCTCTGTATTCTATTTTTAGTTTTATTTGTGTACACTCTGTGTTGATAATATAGTCCAAAAAAACTTTCCTTAAATTAAAGTAGCCATTTTAATTTTGTTATCGAGGTATTTGTTTATTTTATATTTAAAAAATTAACAGCTAGTCCGTTAAATATATCATAACAGCTGACTACCGTATTTTCTGAATTCAGTATCACCTGGATCGTATGATGTATAAAGTTCAAATTTTTCATTTGAATTTTTTTTGAAAAACATTTCCATCAGACCAAAACTAGTTTTACAAAATCATATCCGCAAAATTCTATCAATTTTTTTTCCTTTTGCGATCCTTAATATTATATATTTTTCTCTCAACTAATTTATTAGGTCTACACAAAATTAATTTTTTAAAAAATGAAAAGAATATCAAACAATTACCGAATGTTTTATGAATTTTTAAAAAATCTTCTTTCATTGAAAACATAGTAGATTCAATCATTTTACACAAACGAGACTGGCAAACGACACAGTTTCTCACTTTTACTTTTTCATTAATTTTTTTTTTTTTTTTTTTTTACACGTATATTTCAGTACAATCTTATTATAGTAAATAAATTAGCACTACTTTTAAAACAGTGTTACAACTTAATCTAACTAATTTGTAACATGAGCAGAGTAGAAACTATGTACAATTACATAACTCCTAATATACAGATATATACATAATCATACGCGCATATAAATACTCACACGCACGCACACCAAGTATATGCCCATATCCACAAAATACATACATACGAATATATTACAGAATAAATTAGGTGACTAGTTCATAAGGCTTTGTGCGCTTAAGGCGCCTTAAGTCATCATCGGAAAGTAGCAGTTCTAAAGCCTCTAGATTTGGGTGACTGTGAAGTCGGTATTCGTGCGCTTCTGCAATATAACGTATGACTTCATCGATCCATGGAATATTTAAATCGGAATGTATTTCTTCGTTTCGTTGATACCAAAAAGCTCCAGTGATGTTTCGGAGACACTTATTTTGAGCGCGCTGAATAATCAACCGATTGGATGTCTTTGCACAGCCCCAGAGTTGAATACCATACATCCATATCGGTCTGATGATTTGACAATAACAATTGAATAGTAATTTTATTTACGTTTACCGGCAATACAATTTAAAGCGGATATTTTAAATTAATAAACAAGGGTAACTGAACCAAAAGAGTTACACGCTACAATCGTTTTGATGAGGCTGTTAGAGTAAGGATTGTTGCGGTTCACAGGAAAAAACTTGAAAAATTTCACTTTAGATTTTATAAAAAATTAAAAAAATCGATCGTTTCGAATAATTCTTTTATTCAAATACTACTGCGCATGATAAATTAAAATTAAAAGAACTGAATTTTAATGTAAATTTCACTAAATCAACCATTTACGCATATTCGTAATTTTCCTATATTTTTGTCGCGAGTGTGAAGGCTTTACACTGTACTTAACTCATTTATCACTTTTAATTTAACAATTTGATTTTAATCGTCTTTTTGATTCCTTTTTTTTTCTTTTTTTTTCTGTGGACTAATGTTTTATTAAAAACGTGCTAATATTCATCGTGATTTTAAGTTAGATTGCGGATCTGATTAAAATCGATTAATTAGACTCCACGTTAAAAATACCGCAATCTATAAATGACTGTCCTTGAAAAAAGGGATAACATGGAAAAACTGTAACTGCTGTTGACTTTGGACTGGCACACAACAAATATAATTATAGCAACAAATATCGAAGTAATAGTTTATGTTTTTTTTGCTAACTGTAAATCAGAAATAGGGATTGTTATCAGAACAATATATGAAAGTGGTGAAGGAAGCGCGTGCAATAAATAATCAACCAATTACAATTATTTCAATGTTGGTAAAAATTTTGGAACGATTTTTTCACCTAAGAAATTATCTGCGGGGAAATAATCTACTGCACAATAACTAGTTCGGCTTCGGAGGAGAGAAATCAACAGTCTCCATGTTAAGAGCATTAACAAATGGAATCAATAAACGGTTTGCAGCTGGGGAACAGTTTATTGTAATTTTTATAGACATCAGTAAAGCATTTGATGCGGCGAATCATCAAATACTGTTGCGGGATATGAAAGGTACTGGTATCATAGGCAAACAACACAAATGGTTTGATAGTTACATGCATAATAAAGCGAGAGTAGTGACAATTGATGAAGAATAATCAGAGAGAAAATAGCATTAAGAGGTGTAGGGTAAGGAACACTATATTAGCTGCGTTGATTTTTCTAATTTACACCAACTCCCTTTACAAATATGTTAAACATTCGACTGTGTATGCCTATGCGGATGATATAGCACACTTGTAATTGAGTACCGTGACATTCATGTGGCCGAAAGACTGTCCCAAGAGAATGTTGATTCTATGTGTAGCACATGATAGACACCTAACGATTAATATAAAAAAATTCGAAGGTTTTATATATGAGGACGTCCAGCAGCTATAAAACACACAAACCATCTGCTATAATGCATAATAATAGCTGCTTACACAACTGCTTGTCTTCTAACTTGATTTGTGAATGTACTTCGCTGGAAACTACGGATGAGTTTAAATACCTTGAATTAACTTTTGACAGAACGTTATCTTGGGGCAAGCATTTTACAAATCCATCAAGTAAAATTAGACAACTGCTACCAGAATTATATATGGATTAGCTCAATCGATACCATATGAGATGGTCTTCGTGTATACTTTAACGCTATAGTACTGTCACGAATTTTATATGGAATAATATCAATATGGGGGGAAGCAAAGAGTACGATAATCAAAAAGATAAGTAATCAGCAAAAGAGATGCTTAAAGATAATAATCCCTAATATAGATGAGCTTAATAGTAACATCAGAGCTGGTGGAGAGAGAACAAAGACATGCCTCCAAAGACGTTACGTCATTATCACCGGCTGCTTCAGTATAAGACTAAAAATATTGCAGTATCTTCGACAAAAAAAGGTAGAACAACTAGGAATCACAGGGAAGTGTACTGTACTCGACCGAAACATATAAATAGCAAGATTGGCAACACGGATGAGGCAGTATTAATTAAACTTCTGGTACGAATAGCAGAGATTTAGTGAACATAGGATTTTGCAAAACTAATAATTAAGCGCTGGCTGATAGATAACATAAATGAATGCCAATTAATTCTTAATTTGAATATGGGAAAATGGTGGAGAATCGATCATATGTATATAATTAAGACGGATGTCCGTCAGGTGTAATAATATGATATGTGTCTTATTTATAATGTAAATTAAGTATCAAGAAGTATTATAACTTTATTGATGAATAAACGATGATAAGAGTGTTGAGCACCCACAGACAGGTAGTATGCCTTGCGGGTACGCAATTTATTTAAAAAAAAGAAAAATCTAGACTGCTTGATTAAATAATTTACGACTGTGTTCGTCAGTAAAGCATGAAAGTCGTGATTTTAACGCAAAGTGTCGGATATTTCTTTGAGGCTGAAAGCTTCCATCATTCTGCATTTAACTACTATTTTTGAAGAGGATATTTTCAATTGTGTATTTTATTTACTAATTGAGTGAATTAACTTAAAAAAAGTATTTGTTACATTTATTTCATCAAATGAAAATACACATTCCCGAACCGTGTCTTCTCACAGAGAATTTTTAATTAAGATAGTAGTATACATTTTCGTTAGACGATCGGTGCATGAAAAATCGGTGCATGAAAAACACATGATAGAAGTAAAAGTGAAAAAAAGCCCTTTTTGTATAGGCAAAAAAGGGAAAAACGGTGCGCAAAGGCCCTTCGAATTATTATAAGCAGTGAAAATGTACTTACATGTGGCTTGTCTCGGAGAAATTCCTAGAGTAAACAATAAATGAAAGTTATTTTTGCACTGTATAATAAGTAAATACTTTACACGTTGCATTAAAAACGGGAAGCATATCGATTATTTTCGTACAAATTTATAAAAAGCACATTAGTAAATGTTGCGTGTAAAATTGTCTTGTCTGACGGACAAAGAGCAACTACATATTTTATAGAGTATCATCCGTTTGAATGAAAACGGAACAACATTGAAAGAAACACAATGACGCGGCAAGAAATACCAAAACCGCTCAGAAGAAGAACAGAGAAATTGATGACCAAATATTTGATGCTGTGAGTAATGGTAATGACTTTGACAGTTCTCAGGCAAGTATTGAAACATATTTGACAGTACAGCGGTTTATATTGAGCCCCATCAAGATTTAAGTTTGCATTCGGAGGTTAAAAGTACGGTTTAAAATAATTCAAAATTGTATATATATTTTTTTTTTGTAAAAATCAAAAATAGTTCGTAGCATTTGGCGAACTAACCCGTAGTAATGTATTTCAACCGATATTTCGTTAATTTAAAAAAAAAAAATTGCTGAGCCGGTACGACTTGGTTTTAGTCAATGACATTTTATACTATCAATTTCCTCCTTTCTAAGCTACTAAAAAAAAAAAAAAAAAAAAAAAAAAATACAAGTCATGATAAAATTTTGTAAATATAAATGTAAATAAAGGGAAAAGGGTAATTATATTTCAATGTTTAATGACGAAGATGACATTATTAACCAAACACAGAAATTACGAATTATTTATCTAATGAATTTGTCTTTATACTAAATTGGGTAAAAAATTTTAAAAATTTAATCGCATTAAAAGCTCTCCGTTACGTTTTTTTTTATAACAGTGAAGTTCCCGAAGCGAACGCTTGCTTCTTGGATGACCTTGAACGGTCGCTCTAATCTACAGCAACTCTTACTTTCTTTCTGCCAGCAGTATGGGCCTTACCGAGTGTGTTCCCGGTCATTACGTTGATGTTAAATAAATAAAAGAAAATAAGCGTATTTCGAATGAAAGAAAAAAGTTTTACCAGGTAATTTAACGAACGAAACGTACAGAAGAAGTTCGTAATTTTGACTGACGATAGCTGGAAAAAAAAGTAACACAATTACAAATGTCCTCAATGATGCGGCAACCGAGTGATAAAAATTTACGCCCAACACACGAAAAGAGATTCGAAAGAGATCAAAGCGTCAAGAAACAGAGTTAATATATATGTGTACCGTTATACTTTGGAAGCTTCCCACCACACCGGTACAAGTTTTATTATATAAATAACTCCGTGTATTTTAACAGTATTTTTCTGGAAAAACTGTAATCGTGTCTTTTAACCTGGCGGAAGTGAACATTTTCGTCAAACCAAACGGACAAATTGGCCCTTCTGGTGTCGCAAGAACTTCAAAGTGTGCTGCAAAGTAACAGCCTCGGTACCTAAATCCCATCGTCTATTCTCAAAATCTTTATACGTATGTAATTTAGAATTTTAATGAAATGTTAATTATTAGAGTTTTAAGTAAATATAGTTTAAGCAATAACTAAGGGAAAAAACTTCTATAATCACGTAAAACCGATGTAATAGAAAATTTAAGTTTAACAAAATTCGGTAATACATGAAAATGTGTAATTTGCATACTACAACTACTATCTTTTTTTCTCCATATACATTGTATGTATATAATGAAAATAAAGGTATTACAACATTTTTCTTATTCGTGACATTACAGTCGAAGCTAAACTATTTTAAACTAATGTAGTAAGCATTGAAAAGATAACTCTAAAACAGTTATATAACATTGTTAGTTTTCAGCACATTTGCCATAAACTACAAAATCTCGGAACTAGTGAAATCTATGCTAAGACCAGGTCAACATCCCCACATGTGTGTTAGAAGTTGTATGGATGTTGGTAATTTTAAAATCAAATACAAAACGATGTTAGGCGAATTATTAGTCCTTCCAGGAATAATAAGGGGTTAAAATGTTATGTGGCCTAGTTGGGCAGATTGTGCATACGAGGTATATGCGGGTAGTAATTGATAGCTTACATTTAGTCCCAAAGAAAGTTACATTATTGTACAATTATTAGACGTCAAAGAAGAAAAAAAAGAAAAAACATTCGCAGAAAACCGTAATTTTTTGATCGGTTGTTCGGCAAGGGTATGATCACAGACATATTTTTATATCAAAAGCCTGCAGACATGAAACTAATCTACACCCTTTTTTTTTTTTTTTTTGTATAAAATAAGTTGTGGGTCTCACAGAGCAAGTATTCCCGTTGTGTAAGTGCCCGACACTCTTATTAACGTTTATTCAAAATAAAAAATTACAACTATTCTTGCTTATCCTGTACATCATAATATTAGTCAACTTAGGATAAAATGTCGCTTAGAAAATTACAAATATACAAATGAAATCTCTTAGAACGAAATAGAATTAGAAACTCTTTAGAGGAACTGTTTAATATCTCCTTTCCATTATGAACACTTCATTTACCCGCAACGCATCAGTCTTCTTTACGGGTGCATCTATCTTCGACACTTTCGTAGGGTGTTTAGTGATAAAATGAAATGCCGTGCTAATTCGGTACTCATTTCCTGAATTCTTTTCCGTCCTTTCGGCCGAGCTTTACGCAATATTCCTAGCGCTTCAGTTCTTCTTGAGCCAGGAAACAGACAATTCAGTAGTAATATGTCCTGACTCTGTTGCGGCTTTAAATTCCATATCCGATGTTTTCAGTAATAAACAACACCCAATTGCGAAGTAAATGATCAAACTACAGGTATCTGCCTCGCCTAGCGCGATATTATTCCTCTGGATTCCAAGTCACTCGGAAATTCCTGGAAATGAGTAGACCTACAGAGTAGCCAAAGAAGCCGCAGCGATTCTCTATGTTCCAGACACTTCGGGGTACCTGCTTCAGACTTCGTTTGTTAACCAGAATTTGCTTTGCGCACATTGCGGAACCAACGATGGCTGGCTATCCCGTGTTAAAATAAACTTCGTTAAATTAAACAGAATAACCAACCATGGAAGACTCACCTGAGCCGAAGAAAAGATGATGTAATCGTTACCAGACTCCGGCTGGTACATACGCAACTCACTCATGGTTACCTACTGCAAAAGACACCGCTCCAATCTGCAGCATATGTAACTCCGATCTTTTTGTTCTTCATATCCTCACAGAACGTCCTTAGTTCAATATCCTCAGATTAACATATAGCCTTCCCTCCTTCTTGTCTAATATCCTCTATGATGACCCTACTAACCTTTCGAACCTAATCAGTTTCCTGTACCATGCAAAGCTTTACTTCTTCAGGTGCCATACGCTACATAACGCGCTGGCGCAACCTATTCGTACATTTTTAGTTGTACAGATATATATATTGTGTACCAGGCAATTATTATATGCAACGCAGGTGTAGTATGCTCGCATTACTACATTCGGAACTGACAGTAGCCGCTTGTTATCGCGCTATAAGTGCAGTCCCGAGTGTGCCTGCTGTTTACTGACCAAGCGCGCATATGATGTTGTACGTGGTGGTTTTCCATTGCCTTCCACGTAATTATTAGCGAATATTTTTATTTTAATTCTTTGTAATAAGTTATGTCGTCGCCCGGGATCGAACCCGTGACCTCCGTAACGGAAGTTAAGCGCTCTAGCAACTAGGTTATCGCGACGAAAGCTTTACTACGCAATATAAATTCTGTAATTCGTTTATTTAACATATACATCTATATTTATCCGTGCCTCTAGCCGAAAGTTGCTGTGCATGGCACGTAAATTTAAATAAATAAAAAAATACTCGATAGGTTAGACTTTACGATTTTAAAAAGGAAAATGATTACACTATTTCGAAACCGAGAAAGTGAAAGTATTTTATTTAAGTGTATGGAACGATTATTATACTAGGAGATTAATACTAATGATCTTTCAGCATGTCAAAAATTGATTGTACATTAATAGAAGGGAGCATACTGCCGAATAAAAAAATTGTATATATAAAAAAGTTAAACATACGGCTGTAGTAACATGTTGGAATCCCCGTATTTTAATAATAAATACGGAAGTATACAATAGGACATTAACGTTCACTATTCTACGGCTGTAGAACATGGAAGCGCGAATCATGAGAAACAGTGGACAGAGGTTAACAAATTCTAACGACGATGAATGTATAAAAAGATTTTATGAATACGCGTAGTTTTATTTTATTTTATTTTTTTTTGTAAATAAATAAGTTGTGGGTCTCACTGGGCAGGTATACTCGTTGCGTGAGTGCCCAACACTCTTATTATCGTTTATTCTAGTAATCAAAATGACAGTTAATTATTTTTACTACCTAAATCGAACGTATTAAACCAAAAAATGAAAATAAAATATATCGATCAACGCAAATATATATATATATATATTGATGCAGATCGATACTCACGGTCACTGTTCCGGACGCTATTTGTAACAGGAGTCCCTGATTTCGGATGCTATTTTATACGAACAACGTTATTTGATGTGAATTTGGACCTTAAGATTTATCGGAAAACCCCTTTACGAGCATTAGGCTTTTATTTCTTATTATTATTGTTACTAATATTCGAAGTAAAAAAAGAAAACAACGAAACAAAAAAATCACTGGAATAGCGGCAGTTTCTCCAGCAGGAGAATTCACGAGGCCCTTTCTTTTACCACGTGTCCAAAAATGAAAACCTTTTATTAAAAAAGAAAGTATGTATTCAGAAAAATCACAGACATGCGACGCAACCGCGTAATAAATGCGTACGAGAAAAGAAATGCGGTTTCGACTAGTAAACACAAAGAAATTTATACAAAAAAACGAAATTTCGGTCAACTACTTTGAATGCACGCCGAATTTTCACAATTGGGCTAAACGGTAACACGTGACGGCAACGACAAAATTACAACGAAAGTTCTTTTTCGAGCCACGAGAAAACACGACTCGCTCGCGTCAACAATTAATCTGACTCTCGACTTATAGTGCAAGATGCACGTACGAAGATTTCGGTACACGATGGGCTATTCCAAACGATATAGTCGACTCGCTGAAATTACCCGGTACCTTATCAATTAATATAATAACCGCCGATTTTTCTAGAACATTTCTTAAATTACTACCGCGTAAATTACCCTGCCTTTTATAATGTTCTCTCGGCTCGACATTACTCGGCACATCTTATTCTGCGCTTCTTGCCGCACGCGCATATCATTGTCTTGGCCACTGACCACTACCACTCAGATACTATTGCGTCTCTACCCCAGCGCGACCGTGTACTCGACGATCACGCCACTTATCTCGGGGATTTTTGGTATCGGGCAGATAAGCTACCAAGACAAGACAAAACGGCGATGTAAAATATATCGACGTTCGAGAAACCGAGAATTAATGAATACATCGAAGAATAATTTCTAGCTCGAACGTCGAATAACAGATAGCGCCAAAAGTACCTATAAATAGTGCAATAATAAACCCATACATAAGGGCCGCTTACACATTAGACGTCGCATACATTAATGTACAGGAAAGAAAAAGGAGGGAAACTGGTAAATAGATGGTTTAAAAGAGCCCTAAAAAATGCAAAAATAATAATAAAGGGAAAAGGGGATGCAGCAAAATTCCTTAATCTTTGCACTATTCTTTCAACCACTTCCTCAATTCCCTCTTCCATACACCACTTTTTCTTTCGTTTATTATGTGACTGGTCATAGTACTCATTAATTTAATTATAACCGAATCATCTGTATTGTCGATTCATAGATTTACCCCTCTAGGATGAATGTAACAGGTATTACTTTGATTCCTTGTTAGTCGAGTTTTTGGTCTGGAAGGTAACTTTACGTTATTGAATTTAAATTCAAGTAGTCTGTAATAATAATAACGCATTTTGGGAGACATTTTATTATTCTCCTGCCATCAGGTTGATGCAGTATCACTCCACTTCCAATGGAGTAGTATACGTTTCAAACACATTTTCTGAATTTTACCTATTTTATTGATTTTCGTTTTTTAGCCTTACCCCATATTTGGATCCCTTATAAAATTCTAGACATTACTAATACATTAAAGTATATCCGTAATGTCCCATATGAAAGAACCGTCTTCAGTTTATATAACGCTGGAATTGACTGTCTTATTTTCGAATTTAAATTTTGTATGTGATTTTTCGAGTTCAGTGATTTATCGATATATATTCCTAGATATTTAAAATCTATTACATTCACTAGAGGTTAGCATGGGGTGAGTGATTTCATTCCCGTAGCATTCATGTAAGCATTCATTATGTATACTGATTCGCGGGTGATGACTCTTATGTTTAGAGATATTACGAATATGGAGTAGTTTTGATTATTAATAGGTAAGTAGCTGAATGGATGAAAGAAGATTACAACAGATCCTAATTTTAGTACTATAGTGCGCCTTCGCTACTCATGTAGTTGTCTTCACCGACAACTGCAACGAGCCAAGTGGAATTGGTTCCATGCTATGCCTTTAATTATACTCCAGGTCTTTTTAAACTTTCTCTCTTCTGTGTAATTTGTTCCTGCGCGAAATTTACCGCTATCATAGCGTTTTCTCCCCTTTCGTATTCCACAAAAATCGCAAGATCTCAGATTGTAAAAATGTTCGGCAAGGTATCCCGCGACTATTCTTCCTTCTTTCTCTTCTAATTATATAATACTTCTCATACGCTCTCTCCGTCAAGATCTTCTTTAACATTGGTTCCCTGTAGATTTCTGAGCATTAAGGGCTTAAGTTCGACTCATTAGCTGGTTCCTCGATTTCTAATGGTTGATTCTTTTTGGGCACGTTTTCACCTCAGAATACTGCTCTTTTTTCCACGAATAACTCATTCCAGATTTTCAGTCCTATTCTTTATTTCCCAACTCCTACTGTATTTAATCTCATATTATTTTTCCTCTGGCATTACGGTATAGTGCCTCTCTGTAGGACGTTCTATAATTTTAACTATTTTTCGCCTCCGATATTTAATAGTCTATTTCTTGCATCACTTTCTAACCTCTCACGCGCATATTTTCTTCATTCATTTCACTGTGTTCTTACAATAATTTTTGTTTGTAACGCCGGTTATGTTTGTTTAAAACTTTATTCTCTTGCGGGTGAGCTCCTCCTTTTATTCCGCTCTTTTAAAGTTTGTATTCCTATTTCCTTTTTAAATACTTTTTACCATTCTTTCATTTAATTCTACTTGCCGTTATCCTGCTCGCCAATTATTTTTATTTCTCAAATTCATAAACGTTTGAAACCTATTTCTAATTCTTTCCAACCTTTTGGCTAATTTTTTCATTGACGAACGCAATAAACAGTAAAGAAAAAAAGAGCGATTAACAAGAGATCTTACTTTTTTTGTGAAATAAAAAAAATCTTTTTCAATGTTCTTTCAAAAACATTTAGCAACATTGAGAGTATCATAGTACCGTTGGTTGATATTTTGGAGATTCATATGACAACTACCGTTTCATGAAAAATGATGTGAATTTTTATTCGCTTTTATAATTTGCAATATAGCGGGAAACTTGTCCGTGGATTAAAAATATTCACGACTAACCTGTACAAAAGCGTACTAAAACGCTATTGCGCAAAGAATACAGTTTTAAAAAGTTGTTTTCATTGGTCAATATTTTTGACGTTAACTATTAGAGCTAATGAATTCTTTGACTATGGTCACAAATTCACTTTTTTGCGCCAATGCGACTTTTACAGGAAATGTGTAACAAAAACTGAGGACTGTGAATTTTCTCAAAAACCCTTCAATTCGATTTTTTCAAGGTGGTTTTCATCACCATTATTTATTTATTTCTTATTATGTGTACCTCTTTTTTTTTTTTTTCATTTCTCCCATTGTGAACCTTTGAATGGTGTTAATGAAAAAAAAAAAAAACGTTTTCCGAACATTTTTAAACAAAATAAATTAAAGTATTCTAATATTGCAGGCAGATTAATTACTTTCAAATGTAATAATTATATTTTTGAGAATGCGTTTAAAGCCGTTAAATATTAACAAAAAGAACAATATTCCGTATTTGCTTGACAATTTTTTTCTTTTTTTTGGGAAAATTCAGTTCACTTTTCAAAAGTATCCATAATAACGCGAGATTTTTCAATGGCTTCTTACAATCGGACATGCAGAAATTTGTTTCGATATATGTATAAAAATTGTTGACCAATATTTCACAGGATTCCAAAAGTGGGGGTGAGATTTTCGATACTTGAGAAAAATTTCTTCGAGTGTCTTACTTTTTCTCCTAATTACTAATAAGCGGTGCTAAATATGCCACTTATAAAATATAACTGCATACATATATATATTGTGTTTGTGGATAATCTGCGGGCACCGATCGCGGCTTACAGCTCCATTTGCTCTGAATAGAGCTACCACCATCTGCATACCCTCATAGCAGTTTATGAAAAATTAGTTTTCGAGAATCGCTCAAGGCTTTAACCTCTGCAAGCATGTTGCACTAAACTTGGCTAAAAACTAGTCAAACGACCATTTATAAATTCGTTTACTTCTCTATTAATTATCATCGTGATTGCTGAATAACGTTAAAATAACGGCGTCCGTATTGATGTACTTACATAAATAATAATTATTATATTATTTTTTACGCTGACGGTAATAAAAAAATCCTATAGCGTTTTTGTTTTTTTTTTGTTATTTAAAAATTGCACACTAAACTTTTGTTTTACGGAAATTGTAACAGAAACTGCCGTATAAAACCGGTAATTAACCTTTTTTTTTTTTTTGTTTTTCTTAAGTATGATATAATTAAAATATACCGTTCTATAATTGTTAATAAAGAATTATCATCCAGAAGTCCAGAGAGGGTTTCTCCATGGCGAGATTCGAAACATGGAGTTTATATGTTCCATTTGCTTTTTTCATCTCGGTCAGCCGTCCAACTTATGAACATAACTATCGGAGAAAGAAGTGACAAATTACAAGATTTCAGGAAGCGAGAAAACCGAAATTAAAAAGAATGGAGTAAAAATTGAGTTTTACGTGTAGAATTTGAATCTATAGGATAAATAAAGAAAATTAACGATGATGAAGGAATTAGATAATTGAGTGAAAGCGCAAAGCTAAGAGCAAGATGTGAGTTATTTCAAGCAAGTTAAAGTGTAGTGAAAGATCAACGAAAACAAAAGACAAAAGAATTCGGAAGGGAGTAGGCGGAATGCGTTAAATTACCATGTAAAGAGAAAGAATAAATATTTTTCAAATAAAATAAATAAATGAATAAAATTAATTAATTAAAAAAATAAGAAGCAAATACAGACCAAAAAAACTATTGAATCATCGGTCACACGAACGCGTCGTCAACTGCATTATTACTTATAATTCTTAATTTAATAAAATAAAATCAAATCAGCTATGTCAAAAACAAAACGAATAAAATGTGTACTCGCCTTAATACTTTGCAAATTTGGATATTCCGTTAAAAAAAAAAAAGAAAAATAAAGAATCGTAAATTACATAATAGAAACCCATGATTTTTTAAAAAGCGGTAAAATCGGCGTCGATCCCTGTTTAAAAAAAAAGTATATTAGAGTAATACCGATATTTATTTAAAAGTGCAAAAGTGATCAAATTTGTTACTGAATTGATTATTTTAATTTCTCATATTACAATGCGACCGTGCTACGAAAGCGACTAATCATCGAATGTAATTCTATTTTAAAATAGAAATACGGGGGGAGTTATCCGATGCGGTGTATTTCAAAGATCACGGAGATGAAGAAGCCTTTTTTGGAGCTGAGATGACAAAAACCAACGGGACACACATACACAGGTGTAACATGGTACACATAGATTAAAATCTTACATGTGATGCTTCGTCGACGTTCCGATTATAATGAAATTCTCAAGTTCGTTTACGTAAAATTTTACGTTAAGGACAAAAATAAAGGACAAAAAATCCTAAACTGCGGAAATTTATTTAACGAGAGCGCCGAGCCATTTTGTCCAACGGTGGTATTTCTTTCGGTAAAAACAAAAACAGGAAAAACGCGGAACAAACTGCCTTTTATTGGTCGGAATAGAGCAGCAGCACAAAACGAGCACGTTTTCGCGATAGAACTGAATTTATTAGTTTCTTTTTAAAAAACTATAACAACATCATGTCCCCGTGTTCGGAATCGTTGGAAAAAATCGGCTTATTTCGCAATTTCCTTTTCCCTCTATACGAATGTGCACTTACTAAAATTGAAAAAAATATCTGGACCAAAAACGAGCTATTTTCAAAATACGCGGCCCCAGCACGGTCTATATTTGCATAGCAAACGAGTTCGTTTCAAATCGGAAAAATTAAAAAAATATATATAATTTACAGTTTTAACAGTTATTATCGAGCTAAGGTGTAAGAACGGATTGGGTAGTAGTAGTCTCAGTCGTCAAGAAATTACTAAATTGTACATTGCTATCTGAAATAAAAATTTTCCCATTACTCGAGTAGTTATTTAGAAGCTTTTCCAACTAGTCAAGCCTCTCGCTTCAATGGAATTTCAGTAGGACAAAAAAAGGTTTTCAAATGAAATCAAATCATTGAATCTCAGTCGCGTATTTTCCAAGTTCGTACCACCGACGAAATAACAAGTTGAATTGTCTGCTATTTAGATGCGTTCACACAGTCCCGATACGGACGCAATATCAAATTATATCATCAAGTTAAATTATAAGTTAAGTAATGGAAGCAGTATCGAAAATACGGGAGAAAACGAAAAAGTATAAAACATTCGTGATAAAAGCAAATATTTCTTAAGACAACGGAAAATATAAAAATAAATCCACGTTATGGTGCCGTGCGCAATTTATTTTCGAGCCGGTTAGTTACGACTAACCCATATTTCAGAGTGGAAGAGACGCGCATATTTTCTAGTGTAAGCAAAGTCGTGAAATTCAGCTGAATTCCGATTGTTTTAAACGCGACCATTCAACCTTCAAATAAAGATTTTCTCAAAAAGGCATTATTGAACGCTCATTTAAATGTTTAGTAAAATAATAAAATTACAAGCGTCGCGAGGAATAAATTGTGCACATAAATCAATATTCTAGAAACACGTCTTTTCGCGGCGAAATGTTCACTCCTGAGGAAAACAGAAAAAAAAAACGTATATTAATAAGAATAAATTTAGTGTCAGTTGTTAAGGAATCCTAAATGCTTCATCTAGACATCAGAAAGCCTATATTATTAGAAACAAACTTAAATGTTTGATTTTTAATTGATCTAAAACATAGAAATCTATGTATGAATAAAATGTTTAACACTAATAGAGTATATAGCCTGATGGATCATCTGTTTTCGGTTGAAAATAAAGGAACTAAAAACAAAAATATTAGTAAAGACGAAAAGGCATGATCAGAATCTGAAATTGTGATCTAGGTCTGCTTTACATTCTGATCGCGTATTCTGCCTTTACTAATTTTTTTTTTTTTTAGTTTTTTGCTTTTCAGCTGAAACAGGTTAAGTACAAAAAACTGCAACACACGCGCGCATCGTCATTGATCAGACAATTCCATCTGCGCTAAGCTAATGTCCATAGTTGGCACGCCCAAAAAAAGAAAAAAAAAACTTCTATACGAGGTCTGACAATTAAGTAATGAAATTGAGTCTATAAAAATCATGTATTTAAAAATTATTCAACAACAACATTATCGCCTTCGAAGTAGAGTTCTCTTGGGCGCCAACACAGCGATTCCAGCGATTTTTCTATGCATTATAAGTTCTGGAATGGTTCAAGTGGAATGTCCGATAGGACCCTCGTCACGACCTCTTGAGTGTCGTTAATGGATTTAAAATGCGTACTATTTACCACTTATTTGACCTTAGGGAATAGAAAAAAGTCACATGATGACAGAGCAGGCGAATACGGGGACTGCACGGCAACATTGGCAATCGCTTCAGAGATTAAATAATCAGTAACACTAAATGCGTTAAGGTGCATTGTAATGATGAAGAATCCACTTTTTCGCGGAGTCTGGACGCACTCTGTTGATCCTTTTTCCAAATCTTTCTAGTACATTACGGTAGTAGACCTGATTATTAACAGTCTGTCTAGTTTGAACGAACTCTTTATAGATCAGCCCCGGCGGCTGTCAAAGAAGCAGATCAGCATGGTCTTCACTTTTGACTTGCCTTTTTTTCGATCTCGGGGCGACCGGAGACGGCCACTGTTGGTTTTAGCGCTTCGTCTCGGGATCATACTGTAAACCGCAGCTCTGTAACAACGCGGTAGGGCAACGTAGCATCGTTTCCTACCTGATCTAAACAATCCTGCGCGAATGACATTCGATAGTATTTTTGCTCCTCAGATAGGTTATTTTTCATCGCAAGTCAGTTGTTTCGGTCGGAGACAAATTGGCTATGTATTTTGCTTCTAATAGCGCCTTGTTCAATTGCCGACCTGCTATATTTAGAATATTTTTATTGATCGGGTTTCTTTCATTTTGCCATATTCGCCTTAAGTTACTTTTCTCCGACATACAATCCCTTACTGCCTTGGGATAATATGTTACTTGAGTTTTCTCTTCCTTGCCGGGCGTGGCTAAGTACGCGGTCTTTTGTGTATACTTCGTAAGTTTTTCCACAGCCATTTCAATCTCTTTCCCAGTTTTTAAAGACACTTTCAAATCTATATCACTTTCAACGAATTGCTGGAACGATACCCAGTCAGTGCTCTTGTTTGTTAATGCTGGTTTTTGTACTACCTGTATTACTGCTGTATTCAGATTTAAAATTTTAGGTGAATGATCAGAAGTAGCATCCCAAGAAGATTTTACCAACGTGTGATCATTATTAATTCCTTTACTGACGAAAAAGTCTAGTAGGATCGGATGGCCAGTATGTTGAAATCCCATCTGATAAGCAGTAAAGTTTATTTTTCTGAAGGCATGCTTGTAGTTGCTTTCCTCGAGGAATTGTTATTCTTGATCCAAATGATGGATGCTTGGCGTTGAAGTCCCCACCAGATATAAAGTTACTCGCTAATGTATTGAAGTATTCCTCAAAACGCGCTTGCTGTATGCTATACCTGGGGGGCAGTAGACGGACGATACTACCAGCGAATTTTGCCGGGTTTTAATTTTCACAGTACATGCTTGCAAATATTCTTTAGAAAACTGATCCATCTCATGAAGCGCTATTGATGTTTTCGTAATTATAGCTATACTTCCGTGTGCTCTACCACTAGGGTGCTGCAGAGTGTGATAGATACTATATTTAGGTGTAAAATGTGTCTCAGATAACATTAATAAATCAATTTTATTGGTTATCAAAAGTGCCTTAACTTCATGCCGATACTGTGCCAGCCTACTGATGTTTCATATTTCTATTTTTCTATCCATAGGAAGTGATCCATTTTGAAAGCACTTTATTTATTACTGCTCATAACATACTAATAATCATTCCATTTTGTTGCATTAGCTGGTTAAACATTTTTTTAAATTCTGCTAAGAACTCCGAGAATTGACGATTATTATTCTGATCATTATTATTTCGTGATATTGCTTGCTCGTGCTGCTCTTTTTTGCATACCATCTTGTACTACACTCGTGTAAGTGCGGTCAGTAGTATTGCTGGCTTGTCTCAAATCAGGGGCACTGATTGTCTGTGGGAAATTTGTATTATTATTTTCAAATGTTTGCATGTTTTTTTTTTTTTTTTTTTTTTTTTTATTCTTTTTGGGCGCGCTAGCGGCATTGACCCAACAACAATAGAAATTAAGGAAGGGGTTAAATAAAAAGACGATTAGAAATAGAGCTTAGGAAAGATTGGAGTACCGGGATTATATCTGGGGATGGAAAGGAAAGGACAAAAGAAGAATTATACGGAGCAGGAAGACCCAGTGCCAAGATTTTCGAGTACAAAACAGAGCGCTCGGAATCAAGGGCAGGGCATTCAAAGAAGATGTGGTTTGCATCACATATGAGAGGAGAGATGGAATTATGAAGGGGACAATCGGGAGAAGGGGACAGGGAAAAACGAAAACGTGAAGAGGGTAGAAGTGAGTGATTAATACGCAGTCTGATTAAGGAAATGATCGCGGAGCGATGATAAGAATAGGATTGAAACCACGGCTGGGAAGAGGGAACCGGTTGAATTTGAAGATAATGAGAGGCGGGATTAGAAAATAGGGAAGGATAGATGTCCGACCATAGTCGGGAATGATTAGCTGAGGAAAGAAGGAGGATGTCCGAGGTAGGAATTTTGCAGAATAAAGGACCATCGCGGGCGGCCGAGCGGGCTAAAAAGTCCGCTAACTCGTTGCCCTCGATGCCAGAGTGACTAGGAACCCACAAAAGGTCAATAGTAATGGAACGGGATGAAAGTAAATTGGATATAAGAAAACGAATTAAAAGAATGATAGAATTGGAGGAATGAGAAGGAGGAGAAGAGATGGCTTGAAGAACACTTTTGGAATCGGAGACAATCAGACATTTACTGATCTCTCTTATGGATGGAATGAACGAGACTGTGCGTAAGATGGCGATAGACTCCGCTGTGAAGATAGAACAGAAGGAAGGGAGCTTGAAGGACTCAGAGTGATTAAGTGAGAGGGAGGTAAACGCGCCGCCCACCCCATTTTCGTTTTTAGAACCGTCAGTGAAGAATGTTAGATGAGAAGGGAAAGATGTGTCCAGCATGTGGAGGAATTCGGCTTGGATTGAAGAATGTGCGGTGGAGCTGGTTTGGAGAGGGAGAGAGAAGAGATTAATAGTCTGCCAAATGCTGGAAAAGTCATGGGAAAAGTAAGAAAGCTTGGAATAAGAAAAGACATAAGGCGAAAAATTGGAGACTCGAGCTGCTACGAGAGAAAGGATTGGGATTTTGTGAGGAGCAAATCGCCATTGGTTTTTAATACTAAGATAGGAAGAGATAAGATTAGATGAGGACACAGAAAGCCGTTTAATTAGAAAATTATAACCAAGCTGCGATCTGCGGATAAACAGTGGTTGCATAGCAGATTCAGAGAGGATAGCAGGAATGGGAGAAGATTTTAGCGCTCCAATGCACAACCGAAGGCAGCAGTTTTGAACTTTGTCCAGTTTGGTGAGGAGAGATTTAGAGGAGTTTCCATAGATGAAGGAGCAGTAATCGATTCTAGAACGAATTATAGCCTTGTAAAGGATTAGGAGAATGGAAGGGTCACCACCCCATTTGGATGGCGAAAGGGCTTTCAGAAGATTGAGTCTTTTGAGGGAAGAATTGTAGAGATGGTTGATGTGTTCATAGAAAGTGAGTCGGCTGTTGAGAATAACACCAAGATAGCAGAAGGAGCTGACGAGCGGAATCGGAATGTTAGATGAAATAATATTTACCAAAGCTTGGTTGTAGGGGCGGAGGGAGAACACCATAGAAGAGGACTTAGAAGGAGAGAGAGAGAGGTGAATTGAGGCGAGGGAGATACTAAGGATAGATAAAGAGTTATTGATCTCTTCGTTGGCGGCGGCCACATCATTACAACTGGAGTAGATGAGGATATCGTCTGCGAAAAGGAGAGAGGAGGAAATTGTAGGGAGGGAAGCAATATTAAGGAGATAGATATTGAAAAGAGTGGGGCTAAGACATGATCCCTGAGGTAGACCCCGGTGGATGCATCTGGAAATGACACGGGAGGGAGTAGAGAGGAAGAGGGATCTATTTTGGAACAAATTTAGGATCAGAAAGATGAAATTAGATGGAACGTTAAGCCCAAGAAGCTTGGCGCATAGAGTAGGAAGGTGGACATTATCAAACGCAGAGGAGACGTCAACAAATGTAGCAACAGTGAATTTTCTTTCTATGAAAGCTTTGTAGACGTCTGATAGGAAAAGACTGATGCAGTCGACCGGGCCCAACCCCGGGCGAAAGCCAAACATATTGTAAGGAATTAGATCATTGTGTTCCAGCCACCAGACGAGTCGATTGTTCACCATACCTTCAAACAGTTTACGAAGACAGGAGGCTAAAGAAATAGGACGGAACGTAGATTGATTCTTTTTAGGTATAGGGATGATAACAAAGTCATTCCAGGATTTAGGTGTAGATCCGGAGAGTAGGAAGGAGTTGAAGATATTCAGAAGAAAATGCAAAGAAAGCGTGGAGAGGTTTTTAAGTATAAGGAACGATATACCATCTAAACCTGGTGAGGAGTTGGAGGATTTATTAAGGATAGATAGTAGCTCATCATAACGGAAAGGAAGAGATAAGAAGTGAGACTCTGAGTTGGGTGTAAGAACAGGAAGCGAGATTTCCTCAAGGGAAGGAGCGTAGGCGGGCGCGATAGAATCTAGAAAGGAAAGGAGATGTTGCAGTGCGGGAGAGGGATGTACCGGGCGCTTGGAAAGGGGAGAAGTAAAAGCCTTAGCCATCTTCCAAATCTGCGAAAAGGGCGTGTCTTTAGAAAAAGCGGAACAAAATTGTTTCCAAGAATTTCTCTTAGCCGCTTTAAGAACAAAGCGAGCCCTCGCATTGGCTTCTTTGTGAGCAAGAAAGTTGGACATTGAGGACCGCGAACGAAATGATTTGAATGTAACAGTACTTTGTTTGAAAGCCTGTTTACACTCTTCGTTCCACCAGAGTGAGGAGGCAGAGGGCGCTTTTCGGTGATGATTATTGGGAACAAGCGGAGAGGATGAAGAAAGGGACGAATGAAGGGATTGGGTGAACAAGTTGTATTGGGCTATAGGATCAGAATTCGCCAGGATATGAGGGAGAGAATCGTCCATCAATGAACGAAATTTGGTCCAATCAGTTTTGGAAAGAATCCATCGAGAGGAATGGAGAGGCTTGGATTGGGTAGGAGGAGAGACGTCATTAAGGGATAGGAGAATGGGAACATGGTCACTACCAAAAGTGCCATCAAGTGTTCTCCAGGAGCATTTAGGAGCTATATCGGGAGAGGTAAAGGAGAGGTCCACCGAACTTGAGGAGAAAGCATTTTTAAAGTAGGTGGGAGAATGATCGTTGAGGAGGAAGAGGTTATGATTCAGGATAAAGTCTTCCAGCACAGAGCCGTTGGAGTTGTAACAAGTGCAGCCCCAAAGGGGAGAATGAGCGTTCCAATCTCCACCAATGACGTATGGTTCTGATAGGGTTGTAAGGAATGAGGAAAGCGGAATATTGAAGAGACTAGAGGTGGGAGGGTTGTAGACACAAGCGATATGGATAGGCTTTAGGGACAGATTTAGAAGAGAAATATGGATCATATTGGGGGAGTTAGGATAGGGAGGTGGAAGGAAAGGGATAGTGTGCGATTGGTATGATAAGTCGCTCCTGATTAGGATGGCAGCTCCACCATACCCGTCCACACGATCAGCTCGAACTATGGAAAAACCTCTGAAATGGATGGAGGAGGATGATTTCAGCCACGTTTCAGACAGCAAAGCGACATGAATGTTATAGCGGTCAAGTAGACCATCTAAAGCTTGTTTGTTAGCTCGTAGGCTACGACAATTCCATTGTATAATGTTTAAGGACGGAAGCTGCGACATAGTAGGATAATGACAAAAGGGAAAGGAAAGACGAGAGCAGTAAAGTAGGATACAAAGAGGGAGTAAAATGCCTTAAAGGAAGTGCCGCATAGGCTCACTTCCAAAGTAGAGGAGCAGAAGGGAGGCCTATTCAAAATATGACATGGCCTCTTATGAAAATAGCTTTTTACTGTTGGAAGCATCAGTGATAGTTCTGAAGAATGTCTGCACGAACTTGTTTTTATGCAAGTTTGTAGACTTCCTACAGTGTACGTAGCGTATAGAAGATTTGATGGAAGGATCATTTTTAAATCTGAGGAATGCCTGCACGAACTTGGTTTAATGCAAGTTTGTAGGCTTCCTATTACGGCAGTAATGTATCGTAGCCTAGTGGTGGTGTTTCTCATGTAAGTAGGTTTCAACTTTGCAATTGACCTGATGTGGCAGGAGATGGAAGAACGTCTAAGATGTAGGAAATATAAAAAAAGGAGAATAGAAGAAAAGTTAGTTGAACTGAACATTATTGGCTAGGAAAGATGAAAGGTTGTCCCCGAATGAAGGGGAGGCGGCTATGTTGAAAGATGAAAGGAGTTGGATGATGGCAGTGGATAAATTACAAATATTAGAAGAGGTATCGATGTGGTGGATAGGAGCACTATTTTGAACAAGAGGGAGATGACTTTCAGCTGGAGACGAGTTGAAGGAAGAGGATCCAACTCTATTCAGAGCCCATCCGGCTGATGGCGCAGGGGAATACAGAGAAGGGATAGGAGGAAAGTGGGGAAGGGGTTTGGGATGCGACTTGGACTTGGGAGGTTTATGAAAAGTAGGGGACTTTGGGCTAGGAAGAGGCGTTATTTTGCGAGGAAGGGTAGAAGTGCTTAGAGAGGGAACAGGAGCGGCGGCTCGGTTAGCATAGGAAAACGCTTGAGAGACTATGCTGGAAGCTTTTAATTTGGAGGCTTCATGGAAGGATATGTTTTCAAAGGCCATGATTTTTTTGATGTCCTTCTGTCTTTGCCATTCAGGACAGCGACGATCGGACGAACTGTGACAACCTTTGCAGTTGCGACAGAGAGGAGGCTCCTGGAGACTATCACATTCAGAGAAGAGGTGCTGGGAAGAACAATGGGAACAGATCGAGTGAGAACTCCTGCAATGTCGTGCAATATGCCCAAAAAGAAAACATTTTGCACATTGCGTGGGAGAGCGAATACTTGGAGAGACCGGGAAGCGAAGTTTGAAGATGGAAATATATTCGGGAAGGGAAGATTTGTGGAATTTTAACTCGACACTTTTGGTGGGTACTTTGGAACCCTCGGAGGAACGGAAAATGCGTCGAATAGAGATAACAGAGTTTGGAAATTCAAGCCCTTCTTTGATATCTTCGACTGAAAAGGAGGGATGAACTCCGGTAATAACACCGATTCTATATAAGGTATTAAGAGGAATAAAGGCCTTGATTTTGTTGGCGGTGAAATAAGAGGAGTTGTTGAGAAAGGAGTTAGCGGAAAAAGCATTGGGGAAGAAGACCGAAATGCGTCCCCTACCTTGGGATTTGATGTCAGTAAAAGAAGTGGAGACTTTGCTAATGAGCTTAGCTAAAGCTAGCGGGTGAAGGTTGCCAATATTCTCGTCGGAGGTACAATTTTCGACAAAAACTGTGAAAGGACCGGGATGGTTGGAAGGGAAGATGGCCTCAGTGGTGGTTTCAGTGTTGGAATTATTATTGTTAATGCTGTTATTATTTTTATTGAAATTGTTATTATCATTACTGCAGTTGATAGCGGTATTATTAGTGATACTAGTATTGTTACTATTTTGGTTAGTGGTACTGGATGTGTTGTTATTATTACTTAAAGGAATATCGGAGATAGGAGTATTCGGTTGTGTCAGGCGTAATTCCTTAGTAGATGAAGACGGAGGAGGGGTTAAAGGACTAGAGGGCTTTCGCTTAGTTGAAGGATCTATATCCGTTACGTTAAGCGATAAATGATTGTTTGAAAGTTTATTGGGGGAGGCCGCTGAGCGGCCCCCTTTGGAAACGCTCATTTACGCTCAAGCGAAAAGGTGATCGGAAAAGAACAATTGAAAGTAAATAAAATAAACACGCGAGAAAAAAAAAAAAAAAAAAAAAAAAAGAGACGGAAGAATACACACGAATCTGAAATTACGAGCGAACGAAAATAAGTCGAAAATCCCGCAACAAGAGTTACGAGTAATAAATGGAACGAACTCACCGCTCTGGTGGAGATAAAATCCGAACACAATAGAACACGACTTTTATCACTGATAATTGCATGTTCCCGTTTACCTGTTGCAGATTATAAGATTTGTTACGTATCTCCAGCAAATCCTTGTATACAGTACATCCTTTGTAGTTAGCTGGATGATCTCCGTCACAATGAATATATTTAGCCGGTGTATTTGCCGATTTTCGACAATCTTTGGTTCCATAATATCCGCCGCACTTGACGCAGGCGAAGGCTAATGCACAATACGTCTTAATATGTTCATATGACTGGCACCTAGAACACTGGACTATTTCTCTTTACTTCTATGGTGGTTTCACTTTAACCTTCATATTAAGTACATACTCCGTGTTATAGATTTTTTTATTATTAGCCCGGGGTTCCAAATCAAAAAAGAACATGGGTAAGAGTAATTTTGTTCTTGGTTTTCGTACATTGATTACGTTTCTTGTTGCATATGCGGCGTCCATTAAAGTCTGATTGATTTCATATGGTATGGTGGATATTTTTAATTACTACGGGGTACGCTTTTTCTTCTTTCGGTTGGTGTGTGTAGTATATTATATTTAAATATCTCACTATTTTTCTATAACTGTCACTACCGCTGGTTTTTAGTTTAACTTTTCCATCATTTTACGCCTGGCAGATGAATTCCTCCTTTCTTAACATTAAAGAAAAGGAAGTTTCCATCTCTTTATAATTATTAACCCCATATATAAAAATTGGAGGTGGTTTGGGTAATTTTTTTAGCCTCGTAATCTTCTACACTAGACGATTTGGCGTTTTCGGCCGATTTATATTGCGAATTAGAAATGCTACGTGTATCGGAATCGATTTATAAAAGGAGCCAGAATCTGTTATTCTTAGCTCCTGCTTGTATACGTTGTATTTTTCTTAGCGGGACAACTTGCCAGCTATTATTCGGCTGAGCGATGATTTCCAAATATTTAATACTAAATTTATCTTTCATAATACATTTTCTTTTTGTTTCTAGCACTAATGATAAGAAATTACCTCCCCTCCAAAAAAAAACAAAAAAAAAACCCCGTTCTGAATACATTTATTTATGTTAAATTTAACTTTTTATTACAGTGTTTACAATAATTCGATTATTTTATTACGGTCAAATTTCGTGGCAGCCTGAAGTGCTCTAAGAAGTTTATGTTTCGGAGGCGAGCAAAATTTATGAATGCCGGTTATAAATGCGAATTATTTTCATATTTTCCGACCGCTCGCAGTGCTCATGAAATGTTTTCATGTTTTAACCAAAATTATAATCGAAATTTTATATTCTCTTGGCCGAATTGTAAGTTAAATAAAACACAAACTAATACGAAACTTTCATCAGAAATGTTTTATTTTGTTTTGTTTTTCTTATTAAAATGATAACACACGAAGTCTTCAAAACTGGTACAGCTAAGTATTTCGTAAAGCAATAAGAATACCGAATATTAAACTGTATCATAATAGTACTAGCTATATACATATATATGGAGCATATTACGTATCCAAATATAGCTATTTAAACTACCTATCCGACGTTCGGCGTTTAAGCCTTATGACATTGTGTTTTCGGATATCCGATAGGCTCCACGTGTGCTGCTATTGCAAACCGTTTTATAACGTCGTTGACTACTAAAACGCGTAGTGAAAAATGTTGAAAACATTTTTTCTTCCTCAAAGAGAACACACATGTTTTATCATTTTTATGTTAAAACCCAGTGCATTATTAGCCGATGAGCGTTGTTCAAAATTCGTAATGTAACTACGAGAGAATCCGTATTTAAATTTTTTAAGTAAAAAAGTCGGCTGGTTTTTATCGAAAAACTAAAAGTATTCGACGAAAAGCATTCTGTATATTTGTAAAGAGTGTGCTGCTAATATTAAATTTACGAAATACGTAATTTTGGCTGTTCAAATGTTCAACGCGACACGTGTAAACAGCGAGCGTTAGTAGAGAGCTGTTTTAACGGGCAGTAAAAATTGCTTGTTGTTATTTATGCAGATCCAAACTGAAATAAATTTGATAAACGCTTAATCATGACATTTTCTTTCAGTTTAACGTTTAAACCATTTCCATCACGACATTTTCTTTCAGTTTAACGTTTAAACCATTTCCATCACGACATTCTGTTTCAGTTTAACGTTTAAACCATTTCCATCACGACATTCTCTTTCAGTTTAACGTTTAAACCATTTCCATCACGACATTCTCTTTCAGTTTAATGTTTAAACCATTTCCATCACGACATTCTCTTTCAGATTAAAATTTAAACCATTTCCAAGAATGATCCAAAAGCAGTGTCCGTTTTTAAGAAATACTTTGTTGATAAGAAAAATTTTGAAATCCTTTTAAATGTTCATCTACTCCGTATTCTTATTTTTGAGCAGCGATTTCAAACCCATCAAAATGGCCTGACGAATCGATCGCCCTTCCATTGCTGGTTCGTTTTTCGGAAATTTTATTCGTTTCCGCCTTCTCCGCTTCTTTTTCATCTTCTTCGGTCGTTTTCCTCCGGTGCAAAAACGTTTCACGCTACACGTGGAGTTCGAGGAAAATGTAATGTTGGCCGGAAAAATTTTTAAATGCTCGTGCTGTATTCGAAAGAACGGATTTTGTGTTCGACACGATATTTAATAAAACTGAAGTGAGATAAGTGGGGAATTTTCAAATTAAAAAGTCCGCGGTGAAATAATTTGCAGCGAGATAAATCGATGTGCTTGTATGAGTTAAAATTAAAATTTGTGAAATAGTTCGCAACAATGCAATATAGTATGTTCGTAAGGAATATATTATAAAAAATCGAAGAATGGCTTCTTAGTATTCCTATTTTTTATTTGCGATAACGTATTTTTGTCTGTCTGTCTAAAAAAAATTTGGAACGACTCCCGGTCGTAAACATATTTATATTAACATTTAATTTCCAAAAAATGTCCAAACGCGACACCACTGAATAAATCTCCGCGGCAAAGGAAAAACCCCCTACAGCTGCCTATCGACGGCGCCCCGGTACTGCAGTTTTCGAAAACGTATTATTATCCTATTTTTTACCTTACGGCCAGTTTACTATTTATCCGTCTGTGCGACTGTAAATGACAAGAGCATTGCTTTCGGTAAAATTTTTCCCGATTTTTAAATTCACTATATTTCGCCAGAGACTGCCAGCTCCAACGATTCCCCTTCCGGCGGTAAAATTTACATACACCGCCATCTACAATTTCGAAAAGCAAAGCAAACGCAAATGCGTACGATGGTGTCTAAGTTGCGCATACATTTATCATGCAGTCTCGGTCTATTAAAACCCGTGCAGTGTATTCGCCCTTTACGCTAGCTGCTATTCGGAACTTTCCATTTATTTTTAATAACTATTACGCACTCTTTCCTATTTCGTTCATTGTATATAACTTTCCGACCTTCCAACTATTTCCTTTTCCCATCATAATGCTCATTCGGAAACTGCTACCGTTCTCGTGATATTTTACGCTAATCTCGGCTTTTTAAAATCGGGAGTTTTTTAAAGAGAGGGTAGCTTTTAATCTTAATCGACACCTCCGATGAGTCCGAAGGGAATCATCATTTCCACCAAACGGTATGAATAGCCGAACTGAAAGTTTTTTTATTTCATTTCAGAGCGGTAAACGAAGTTTTGAAGGGGAAAACAAAAAACCACCGGGCAATTTCAAAAGGAAATAAGATGACTGCTCGCTTCTACACAATGCGAAAATTATCTGAATATGAGGTTGCTTTAATTAAAAATTCCGCCGCTGATTACCCTCAAACGGTGCCCATTGTTATTGGCGTTCTGAATTAAGAATAATGTTGAAGAGTGAAAACATTTATAACTTCATTCGAATAGAACAGTATATCGCTTTTTAATAACATCCTTTATCTGAACGAAGCCAACCCCATGAAGCCTGTTGATGAATAAAAAAGAGGGAGGTTGTTAACTGCGCTTAATTAACTATTTTACAAAGGCATCTTTCGAAGGGTAGCTTTCTTTACTGGGAATTTAAAGTATTAAAACAGAATCGTTTGATTAGAGGGACAAATGGTTTAGAAAAACGAGTACAGTCAAAAAAAACAAAAAAAAATATGAAATAAAATAAAAAAGGGCATCACATAAAAATGATTTAATACGAATTCAACCTCCAATTACCAGCTATGTTTTTAATATCTTGCCAAAGAATTAACGAAGAATTTTGTTTAATGTGAGATATTGGAGAAACTTTTTAAAATGTTTCGCCGGTGAAAAATATTCCTTCGGCTGAACAATCGAAAGCAACCATTCCGGAAAAAATTTCAAAAGAACAGAGCCTTTATGAGGAAAAGAGAATATTTAATCCGTTCTTGAAGTAATTCGAACAAATTTTATTTAGCCTTTTCTTAGCGCGAATGTAGTCTACTACCTATTGGTAGTTTTCAACATATTTTTCTTTTTTTTTTGTAATTTTTCTCTTTCATCACAAGTTTGTTTGAATGAAATTAGTTTTAGAGCATTTATAACGAAATAAAATAGAATTGTCTTTTATGAAGCGCTTAGGAAAAGGGGAAAGAGGAATTCAATTTTCTAAACGAAATTAACATTTCTTTTTCTCATTTAGCCAGACAGAAGTTTTCAAAGAATTCATAGTTGCGTCTAATCTTTCTCGCCATTATTATTTTAAAATTAACCAAAAAATAATTGTGTCAAACATTTCGCCAGTTTTCATAACAGCTTCACCGACTCTCTACGGACATGTCTCGTAATAGTTTCATAGAATAAAAAATACTGACCGAAAATGGCCTCTATTTAATTCTCCGCCACAATAGTAAACTTTTAATTATTCATACAATGTATGGATAACTTTAAAAACCGAATGTAATGCTAGCGTTTTTTCTAACGGCTTTTATTTGCTTTACATGAAGTAGGCGATGGCTTGCGCGAACGATAAAATTTTACATTAACGTAACGTGATCTTATGCGTTACATTAAAATTGCTTATATACAATATGTTCACGCGATTTTATACATTGTAGTTAAATTTCTTATATATTCAACTTTAAATATTCCGATTTCTTTTTCTTTGCAGACTGACGACTTAAATAGATTTTACGACTACTATTTAAACAGGTATTTTCTTGTTGAAATATTTAAAAAATTTAATTGAATTTGAACAGCTTAATTCCAATAAATCGTAATCAAAAATTAACACTTAGAGCTTAAACATAAGTAAATTCATGCGATGTCTACATTTTAAAATGGTTAAAAATAATGCATTTCACCATAATGTTTAAAAATTACGAAACACAGCACTTTTAATAAATTTGGCAACCCAAATGTAGTTTTAATAGTTAAAAAAGTACAATAGGAAATTCACAAATAAAAGTTTTAAGTTGATTTATATAATGTAATATGACACATTGTTAAATAAAAGGGAAAGAGGAAATAAAGAAAAAGAAAAAAAAAGGAACAAAACAAAACAAAAATCTCTAGCTCACTTGTTTACATTATTGCCGGTATAATATAAACTTTATTGAATTACGACATAGGTCTGAATCAAAAATATGCGAATCGATATTCCTGAGCGATAAATACTTTAAATTAACTTTTTTTATCTTTCACAATTTTAAAATGAAAAAAAAAAATAATAATAATAATAATAATAATACTTGCAGCAATTATTGTATCATCAACTACGGTAACTTAGTTAAATATTCAATTATTCAGTAACATTCGCTGTCCTTTTATAACTTATCATATAATTATAATTTCATTAATCCATACATTATTTATATCCGAACATGTAATAATTTAAGTTTGTACATTAACATTACATCCAGATTAAGCTAATTAATCTTAAATTTAATTTAATAGCTGTTTAACTTAATTTACAAATACTTATACATATTTTTACTATTACAACTCGTCATTTCGATTTAATAAAGATTTTATTAACTATTAATTTACTGTTATTACTTTTAGTATCATTATTATTATAAATTAAGAGTAATAATATGTATATTATCATTATTTTATAATCTTAATTTATTCTTTTGTAAAATAATTATTTTTATCATATGTACTGTTATTGGTATTTATAGAACTATTAGTTTTTCTTTTACGTTCATTCATTATTGTTGGAGTGCGCCACCCCTATAACGGGATTGGGGAATAAGTGAGATTAATTTTATATATTATTTAATTATTAAATTTAAATTGTATTCTTATTACATATAATTGTAAACATGGGCAACATGTCAGTGTTTAACAGATAATGTTTATTTGTAATCAATTTGTTTTATTTATTTAATTGTTTAAAATTACACATAAATGTAGCCCATGTAAGATTTAAACTGTAAAAAATTTATTATTATAAAACGTCAGATGTAGAAAAAAAAATTTTTTTGTTTTGCTTTTTTTGTATCAATATTAAGTATCTGCAATGTCCAAAACCACATGTGAACACAGAAATAATTTGTAAACATGAACTACAAAAATGATGCTTACACTTTAACAGTATTAGGCACATTGATGTAGTTCATGTACACACAAAACCACTTTCGCTACTCGCGCTTTCGAGCGCATTTGCGATTTAAAAATAACAAATATTTATAAGTCACTTTGTATATATTTTTGCAATATATTTGATATTTGATTTGATTTGAAATAGATATCATTTAGTCATAGCCTCTCCTCATGAGAGACGTAGAATTGCAATTTAATTTAAACGCGTTTATGACTTACCAAGACTCCTATATAGGTATTAAGAAAAGTTTTTTAAAAAATTAAAAATCAAAAAAAAAAACTCATTTTTTTGTAATATCATTCCAAAATAATTTTAAATATATTTTAAAAACATCCATAACGGTTTATTTATTTTACAAATCTTCGCATTCCAATTTCAGACATTTTTGCTAACGTATTTCCTTATTGCTCCCGATGAATTCATAATACCGCCACTGAGAAGATTCGACTTGTTAACCGTTACTACATATGACGTCATGACCATTTTTCATTAGCTCATTTCGGTGTACATTGTTTTAATTAGTTTTTTACGCATTTCTTCGAAGCAGTTTCAGTGTACCAACAGTGTGAAAGTTATGCTACATTTTTACTGAAATTTTGGCCGGTTCGATATAAACTCATCCCTCATATTTCAGCTAGCACGGAACCTATGGTGCTAAAGTAATTATGAATCCGACTGAACAGTATTATAGCCGGAGCAGAGATATTGCTCAACTTGTGATTTCCCAAACCGTCTCTATATGACTCGAAAAAAGGCATCACTTCTTCTTTTAGATGTTTAAGATTTACGGCCGTTATCAGCGAAGTAATTTTTATTATCTTTCGTTTCACTTTACCATTATTGGTGGAGATTGCAATTATTTCCGCTTTCTTAGACCGTCTGTACCGTTTCTTATTTTTAATTTATTTTTTCGATTTATTTTTTTGATTTATTTATTTCCATTCGGTAACCATATGCGATAAATTGCGAAAACCGTGCCTAGGGTACACTCGAGCCGTTGTTGAATATTGTTTTTCAGTTTTCTTCCCGAAATACGTTATGACTCTTTCAAATCCACTGTCCTAGATCGTGCCCTATTTTACATAAATAGTTGAATCACAGAGACTTAGATGCGTCTTTTTATTCTCGCATCGTTCCAAGAATGCGTTTTCATTTTTCATTTCATATTTGGATATATAAAAATACAATAATCGCGTATACACATTGCTGTTACCATCCAAACAATTATAACTCTCTAAGATCACCACCGATAATTAACACTGGAGAAATCAAAACAAGCGATTGTTAGTATAGCGATGAAATCAGTTTAGCCCTCGTTTGCATTAGCTAAATTACCAAAACATTGACAAATTCATTGTGAAATACTGAATACGAGTGAAAAGCTTATTGCGCGACTAATTTCATTGAATAACTTTCGGAAAGTCGATTCCAATTTTGCGTAGAAGTCAGTATTTTTTACTTAAGAAAATCATGTTTTTTTTTACAATTCTTTTAAAGTAAATATTTTCGAGTGGTGAATACAGGTCGACTAAACTAATCTGCTAAGGCTAATTTTTATGCTATTGACGCTGGGTATTGGTCTAAAAATACAATCGTAATATTCGAATGTTCCTTCATTTCTACAGAACGCACGATCTTTTATTCCAATTTGCTTAGCCCTGGCTTCCCTACTCCTTACAGTGCCCTCTACATTCTCGTTTTTCCATCTCCTTCTGTTGTTCCTTTGTTAGCCGCCTTCATTTCTTCTGTCTCTAATCGTTTCTTGACATAACCCTTCGCTCTATATGTCTTTCTATTCTTCTAATCATTTGTGTTGGGTAAATGTCCTGTGCTGACGTGCCCATAATTTAAAAAAAAATACAATGTCGAAATTCCGTCAATGATAAGCTTGTAAATCACGTACTTTGAGGATTTTATATTTTTTATCTAATCCAGAACATTACTATAGTGTCATTTACATGTTAGTTTATTGTTTGGTCATCATGCTGTTGGCTACAATGTTAAAACGTGATATATGTTGTCGCTAAAATTTGCTCCTGAATATGGTACTTCAAAAATATCAGCTACGTACAAGCATAGAAAATCGGAGAATTCTTAGAATAAATCATACGAAAGTTAAAAGTGCAAAAAAATGACGTAAACGCATTTGTAAACGATGATCGCGTATTCTCAATGGGATGTAATTAAAATATCCTTAAATAATTATAAACATATTGAAGCAATTATTCGGTGCTTCTGGTAGTAAATTAATACAGATAATTTTAAAGGCTGAGGAATCTGCTGTCGATGGAATTAATGTGAATGCCGCTTCGCCTAAAAAAGTGAAGTACAAAAAGATTTTGTTTGCTTTTTTTTCTTGTGGGTTTTTTTTTTTTTACTGCCAGAAAAATCGATGATGGAAAAAAATTTAATGTTTCGGTTACGTCTGTACCATAAAATTAAGAAACGAGAAAAATAGCGAATAAATAAAAAAGGCAAGCAAAATGAAAGTTGACTGGCAAAAGTGATAAAATATTTAAGACATGCTCTTTACTCTGGAAACGCAAATTACTTTAGTCTTCATGATTACAAGGGGGAGGGGGAGCGTATTGAGGTAAAACTATAAAAACGGCCCGTTACATAAAGTCCGACGTAGAACTATCTGGGGAGTTCCTGTTAAGCAAAATGGATTTGTGACATCATAAATGAATTTTTTTTTATTACGCGCTCCGTGAGCTGTAGTAATTTAGTAGTTACGAGTGGATTGAAATTATACAGTAAAATAATTATTTCTAGGAATTACGAGATGCCCATCTTTTTCTTTTCTTACTTCTTTTTCCACACGTTATTGTAACGTCGACATGATAAATTATATAACTAAGTACCTGTGTTAAAAAATAATAATAATAACTAGGAATCCTAGCTCTCCATTGAGTTATAAGATTTACAGCGCTTACGATTAGAAAAACGTATACTACAATCAAATTTGATTTTAGAAAGTTCGATATTATGGCACCATCTTCTTAATATTCTCCGCGAATTACATGTTAATGTACCTTTTGACATTAAATAAATATTAGAGAATATGGTTAAGTTTTGTTTTTAAATTTGTGTTGTACATAAACTTTTTTTTTTTTTTTTTTTCTGAATTGACAATAATCCATTTGACTAATAAACATATTTTCGGGTGAAATATTCAAATCCTTGCGGGGAGTCTGATTAGAAACATTATTATTAGCCTTTAAAATAAATTTAGGGTGCGAATACTTAATTACTCATCTACACTCTCACGCACACCCGCCCCAAGTATAACATCGTACATTCCCTTAAAAAATTACTTTAAATAATTAATCGACTAAAACTAAACTAAAAGACTAAAAAAAAAAACTGAAAGTCCGTGTCTCGAGCAAAGGCTTCTCTCAACCTTGCCCATTCCCCCTGCGGTCCTGAGCAATCCTCTCTGCCTTAAATATATTTTTTAAAGACCAATGCTTTTTCCAAGCTATTGCTATCCTCCTATGTACCTCTCCTTTAGTCATATTTCCAAGTTTAAATTTTTGACCTGGATAGATTATTTCGTCCACATATTCCATCCTTTTTCCACCTATTTCAATTTTTATTTTCTCGTTTATCTTCGTAATAATTTTTGTTTTATCCATATTTATACTTATCCTTACCAGCTTGATTAGAAACATATTTGGTTATAAATCGTTGCTTCTGAATCAACAGCAGGCTGCTTGCATTATTAATCTTTCCGTATACTTCTATCGTATATTCCTAAATTGGCGCTGTAGCATTTATACCTTCTTTTAAATATAAAATGGGGGAGGGGGGACTAACAAGGATCATTGACCTATATCTACTAAAAAAATTAGTTTAATTTAAATTTTAATTCTATTAGATATTAAACGGACAACGAATGTCATTATTGAAATTATAAGGTTTGGAAATGAAAATTTAGATGAAATACTGTAAGGAACAGGGACATATTGGCCGAGATTACCAGATATAATGAAGTTAAAGATTTATCCGATTTTAGAATTGTTAATGTTACTGATTTTTCAACGGCTCCATCTAATGGTCATTCGAAAACGCGAGTCGAATACATATCAGAAACAGATTTCACCGATTAATTTATTAGTTTCTGGAAATTTATGGCAAGAATTTTGGAATGTTTGATACTTCTATCGGTGAGAAACTACAGTCGCAGTGGGGTTCGCAGGAAGGAAACAACCGACTGTTTTCAAGTGGACTGAGCGGTTTAAAGACGACCGTGAATCAGTCAAGGACGATCTGCGCTGCAGCGGTGATTCTACCGCAAAAACGGCGGCAAATGTTGAACGTGTGCGTATGCGCGTGCTCCAAGACCGTCGAGTGAGTTGTCGAATGTTAGAGACCATTCGGCAGATTTTAAATGACGATCTAGGAGTGGTTCCAAAACTGCTCACAGTTAAGCAAAAAGAGACCACGCACAACCCGAATTGGCCGAGAAGGGTTGGGTGCTGCATCACGACAACGTTCTAGCAGTACGCCAGTTTTTGACGCTCCACGGCATCCCCACGCTCCCGCATCCGCCACAGTCCGGCCCTAGCTCCTTGCGACTTTCATTTATTCCCTCAACTTAAAAGTTACTTGAAAGGAAACCGATACGCGGCATTATTGAAGTCCAAAGTGTCACGACGAGGGTCCTGATGGACATATCTTCGGGGGGGGGGGGGGGTTGCAGGGTGCTTCCAAAAATGGATCGAACGTTGGTGGTGGTACGCTAACTTCGGAGGAGACTACTGCGAAGGTGTTTAGAGTAAGTTTCCCCTTCCCTCAATTTTTAGGCCTTCCAGGGCAAAATTCTAGAATACAATTGTCATACCTCGTATATATAACATTTTTATTAAGTTATAAATTAAAAATTACACATTGAAATTTCTAAAAATGATTAAAAATGATAAGAATTAGATATTTAAAACACTATCCGACCTGTTTCTTTTTAATTATTTAGACATATTCAAAATTTTTACAATATGTATATATCTTTTGGAATTTTTTTTGCCCGGGATCGGATCATTGAAAGTTGCTTTCATCGGCGATGTTCATAAATTATTCCAAAAATCCTCTCTGCTAGATTTAGATTTTTGGTTCATCAGCTTTGAAAATATTAGTCTTAAAAAATCGTAATTAAAATTTCAAATCGCGCCACTGTATACTATACCAAAAATAAAGATGTTCAATTTCTATTGCCGACTGTTACGAAATTAGGCGGTAAGAATACATAGTGAAGGTTGAGGTGTGACATAGGCCAACGAGTTTTTTATCATTATTAAATAGAAAGCCCTGCCGCGCACCACATTAATAATCAAACGTAGCAATTTTCCTAATTTATTTTTTACATTATAACCGTTCTTAACACGTTTCTTTCCTTTTTCTTTCTTTTTTTTTTTTTTTTTTATATACAACATCACAAAGTTCCATAATTGTAAACGGTCGCGATGATAGAATAATCATTTTATTGTGACGTTATTGTTTTGGCTTTAATATAATTATTAAGATGCAGGACAGTATTTCATTGTTTTTACTGAATTCGTATGAGTTTTTCCTCCCAAAAGGAACGAACGAAAATATCGTGAATGAATATTATGATTTACTTGAAAAAAAATTTATTTGAAAATATTGTAAATGTTTTTAATATAGATGAAACTTGAAACTGATTTCCAACTGCATTGTAAGCTCGAAGATGTTGTATACCTAAAATGATTGAAGAGTATAATATTTCAATCCATCTCTCTTGTGTAGGCGTTACATCTTCACCTCAAACTTCAGCGCCAGATAGGCTGCACAGCTTTTTATTAAATTATTATTTATTTATTTCCTTTTCGGTGATGAACAGTTTGATGAATTCATATTGATAAGCTTTTCTTGAAGTATTACAAATATTTCATTGAAACATATGGAAAAAAATATCCATATTACAGCTGAAATAAAAACATCTCAACTTCAATGACGTACTGCAATTAAAATGAATCGGAAGTAAAATTTGCCTTTTCTATTTATTGATTGTTTCTAGTTTCAAGATTTGAAAAGGAAACTGCATATTTTAATAACAAATATAAAATATATATAACTCGATTCTTTGGACTTCAATGAAAAGAAATTTCTTAGAAACTCAGATGCTAGTTGTACTATAATACTAATAAATGCGTTAAATAATTTTTGTCAAGAAAAAATCATTTTACTACTTGTAAAAATCTTAACAGGGAATAATGTAACAAAAAAGGTTATTGAAATATGACAGCTTTTTTACTACTCTCATCGTAAGAATGACATGGTGTCAGAGTGATACATGTAAATATATATATATATATATATATTTAAATGCATATTGTGTAAATTGATTTTTAAGAGCAAATTTAAAAAACAAAGAATAATTGATCGCTTGTCGCAGCTAATTAGGGAATGTAAAATAGTCTGAATTTCTGAAATTTATTTGATTTCATTCGATAAATTAGTTATTCAATTAAACGAACAGCGTACTATCAAATACACGTTAGGCTGCTTTCAAGTCCATTCATCACATAGCTCGCTGCTGACATTCCACACTTAGTTCACTTTTATTGTTTTTGCTTCTTAATGACTTGCTTTCATCATTTGTCTGCGTGCCGTTAAAGGCACCACAATTGTTATATAATATATTACACCAAATGCCAATTACCGTTAGTATAATTTAATTTTCCTTTTCAAGGTAGGAACAAAAGAAAACACACATTGCTCCAAGTTTTTGAGTCAATTTGTAATAATGGTCCACGTAACGACGTGGAACGAAACTGAGAAGTGAAGTAATGTTATAGTTATTTTGTATCGAGTTAAAAAATCGGCGCCTAAACGGTAAATCGCGAACATTTATAAATAACGACACGCCTAAAATTTTCAACCCTTTTTCATCATTCAAAACTTGAATATTTCCACCCTGCGGTTTATCCGCACCATCTTCATTTAGGTTTCTTCACGTCTAGGCTGTTTCAACGTTCACTTTCACATGCAATTACACTTAAACGTTGCTACCGTACTTTTTTTAAGCTGTATGTGTGCGTATGTCTGATAAAGCGCGAGTTATACCATTCATCGTAGCAAATATAGTACAATCTAATTAATGTTTAGTGCTGAAACGTTCAATAAGCTAGTTTTATATACAACCGTTCAAAAAACCTCTCGCAGCTCTACCTCCTTTTTGATCACCAATAGTTTTAAAATGTATCTGAATGCATATAAAACAGACGCTCCATATATGGCATGAGAAACAAGACAACAACTATCGGATCTTACGGATTCAGGTCGCACGGAGTAATAAATTATCTCTGTTCGGTTTGATAAGAAAATCTTTAAAATAAGATTTTGCTTTTCGTTGGTAGAGGTGAATAACAAGAAACATTTTCTGAGAATGTTATAGCGGCAAATACGCGTATGCTTTCTGGTGCGACAACACCGTGTGAACTGCTAACAGCTCATTCACGGCCAAATGCCTTTGGTCCAGTAAATAATGATTTCGATGAACAAGTAAATGTTTGATGCATCAAAACTGAATTGTTTCGTTAAGGGAATAAAACGCAACAATAAAATCTTGCACGCTGCAGCGAGGAATCCCTGCAGTATTTTCCCCTGGATAGTATTCGCGGCATGAAGAAAATAGATTGGCTCTCTGTCGCGGATCTCAAAAGATCGATGGGTGCCGACAATCCCCCTAGCTTCATGATAATATTAAACGCATAAAAGCGTGTACCATTAAAATTGTATACGTACAGAGTAAATTTTCAAAAATCTGTCTCAAAAAATGAGTAAGCTTTTTGCGCATGTTATGAGCACAGTTTAACATCGGGCGTATGTGACGCGGAAAAATTACGATGAAACATCGAACTAGAAAAATTAAGGGACTCTAGCATATACCGGTGAATTAAAAAAAGCAGTTTTCATTTTTTTCCCTGTTATCGGGTAGAGTATAGCAAACTTTCGTGTTAAATGTGGTTCAGGTTTTTCAGTCCACTGCTGATAAACTAGATAGCGGAATTTTTGTGAAGATATTGATAAGAAATTAAAAGAGAAAAAGAAGACCAATACAGTGGTCAGGAGTGATTTTAATGTGAAAGTATTATGTGGCAAAGTTAACGATATAGTCGGTGTTCGTGGTCTCGAACAGAGAAATAAACATGGCAGTACTTCATTTAGTTTCTGTCGGGAAATGAGACATAGGCCAACTACGAATTAGAAGATATTGCATATATGAAAGCCGTCACCAGATTCATCTGAGAAAATGGTGAATAATTAAACCGATTTTATCGCAGATAACGACTGTTTTCGTAATTTCGAAATGCGCGCAGCTGCATGCGCAGGTACCGATTTCATTCGGATCACAATAATTTCAATAACTTTACGGTTTGTCGAAATAAAGAACGCAATTAATAACCAGTAAAGTGATACTTGAAGACTCTTTTCAAACGGAAATATTAAAAATGCATTCTCAGCACCTATTAGTAATGAATAGTAACGACATCGGGTTCCTTTCCTTAAAAAATATTACATTAAACACTACTACGATTAGTTGACTTGGAAGAAAAAATCGTTCGGATGGTGTCGGTGCCTCTTTTATCCTCCCAGATTTTGGCTTTTCAGAATCTTTTTTCTTACCTCCTTGCCCATATTCACAGCCGAACTGATGGCTATCCTACGTTCTATTATTTTTATTTCCTCCGATCGCATTTCCTTTAAATTCTTGATTATATCTGACTCCATGACCGCCCTTTAATTCATTCTTCCCTACCTGATCATTCCTGTAATTTTATTATACTCCGCATACGTACACTTACGTTCTTTCTTCCCTTCATTCCATTCAAATTGATTTGATGTGGGTTACTTCGGTAATGAAGCGGCGGACTCCTTGGCTCGGATTACTGGCTCTTCTCACTTCTTCTTTAAAAAAATCCATCGTCCAATCTCGTTCCGCTGTGCAAAAGTTTTCATCTTAGGTTATGGGTATATGTTTCCTCTTTCTCTAACAATTGTTCTTTTTATCTGTCTATTCAACCTAGTCTTCCCGCAAATCTGTGGTTTTCTTTGTTTCCTTCACTTCGCCGTTCTGTTATTGTCTCCGTTATTCGCTTGCACATTGTTCCCTTTCTCCCGTTTTCGTTTTTCGTTGGTTATCTCTCCATATTGTCCTCTCCACTTAAACGAAGAGCATGTTTGCGATGCGGACCATGTGTTCGTTGAGTGTTCATCTCTTTCTGCTGAGTGCTCTGCTTTCTACTTCAGTTTGTTGAGACTTGGTTTTCCTACTTCATAATGCGCCTCTTATGTCCTATCTTTTCCCTCCCCACAGATTGTTCTTACTACCTGTTCCTTCCTACTAACAACATTTGATATCGTATAAATATATAATCGACTTCTTCCTTTTCTAATTGTTTCTGGATAAAGGTCCCCGGTTGACAAGCCCAAAAAACAAAAAAAAAGAAATGCAATGAGCAACGATGAATGACACATAAAATTCAGTAATGGAAAAAGTCATGGAATGATGAAGATTCGAAATAAGCTCACAATATATAAATGTCTATTGCGAGATTTGCAAAGAATTTAGTGAAGCAATATAATAACGGAAAGATAACAAACTTAAAATATGAGAGCTTTGTATTGATTTATAAATTATATTTTAGAAGGAATGATTTATCTTTAGAAACAGGAATTACATCTGATACAATTTCAGATAAGGAAACATTGTTATACCAATACAAAAAGCACTTTTTCTGTTTTCTCTACTGAAAAGAGATTTTATTAAGAGTAAAGAAAATTTGTCTTGTCCATTAGAAAATTTTAACGCAAATTGGGCACATCGCAATATTTTAAAACGAAAAAAATAGGCGCCAATGAGTCATGATTTTTACCATTCCTCGAAATTGGAAACAGATAATAATAATAATATATATATATATTAAAAAAAAACTTACTAAAATGTTTGGCGAAACTCGGTTTTGGAATTGTAAATTTTGCGAAAATATCCCCGGTATTGTTACTTCTACGCCACAAATCACGACCTAAAAATTCGTTAAATTCACATTAAGTAATAGTTACTTTCATTTCATTTGTAATATAATTTATGCAAATTTCAGTAAATTTTAAAACAATTTTGTTTTCATAATACAAAACGGAATATAAGATTTATACGGGTTAATGAGTTTTATATTCCGGTAAGCATTAATATTCGCACAGGAAAAACTACATGACGTATATCCCTATAACAGTTATTACAATTTTATTTCATGTTTCTGGCACAAAGCAAGTTTGAATCAGTCACTTAAAGTTTTCGTAGGGTCATCCTGTTAGATTATACATTTGCGTTATTACTTTTTCCTTTCATATAATTTTTAGGATTCCTTACACACATATAGTGTACGGAATTCTAATAAGATGGTTTAGAAACGACAAAAATATCAAATTAAAATATGTAATGGCTCAGGAACAGTTTGACCTATAAAATTCAAAATTGGCATATGAATCACAATTAAACATCTTTTTACGGCAGTCTACAATTTCAAGATAATCGATTACCCTGGGCGACAGAAACCCGTCAAAAATACATGATATCAAATTTAATTTAAAACGGTCTCAATTAATCCGCATCGGCCACACAAAACTAACACACGGACCCTTACTGCAAAGTGAACCTTCGCCATCGTGTGTATTTTGTGATACTTAAAATCTGTCCATTGACCATGTCATCTCTGTATGTTTAAAACTCAACAAGGAGCGTAAAAAAGCTTTTTCATCTGCACACACGAGAAGAATTACTATGGAAGAGGCACTTGGTAATGATGAAGCTGCAGTCCAAAGTACTTTTAGATTCTAAAAGCTATAAACCTATTTCAGAAGGTTGGTTTACGTGTTATAAAATTATTTGTAATTATTGTTTTTAGATTTCTGAAGTGTGTAAATTTGTAAAAGATATAACTTTCCGTTTAAATACTATAAAATTATCTGTAAATATCTAAATCATAATGTATAATAGACGCAAATGACTAGAAGTCGAGCGCCTTTAAACAAATACATAATTTGAATTTGGTCTCAACAATCATTTAAAAATTCATAACCCATCTCACCAGATAACTCTTTAAATGTTTAATTCAAAACATAAAACAAAACACAAAAGCTCTTTTATAGAATAAAAAAATTACCGATAAGAAATTTTTAAACCTCCCTTTTGGGTGAAAAACAGCAAAAAAAAAAGGTATGTTCATGTAAGTAATAATTCGAGTAAAATAAGCTGAGAAAACAGAAATGTATCTCAAACAAGTGCATAAAAGACCGTTTTATATGAAAAATATAGCCGAGCTTACAACTTTATACTTAGACCCACAGGGCGCCGAAAGCTCACTTTTTTTTAAGCATACGATATATCGATGAAAGGATCGTTATTCCCCGCGACCGCGAACGAAACTAAATTGCATTTACTTAACGAAACTTTCGAAGTTACCGAAAAGTTCAAAAAGGGGCGAATAATGACGTGCCACCCCCATTTACAGAACGTGTATTATAGTTAAAAATACGAGCATCATTTCCCGTATATCTGTTTAGTTTGGACCATCCGGATTTCTAACTTCAAAATTAGGCCTTCAGGGCGCCGAAAACTCGAAATTTTGGTAAAAACTGTTTTTTTCTGGTCATGTAATATAGTGATGGATTAGGAAGAAAACTATACTTCATTATTTGTTTTTATATGTTTTTCTTAACTATTCATCGATGTACTGATACATAAGTATGAAGCTCGGTTTAATAGGAGTAGTCTATCACTGATTAACATTGTGTTTTTACTTTCTTGTACGAAGTAAAGGATTGTAATCGCGAAAAATGTTTAATGCCATATTTCGACGGGTATATCCATTTTGACCATCCCTGATTACTTCCTTAAACGGAGGAAAAGACGTACTGTATTTATGGAGTCTTTTAAATCTCACGTTTCAACAAAAATATTCATTTTAACCATCACTGGATCCATTTTAAGTCTTTTTTTTGTGACGTCTGTACGTATGTATGTGATTATCACGCAAAACTTAAAACGGCTGATCAAAATCGGTTGAGCGGAAGGAGTACTTCTCCTATAAGACTGTAGCTGTACCAGTTTATCACGCATAATATATTTTATGAGCTATCCTTTAAAATATTACTTATTTATTTTTAATGTTTGTAATTTTAGGGCTTAGGAGGTGATTCACCACCTTCCCTTCACATACTCGTACAAGGAAGTATTGTGCTTAGCAACAACAGATATTTTTTTCTTGTAAAATCGAAAATCAAAATAAGACAACAGCCTGAGATTAAGTAATTCGAAATAAGATTATTATAAATACAAATAAACTGTGTTCATATACATTATTGCGAAGATTTTTTTTTTTAAGTGTGTTTCGGTAAGGAGATTTGAGGTTTAGTATTTCTAATAACATCTGAGAGAAGAGATAAATGTTTAAAAGCAAGCATTCGATATTCCTTAGGAATAACGATTTCGAAGGGAAATATAAGCAACTTCTGATACGTATATTTAAGAGTTCCGCTAGTAAAAAACAGATGAAAATGATTACTATTATTAATCGGTCAATTTTTTTTTTATGCTTTTATTTAATATGCAGTCGATTTTATTTTTTTTTTTTTTTTTTTTTTTTTTGGGCGCGCCAGCGGCATTGACCCAACAACAAGAAAACTAAGCTAATAAATTAAATAACTAAGCGGTCCGAAATGGACGCAACAAAGGACAGCAGTGCGGACACCACAGAAGGTAAAGGAAAGGAGAAGATAAAGGAAGAGTTATAGGGAGTAGGGAGACCTAATGACAGGAGCTGACTGTATAAAAGGTAGCGTTCGTTACGAAGAGCAGGACACTCAAAGAAAATGTGATTAGCATCACATGTACGAGGAGGATCACAATCGTGGAGAGAACAATCAGGAGAAGGCGATAGAGCAAATCGAAAGCGAGAGGAAGGGAGGAGAGAATGATTGATCCGGAGACGAATTAGGGAGACAATAGAAGAGCGACGACTGAGAGGAATAGAATGGAACCAAGACAGGGAACGAGGAATTGGCTGAATGAAACGGTAATGAGAATGACGATTAGAAAATAAGGAGGGATAAATATCCTTCCAAAGTCTGGCGTGATTGGAGGTGGATAAGAAAAGGATATCTGAAGAAGGGAAATGGTTGAGGAATGAATCAAGGCGACCAGTAGAACGAGCCAAAGAATCGGCTGCATCGTTGCCAACAATTCCGGAATGACTGGGGACCCACAAAAAATCAATAAGAATAGAACGGGATGACTGCAAAGTGGAGGTAAGAGAACGAATTGAGAGAACAATATTATCAGAGGAATATGAAGGAGGAGAGGATATGGCTTGAAGGACGCCCTTAGAGTCCGAAATAGTGAGGAATTGGGAAAGATCGCTGAAAGAGGAAATATAAGAGATAGCCTGAAGGATGGCGATCGACTCGGCAGAAAAAATAGAGCAGAAGGAAGGAAGCCGGAGGACTCAGAATGTCGAAGCGACGGAGCAGTAAACGCACCACCCACGCTGTCCTCGCTCTTGGAACCATCAGTAAAGATCAATACATGAGCAGGAAAAGAGGAATTCAACAAATGATGAAATTCATTGTTGACTGCACCGTGAGAGGAGGAATTGGCTCGAAGTGGGAGAGAGGAAAATTTGATAGGCTGCCATAGGCTATTGAAGTCATGAAAGAAGTACGGGAGAGTGTTGTGGGAAAGGACAACAGGAGAAAAATTAGAAAGACGGGTAGCAATGAACAACAGGATTGGGATTTTATGAGGAGAAAAACGCCAGCAGTTTTTGATATATAGATAGGAGGAAATAAGTTTGGACAAGGAGATGGGAAGCCGTTTAATTAAGAAGCGATACCCAAGCTGAGAACGTCGAATAAACAGTGGTTGGGCAACCGACTCTGATAGAACTGCGGGAATGGGGGAGGATTTCAAAACTCCAATGCACAAACGGAGGCAAGAGTTCTGGATCGCGTCAAGTTTAGTGAGGAGAGACTTGGAGGAATTACCGTAGATAAAGGAACAATAGTCGAGCTTGGACCGGATGATGGCTTTGAAAAGAATTAGAAGGATAAACGGATCGCCTCCCCATCTGAGGGGCGAGAGAGATTTAAGGAGATTAAGTCTTTTAAGACAGGATTTATAGAGAAAATTAATGTGCTCATGGAATGTGAGGCGGCTATTTAAAAAAAGGCCAAGATAGCATATGGAATTGACAACGGGGATAGGAATACCAGATACAGTGATGCGAGTTAGAGCTTGGTTAAAGGGTCGGAGAGAAAAAATGATACAAGACGACTTAGTAGGAGAAAGAGAGTGGTGAAAGGGAATTATTAAGAATAGACAAGGAATTATTCAGCTCATCAATAGCGACGGACAGATTGTCACAGGTGGAGTAGACCAAAATGTCGTCAGCGAAGAGGAGGGAGAAAGAATAAATAGGAAGAGAAGTGATATCAAAAGAGTAGATATTAAAAAGTGTAGGACTCAGACAAGAACCCTGTGGGAGCCCACGATAAACGCATCTGGAGGAGGAAAGGGAGGGAGGAGAAATAAAGAGAGTTCTGTTCTGGAAGAGGTTGAGCAGGACGAAAACCAAATATATTAGGAGGGAATAGATTATTGTACTCCAGCCACCACACGAAACGATTGTTGATCAAACCTTCAAAGAGTTTACGCAGGCAGGAAGCCAGGGAAATGGGACGGAAAGAACATTGATTTCTTTTAGGAATAGGAACGACAATAAAGTCGATCCAGGATTTTGGAGTAGAGCCAGAAAGGAGAAAAGAATTAAATATATGGAGAAGGAAAAGCAGCGCAGCAGGAGAGAGATTTTTAAGAATAAGGAACGAGAAACCGTCCCGGCCAGGAGCAGACAAGGTGGATTTATTAAGAATGGATGAAAGCTCCTCATAACGGAAAGGAGAAGACAGGAAGTGAGGCTCAGAGTCTACAAGAAGAGAAGGAGAACAGTTTCTTCAAAAGAAGGGTCATAGGCGGGAGCAATAGAATCCAAGAAGGACTCCAGCTGGGATTTGGAAGGGTGGGAGTGGCGAGGGCGCTCAGAAAAGGGTGATCTAAACGCCTTAGCCATTTTCCAGATCTGGGAGAAGGACGTATCTCTGGAGAAGGAGGAACAGAAAGACTTCCAAGAATTCTTTTTGGCAGACTTAAGGATAAAACGAGCTTCTGCGTTAGCTTCTTTGTGGGCTAGGAAGTTGGACATAGAGGAATGAGAGCGGAAGGGTTTAAAGGTGGCAGAACTTTTTTGGAACGCTGCTTTACATTCTTCGTTCCACCAGAGTGAGGAGGCATACAAAGAAAAGTGACTGCGCGTGCTGGTAATAGGAGGAGAAGATGCGGAAAGAGCCGAATTCAGCGTTTGAGTGAAAAAATCGTAACGGAAGAATGGATTAGGAACATAAGAAAAAGAAGGGATAGAGGAATCCACCAAGGAACGAAATTTAGCCCAATCAGTTTTAGAAAGAAGCCAATGGGGAGATTGAAGGGGCTTGAAAGACTTGGGAGGGAGCACGTCATTAAGAGTGATCATAATACGGACATGATCGCTGCCAAAAGTGCCGTCGAGAGTCCTCCAGGAGCATAAGAGACCAAGATTGGGAGAGGAAAAGGAGAGATCAACTGAACTAGAGGAAGAAGGTTGCTTGAAGAGGGTAGGGGACCGATCATTAAGTAGAAAAAGATCATGATCCAAGATGAGATTTTCAAGAATCGAACCATTAGGATTATTCCCAGCGCAGTCCCAAAGAGGAGAGTGGCAATTCCAGTCGCCTCCAATGATGAAGGGGCCAGATAAAGATGAAAGAAATGAAAAAAAAGGGGAAGATTTGAGAGGTTGGAGTTAGGAGGGTTATAAATGCAAGCAATATGTAAAGGATTAGGAAGATGATTCAAAGAAATTTGAACCATGCTAGGAAGATTGGGATAGGGAGGAGGAAGACATAGGATATCGTGCGATAGGTAGGATAGATCGTATAATAAGAGTGGCGACGCCACCGTAACCATCCACACGATCTGACCGAACTAAAGAATAGCCTTTGAAATGTAGAGACGAGGAAGATTTGAGCCAAGTCTCGGATAACAATGCCACATAGATATTATAGAAGTCTAACAAACCCTCTAAACTTAATTTGTTAGCTTGTAAGCTACGACAGTTCCACTGCAGGATGTTCAAAGCATGAGCACGCGACATGCTATCTAGGATACAAGAAAGTTAGAATAGGATAGAAAATGGAGGCAGGAACAAGGATGAAATAATAGAAGGAGCTATAAAAGAAGAAAGAGAGGTTAGTAAATAGGAAGCGAGCACATAGGTGCACTTCTAACTTGAGAAGGAGAAAGGAAGAACAAGGAAACTGAAGACGAAAGAAGTCCCGCCCGTCACAATATGCGGGCCAATTTGCCGGACCTTTTCTATTCCTATCAATTTGGTATAATCCAAAGCGCAGGGAGAAGTATCTGCACGAACATGGTTGTCGACTAGTTTGTAGGTACCCTCCCCTAAAGGGACTATTATACCTGAATATGAACAAATTAAACGACACGAGCACAGAGGCATATCTAGTGTTCCTGAAGCGTAAGTAAGGCGTTATCCTTGGCTAACAGGGGGAAAAAGGGGTAGGGAGATAAAGACAAGGAGAAGGCAAAAATATGCCTTACGAGGAATGGACGTAATTGGATAAAAAATAAGAAAGATTGTCAAGGAAAGAAGAGGAGGCCGCTATGTTATGAGAAGCGAGGAGTTCCACGATTGCGGCGGAAAGATTAGTGATATTAAATGGGGAGTAATTAGGGGGGAATTAGGAAGCAGGCTGCGAGGAGCTAGAAAGTTGCTGGAAGGCAGCGAATAATTCAGTAGAGGGGAATCTTCACGATTCAAGGCCCAACCAACAGATGGAGAACAGGTGTAGAGGGGGGGGGGGGAGTGAGTAAGAGGCTTGGAATGCGGTTTCGATTTAGGAGATTTATGAAAAGTGGAGATTTATGACGGGGAGGAGAAGACAATTTATTAGTTTTAGAAGTAGAGGCTTGAGAGGAAGAAGGGGCTGCGGCACGATTAGCATAGGAAAAGGCTTGGGAGACGACACCAGAGGATTTATGTTTGGCTGCTTCTTGAAACGTTATGTTTTCGAACGCCATGATTCTTTTAATATCCTTCTGTCTAAGCCACTCCGGGCAGGCACGATCAGACGAGCTATGGCAACCTTTGCAGTTGCGACAAATAAGAGGCTCCTGGAGGTTGGGACATTCCGAAGAGGGATGTAGTCGGTCATATTTAAAAAGTTATAAAAACTAATAGCTCCTCGTCATTTAAAACGCAATACATTTTTTTTTTTTTTGCATCCGGTCTGTCCTAAGTAGACAATAAGCAGCGTTGATATATTATATATAAAATGCATCTCTATAGTAGATATTTTCTTTTTAATTCATAATACAAGGTGGATTTTTCAATTCAATTGAATTACAACACCTTTTAAGGGTTCTGAAGTACGCACTGTTACAAGATTAGCTGCTAATGGATTAACGCGGTATTGTAATCGTTGGATATTCGTTTATTCCACGGCGCTTCACCTGTATTTAGTAGAACCCTTGCCTGGAATCACTAGATGATTTTTACATTTGAATTGTTGGCTGCTCCCCAGTTTTTAATTCCGTTTGTCGATATTGGTTTTAGGATAATTTTGTATAATAAGACTTCATTATTGTTTCACAAAGAAGAGCATTTGTTCATTAATGGACTAATGTTTTGGTATTTAAGATCCAACATGATGAACACAGGGCATCCAACAAAATTTAATATCTACAATGGTTCTACATCAGCCATAGATCTGACCATCTGTAGCTCAACCATCAGTCATATACTACACTGGCGATCGTGTAGGAAATTATATAACAGTGATCGCTTTCCACAGATTATAAATTTATTGGCAGATCACCAACAATATAGAGAAAGACATATAAACTGGATTACGGATAAAACGGACTGGGAAAGCTTCAGTAACTCAGTAGACCTTAAACAAGTACTGAATATGACGGATCCTGATATAATAAATAAAGAAATCTCAAAAATAATTCTACAATCGGCTAATACACATATTCCGAAAACGAACCCTCGCCCTATGAAGAAAAGAGTACCCTGGTGGAACCACGAGTGCAGAACAGTTATTAAAAACAAAAATAGAATCCTTAATACATATAAGCGTCATCCAACTAATGACAATCTTTTGAAATTCAAAAAGGCTAGAGCTATAGCAAGAAGAATAATTAAACAATGCAAGAAGAAGTGTTGGCAGGACTTCATTTCAAACATAAATTCAAAAACTGCTGTAGCAACAGTATGGAAACAAATAAGAAAAATTATGAATAAAAATAGAGATAACATCATCACTGCGGTAACTGACTCGGACGGAAAATTACAGTACGAGAGCAAGCACATAGCAGAGATCATAGTTAAACACTATCACGATATATCTAATGAAAGTGAACCTCTAACTATGCCGACTAATAGAAACTATCCAGATTTCGACTCGCTAAATGAAGAGGAATACAATAAAGATATTACTCTACATGAACTAACCAATGCGGTAAAAGAACTAAAAAAGTCGGCAACGGGCCCTGATAACATTCACCCGGAAATGATAAAAAATCTGACAGAAGAGAATATCAAATGCATACTACATTTATACAATCAAATTTGGAAATTACACAAAATTCCTACATTATGGAAAGAGGCCATCATTGTACCGATCTTGAAGCCCGACAAAGATAAAAATCAAGCCAACAGCTACCGGCCAATATCGTTAACGTGTTCATTGTGCAAAATATTAGAAAAGACTATTACAAAACGGATAGTGTGGGCCGCAGAAAACAAAAACTTGTTAGATAACCATCAAAGTGGTTTCCGGAAAGGTCGGTTGACTATCGATAATATATTAAGATTGCAACAAGAAATTCTAGACGGTTTTACTATGCGGCAATATACTGTATGTGTGTTTTTCGACATGGAGAAAGCTTTTGATCTTATATCAAAAGAGTCAGTTATAAACACGTTACATGAGATGGGATTCAGAGGAAATTTACCGAAATTTGTCATGGCATTTCTTCAAAACAGAAAATTTAAAGTTCGAATAGGGAGTTCACTATCAACAGAAAAAAATCAAAAATTAGGGGTACCGCAAGGATCAGTATTGAGCCCTCTGCTATTCATACTAGCCCTAAGCGATATACAACATCTAATCAAATACCCAGTTAACTACTCAATATTGGCAGATGATCTAGCGATTTACATGCGAGGAAATAACATCACACAAATAGAAGGAAAATTACAGAATATCATAACGGCAATTGAAAAGTGGGGCATTACTAAAAACATAAACTTTTCCAGCGGAAAAACCTGTGTAATAAATTTTACCAGGATAGCTCCAGTACGCGATATTAAACTAAAACTGAAAGACACATTCATATCTAATAAAATCAAAACGACTTTTTTGGGACTCATATTCGATAACAAATTAAGCTGGAAGCCACACATAGAAGATACGAAACGGAGGTGTACAAAAGTTCTTAATCTGTTAAAAATGCTACAAGGCAAGTCGTGGGGATCGGACAGAAGCTTGCTCTTACGTTTATACGGAACTCATGTCAGATCAATAATGGACTACGGTGCGATAGCATACATCACAGCAGCGGAAAGTACGCTTAAGAAGCTGAATACAGTTCAGAATAACGCACTCAGAATAAGCAGCGGGGCGTTTTACACGAGTCCAATTATTAGTTTGCACATAGAAACAAACATGATGTCACTAAAACACCGTCGAATGTTATTGGCACTGAAATATTATGTGAAAATCAGCGGCAATAGGAGCCATATAAATTACTACAAAACGTTCCATCCGAATATACTTAAGATCTATCGCGACAGAAACAAACCGTTCGGAGTTAGGTGTACTGACTACCTCAGTTACCTACATATTAATCGACTTACTGCCACTCCATCCGAACCTATAAATCCGCCCTGGGATAATACAATTCGGTCCGTAACAACACATGAAAAAGACTTACTAAAGGCAAAAAAACAGATAACGGTCGCAATCAAGGATAATGTCCAAAACATATGGGATAGGCAATTGAATAACAAGTTACGGCAAATAAAAGTTGAACTGGAACATTGGGAAACATCACACCGGGCAAACAGGCGAGAAGAGATTGTGTTAAGCAGAATCCGCATCGGCCACACAAAACTAACACACGGATCCTTGCTACAAAATGAACCTCCACCATCATGTGCACTTTGTAACACTCAAAGTCTGTCCATCGAACATGTCATCTCCGTATGTCCAAAACTCCAAAAGGAGCGCGAGGAAGCTTTTTCATCCGCATGTACAAGAAGAATTACTGTCAAAGAGGCGCTTGGAAATGATGAAGCTGCAGTCCAAAGTACTTTTAGATTCCTAAAAGCTGTCAACCTATTTCGGAAGATATGATTTAGTTTACGTATGGCAGAATTATTTGTAATTATTATCTATAAATTGTAATGTACGGTAAACGAAAATGACCTAGAAGTCGAGCGTCTTTAAATAAATATATATACATACATACATACTTTCTTTTTGCCAGGAAATAATTTTTTCAGCTTAGTAGTTGATCGAAATGAGGACCCAAGTATTTTATTGACTCTGTTGTAGAAGTTATTTTTCCATTCAGTTTTATAAGGGAAATTTTCAAAGGTTCTGTTTAATGTAAACAAGACACAGTGGGACTTTAATTTATTCATTTTAAATTTCCATAATTTGAACCACTTGTCCAAAATACTAGGCCTATTACACTACCCTGTGATGCACCAAAATTTATATAGCATAAATTTCTAAATTAGCGCCATTTATGTTGACCTGAAAGTATCTATCCATCAGATATGATTTTAATAACACTTAATATCGATGAGGTAGTTTTTGTTTCAGTTTATACAAAAATCCAACATGGCATTTTTTTTTGGGGGGAGGGCTTTAAACCCAAATTCCGCCCATTGTCGAACACTTTATCTACATCAAGAAACACTGCAGCTTGATATTTCTTGTTCTCGAAACTACTTGAATTTGTCCCATGGTACTGTGCGGTTTTCTGAAGCTAAAATGTTAGTTGCCAATCCGGTATCACTTTTTTCCCCTCTATGAGTCGGTTGATTCTTTTTAAAGTAAGTTTTTCAAATATTTTTGATAGGATAAGTAATAGACACGGCTTACCCGGTTTTTATGACATAATTACGGCATTAAATTTACCAAATTTCCGCTGTATAGGATATTAATATAAATTAAAAGGAATATCGCTTTCCTGAATACGTTTTTAAGAATTATTGCGGTAATTAAATCATAACTGGCTAATTTTTTTAAAAATTTCAAACGCTATCTATCCGATAGATCCCATGGGGGAGGTGACCTAAATTTAAATTAAGTAACCCAGCCACAAAAGAAAAAGAAAAAAAACATAAAATTAAAGCGGCTTAAAATCATTCTACAACCTGCCAAACAGAACATCGATAACCACCGGAAAACTCTTAAAGAAAGTATCGCCTTCGACCAAATCGTGATTCTAATACAAAACAGTAGTAAATCTTTATCCGCTCAAGATTTATTAAAAAAATTAAATATCCCGTCAAAGTTTGCCGATATAATATTCATCCAGCTGAAAACAGTATACTCAGTTATCAATGATCATTCTGCCAAAATCAGAGTAACTAAACCGTCAAAAATAATTTCAGAAGAAACACTTATAGATAACAAAAACGATGGACAACTTCCTCCAATAATGAAACATTAATGAATTCTACAACAACCTAACAGATCTTCTTCTCCTAATTTACTCCCGAAAACCAACAATAACATGTCTCCAAGAAACACACCTGCTACCAAAACATTCACCTTCACTGAAAAATTACCAAATTTTCCGTTTTAACCACACTGGTGGATTATTAGCATGAGATGGAGTGGTGACATTCATTCCTGAAACAGTACCCATAAAAAGGAACTGCGGATAAACTCTTCAATCCAGAATGTTACAGTTGCAATGCAGTTTAGTAGATAAACTCCTTTCCATCGTCTCACTATATGTCATCAATATATCTCTAGATTATGATAAAAATAAACTTTAACGCTTTTATAACAATTGTATAATTTTTTAAAACCCCGACGCGTTTCGAAGCAAACACTTCATGTTCACGGGAGTAATTATAATATAAATAGATTATAATTACTCCCGTGAACATGAATTGTTTGCTTCGAAACGCGTCGGGGTTTTAAAAAATTATACAATTGTTATAAAAGCGTTAAAGTTTATTTTTATCATAATTAAAAATGTTAACAATGTGTAAGAACAACAAATACAGTGATATCTCTAGATACCGAATTATCTTAAACAGAAATAAATTCATTATTATCGAAACTTCCGAAACCATTTATATTCGTGGGCGATGTGAATGCACATAGCCCAATGTGGGAGTCTTTTAAAACCAACGAGAAAGGAAAAATATTGAAAAACTATTTACTAATAGTTTATACATGTCGTTGTCAAACAATAAAGTGCCCACTAGATTAAATTCATTGAAAGCCAAATTATCAGCCATAAACCTATCTATCTCAACTAACGAAATTCATCCAAAACTCCTATGGTCAACCAATTCAAATCTATATAGTGACCAATTTTCAATTTTCATTCCACTATTGAAAAAAAGAACGCAGAGCGTGTTCAAAAGCCATAGCGTTGGCTAACGGAAAAAGCACACTGGAAAAAATTTCAACAGTTGTGCAGCCTACCTCTCAATTTAAATCTAGACGATATTAATTCAGTGATCGATACATTCAATTAATACTGAAGGTCAAGCTATACGAAACCCATCCCAAGTTGTAAAAATGCGTAATGTTCCATGGTGGAATAATATCGATAAATTCATCAGCTCTCACCCAAAATCGCGTTGATGTAGCAAATATCTTTAGATATTTCTTTACTGCGATCTCTGCTAATAGCAATTACTGTGAAGAATTCCAAACTTATAAAGCTAAAAAATAATAAGAGCATTTAAAAATGGAGTCTGATAAATATGAAGGATTCAATCAGCCATTTACAGAGCAAGAACTGAATAACGGCATTAATAAACTAACCAATACTGCTCTAGGACCAAACTTAATCTCTAGTCTATTTCTCAAACATCTACCCCCTGACTTAAAGAAATCCTCTAGTGTCGTCTCCCAAGCCTTTTCCTATGCTAATCGTGCCGCAGCCCCTTTTTCCTCTCAAGCCTCTACTTCTAAAACTAATAAATTGTCTTCTCCTCCCCGTCATAAATCTCCACTTTTCATAAATCTCCTAAATCGAAACCGCATTCCAAGCCTCTTACTCACTCCCCCCCCCCCCCCTCTACACCTGTTCTCCATCTGTTGGTTGGGCCTTGAATCGTGAAGATTCCCCTCTACTGAATTATTCGCTGCCTTCCAGCAACTTTCTAGCTCCTCGCAGCCTGCTTCCTAATTCCCCCCTAATTACTCCCCATTTAATATCACTAATCTTTCCGCCGCAATCGTGGAACTCCTCGCTTCTCATAACATAGCGGCCTCCTCTTCTTTCCTTGACAATCTTTCTTATTTTTTATCCAATTACGTCCATTCCTCGTAAGGCATATTTTTGCCTTCTCCTTGTCTTTATCTCCCTACCCCTTTTTCCCCCTGTTAGCCAAGGATAACGCCTTACTTACGCTTCAGGAACACTAGATATGCCTCTGTGCTCGTGTCGTTTAATTTGTTCATATTCAGGTATAATAGTCCCTTTAGGGGAGGGTACCTACAAACTAGTCGACAACCATGTTCGTGCAGATACTTCTCCCTGCGCTTTGGATTATACCAAATTGATAGGAATAGAAAAGGTCCGGCAAATTGGCCCGCATATTGTGACGGGCGGGACTTCTTTCGTCTTCAGTTTCCTTGTTCTTCCTTTCTCCTTCTCAAGTTGGAAGTGCACCTATGTGCTCGCTTCCTATTTACTAACCTCTCTTTCTTCTTTTATAGCTCCTTCTATTATTTCATCCTTGTTCCTGCCTCCATTTTCTATCCTATTCTAACTTTCTTGTATCCTAGATAGCATGTCGCGTGCTCATGCTTTGAACATCCTGCAGTGGAACTGTCGTAGCTTACAAGCTAACAAATTAAGTTTAGAGGGTTTGTTAGACTTCTATAATATCTATGTGGCATTGTTATCCGAGACTTGGCTCAAATCTTCCTCGTCTCTACATTTCAAAGGCTATTCTTTAGTTCGGTCAGATCGTGTGGATGGTTACGGTGGCGTCGCCACTCTTATTATACGATCTATCCTACCTATCGCACGATATCCTATGTCTTCCTCCTCCCTATCCCAATCTTCCTAGCATGGTTCAAATTTCTTTGAATCATCTTCCTAATCCTTTACATATTGCTTGCATTTATAACCCTCCTAACTCCAACCTCTCAAATCTTCCCCTTTTTTTTCATTTCTTTCATCTTTATCTGGTCCCTTCATCATTGGAGGCGACTGGAATTGCCACTCTCCTCTTTGGGACTGCGCTGGGAATAATCCTAATGGTTCGATTCTTGAAAATCTCATCTTGGATCATGATCTTTTTCTACTTAATGATCGGTCCCCTACCCTCTTCAAGCAACCTTCTTCCTCTAGTTCAGTTGATCTCTCCTTTTCCTCTCCCAATCTTGGTCTCTTATGCTCCTGGAGGACTCTCGACGGCACTTTTGGCAGCGATCATGTCCGTATTATGATCACTCTTAATGACGTGCTCCCTCCCAAGTCTTTCAAGCCCCTTCAATCTTCCCGTTGGCATTCCTATAGTTATCGGCAAGCAAGTCTGCGATGGCCGTTGAGCCGCAAGATGAACAGCGTCACAGGAAGAAATACTTTAATGGCTTGGGATCCAAACAAAGGTAATTTTAGTATTACGATTATATAATTGCAGTAAGGAAAACATGATTTTATCAATAACTGCTTCATTGGAGTTTAAAGCCTCTATATGTTTTAAAGCCAACCCTGAGTCTAAGCAAATTACATAGTGGTTAAACGGAAGATCTACGATCTGGAGCAGACACTGAAGCAAAGCCACTATCTCAGCCGAAATGAGTGACAGCATGGGCGGAAGGTTGAAGGACTGGATTTTGTTTTGGATGGAATAAGCTCCACCTACATGTGATGCTATTTTGGATGCATCTGTGTAATATTTAATCGATTCTGGCAGCCAGTGTAGTATCTTTCTTGTAACAGAACACCATGAATAACTGTTAGAAAATACCGAATGACAAATGTAACCCTTTCGGTTTGAAATTACGAGTAAGTAGCACAATCATTTTATTTACCGAGTACAAAGTTTGGTTAAGGCGAAAAAAATACTTATAAAATTTAATACGATCGCCACGTTGCATAGCGACTTTGGAATTTACAGTTTTGTACTGAACCCGAGTAACCAAAAGAGAGATCTTGTTAAAATTCATTTGTGACAGAAAGCAAAATGCGGCGTTATTGCAGTGCGGGCAAAAATACTGATGGTTTTTCGTAACGTTTTGATCACTTCGTCGTTTGTTTTCAAATATAATCAAAAAGCCGAAGCAATTGTATACGTTATAATTAACTGCATATTTCCCATTTTATATCATCTGTTATATGCTTATCGGTTAATTTTAAAACTAATTGCACCAATATGTAAATTTTAATTCGCCTTCTAAATCACAGAGTATGCTATATTTCAAACGAACAAAAAAAAATTGTATTATAATTTATTACCGTAACATATATGTATGATTGCTGCTCCAAATCTCAGGATTTCATTTGTTATGAAATTCGCTTAATTCGAAAAAACAGTTTCAGAGTCGTTCCAGTACAATAAATCGTGTCGTTTTCAATTACTCTGATCCGTAAGAAACCCAAAAAATATGAAACTTTTAATTCACTAATAAAACCAAAAAACTGTAGTGTTTCATTTTCTTTTTCACTTCTTCTTTAGTACTATTGAAATGTAGCAAATAGCTAACAGCTCTGGATTGTAGTAATGACACGAGAAATTATATAAACCCCAATAGCGTAGGAAAGTTATTACGTCCGCTGAAAATTTGTAAAATATTGCAAAAAAAATGTCGTGGAAATGCAGCAATTTCTGTCTTGCAAACAATGCCAGACGAAGTGATTCACTTTCCCACGAGAAATGTCGAGGGAAAATCGGATAACAGTGACATTTCATGAGAGAAAGTGTTTTCCACATTTTATTTGAAAGCAGTGACTATCGAGTATAAATTAAAACGGAAACGGGATAAAATTTCGAATATTTTTGTTTTACTTTTGACAAAATTCGTCCAAACGTATGATCGTGTTTGCGCTTACTTTTTTCTTAATTTTTACATAAAAAATAATACAAGCTAAAATTTTATTCCTAAACGACGTACATTCTATACCGGGAGATCACGACAGAATGTTGTTCTTTTCGCAAAAATACGGATGAAGTGAAATACTAAATGCAGGCGCGATATATTTTAGTAAGTTTGAAAATGCTGTTAAAATGTAATTATATTCTCTTCTGTTATCTAAAGGAACAATAGCGATTTCCTTGTAGGAACTTGTTGTTTCCCTCTAACGCTCTATGCAAAACAGATTCTAGTTCCGTTCCTATTAACGGTTGAAGCCGAGTCTCGTGTTTTTTCTAACAATAGACTTTATATTTTATGTATGCCACCGTCAGTTTTAACTGAAATTCATTCATTAAATGGAAAGGCTTCCGGCGCTGTGTTTTCATACGAATTCAGATATTTTCCTAACTTCCTGCACATCGTCGTCAGCTGGTCTGCTTATACTTTAAAGGATGCGTTTACTTTGTCGCGAGAAAAATATACAGTCGTGCAGACTTTTATACCTGACGATAACTTTTAGTATTCCTTTTTTTTTTACTAAAGCTTTCTTAATTTTATTTATTTTTAATTTTAGCCGAAAAAGCGTCTCCGTGTAAAATTTATTTTTATAGAAGTTTGTTTTTACTTTTAAATATTTTGACTTTCCCCATTGTCGGGGAAATCATTTGCTCATACCGCTAAACTATAGAGACTGTTACAGTTTGTATTACAACAATTTTTATGCACTTGCCTCGGTAATCAGAGTTTATGTTTTGTAACGGTATCTAATTTAGTTTATTACGCAATTCATTATGAAAGTTTTAAGAACTATTTTACAGTTTTCCGTGATACCAGTGATATTTTCTTGGAAAATCTTAAATTTTTATTTTATTTTCGTCTTGACCATTCGGAGAGCTTATGCTAATTTTCGGTCGTTTAAAAAGAAACGGATTACAGGATGAATGTGATAAAAAAGAAAAATACAAGAATTTACCTGATATTTCTTTTTTTTCTCTATATAGTCATTTACTAGATTTTAACACTACAGTGGTCGCGCGGACTACAATAATAGTCCAGCACTTTTGTTTTGTCAGTTATTTTAAGATTGCGTGGATTTAGGTGATGAGGTTATTGTTACCTTCCTGTTAAAGTTTGACGCATGACATGTCGTTGTTTTTGGGGAAAATTTCCGCGTACTTCTTAAATTATTTAAATTTTTTCCCATGGTCTACAATAGTAGTCCGCGCGACCAGTAACGTAATAGTTAGGAGTTTACGAATATTGCTAGTATTTTCTTATTACGCGTCAAATGTTACCATAATTTTGGCAAAGCCGCGTGAAGTTATACATATGCTTTATCGTATTATTATTTTTCTAGTCGCTTGTTAAGTAGGTTATTTAAATTTTTGAGTTATTCTATATTTTTTCTTATCATTTTTTGTACTTGAATTCTGTTTTTTTTAATCATTGCAAAAGACACAGTGACCAGGATCGTGGTGAGGAGTAGATCTCACCCTGTTTTAATACGTTTTATTTGTGTTTTTTCTTATTCTAATACTTATAAATGAGTCTGCGTACAATCTGGATGGGTATATTGCTAATAAATTAGAACGTACCAAGTTGCACTTGCATAATGGCACGGAGTTTGTAGAAAAATTGTGACCCGTTGTTATTCAAGACAAACATATACTAGTCAGCTTTGACACTGTATCTCTCATAACGAACGTTCCCATCAATAGTACTGTAACGAACAAATCCCAAGTTTATTCGAACTTGTTTATATTTGATGATAAAATTTCCAAATAGAATGACGGAATGGCTATGGGATCCCGGTCAGTTCCGATTTTCTTAAATATTTTTATGGAGGAATTGGTGGAATGGATTGTTAAACAATGAGCTTCAAAATTATGGGTTAGATGTATGTTAATGTAATTTGGCAACAAGACACGGAAAAGATACCAGAATGCATAAACGACTTAAACAGTTACTGGGAAAATATGCAGTTCATGGCGGAAACAGAAATCAACGAAAACACGTTTTTTTTTTTAATGTTTTGTTTAAACGCTAAACACTTTGGTTTATCGGAAACCAACACGATGGAAGCTTTTTCATCCGCATGTACAAGAAGAATTACTGTCAAAGAGGCGCTTGGAAATGATGAAGCTGCAGTCCAAAGTACTTTTAGATTCCTAAAAGCTGTCAACCTATTTCGGAAGATATGATTTAGTTTACGTATGGCAGAATTATTTGTAATTATTATCTATAAATTGTAATGTACGGTAGACGCAAATGACCTAGAAGTCGAGCGTCTTTAAATAAATATATATACATACATACATACGTACACAAACACTCACATCGTTTCCCAAATCAAAAGTGTACATAAAACTTTCATAAAAAGTGCATAAAAGATATGCAGAAAATGTCAAAGAGGAATCGAATAACATAAAATTGGCGGTGAAAAATAATGGTTTTGACGAAAACCGAAACAACAAGATTAATCGGTAAACTTAGGGAAAAGAATAAAGAAAAATAATTTGAAAGTAAGAGTTACCACACATCAGAGGAATAACAGAAAAAAATAGGCAGGACTTTTCATAAAAGTATGACCGATCTTTACGGTTAGTGAAAAAATTGTAATATGGACAGCGTTCTGCGTTTGCTAGTGCCAGATGCCTGTAAGATTCCTTGTTCGTGCGTGATTAAAATTATACTGACTGGACATGACGAGCTGTAATGATGAGAATAAAAGAACCCCATAAACGAGTAGAAAAATCCGCGATTACGCAACGCCAAGAAGACAACACGAATCATATAATTCATTTCGAAAACACAGTTATTTTGGCGAAATCGAATAAGTCAGGAGTTAGATTGGGTAAAGAAACGATTGAAATTGAAAAACATGAAAGTTTTAACCGCGATGATGGCTACAAAGCGGATGAAACATATGAAGACTGTTATTAAGGCAGTTAAAATTTAAAATACCGAATGTTAGAACAAAACACCGTTAACCAATCAGGAGCGAGTGCGCAGCAACTTTTCGAATTCTGATATATATGACCGTTTCCGACCATCCTTTGCTTCAATGTTTGTTCTGAAAATGAACAGCGCTTATCAGTTCGAAACGGTAACAAGAAATACGTTTAACCCGCAACCGAAAAAAAAATAATACCGTTGAATCGATGAAACGCAAAAGTTTCAATTTACATTTATAAAGTTTTGCTTATTTTTTATTTCTCTTTTTGTATGTGTTTTTGGCAGTACGCCAACCGGTAGACGCAATACCGTCATCACAACATTATTTACTTTATGAAAATTAAATTATTCAGATATGATGCAAGAAAATCCTTAATAGGATAGTTCAGAGAAACGAGAAACACCCAAATCAAATTCAGTAACTCTTTAACCGTATATATTATTTATTTAAAATCAGAAATAATTAATAAGAGGAAAAATATTCAGAGCATATTGAAAATGAAATTTAAACGAGTTAAAAAATCAGTTGACAATTCATAGCTCTCCTTGAACATTAAAATATAAAAAAGTAAAAGTAAAGTGAGTTCCATACCCTTGACGGGGCGTTTGGATTGTGAAGTTAAGGTTCACAATGTACTAAGCCCAACGGCACTAATGAGAGTAGGGGGGCCAGTTTTTTTCTCTCAGTCGCCTTTACTTTTCCAGATTTCTCTGGTACCCAATTATTTCAAGCTGGGTAAGCTTGGGAGCGACTTGTATCCGGGAAGAGACAAGTATCGAACCCGTGACCTCCGATAAAATATAAAACAAAAATAAAATGTCGCACAAAGTAAATATTTCTGATAATCAATTTTAATTTACCCAATTCATTTCTGGTTCGGGCAAAACACACAGCAAAATGTTATATGTGATCGCATGCGAGATAACTCGGCCGTAGAAACATTACAAAGACCAGAATACAGTTTTTAAAATATATGTGTAACGTATAAGTTTGTAATAGCCGAAAAGTACATAAGATTCTGGAATCTGGAAGATTCGAAAAAAAATCCAATTACTTGCCGTATATCAATGGAGAGTTCACTGTTTAGATGGAAAAACGAAACCATATTCAATTCTTTATCTGAACTTTCGCAAGTATTATACATTAAATGGAAATTTGGAAACAGTTTACAAAAAGCTAGCGATACGCAGCCGAAAACTTCTAAATTCAAAATTAGACGTGCGGCGGAAACTCCATAGCTTGGGAAAAAGTCATAATTTTTTTTTTGGGGGGGGGGTATTGCCTACCGATGGATGTCTATTTAGGGACAACGGAAAAAACATTATTTTCATTCCGCAACTAATCTTCCAAGTGGTTAAGACTAATCTTTCATTAACCGACTTTTACATACTTTACGGATGAGTATAGGGTTTGTATACTTAGCTGTAAATACGAATACAGCATTTGTATTTAAGAAACCTTAAATACAAATACTATTCATATTCACCATGGCGAATACAAATACGGTATTCAAGTATTCAGGAATATTACGCGAATACTGTACAAATAAATCAATAAATATTTTCGTTTATTTTATTCTTTGTTTTAGTTCTGTCTTTTTTTTTCTATTTTACTAATTCCTATTGCGTTTATATATATATATATATATATATATATATATATATTCTATTTGTATTACTTTTATTATTTTCAAAAGCCTCTCTCAATTGTCCAGTGACGTTTATCTAGGTCCCTGAGCACGCATGGATTCTCGAGAACGAATGAGCTGACTAGGTTTCCCAGTCAGGCATTAATATATGTGTATGTATATATACACCAATATGCGTGATTAATATCTCCATCGTTACTAGGTCGGGTTTTAAGATGTAGTTTGAAGCAACAATAGAGCAACTAATAGATCTCCTGCGGCACCTTCCTGTCACGGATCGAAACAACAATCACGCCTTGGTGGTCGCCGGATAATGCCACACAAAGAGAGTTCATATGGATTAGTTGCCTATGAATAGGCCATATAGCATTAACATAGAACCATCTTCCTACCAAATCTCCATCAATACGAAGTTGTTTATTTTCTCCATGTCCTCTCACACCTCATCTGTCCAATATGCAATTAAATACTGTGTCCAGCTAGGGCCGACTCGGCCACCCCATGTAGCCTAAAAGACATTACCTGCAGTATTATCAAATTTACAGTCGGCAGTTGTAGCCCTTATCGGTTTCCTCAGAGCCAGCGGCATGCACAGACACCATTTAAGAAATTATGTGAAAAAAACAACTTACTCTATGAAAATCAACACGGTTTTAGAAAAAGATCTACAATAACATTATTGAGAACAATTGTAAATAGGATAAATACGGGACTGTCGATGGGGAACCAATTTTTAATTTCATTTATTGACGTATCTAAAGCGTTTGACTTAAGCTGACCATGAATTACTGATTAAGGACTTAGAAAATTTGGGCATTAAAAATAATCAACTAAAGTGATTTAAGAACTACATAAAAAATAGGAAAAGTATAGTAAAAATCGCAGGGAATAACAGTAATGAAAAAAACAATTGATTGTGAAGTAGGTCAGGTCACCGATTGGTCCCTATTCTCTTCTTTATCTACACTAACTCGTTACATAAGCATATTAAAAATGCAAAGGTATGTGTTTGACAATTATATTGCCTGATTAATGGAGCATATGAATTTAAAGATGGCGGAAAGTCTATTACAAGAGGATATAGATAATTTTAGTAAATGGGCACATGATGATAGGAAGTTATGTATAAATATAAATAAATCTAAATTACTACACATTCGGAACAGTGCTAAACATATGATTCACGATCCGCGAATTACCCTCCATAATAATGATTGCATACATGAACTTCATATGAATAACAATACTTATTTGTGTTGTTGTCCACCGCTTGAGAACGTAGACAATTTTAAATATCTAGGTATGTCGATAAATCCTTGAACTGGAAAAAACACATTCAAAGTTTAAATTTGAAAATAAGACAGTCAATTCCAGCTTTATGTAAAATAAAACAGGTTCTAGCATATAGCAAATTACGTATATACTACAATTCAATAATAATGTCTAGAATTTTATATGGAATTCAAGTATATTATGTGAGAATAAGAAAACGGAAATAAATAAAATAAGCAAAATGCAGAAAAGCTGTTTGAAACTTACACTCCCCTACTGGAAGCAAATCGACTTTAGATCAATTATAACGAAGTGTCCCCCAAGATGTACTATTTCTATTACAGATTATTAGAATTTAATGTTAAAAATATAAAATTACTATCTAGACAAAAAATTCGATTAACAAGAAACCAAAATAATATATATTACATCTCCCCCCCCCCCACACACACACACACCGCGGCGTAAATCTACAAATTCATAACACTGATGATTTTCTATTTTTTTTTTTTTTAATAAGTTGCGGGTCTTACAAGGCATACTGCCCATCTGTGGATGCCCAAAACTATTATGGTTTATTCATAAATATAATTACAAAGCTTCTTAATACCTACTTTACATTTTATACATATACAGTACACGTATCATCCGATTATACTTGACGAACATCCGTCCTAATTATATACATATGATCGATTCTACACTATTTGCCCATATACAATTAAAAAGTAACTTGTTGTCGCTTATTTATGTTCTCAACCAGCCACTGCTTAATTATTAGTTTCCAAAGTCCTATCTCTGTGTTCATTAAATCTTTTGGAAATCAAACTAATTAATAAAATACCCCATCACATGCTAAGCGGAAAAAAAACTTGGTGTGTGGAAAAAGGAAGTAGGAAAATGGCTGAAAGAATAGTGTAAGAAGTAAAACCCAAGATACGTTTCGAATCATTCTTTTTTATAATTTTCTTTTATTGTTCTCTCTTTATTTATTTGTTTTCGTCCTTCCTTGTTTTTTTTCTTTACTTTCTTTGTTTTCTTTGTATTCAAAGATATTTAGCTGCCCTCATGTATCGGTATGCAGATGAGTATTTACGATGTGTGTACGTATCTACATGTATAGTATGTTATAATTTATATAATCTTAAGTTGACTAATATTATGATAAATAGGATAAGCAAGAATAGTTGTAATTTTGTATTTTAATAAAAGTTAATAAGAATTTCGGGCACTCACACAACGAGCATACTTGCCCCGTGAGACTCACAACTTATTTTAAATATAAAAAAAAAAAAAAAAAATTTAAGAACCACTGAAGATCGGACTTCTTTGCTTAATGCCGTAACAGCCATTGCAGTCGAACACGGCACAAGGCAGTACAAGGAAATTTATAATATAGAAAAAAGGAATAAACTCCCTCCGGGTTAGTATCGAAATTGTTATAACGGGTTAATTCTTAATAGTACTGATTTTTTTTATCATCATTTTATGTTAGCAAATTCTATAAAGTATGATTCTTTATAAGTAGGTACAGCTTCTTTTATGTTACTAAAATTTTATATATTAACTACTGTAATTTATATTTTCATACGATATAAGTATTTTTCATAAATATATACATTACTGTATAGACATATACAGACTGATTTTGATTCGGAACCTTTCAGCAAAGTCCGATGTAAGAAGAATTTTTAGTCAAATTCTATTTTATTTTGATCCCTAGATTTTTCGGTCTAGCTGCTGTTGGCTGAAGTGCATCGAGGACGCTTACTGGGCTAAAAATCAAATTTCTCACAGTATGATCGAATGATCAGCTGGTGGGGTAACAGCTTCGGAAATATTACTGTGTGAATGTCTGTCAATATAAGTGTTGGCATATATGTCGGCAGTGAATACGCGCAGAATTTGTGAACATTTATGTCGGGAAGCAATGGGTTACGGGTAAAAGCATGTAAAATCCCGAGTCTTGAGGTAGTGGTGCAGTTGTGAATCGAACGAACTAATTAGTCAGATAGATATAGTATCCGTTACCGTCCAACTATACGCTGTCACCAATTTGCCTATCGTGCCAATATCAATGCTGTACTTTTATGCTTGTCGGTTTGATTTACTTTTTTTTCTTTCAATCTAATCGACTTATTCAGGGTACCCAATAAAAATTTTAATTTAGTTTTTTTGCATATTTGTTAAATATTTATGTGTTTATTTAATTACAAATTGAGTACCGTACTCAGCTGGATGTCTAACCATCGTCAAATGATGAAATTTTCAATCATTCGGCCAAGTCCGAAATTTTGCCAAAAGCCAAAAGAACGAACTGAACCAAAAATGATTTACTTTGAAATTATATAAACCGTTTCTTCTCTATCACCAACGCTATCAGTTATACTTCTTAAGTGAATATAATTAATTTATTCGAAAATGGCGATAGAGCAGTGGAAAGGGTTCCGAAAATTGTATGCATTTTTAATATTTTGCTAAGTCGTATGCCTGCACATCAGCGAAAGAAATTAGGTAACCCATCGCGCATCGACGATTTTTAAATATTGTATCTCTCTTTCGTACTTTGTCTAAAACTCCTTCTATGTTTACACAGTGTCATTATATTTGTACCATTTCAGTTTTATTCGTTTATCGAATTATTCCAGGTCCTGCCACATACTTCATATGCAATGTGTTGTTAAATTATTAATTTAACGATTCAGAAATGACAACGATATTTAGAAATTGTGTCAAGTATTCAGTTATATTTGATAACATAAATGTTATATACACGTAGAAATAAATGATTAATTATTATGATATAACGCTGTGTTTATTAAAACATAATTTTTTAAATGCATGAGCTAAAAATAAAATTAACATAAAAATTTGGATTACGGAACTTCTGAATCGCACCAAAACGCTACCTCTATGCAATAATTTGCGTTATAGCATTTCGAATTCAATGGAAACAGAATAATTCAGCCTATAACGTAGAATGAAGTTATATAGTACCTTCTGCGCTTTGAGGTTTCGCATTTTTCTATTCAAATAAAACAGTTACGTAACATGAATTAGCAAATAAAGTGTACTGCGGCAAATTCATTAATAAATCAGACTACATCTGCAGGTTAGATTACTAAGAGCGCTCCAAACTGAACCGGGCAGCGTTAAAGGGATAAACATTAACAATGCAATCTGCCTTTACCGTCAGAACAGGCCGTCAGCCATTTCCTCTTATTAGCGGGTATTTTGTTAATTTCCCTCTGGTCTTAGATGAGAAGGTAATCTGTCTTAACACTGGTTAAGTAAAAATGTTGTTTTAAACTATCCGCTGAATAATTGAAACTTTAAGCAAGTTTGTTGCGGTTGCAAAAGCTTTTCTGCTCGCTAAGTGTTGCAGCACTATAGGACTCATAATGGAAAAAAACTGGTAAAAAGCTTTCCTAAGTAATATGTCGCAAAAAAACATAATATTTTTCACATGTTGATTTAAAAGTTATGCTATATTTGAACTTTGATAATTTGTTCCACAAAACGAAATTATGCCATAATGTATTTTCTGAATACGCTACGAAATCGGACACTGTTATTGCATAGTTATTGCAGTTTTTCTACCGAATCTGTGAGACTATACGTGATGTAAATTTTTTGCTTTTTATCATTATGGTCTACCACGAAAAATAGAGCATATTTAATTACAAGTTTGGGAAAAACCTGCAAGTTTATTCATACTCGTTTAAAAATGATCATATTTTATCAGCGGCGAACCTAAGTGGGCTGATAGGTTAACAATATTATCTTTGAAAGAAAATAAACTTGGACGTTAAAATGAATTTTATTTTTATTTTTCTTATTTTTTAGTCATTTATAGCCGGATTTTAACCGAAGGTCTCATCAGCAGTTTTCTGCGTATTCTAATTTTTGTTTAAATCCTTCGTTCGTTTTAATCGATGAATTTCTCAGTTGTCAATGATAATTGCTGGTCTTTGAAACGCTAATTTAGAGATGTAAGATTTATAATAAATAATTTTCGGAAACAACTGTATTTTAAAAGATATTTATTATGAGTAATCACTGTGAAAGCTTTAAATATTTAATGATGTAAGATTTATTTCGAAATCTGATGAAAAAAAACTGTTGGAAAAAATGTTGCCCGAATTTTTCCATAACACTTATTTTTCCAAATCTGGATGTGATTAGAGCTTTCAAAGTTCCTCGTTTATAACGTTCCGTATCCGTTAAGATTATTTTAAACGAATTTCTTTAAATAATTCTATTTCCCCTTTTTACGCATCTAACATTGGAATTTCACCTGTAATAAATATCAAAAACCACTGCGCCAGAATTTATGGTTTACTAATGAAGGGAAGAATATTGTAGGAATAGTAAGTGGAAGAAAAAAACCGTAAAAGAATAAAAAGGAATCACTCCGTAAAGAAAACCAACGTTTAGGCCTGTTTTTCCAAAGGAACTGTAAAATGTGAAATACGCTTGTTGACTGCCCATTTCAACAATTTCTCCGGAAAATTCTAATTTGTTATTAAATTAGAATTTTTTTGTCTTATTTCATACGATTTAATATTTTGACTGCTTTTTCCGTTCATGCAATTGTAATGAACCCGATTTTCTTTTATCCAATGATTTTCTTCTGTCAAATGTTATATATTATTTTTTTCATCATACTGCCCCGAAATGCTAAATACGAATATAATCCTCTTTTTCGACTATTTCTTTGAATGTGGACTTTGATGGAATGCGCAATTTTTAACTTTTCCTTTTTCTGTTTTCCCAATATTTTTTCATTACTTCACAGTGTGTTTTCCTTTCTTCTTCAGTCTGTTCTTTTTTCACATTCCTTGGTTTCACTTTCTTGAATTCCTTTAAATTTTTTTATTTTATTTTTTCATTCCGTTCTGCTTTCTCTAGTTGATTCGTCCATTTTTTTTTCTTTTTTTAATTGAATTTAATAATAATAATAATCGGTTTTGGTATTCTATTTTCATTCATCCTTTTAACATGTACATACCTTCTCTACTGGAGCAGGCGTGCTTCTATTGTTCGCTGTTAAAACTTAATATCTCTTCTTCCTATAATGCCGCTTGGTCCTCTCATTTCTTTTTCGTTATTCCTGTCCTTAAACGCATAAGAATATGAATTTATTTTCTCCTCCTTCCCAGTTCTTGGGCTAATGTCGTCGCTGACAAGAACTTGATAAAAGAAAAAGATACATGTACACTTTCGAAAGCTTTGCTTTTTGATTTAAGAAAAAAAAAGCGAACTATAATTTACGTAACAAAAACACGTAAAGGCAATTAATTCAAAATTATCGAAATTGGTAGCCCTGAACGGGGCTGTTTCTATTAGAAATATGGCGGCGAATCAAAAAAGTGAACATTAAAAAGGAATCGGAAAGTTAAACGGACGAATCAGGAGCCAGAGCAAAGAAACAAATCTGACGCAAAATAGGAATAAATAATTAAAACCGGAAAAATAAATAATGAAAATAGGCAATTATTAAAACGGACGAAACTTCGAGAGGACAAACGATGTTTAACGTTACAACGAGCGGCCATATTTTTCAAATGATTGGCATCAGTATTTATTATCATGATTTATCAAATGAAAGCGATCGGTAATTAAGCTATGACGGAGACAATAACTGAAGCAAATTACAAATGCAAAACTGCATTTAACAACGCTTTCTTTTTCTTATTTTAATGAAATTTTGTTTTTTTTTCCTTTTTGTAATATCTGCCCTTTTTACCTTTCAATTTCTTTCTTTGACACAAGAGAATTTTCTTGTGGTTTTTCTTTCATCTATCTTTAACAATGTAAATCTTTTCTATATTTTCTTTAAACTCTTTTAATTCGTCTATATTTTATGTATTTTAGTGTCGTTATGATGTTCGTTTAAATTCTGTTATTTTAAAAGCTCTGAACTAATTTTTTCTACTGTTTCCTTTGGAAGTTGATTGTTTTACCGCTGTGAATCTATATTCTGTGTGAAAACTACCAGGTCGTTCCAAGAATCGAAACAACAATTGATTCCTAAAATCTCTTTTTATATCTCAGTTGTATTTGTTTATTTACATTCTTTACTTCCGGTAATTTCTTTCACATTTTTACTACCTATCCTAAGACCCAATTGAACGAAATTCAATGTCCTTCTCCTTGTCGTGATCCTGTCATCATTTCAAATGCTTCAAAGATTCACCTGTGTAAATGTTATTTTAGCTTTGGTTTCGGATAATGTTTGCCGTACTAATGTTGACGATTTTTTTATTTATACCAAATTCTCGTATTATTTTAAATAAACTTTTTCTGTTGATTTTTCAGGGTCTGCAAATATTGTTTCATATGGTTTATTTATAATTTTTGTTTTAAGTTAAAAATTTGTTCCAGGCAAAATCGATTTTTTCAAAGCCTTTCTGTTATACGCGTCTTAATGAGAATTTTATACGGTACTCGGAGAAGAGATAGTTTTCTATAGCTGCTGATATTTAACCCCTACCATACTTTTTATTTAACGAATGTATTAACGGAGATTGCATTCTTGCGGTATTTTTTCTGCCCTACAAAAACTTCCTCCAGGAAGTTTTAGTTTCACTGATTCGTAATCTGCTTGCTTCAATTCAGCTGCTACTGAATTCGTCTCTTTGACGTTTCATTGAATTTTGTATTATATTTTCCATATCTGTTCTATTTGGATGATTCGAATCTATTTCTCTTTCCTCGAGTGTACTAGCATTTACAATTCTCAAGTTCAGGGCAATTTAGTAATTTATAAGAGTTAAGCAGAACTAATAAATAATAACATAAATTAAAGTGAGCAGAAAATGAATAATAACGCAAGATTTGATCAGGAAATTTGAATGACAAAAAATACGGAGAAATATTTAAACTTTAAAAAGTTTTTATGCTCTCTTACAAAAAATTCGCTTAACCGATTTAAGCAAGGAATTATTTTTCTTCGCCCGCCTCTCTATTTCGATGTCTGTTCCCGCTGCGGTGGATAGTGCTGCATTTAAATGTAAATCAATCCCCACAGAACGTATTACAAGTTTCACATTTCTCGTTGCAATGTAGGCCTAAACATCGAAAACTGAAATAAAACCGTTTAACCGGAATGGTCGAAGAAAACGTATTATTAGCACTGCTGATGAGACTTGAATTATCCAAATGAAAAGGACAAAACAGTAAAGACGAAGTTAAAAGGAGAACTGGAGAATTTAAAGAAAGCAAAGCCGACGATGAGGGATACACAGCAGGAATGAAAAAGCCGTTCGGCTAAATGGACGGTAGAAATAGGAAACGAGAAAAAAATAGGTACTGTACTATGTGGCCAGAAATTTCGTCATCGCCAACATCACACCAGAAGTTTCGCCACTGGTGTTGTAGCAACTAGCTATTTGCTTTTCGAAGTAAAAAAAAAAAAAAAAAAATCTATTTCATTGATTTATTTAGACACTTATTTTAAGTTGTACATTCAATTAGTGCTGGAGCGATAGAATACAAAAACCAAATTATATAATAAAAATGTTCACTATTAGGCTGACATTAGGTATATTGAGATGGATTCGGCAGTTGTAGCGGTTTTATTACGTTTTATACGATTTCTGATAATGCTGTCCGAGGTAGAAATTATTATTTTGATTTTATATCATTTATATTTCGGGGTTTTCTCGGGCAGCAGAGATGACGGTGAATTGCGATCGGAGAAGCTATTTTGACCGAGAAGCCTGGTTATCCCGAACGGAGCCGTTCTGTCGGCTCTGTGGCGGGAGCGAACTGGTTTCGCGGGGGAAATCGCGGTCGCGTCTACCGTCGAAACGTATAAGTACGGAGCGTGAAGCTACGAGAGTCGCGAGAGAATTGGTAAAATCCCGGAAAGACAGGGTAGTAGCCGTTTTAAGATAAATATAATATATAAAAATGTTCTAGAAAAATCGGCGTTCGTCTTAATTGATAAGGTACGGGGAAATTTTCAGCGATTCGACTATGTCGTTTGGAATAGGCCATCGTGTAATCTTCGTTCGTGCTAGAGAAACGGTAAATTGATGGGGGGATTAATTTAATTGTTCAGGCGAGTCGGTTTATTTCGGTTGTTCAGTCTATAATGAACGTTCGGTTTTTAATTGTTGTCGGAAGATGTCGCGTGTATCTATCTTCTTTTAACCCTAGTCATTGTTAATCTCCGCGTGCGTTCATCATAATTTTGCTCGAAATTTCGTTTTTTTTTGTTTAATTGTCACGTTTGGAATTTGTTTGCCCTGTGTGTTTTTTCTCTTTTTCTTGTGTAAATTTTGTTGACATATACATATATATACGTTTTGTAGAAGGCTTCGTTATTGGACACGTGGTAAGCCCGTGATATCTCCACCGGGGAGAAACTACCGCCATCGAACGGCGCATCTCGCGAGTTTTATTTTTTTTTCTTCATCAAAATCCTAGAGCTCTGCTCGGCAGAGTTTTCCGGTAGTGGCAAGCCGTTACTTTGTCACTGGCGCCTGTAAAATAGTTTTTTTTTTATTATTTTTTTTTATTTTTTCTCGTACATCAACAACAATTGAATTTACATCAATATTTAATTTCAATCTTTTTTTTTCTTTTTTTCGAAGGTTTGCCCATGGTTTTGACCTAACTACTTGAATATATTGTGCTGGGAAATTAGATTCTGAGGCGCTGGGAGATTTAAAGCTATCACTGTATTATGTTTCTCGTTTCAAGTATTGATTTGTTCCTTAATAAAGTGATGTTACTTAAATTGTCACATCGAGAACTGATATATTTTAGAAGCTTTTCTGACAGTTCTTTCTGCAACCAGTAATTGAACAGACATATTTTAAAATGAAAAAATTATTTTGAACAAATAAATGTACACAGAATTTAGATTAATTTTTCAAGCAATCTTTTGTATTTTTTATATATTTAAAGAGCCTTGCTCTTGTCGTTGCCGTACGCTACATAGCGCGTTGGCGCAACCTATTCGTACATTTAACTGTACCGATATAGGTTGTGTACCAGGCAATTATAATATGCAACGCAGGTGTACACACGCAAGACTACATTCGGAACTGATTGGTAATCGTTTGATTTATATCGGCATATACAAGTGCAGTCCGTCCGGTGTGGGTCTGCTGTGTACTGACCTAGCGCGCATATGATGTTGTACGTGGTGGTTTGCCATTGCCTTCCACGTGACTATTAGCGATTATTTATTTTATTTGATTCTTGTAATAAGTTCGTCGTCGCTCGGGATCGAACCCGTGACCGCCATATCGGAAGTCAAGCACTCTAGCAACTAGGCTATCGCGACGACAATCTTTTGTATATATAGGTGTATATCCTATTTTTTGATCTGGTAAAATTGCGAAATTTATATTAATCTGGAAAAGTTTTCTTAGAAGTATATACATTTCTAAATTAAATGCAAATCTCCAATCACAAGGCCGTTTTCGTTGTAACAATAGTAATGAAATGATCACAAAAATTGGATAAGAAACAATTCGTTTATAAAAATTCAACACAAAAATACTGAAATAATATATTCGTTTTTTGAACGATACTGATATGTAATTAATAAGCCACATGTTTCGTGGAAATTCAATTTCCATTATATATATACAGTTGGTTAGTGTATATTAATTTTGATTTATGTAAGCGGTTATTTCTTTTTTTTTTCTTTATTAAATTCTATTACTAAATAAGCGATAGAAGAAACAAAATACTTCAGAACAGGACGCTTCGTCCGCGACAGCAGTTACAGGACTATATTTTTGTGTTCCTGTATTATACTATTGTAATAAATAATGTTACGGTGTGTTTTCATATGAAATATCTTTCTTCATATTTTTTATTCTGTGACAATCATTATAATCAACGATACTTATCAATCCGGCAAATTTTTAATTATGACCGATTCCTTAAGCTTCTCAGTTTCTTTCCGAAACATTTCTAAAAACAATCCTCTTATTCAGGAAATACTTACCTATACAACACCTTATTCCAATCACAAGTTAAAATCAGCTTCATGTATATTCCGAGTCACATCGGTATCTCCGGTAACGAAAATGTTGATAATTTTGCAAAAACCGTACACCTTACTTCTTCATTCCTTCCCTTTATACCACAAGACCTCCATATATATATATTGAAATGAATTTCTCTTCTTCACTCTTGTCTTTTCTTATTGTTGTTGACGATTCTTTATTTCTATGAGAGGACTAGATTTTCATATACGATCGACACACCGGAAACTTATCAGAAATAATTGCGAATCCGCCTCTCCGCACCACGAGTTCAATTAAAAAACAGCTTGTCTCAAAAAACCCGTATATTCGGTAAAAACAACATTAATTCACATAAAAATTGACTGTGGTCGCGCGTACCCGAAAAATAAATGAGTTTTACAAGAAATTCGGCCAAAATTGCCCCGCACAAAATATTACTATACGGCGACTAGGTTAACGTACTTTTTGACTAGTATTATGACGACTCGTTTCGTGCTCAATTAAACGGTAACTAACGGTACATTTATTTCATTAAATCCGCTCGATAATAATTTAACAAAACTAAGGGTACATTGCCGAAATCCTTATCACTTAATATTACATAGCCGTTGTAACACTCATCTCACACGGCTCACGCGGCCGCCAGACGCTATCCCGTTGTCGCAGATCGCACATACCAGGACACTTACACAACCCCTTAACACTTCCCGAGCCGAGAAATTCGACAGAAATCGGAAATAACAAATTCGGTCGTGTAAATATCCCGGCCGTATTCTCTGACGACGATAAATAATAGGATTGACGCGGAGAGATCGAAAATTAATAATTTTAATCGAAGAATAATTTCTAGCTCGACATCATCGCGCCAGGTAAAATACCGAATCCGTATCAATATATACATATATATATATATATATATATATATGAACAAACTCAAAACAAATGGCAATTAGAATGGTCCCAACAACATACCAGAAAACTCCATACTTACAAAAAATCAATCCTTCCTTGGAAACACTTATCTGATCTCAACCGACGAAATTATTATTACTAGAATCCGTATCTGCCACACTAAAATTACCCACGGCCACCTATATTAAGGAATTCGACAAACTCCTACCTGTACCTATTGCTCCTCAGATATGACAATAAAACGCCTTCATTTCCCCTGTCCTTCCGTCTCTGCCCCACAATTACAGCATAAAATAACCCCTCAGTCAATATCCGACGACCCACTAAAACTTAATTCATTGAACACCTTTCATAAAAAAAACTCACCTTTACTCCCTAATCTAAAATCTATCCGATAGGCACCATAATCCCGGCAAATTAAAAGCGATTAAAACAAGAAAAATAAATAAAAAAAATCATTCTGTCAGTTTAGTTTTTTTTCTGATATATTTTTTCCCAAATAGAAAACAATTTTTATATTTATTACGTTGTAATTTCATATATTTTGATTTAATGGTTTTCAAAAATCATTTTTTTTTGGTAAGAAAGTATTTTTATATTTTCTCATTTTTTTAGTAATCATATGATATAAAAATAACTAGAGAAGGTACGATTATGTTTGATGGACCTTACTGTACATCTCGTCAATTAATAAGCATATTATCAAGTCCAGATGAAGCTGATGAAGAGGAAAATAATCCTATTTTAGATAGCATTACTCTGATGTTAGTGATGATACTAGCCGACATACTAATTATGATAAGGGGGCTAAAATTTTTAGAACTGACTTTGAATCAAAAAAAAAAAAAAGGAAAAGAAAGAAAGAAAGTTCATTCAACTATTGGTACAGCAGAAATCATTCCAAGTGGTTTAAAGTTCGGCTTGCTACTTTAAGAACTACATCTAAAGAGACCAACAAAATAGACCTTCTAGTTTGTGTCCTTTTAGGTGTGATAAAAAACATTCTCAAGTATGATCGGTACGTTTTAAAACAGTTACATTCAAAGCAGAACACAATATGTCTTAGTTGTGAGTAAACATAATTTCTATGTCATTTGAATTATTAAAAACATAAAACTTATTTTTCAGTGTTACAGGTATATTATATTTTTAAATGTTTTTGCAAGTATTATACATCAATTTTCATCTTTGTATCAGTTCGATTTGCGAAATCGCAAATACGAATTCAAATACTGTATTCATATCGGTGCAGAGTATTCATGAATACAATGGCGAATGCACAAAAAAAAATGAAGTAAATATTTTTATTTATTACGTTCCCCTTTTCTTGGTTTCGCCGCTGGTTTAGTATATTAACTGCTATGCTTTTTTTTTTTTTTTTTTGACTATTTCGCTTGCACTTTATTTCTTTATTGTTTTTAATAATATTGCTATAATCAATTAATTATTGCCACTTATCTAAATTTATGCGGAGAAATTTCTGCAGTTTAAATGTTACGATCGTGCTTTATATGTACAAATAACCAGGAATACCTTCTACCAGAATTTTCACTAACTCTAATATACATATACGTGTATATACAGTGGTAACAAAAGTATGGGAACATATCGAAAAAATGAGGTTGAGGGAGAAAGGGGGCGAAGCGTGCACAGAAAGATATGCAAAACGATGCACAGATAACACATGAAAAGAATGAAAACATGTATTTTATAAAAAAAAACAAATATAAACCAAGAAAAATCAAAAATAAACATATTTGCTAGCAACAAAAGTATATGCATGCCTCGTGCATTGATCACAGCCTGGAGACGGCAAGGCATCAAATCTACCAAGGTTCTCGTCATTTCGGGTGAGATTGCGCGCCAAGACGTCTGAAGCACTTCACGGAGTCCATTCAGACTGGAAACTTGGTGTTTGCGGACTTCGAGTTCGAGATAAAACCAGAGGTTCTCTATTGGATTCAGATCTGGTAACCGGCGAGGCGTCTTCAACTGATGCGGCACTTTGTACAGGAGCCATTCACGCGTTTTCATGGCCGTGTGTTTAGGGTCCTGGTCCTGCTGAAAGTAGAACCTTCCCTCCATGTTCAGAGATTTGGCGCTGGCGCATAAATTACGGCGTATCACATGAACGTATATTTCCGGATTCATATAATTGTCGATAAAGTCCAGCCGTCCCACTCCATCAGTTACTATGCAGCCCCAAACTAAAACGTTGCCGCCACCATGTTTTACCGTTGGTTGCAGATTTCGCGCTTCGAGTTCTCTATTGACTTTCCTCCAGACGTAATTTGTCCCATTCGAACTAAACAAGTTGTACTTACTTTCGTCACTTCATATCATTTCACGCCGGAACTCTGCTGGTTTCGTCAGATATTCTTTTGCAAACTGTAGACGCTTGACTCGATTCGCCTCCAAGATGAACGGTTTTGAATATTCACAACGCACAGTATTCTGCGGATATTTTGTGGGTTGACTGCTTTGCCACAAGCTATTTCAACGTCTGCCGCTAGCGTCGGGGCGCTTTTGAAATGGTTCTTCTGGCAATTTCGGACCACACCTCGTTGCTCCCGAATTGTTAACGTTCGCGGAAGGCCAATACGCCGGTCATTCTCGAGTTTACACATAATATTGTACTTCTTTATGACTTTATGCACTGTCCCCAGCGACACGTTCACTTTTTCTGCAATTTTATGGTAGCTTAAGTCTGTTTCACGCAAAGCCACCATAAGCGCCCGATCCACTAACCAAATTTCACGTGTTTTGAGAGCCATCGTCATTCAGCTATTGTTTTTTCGCTCAACAGAACGCACAAAGGTACCGGTACGTGACTGTAGTGTTGTCCATCATCGGATCATTGCGTACTTTCCCGATCATGCCTGCCCATGACTCATTTCTTCTGTTTCTTCTGTGCGTCATTGTGTTCACATACTTTCGTTGCATCACTTGTGTAGCTTTCCGCTCCGCTGTGCGTTATCGTTTCTTTTTCCGTAAATTTCTTCCTGTACATAGTTATGTTCTTCCTTTCTCTCCATTCTACACAAATTTTTATCCTGCAGTCGCTCACGCTGCACGTATACAGCGTTTTCTCATCATGTTCATATACTTTTGTTACCCACTGTACATGCATGAAAGAAGTAAAATTTCTCTTAGTAGATATTCCTGTTAATGAACGGAATTTTTAAAAACCTAACAAAACAGCTTAAATAACAGTATTTTTAATCTCTCCCTAGCGGTTTTTGCAAGCTTCATATCAGACACGCTGTCGGGGGAGTGTTAATAAGTGGGAATAAAGAGTCTCTCCACCAAGCTGAGAAAAATTATTTTTAGTCGAGATTTTTAAAAACTTTTGAAATAAAATTTAAGTTTCTGAATGAAGTAAACGTGGTCAGTAACTTACTTTATTTCATATTTTATTTTATTTTTTTTTTTTTTAGTGAGCTTAACTGAAAGAACCAACACAAGTAAAATTATGTTATATCTTCATAATAAATTTTGGCGTAATGCAGTGCGTCGAGGAAATCCGATTGCAAAACTGAGGAAAAATAATAAGGAAGAGGAACTTGCAAACCGAAAGCCAAAGTTTCAATGGTACTGAAACGATTAAGGGAGTTTTCCAGAATGGAGAGGAAAAAACGCGCTGTTAGATGAATTTTAAACGATCTAGAAGAACGGTAAATATATGGTGTTCAAATGAAGCTTGCCCAAAGATCCAACTATAACGATTAGACATCATAAGGACGAAATGTATCGTTTTAATTGATAGAACAAAGTTAATCTCGTTACCAGACATATTCACCAAAATGAAATGTTGAACGCGCAATTTCGACGACGGGGCTATACAGAAAGGATTATTATTGTTGTAAATAGGAGTGTGCAAGAAACGCAAAAACGGAATTAACGTTTAAAATCACAAAAAGGATAAAAACTGAGGAGTCAATGATCCAATTTTACGAAATTTCATTAGTCTGTGCGCACTCGTCGACCGAAAAAAATGTTATTGGATATCTAAACGTTTTGTGACTCTACTCGAATGAGGCATAAATTTACTGTAAACTTTATGTTACAATAATTTTTGATAGATTTGTTAAATGAATAGTTTCCGTATAATAAATCCGTTCATTTTTCGGTTTGTAAGCTCGTTAACAGTATCCGAATAGTTCAAACTCAATTCAAGCCAACATGTTCGTAAGGTCAAGCATAATTTAAAGGTTTACGCTACGATTATTAAGGAACTTTTGCAGTTGTTAAGAACCTTTTCAAACAACAAACGTAATTACAATACATTCCGTTGTAAACAAACCGCGACGGCGAAAGCTTTCTCGTAGCGTTTATATTAACGCTGACATTATGTAGGCCACTGTTCGAATTCGAACGAGGTACCTCAAACGTAATCTATACTTAACAACGGTTATAAAATCTCCAGAGGGCCATATTTTGTTCCGAAATCTGATTCTGTTTTTCTAATTACAGGGCGCTCTATTCAGAAAACCATATTAAACACATTTTTAGCAGTTGACGCGGTGACATTTTTCATCTGCGCTCTTTACAACTTCCGCTCAAGTGATACAAAGTGAAGTCGCATCCGAGCGTAGTAATCTGAGCCGCGAAAGCGACGGCAGCATTCCTTTCATCCAAGGAATTTATTCGACGTTAAATTTGAAAATTAATGCAGAAAATATACGCTACTGGGAAAAATGAAAACACAACTTAAACCGCTATTAAATAGGCCAATTCCTTGAAATTCCGCCAAAAGTTTTTTCATCATCTTGAAGATGATTTATACCGGTGGTTGAATTTCCTTTTCTTTTCATTAAAATTTCATTGCAAACATTAGAAATATTCCTCTTTAAATGTAACCGATGGATTTTAAATTGAAAAAAAAAAAAATACTACAATTTACATACGCATATGTAAAACATGCTAGCCCTCCCTTTTTTAAAATTAAATTATTCTCTTTTTGAAGTTGTTTTTTGTTTACATTTTTCATTTTGGTTCTATTCTAGAAAATATTTAAATTTTAAAAAACTAGAAAAAGTAACATTATAGCTATTAAAATGCACGTGGTACGTGTTAAATGAAACTGTGAACTCTTCACTAGTGAGATTCTTCTTTAATTTTAATCTACGTACTTTCAATTGTTCATCTGCTCAACTTTTTCCTCATATACTTTAGTTTTGCAGGCCTTAAGTACTTTAAAAACTCGATATTCAGAAAAATAACTGGCATCATTAAAGAGAGATTTCATTATAGATTGGGGAATACGAAGTTGTGATCTATCCAAATAGAGAAAAAAATAGTAAAAAGCATGTTGTTTGGCCCCTAAAAAGTATACGCGGTACATAATTTATTCACAATTTTTGGAATTCAATTTATTTAAAACTTGAGATATTTTTCGGGGTTTGTATTATTTGATCACTTCCATTAGTTTTATCCTCTGCAACCGACGTAGTTCAGTTGAATTTTCGAGCATGCGGACAGCCGCCTTTAATTTGAATGATCGTATAGTTTCATAGCGTGTTTTGTAGCTTTTTCTTTTATCATGTTAGCAACAAACGGAACATCCTGGATTTTCCATCAGTCCTAATGGTTTGTTCTAAAACCGTTATATTAGTGTTACGCTGATCCCGACACTGCATCTCCACATTTCACGTTCGTATTTCTAGACAGGAGCCAATCTTTGTTTATAGATTACAATTTTATTTTCTAAAGACGATTTTAAATGGCAACCAATTAGACCCCGGATGTATTTGTCGAACTTCTAAACTTAATTCGTTTCTTTTGCTTTGAATATGTTTCTGCCATGTTTATCTAGGTTACATGCCCAAGTATTTAGCACTGTTGATGGACGGAAAAATTTTCCAATCGACTTTAATATCCTTTGGTATGATCTTTCTGGTGGTAAACATTGCTCATTTAGATCTATCTCCGTTCATTTTTATTTGCCACTGACTATGCGGATACTTCGTTTAGGGAGTTTTGTAGATTTCTACTAGCATTATTAAGACAACGGCTGTCATAAAGTGTAGCTGTGTATCATCTGCGAATGTGGCTATTTAATTTTCATTGGCTACTAGGGGATCAGCTCTGTTGATATAACTAGTTTCAGGTATTGGAAATAATTACGAAGATGAATGCGCACCGTACAAGAGTGTATTTAATTAAATTAATGAATTATAAGTCGCTAAATACAATTAAACAAGCACGAAAAAATGAAACGCGCCGATTTAAAAAATAAATAAAAATCGATAACCTCTTTCAGAGTCACATAATCCGTAATCATAGGTATTATATTAACTTAAAAAAGTAAGTTTAAAGATATACATCGTCAAAACGTTAATTCGTCATGAAATTCGAATTAATTTTAATTTAATCCAGAACCATTTAGTACTTTTTATATTTTTATTAATTGCAATCTAAATAATATTAGATCTAATTTATTAAGTTTCGTTATGATTTATTAATTTTGTTTTATTAATTACATTTCATTGGATATTTTGCCTATACTTATCTCCCCCTAAGTATTTGTTGAATAAATAACCGATTAAATTTCGTTATAAGTAATTCGCCATATAAGCAAGAAAGGAAGTCACGTTTTTTATGCAAAACTTCATTGTTCTAAATGCCCTAAGCCGCAGTCTCTAGTCTCTAAATTAGATTGTCGCAAAAATTGAAAATAAAGAAATGGAAAAAAACGTAGTACGAACTATCATTGGCTGTACTGGCCTATTATCTAAATAAGTCTCACTTCGTTAAATTTGAATTATCAGAAATTAATACGCCGCAAACACATTGTTTTCTTTTATTTATTTACATATTTTTTGTTTTCAACCGTTTCGTAGGAATATGAAAATATTTTGCTTATTGATTGAATTTGTTCGTTTCAACAGTTTTCAGTAAAAGCGACCTTTACTCTATAGTCTATTTTAAATATTAGCCACAGAGGAGGATGGGCTGGAAAAATTCTTCCGCCAACACAGTCGCTTTAGCTGGAAAAAGATGTAGAAACTGTTGGTGCAAGTTCAGCGTGGAAAATCGATCTGTGACCATTTAGCGAGAAAAATGCAATTTCATCAGTTTCTCCGATAACAAACTGACTTCTAGCGCTATCGTATGTTTGTGGTAATTTAGAAATTCGCCGTTCAAGCCCGCGTGAAAATTTGGAGAGCACACTTCTCCGCATATCGACCATTGCGATAAGAGTCGCTCCTGTAGTTTAAGTTGCACAATCACACTCTACTTTGCTTTGACGACATTATCATGTGCCGCTTTCTCGAATCCCTTTTTCACTTTGACATTAGGAAAGGGAAAATCTAAGGTTTTTCTTTCAGTTTGACTACATTCGGAAACGAAATACATTCACCTTTTTTCAACGATCGTTCGAGTTTTTTTAAGCCTTATTTTCCCTTCTTTTTTTAGTTTCTACGAACTGCAAAACAACGCATCCGCCTAAACTCAACCGGTTACCACCAAGCTCCCCGAGAACTTCCTATCAGGCGCTGTTTTAGGCGTTCTTTAATTCGACGACTGCTCTCATTTTCGATTATTATTCGGTTAAGTAATAGTCCCACAGAAATAAACGCACCTTTTCTAATTAAAGATCGTGCGACAAATGAGTATAAGAAAATATTTTCCAACTCAACCGATAATAGTTGAAGATATTTCGCGATAGAATTCCATTATTTCCTTATATAATTAATCAAATTAAGGAAATGAAATGTTTACCTACCGGTACCATTCTAGGATGTGCATATATTCAGTGTGGAAAATACATCTACCTCTATCTGCTTTGTGAAATATATAATCTATAAATTTTAACTAAATTGCACCGTTCTATTTCTGTAGATCTTCAAAATACTCTGTCGCAACGAAAAAAGGGTAGCTTTCATTACAAGTGCGTATACTACATTACATGAAGTGGTAGATAGTCACTAGATAGTATACGGAGAAATAATATCCTAAATACCGGATTAAATAATAGGCGTCATCAAATGTTTCATACATGCAAGAATACACGGCTATTTACTAACTTTTCCCTTACAAAAACGCTACAGTCAATTTATGAATTTTCAATATTTTCAGGTCATTCCGGTTATATTGTAAACCGCCTTAATGTGTGTACGTATAGAATTATCTACATAATGAATGTCTGCATAAATGCGTAAATGGCAGCGGTGAATTTCGAATTTTTCCCTGGTACATCTCTAAGGCGGAAAAATGTTGAGACGGATATAATTTTAAACTTTCGCGCTTCATCGATACAGTGGTCAAAACTATATCGGTCAGACAGGTCGAGTAGTTAAAAATAAAAGAAGTCATAGTGGATTGTAACGCGTCGAAAAATCCGAGGTCGCGCAGCGCCAAAAAGACAACTCGAATCATACAATTAATTTCGATAGTACAGTTATTTCAGCGAAATCGGGTAAGTTCGGAGTTAGATTGGTAGGAGAAGCGATCGAAGTTGAAACACATAAAAGTTTTAACCGCGATGACGGCTACAAAATAAACGAAACACGGAGACCACTCCGTTAGTGAGGCAGTTAAAGTTTGAAACGACGGAAGGGAGATTAGAACAGTGTCAACCAACTAGAAGCGAGCGCGTAGCTACCTTATAGAAAAAGTGTTAAAATGGAATTGACTCAATGCACTACTACACAAACAAAAACAAATTTAGAATCCTCGTTTTTTTTTGTTTTTTTTTTTTTTATTTAAAAAAATAAGATTTAAGAGAACTTGATATGTACATTTAGATAAAGAAAATTAAATCTATTATAAGTAATAAATCATTTTAAACTATCTTGTGTCAGATACTCTAAAAGAAAAGACCTAACCAGAAATCTAATGCTTCAAAATTTTGCCTTGGCCATGTTTGCGCAAGTAATTTTAAGCTGTTTTATGCAAAGCTATATTCCACTAGGAAGAATAAAATGCAATGAGAAAAACAAAAAAATAAGGCATCTAAAATCGAGATAATTCTATATATATATATATATATATATATATATATATATATATATATGTATATGAACAAATTACAAACAGCTGTATACAAAGCCAGCCGTGTGTTGTCACAATTGCGTTAGGTCATTCAGTAGAAGAAGTGTTAAAACTTATACCGAATGTGGTGCTCTTTATCGCTATTTGATGCGCTATTGTATATATTAGTGATTGATTGTGTTATAGTATAAACACTGTCATTAAGTGTGACGGATGTAGAGCAATAATGGCTATTTCCCAGATTAGAAAAAAAAAAAAAATGTGCAGTGCACAATGTGCTGGTCTTTCTATCACAGTAAAAGACTTAAACACTCAGTTTAATTGACTATTGAAACTGTTGTTGTATGTGTGTGTGTGTACGCTTTTAAATGCGTTCTTAATGAAACGCTAATACCGGAAAAGTACCCATAGCGCATAGTGAATTCAACAGGAAAGCGAACAGATCATCAAATCGAAATTCAGCTATTGCTGGACACTGATCGATAACTAGCGTCTTACATAGCATTTTTCTTTGCAGGTGCAAATAATGAATTCTCAAATTTCCATCAATAAGCTGTCTTTTTAGCTAAGTTAATCTTTTCCGGCAAAGAAACACTGGCAAATGTCTTTCTTTTTCAATTTGCTTTAGTACGACTAAAAGTACTAGAGGGGTTTCAGCACCGGTATACAAGAATGTACGTATATGCATGTATATATACGGGTGTGGATATTAACTTTAATTTTCAGATGTTTGATTTATATTTAGATTTATATTTAGATTTATATTTAGATTTATATTTAGATTTATGTTTATGATTATGTTACGCTAATGTAATAGGTGCATATTGCAATTAGCTTTTGAAAATTAATGAGTAAATAAATAACTGAAAAAGAATGTTTTCTTTTTTTTTTTTTGATTTCAGTTACTATAGTGAGTTTTCGAAATTGACGGATTAGCAAGTTTCAGGACTTTTCGTATACACAACTAATCTCTGCGTCAATAAAATAAGCGATGCACAGATCTACAGCAATATCATCCGAACCAACGATCCGATAGTAAATGATTTTAAAACTGCGCCATGTAAGTTGAAAAAGTATAAAAGACACCTCTCTAGTTATAATAGGCGCAGTTGGCTGTTTGCGGACAGATATAACGGCGGGGTAATACCAAAAATCTCACCACGGGGACTGTAACTTTATCGATCTTTTTTTTTTTCTTTTTGTTTAAAATTGCGATCTGGCTAATGTAGCCAATAAGTAATTGGAATGTAAATTATGACATGATGGGATATGACATTCAACAATAACACTCCGTGTTGCTTTATCAGTCAATCAAACCGGTGGGGAAGATCTAGGGGCCTATAACGATTTAGTCTAAATCAACTGCCAATGAGTTTGGATGGCCTACTCTCAAAATTTTGAACAAGGTTGAAAATATGTACATGCATGTACATTTCTTTGGTTTGGAACATCTAAGTTTCTAACTTTAAAATTAGTCCTTTGGGGTTTCAAAAACAAATACTATTTTAATTCTAGAATTTTATAATTTCGTTTTATTTTTCACCCCTAAATATAAGACAAAATTTAAATTAAAAATTGTAATAATTATATATTTTTAAAACGTGTTTAAATTTCTATAAAGGTCGCTATTTGATTTTATATTATTATTATTTTATATATTATCTTTCGGGCGCGCCAGCGGCTTTGACTCAACAACTACAGAAATTATGGAAAGGGTTAAATAGAGAAACGATTAGAAATAGAGCTTAGGAAAGATTGAAATACAGGGATTACAGCGGGAGACGGAAAGGAAAGGACAAAGGAAGAATTTTAAGGAGCCCGAAGACCCAATGTTAAGATTTTGGAGTACAATGCGGAGCGCTCAGAATCAAGAGCAGGGCATTCAAAGAAGATGTAGTTTACATCACGTATCGGTAGAGAGATGGAGCTCTGAAATGGACAATCGGGAGAGGAGGATAGGGAAAAACGAAAACGTAAAGAGAGTAGAAGGGGGTGATTAAATCGAAATCTGATTAAGGAAACGATCGCGGAGCGTTGATAAGAAGAAGAATGAAACCACGGATGAGAAAAGGGAACCGGCTGAATTTGTAGATAATGAGAGGCGGGATTAGAAAATAAAGAAGGATAGATGTCCGACAATAGTTGGGAATGATTAGCTGAGGAAAGAAGGAGGATGTCTGAGGTAGGAAAATTACAAAGTAAAGGACTATCGCGGGCAGCTTTACTTTATCGAAATGTAATTGAGAAGAAATAAAAATAACCGTGTACATTTCTTAGCGAAATCTAACAAAGTTCTACTCACACTTTCAGATGCCTGCGTAACAAAAATAATTATATTAAAAACGACTGTCTACATCGATTTCGGTAAGAATAAATCTGCCTAAGAGACAAGTTTGACAAGTTTTACTACTTATATTTCTTTAAACGCTTCGGAACGTTTAACTCTACAATAATTCCAAACAAAGTTATACCTACTCGTTGCTGTGCGCTAGTTAAAACAAACGAGCTTCTTTTTTCTCTTAATTCTGTAGTGCTCTATGTAGTGCTTCTGCGGCCAGAAGAGCGCAGTTAAAGTAACTTGATCGATTATAGTAATGGCGTAACATTTGAACGTGCAGTTAAAACTTAACATGTTTAATGGTAAAACATTTGAACGAATCTAAACTAGTCCGCTAAGTTTGCAGTGGTCGAGAAGAGCTCATTTTGTTTAACAAGACCAAAGAATTCCGAAATACGCATTCGACTTTTTAACGTGTGGTGTGATACCGTGCTTGTGGCGTAAAATACTGTTTAGATAGAGTCGCGCCCATAACATCAGCATCGCTTCTTGTTCGTTCATGTTACGATCACTTTGTGACAAAATCCTCCATGACACCGCAACGGTTATGAAAACATTATTCCGTAGTACAGTATTTTAAATTTGGTCGTTGCACATGCGCGATCATTTGTCGCGTCTTTCGACGGATGAATTAAATTTCGAATCGGATGTTGGTTATTTGTTTGTAGATTTCTTTCTGTACATATCCATCTCTACGCTCAGCTGAAAAATACTACTCTATCTACGGCTTCTTTCCGTACGCTGTCATTAAGCAATGGTACTTTTTTATCTTATGTGCGTCTCTGTGCGAAAAATATCAGATGCGTGCATTAGGCCTAAATACATCCATTGCGATTGAAAAGTTAAAAGCCGAACAAAGAGCATTGTGTATAGAGCTGTATAAAAAAAAAAAAGAAAAGATGTGGTAAATTGAACACCGAGAATTAACACGTGGGAAGATTTATTTTACTCTCTTTGTCATAGCCAGTAAAAGTACTTTCAATACTTTTAAGCTTCCATTTTCTCTCTTTGTTGCTCCTTACAATACTAAAATATTTTCGTCCAAACATTTGTAAATGTTTCAAATTTAGTTTTCCACCGTACCGTCATTCATACTTTACCACTTTCGTTTGTCTTTCTATTCTTAATATACACTCCACCATCTACGCCAGATTCCTCCATTAGTTATTTTCGCCAATGTTTGATTTAGTCGTTCTATCGGCCCATTTTGTTGCGGTCAATAATATGATGCTAACAGTTCGCATCCTATTGCATTCACATGTATGTACTCACTGAATTGATCGTTTATAAATTTGCCACCATTATCATGGCTATACCGCCAGTTGCACCACTATCAATTATCTATTCGTTATTGTCATTCATTATGGCTGTGTGTTTTGAAAGATTTCCAAATTTAGAACAATTTCTTCCTATGCGTCCAATTCGATTATATGTGAAACATTTACATTGGTCACTTATCACTTTATATTTAAATCGTTTTTCCTAATTTTTTATCGGCGTATATAGAATTAATCTATAGTATTTTAATTTTTTTTCGAATTTATGTTATATCTTTTACGTCCGTCTTCGTTTCTAGCGGTCATATAAACTGTTGTTTCACTCATATCTACTGATTTTCTTCTACTAATGACGATTTTACGTTTTCGATTTTTGAATTTTCATCTCATCTGAATTATCATCGTGCGTATAACTGTTTTAACTGACTCGGTAAGTCAATTATTATTACTGCAAAGTTTTCTCTTTTTTTTGTTTTTTTTTTTATTAATGTTACATTTATTAATGATATACTCCTTTAACCCTTTTTGTCTCATTTATTTTATTTGTGTGACCCATTTTTTCGACAGTTGTATAATGTAAAAGCTGTTCAATTTTGTGACCTCGTTTCTAGCTTTTCCGACATTTGGTCGATTGTTGTATATACTCACCTACCAGCAGTTCCAAGTTTTCATCAACCATGTTTAACTGAAGCCAGGCCATAAAAAAAAAAACTAAAAAAATACAATAATGTCAATTTGCATTTCTTCTCTTCAATGTTTGGGTTCTCTTTGTTGCTGGTTGTCTCGAAATCAGTCTCAATTATCGATTTTAGAAAAACATTTCGTTTCTTTCTTATTTTTAGGGGGGGGGGGGGGGTTCACTTCGGATAATACCGATGAGGCAAATGTATTATGCATTAGAGTAGTATAAATTGTATGTTGGTGAGGTTGAAACGACCCATCCAATAAAGTTTTTGGTGTCAGATCATCCTCACCTTATATTGATTGCGGTTAATTAATATAAGTATATATGTTGCTTGCAGAAATTAATTTCTGTAACGGTAAAATCGTTAGATATTTGAAAATTCTTAGTTACTGAATCTTCTGCTGAGCACTGAAAATGGAGATCAGTGCTATCCAGCTAAGATATGAGCGATACGATTATCGGGAAAATTACGTTTAATATAACTAGGCGAATCAGCACAATTTTAAATCGGTGTAGATAGTCTTTAAAATTTCCGTGACCAATGAGAAATTGTACGCTAAAAAAATTTGGTATGTAATTTATATTGTTCATTCTATTTAATATGTTAGGGAAGAAAGTGTAAATTATAACACAGTTATTACAATTATCCCAAATGGTCAGTCATGTAATAATCTTTTAAACTGCTTTACGTTAAAGGTGGTTTTATTCTCATAAGTAAATTGACCATTTTTGTAATAGGCATTATTGAAGTTAAACAAGGAGGTAGTAATATTATTTTTAATGCAAAATAAATTTATGTATTTACTAATTTCAAACTGCAGTGACATAATTTCAGCTGACGCTAAATAACTCACTATTTTGTATGATTTAATTAATTTAATGGCTAGACTATCTTTGATAATTTGCTAACATTTTTTGAAATCTTTTAAGTTTAATCATATCTGCGTAAATTATGTTACTATGTAGTAGGCTTAATAAAATAACTTCCTTATATGAAATGATCCCTTTAGTATAAACCTTTCATCGTTAGAATGCTTCTCATTTTCATACTGTAACTGTTATGGTTTTGTTTGTTTATATTTTTTCCGTAATATTTATCAATTTACAATTATTTACTCCTCCACGTCCATCACGATTGCCTTTGTTAAAACATCATAGAATGCGTTCAGTAACGTCATTATTGGAGACTGATTCTGATTGGTAGTTATAAACGGATCTGCAAGCGCTCGTTTTAATAGAGCTCTTGTAAAACATTCCGATTTTTCTGTGTAATCGGAAAAATTATTTTTACAGTTCGTATTTGTTTCGAAATAAATGTATGAAAATAATTTTTGAAAGTCTTTTAATTACTTTATAGAAAATGTTCTCTTTATTTCATTAACTGCTGTAATTCATCGTTCTGCCGGCAGCGAAGGTGAGACTCATCAATCTCTCAATTATAAATAGACAGACTCCTTTTCGTTAACAAACAACGTTCAATCTCTGTCAAAATATTTTTAGTCGTGTTCTACGATATGCTCGGTCAGTGGTGAAAATACGGGCCTGCCGAGGTCTTACATCTCTATGCGGTCCTCGAATAGGACGAAGATAACTTCAAAGATATAAAGAAACACAATGTCCTAACTGATGGTTTATTAATATTATATAGATGTATATACGATCTGCTGAAAACGAGCTACATGTGAAACATGTAAAAATTCCTTCATGGTTCCTTTTTCAACTAAATCTTGCGTTTTCGAATTAAATATTATCATCGTCGCTATTTCCAGATTAATTATCATTTACTGTCAGATCTTTGTAATTTCCTGCACTCATTCATCCAGCTTAGGTCTCCTCTCTATTCCTGCTTTTTAGGATTCCGTATACATATAATGTACGGAATCCTTATAAGATGGTACACAAATGACAAAAATATCAAATAAAAATCAATAATTCACGAACGGCTTGACTTATAAACTTCAAATTTGGAACATAAATTACAATTAAAATTATCTTTAAAACGATCTATAACTTGAAGATGACCAATTACCCTGGGCGGCAAAAAACCCAAAAAACCGTCAAGAATATATAATATGGTACATAAAACGACCTCAAAAATCACTTAAAAAATCATAACTCGTCACTAGATAAACTTATAACGCTAAACTACAATGCAGGAGTACTTTCATAAAATCAAAAAATTACGTTACAAAAGTTATGTAAAGTTGCCCAAAAGTTCAAAAAACAGCAAAAAATGACGTGTCCCCCCCCCCTTAGCGCCGCGAGTATTGTAGTTAAAAATTTTGAATGGGGCTAAAAATACGCACATACCCGTATATTTCTCTAGTTTGGAACATCCGGATTTCCAACTTTAAAACTGGACCCTCGGGGCGACGAAAGCTCAAAAGTTTGTAAAAAAATATTTTTTTTTATAGGCATGCGATATATCGATGGAAAGATCGCTATTTGTCGGGAACGAAACCGAATTTCATTTCCTTAACTAAACTTTCAAAGTTGCCGTAAAGTTCAAAAAAGCGCGAAAAATGACGTGTCCCCCCCTAGCGCCGCGAATATTACCGATAAAAATTTTGAACACGGTTAAAAATATGCGCTTCCACGTATATTTCTCTAGTTTGAAACATCCGAGTTTCCAGCTTTAAAATTGGACCCTCGGGGCACCGAAAGCTCGAGATTTTGGAAAAAAATATTTTTTTTCTTGGGCTTGTGATATATCATTAGAAAGATCTCTAGTAGTCGGGAACGAAACCGAATTTCATTTTCTGAACCAAACTTTCAAAGATGAGATAAAGCTCAAAAAAGCTCAAAAAATTGCGCGTCCCCTAGCGCTGCGAGTATTATAGCTAAAAATTTAAAACATGGTTAAAAATATGTACTTCCACGTATATTTCTGTAATTTGGTGCGCCCGGGTCTCAAGCATTAAAAATAAAACTCCGGGGCTTCGAAAGCTCAAAATTTTGTAAAAAAATATTTTTTTTCCCGGTAATGTAATATATCGCTTGAAAGATCGCTATTTATCAGGAACAAAACCTTATATCATTTTCTTTACCAAAAAATTCAAAGTTGCCGTAAAGTTCAAAAAAGCGCGAAAAATGACGTGTCCCCCCCCCTAGCGCCGCGAATATTACCGATAAAAATTTTGAACACGGTTAAAAATATGCGCTTCCACGTATATTTCTCTAGTTTGAAACATCCGAGTTTCCAGCTTTAAAATTGGACCCTCGGGGCACCGAAAGCTCGAGATTTTGGAAAAAAATATTTTTTTTCTTGGGCTTGTGATATATCATTAGAAAGATCTCTAGTAGTCGGGAACGAAACCGAATTTCATTTTCTTAACCAAACTTTCAAAGTTGACGTAAAGTTCAAAAAAGCGTCAGCTCCAATTAGCGGCCCCCTTCTTGCGACGCGAGTATTACATCTATAAATTTGGAACATGGTAGAAAAAACGCGACTCTACGTATATTTCTCTGATTTAAGACAATCGGACCCCAACTTTAGACTGAGACCTGTGGGGCACCGAAAATTCAGAATTTTGAAAAAAAAATTTTTTTTGTTTAGGTTTGTGATATATCATTAGAAATATCGCTATTCGTCGGGAACGAAACCGTATTTCATTTTCTTAATTGAACTTTCAAAGTTTGCTGAAAAGTTCAAAAAATCGAGAGAATTGATTTGTGACGCGAGTATTATAGCTAAAAATTTTGAGGAAAGTAGTAAATATGGGCATCCATGTATATTTCTCTGGTTTGGAACATCTAAGTTTCCAATTTTAAAATTAGTGACTTGGGGCTCTGAAAGCTCGAAATTTTGTAAAAAAAAAATTTTTTTCAAGTGTATTATTATTGGAAGGAGCGCTATTTATTGGGAACGGACCCGTATTTCGTTTTCTTAACAAAACTGTTTGAAATTTACTAAAAGTTCATAAAATTCTGAAAAATGACGTGTAGTCCCGCTTGTAATTTATGTATTGGTTCAAGATTTTGAACAAGGTTAAAAAAATGTGCGTCCCTGTTTATTTATTTACTTTGGAACATCTAGGTTTCCATCTTAAAATTCAGAACCTTAAGCGCCGAAAGCTCGAAAGTTTCAAAAATAATTTTTTTTTTCCGGTCATGATCGATGGAAAGATCGTTATTTGTCGAGAACGAAACCATAAGTTATTTCCTTAACGAAACTTTCAAACCTTGATGTTCCAAACTTGAGAAATATATGTCGAAGCGCATATGTTTAACCCTGTTCAAAATTTTTAGCTGTAATACTCGCGGCGCTAGAGGGGAGGAACTGTTTGAAGTTTTTGGCAACTTTAAAAGTTTCTAAATACGGTTCGGAATTATGTTTAGACTCCCGTGCAACTGGCTTACGAATTTCGACTGTTACTGGTTGAATGTCGGATGGTAACATTATCTGTTGAAAGTTAATATCCGCACGAACGGATAATATTATTCCACCACGCGCACAACTAGCAAGCACCGGATTTGATTCGAGAACTTTATAGTTTTTTAGTTTTAAATGTTGGTTTTGTTTTAAGTGGGTTTTTTGAATGCACGAAATAAACAGGTTTGTTAATCGGTGTTATTTTTCTTTTGGCTTTATCGGAATACGAGATTGCAGCGGTTTTTAGAATTTGGTTCGGATTGTTATAATTTTCGTTAGTAGTGTTAGTACGAGGGATAAGAAACGAAACAGGATCGCAGGTTTTGGTTTGGTTATTTTCATTACGAGGTGTGTTAGTGTTGTTATGAACTGTAATGAAAGGAACGGACTCACCGCATCATTGTTTAGGTGGTACGTCCGCCTGATGAAAAACAGATGCGAGTAGTATTTCGATTTGTTAAACAATTTAACGACCTATGCTAGTAAATAAATAAAAAAAAAATATTTAATAATGGTCTAACATACGGAGAGAGTCGAAAGAAAATACCGAATTGTTAAAAAATCATCACAGTAGAACGACAGTCTTTTTCACATCGCGGAACTATATCGACCTTTTCTGGTAAAGTAACCAGTTCGTCTTGCAACCGAAAAAAGTTTAATAACAAAGTAACCAAATTGCCTCGAAATTCGGTTTTCCAATTAGTGACATTTACAAAATTCGTAAACTATAATTTCGATTACCGTGTCTCTCCCTCCCATTCGCCGAGAATCCAGGATGCAATCACCAACGTACACCAACCTGCCAGCAGGGAACACCAACATTCTAGCAGCCGCAGCAGAGTGATACGTAGCATCAATATTATTTCTAATTAATATTTTTTGCGTGTTTTCGTTTATATATTTATTAAATATCTTTGACGGTCGGCTATTCAAGAAAGATAGGTGTAGGAATTAACAAAATTACACATTTTAAAAAATCATAAAACCTTAATATTAGTATTATTAAATCTAAACCAATAATTTAAAAAAATAAATAAAAAAAGGATTTAATTAATTTTTTTTCATAACCGTTACATTTCACTTCAAATTAGTCTAAGTCTTCGATTCAAATTAGTATTTTGCTTTACTGTTTTAAATTATTATTAGAAAAGATCTCTGAAATTTATTAAGATATTAAATTAAAATAGTAAAATAAAAATAGAAATTTATTCAAACAAATTTTCTTACATACTAAATAATTATAGTTATTGTTAACTTTCATACGCAATCCTCAGCGCATGAAACCTCATGCTTGACTGAACTTGTTTCTTCTGGAACTCTGTCTTTTAATTTAAATAAATAACAATGAGGCCCTCTATATACTGACAAGACGTGTGAGATTTGAGAAAGCGCATTGAAATTTACATGCAATAACTTGTAGTTATTTGCTATTGGTTTACGTATCTACATTAAATATTTGTAAAAGTATCTTTTATACAATGATAATATCAGGAAATGGTAAGCATAGCGTAGTCTACAGTAAAGACTTTGCCCGGGTATAGTCTACAATAATTTTAGACTTGTTACCGCTTACAAGTAAACGAATTAAAATTATCTAATCGTTGACAGCGTTTAGCAATCCTAATGATGTAAGTTTTGCGTGAATACATTCTGAAATTATTTCAAAGCGCATTTAAAAGTGAACCGTCTTGTAATATGTTAGCACCGAATAATGTAAACTTCACGGTCGATCGCAAAACAATTACACTACAACATGATTTGCCATCTAGATTAGTAGCTGCCGATTAAAGGCACTTCGTTGATAAACTAAAGTAGGCCATTCACTGGCGAATATGCCGCGAACAAAATGCTCAGAAACATATTATTGCCCAACATGCTACAATGAACTTGGGTTATGCGTAAACATATGAACTTCTATTTTTTCCGGTATTGTCTTTGTTAACAAAACATGAGAAAAAAAAATACATTGGAAGTTATTATAGCGAATAATCGAAACTCTAACTAATTCGTTTATGCTCAATTTGCTTCTTCTCGGACTGGATTCAGCATTGGTGAGGCAGTAATAATATGTCGAGTCAGTGTAATTTTTGATGAATAAATAAACAGTGAAGTAGATTAAGTTTGTTTTTTTAAGCATTTAACCAACTCAGCTTACTTATTTTTTTTTATCCATTAACGTGCCATGTACTGCAACCCCTGGCAAAGCCACGATGGACGAGAGATTAGATTGTTTTGTGAAGGTTGCACTTATGGAGGGAAACGAATGGAAGTCTCGGGGTTTATGCATTGTCCTGTAGTGGATCCGGCGAAGATTTTAGCGCAACTAACGCGCATTAGTGAATGTGCTGTGGTCGCCCGACTTGAACGAAGTTTGATGCTGGAAGTCTAGCCAGATTGCGGACCATTTGTTATTTATAAAATCTGATAAATGAATCGCGATTTGTGGGATGAAAAAGCAGGGTGTAGCAGCGAGATCGACTAATTCGTTACTGTGCTTTGTATCATTTGTTGACCGAACACAGGAATAATAAACCGACCAGAAATAACATGATTTCGAATGTTGTTGCAAGAGATTCATTTTTTTATTAATAAATGTAAGAATGAAAGAGTGTGCTGTTATTCGGAAAATTTACAAATTTTTACCCATATAAATATTTCTTTCAAGTAATTTTAATTATTATAGATTTTAAGTTTTCACATACCATCCAGCATTGAAGTTAACGCCACTGTCATCAGCGACAAAATTTTTGATTAGTTCAAAAGTTGTATTATGGTCGCCATTCACAAACAGAACTGGCAAAGTGACGAGCAAACACACTTCAGCGAGTTGTCGCTGATGACAGTGTCGTTAACTTCGATGCTGAATGGTGTGTGAAGACTTAAAATCTATTATAATTAAAATTATTTGAGAGAAATATTTATATGGGTGAACATTTGTAAATTTTCTGAATAACAGCGCACTCTTTCATTTTTACATTTTTTAATAAAAAAGTTCAGTCAAGCATGAGGTTTCATGCGCTGAGGATTCCGTATGAAAGTTAACAATAACTATAATTATTTAGTATGTAAGAAAATTTGTTTGAATAAATTTCTATTTTTATTTTACTATTTTAATTTAATATCTTAATAAATTTCAAAGATCTTTTCTAATAATAATTTAAAACAGTAAAGCAAAATACTAATTTGAATCGAAGACTTAGATTAATTTGAAGTGCAATGTAACGGTTATGAAGAAAAATTAATTAAATCCTTTTTTTATTTATTTTTTTAAATTATTGGTTTAGATTTAATAATACTAATATTAAGGTTTTATGATTTTTTAAAATGTGTAATTTTGTTAATTCCTACACCTATCTTTCTTGAATAGCCGACCGTCAAAGATATTTAATAAATATATAAACGAAAACACGCAAAAAATATTAATTAGAAATAATATTGATGCTACGTATCACTCTGCTGCGGCTGCTAGAATGTTGGTGTTCCCTGCTGGCAGGTTGGTGTACGTTGGTGATTGCATCCTGGATTCTCGGCGAATGGGAGGGAGAGACACGGTAATCGAAATTATAGTTTACGAATTTTGTAAATGTCACTAATTGGAAAATCGAATTTCGAGGCAATTTGGTTACTTTGTTATTAAACTTTTTTCGGTTGCAAGACGAACTGGTTACTTTACCAAAAAAGGTCGATATAGTTCCGCGATGTGAAAAAGACTGTCGTTCTACTGTGATGATTTTTTAACAATTCGGTATTTTCTTTCGACTCTCTCCATATGTTAGACCATTATTAAATATTTTTTTTTTATTTATTTACTAACATAGGTCGTTAAATTGTTTAACAAATCGAAATACTATTCGCATCTGTTTTTCATCAGGCGGACGTACCACCTAAACAATGATGCGGTGAGTCCGTTCCTTTCATTACAGTTCATAACAACACTAACACACCTCGTAATGAAAATAACCAAACCAAAACCTGCGATCCTATTTCGTTTCTTATCCCTCGTACTAACACTACTAACGAAAATTATTTCAATCCGAACCAAATTCTAAAAACCGCTGCAATCTCGTATTCCGATAAAGCCAAAAGAAAAATAACACCGATTAACAAACCTGTTTATTTCGTGCATTCAAAAAACCCACTTAAAACAAAACCAACATTTAAAACTAAAAAACTATAAAGTTCTCGAATCAAATCCGGTGCTTGCTAGTTGTGCGCGTGGTGGAATAATATTATCCGTTCGTGCGGATATTAACTTTCAACAGATAATGTTACCATCCGACATTCAACCAGTAACAGTCGAAATTCGTAAGCCAGTTGCACGGGAGTCTCTAAACATAATTCCGAACCGTATTTAGAAACTTTTAAAGTTGCCAAAAACTTCAAACAGTTCATCCCCTCTAGCGCCGCGAGTATTACGGCTAAAAATTTTGAACAGGGTTAAACATATGCGCTTCGACATATATTTCTCAAGTTTGGAACATCAAGGTTTGAAAGTTTCGTTAAGGAAATAACTTATGGTTTCGTTCTCGACAAATAACGATCTTTCCATCGATCATGACCGGAAAAAAAAAATTATTTTTGAAACTTTCGAGCTTTCGGCGCTTAAGGTTCTGAATTTTAAGATGGAAACCTAGATGTTCCAAAGTAAATAAATAAACAGGGACTCACATTTTTTTAACCTTGTTCAAAATCTTGAACCAATACATAAATTACAAGCGGGGCTACACGTCATTTTTCAGAATTTTATGAACTTTTAGTAAATTTCAAACAGTTTTGTTAAGAAAACGAAATACGGGTCCGTTCCCAAAAAATAGCGCTCTTTCCAATAATAATACACTTGAAAAAATTTTTTTTTTTACAAAATTTCGAGCTTTCAGAGCCCCAAGTCACTAATTTTAAAATTGGAAACTTAGATGTTCCAAACCAGAGAAATATACATGGATGCCCATATTTACTACTTTCCTCAAAATTTTTAGCTATAATACTCGCGTCACAAATCAATTCTCTCGATTTTTTGAACTTCTCAGCAAACTTTGAAAGTTCAATTAAGAAAATGAAATACGGTTTCTTTCCCGACAGATAGCGATCCTTCAAACGGTATATAACATGCGTCAGAAAAATAAAAAATTTTCTTTAAAATTTCGAACTTTCGGCGCCTTAAGGGTCTAACTTTAAAACTGAAAATCCAAATGTTATAAACTCGAGAAATATAAGGGGATCAGCACGTTTTTAGCCGCGTTCAAAATTTTCAGCTGTAATATTCGTGGAGCTAGTGGAGAGACACATAATTATTTTTTTTTTTTCAACTTTTCAGAACTTTGAAAATTTCTTTAAAAAAATGAAATACGGTTTCGTTCCCGACGAATAGCGATATTTCTAATGATATATCACAAACCTAAACAAAAAAAATTTTTTTTCAAAATTTTGAATTTTCGGTGCCCCACAGGTCTCAGTCTAAAGTTGGGGTCCGATTGTCTTAAATCAGAGAAATATACGTAGAGTCGCGTTTTTTCTACCATGTTCCAAATTTATAGCTGTAATACTCGCGTCGCAAGAAGGGGGCCGCTAATTGGAGCTGACGCTTTTTTGAACTTTACGTCAACTTTGAAAGTTTGGTTAAGAAAATGAAATTCGGTTTCGTTCCCGACTACTAGAGATCTTTCTAATGATATATCACAAGCCCAAGAAAAAAAATATTTTTTTCCAAAATCTCGAGCTTTCGGTGCCCCGAGGGTCCAATTTTGACGCTGGAAACTCGGATGTTCCAAACTAGAGAAATATACGTGGAAGCGCATATTTTTAACCGTGTTCAAAATTTTTATCGGTAATATTCGCGGCGCTAGGGGGGGGGACACGTCATTTTTCGCGCTTTTTTGAACTTTACGGCAACTTTGAATTTTTTGGTAAAGAAAATGATATAAGGTTTTGTTCTTGATAAATAGCGATCTTTCAAACGATATATTACATTACCGGGAAAAAAAATATTTTTTTACAAAATTTTGAGCTTTCGACACCCCGGAGTTTTATTTTTAAAGCTTGAGACCCGGACGCACCAAATTACAGAAATATACGTGGAAGTACATATTTTTAACCATGTTTTAAATTTTTAGCTATAATACTCGCAGCGCTAGGGGACGCGCAATTTTTTGAGCTTTTTTGAGCTTTATCTCATCTTTGAAAGTTTGGTTCAGAAAATGAAATTCGGTTTCGTTTCCGACTACTAGAGATCTTTCTAATGGTATATCACAAGCCCAAGAAAAAAAATATTTTTTTCCAAAATCTCGAGCTTTCGGTGCCCCGAGGGTCCAATTTTGAAGCTGGAAACTCGGATGTTCCAAACTAGAGAAATATACGTGGAAGCGCATATTTTTAACCGTGTTCAAAATTTTTATCGGTAATATTCGCGGCGCTAGGGGGGGGGACACGTCATTTTTCGCGCTTTTTTGAACTTTACGGCAACTTTGAAAGTTTAGTTAAGGAAATGAAATTCGGTTTCGTTCCCGACAAATAGCGATCTTTCCATCGATATATCGCATGCCTATAAAAAAAAATATTTTTTTACAAAATTTTGAGCTTTCGTCGCCCCGAGGGTCCAGTTTTAAAGTTGGAAATCCGGATGTTCCAAACTAGAGAAATATACGGGTATGTGCGTATTTTTAGCCCCATTCAAAATTTTTAACTACAATACTCGCGGCGCTAAGGGGGGGGGGACACGTCATTTTTTGCTGTTTTTTGAACTTTTGGGCAACTTTACATAACTTTTGTAACGTAATTTTTTGATTTTATGAAAGTACTCCTGCATTGTAGTTTAGCGTTATAAGTTTATCTAGTGACGAGTTATGATTTTTTAAGTGATTTTTGAGGTCGTTTTATGTACCATATTATATATTCTTGACGGTTTTTTGGGTTTTTTGCCGCCCAGGGTAATCGGTCATCTTCAAGTTATAGATCGTTTTAAAGATAATTTTAATTGTAATTTATGTTCCAAATTTGAAGTTTATAAGTCAAGCCGTTCGTGAATTATTGATTTTTATTTGATATTTTTGTCATTTGTGTACCATCTTATAAGGATTTCGTACATTATATGTATACGGAATCCTAAAAAAGAAAGTTAAAGTACTGTAGATAAAAAGCGATTTGAAAGCGACTAATGCAAACTGAAAATAATCTAAATTCCTTATTAAAAAACGAATAGAAAAAATTTTTTTCTTTTTCTTCACTTTTTTCCGGGCTTAGAATTTATTTTTAACATTCTCTTTTTGCATCTTAAAAAGAAGCAGAAGTGTATTTAAAAAAATTAAGGAACAAAAAAATGAATGCGGATTTATTAAGTATAATTTAATAATCTAATCGTTTATTTTACCTTTTTTTAAGCCAGTTAGGCTGTAATTTCTAATTTTCGTTTGGGTTACAAAGAAAAACTGTTGCTTTAACTTGTAACACAATTTTTATAAAGAAATTAAAAATCACTTCGCTCTTTATTACAGTATAATTTACAAATAAATATATCTAATGATTAATACATAATTACAGTACTGATATAAAAGGATGATGTAAACTTAAATTTTTATATGATTATACCGAAAGATTGAACGTGTAGATGAAAATAAAAAGAAAAACATTGGAAGGAAACGAAGATTTAAGTAACATTAAAAAAAAACAAAAAACTATGTAAAACCAGCATTAGAGGCAGTGAATAAATTTCGAAATAAATAAACTGGAAAATATAGAAAAATCAAAGTCATGATTTTAGCCGAACGATAATGATAAAAAAGGAAAATGACAAACTAGAAAAAGGTCGACAAGCTTAAGCTTAGCGGGTCTAAATTTAAAATTGTAATTATACTTAAAAAAAAAAAAAAATGGATCAAGTTAACGTTAAAGTGGAAAAATTATCAAAAGTAAATCATGAAAAATATCAAGAAATTAAACAACTTAGTAATCAAGTGATTTAGAGCAATATACTAGACGAAGAAATACATAAGGAAGAAGGCGAAAATTTTTAAGAAAACAGTAATAAGATTGCGATAGAATGAATGCTAGATGGGATACTAGTAAAAACTGAAATAAACCAAGGTCAATTATTGCCAAAACCGGACATTTAAGAGCAGATCAATTTTTTTTGTTTTTTTTTTTTTTAGACGCAACACCCTGTACCGTATTTAACTGCTGTGGCTATTACAGTACCAGGATGCTCGGTACATTCTTAGAGACACCTACTAATTCTAATAAACTGTGTCACATGAAATTTCACTGGGGGAATTTTCAAGAACGTTAGTAACTCTTTTGTTATTCATAAAGGAGGCCGATGGAGTCAGAGTGCTGGCAGTCACATGGTATATGAGGAGTTGAAGGGGCAACACGTTGGCAAGAAAAAGGACAATTCATAGGGAATCGGGCTATCTGAAAAATAAAATCATGCGACAAAGATAAATAACCTGTGTGTAGGCGGTTAAGGGCACAGAAATCTCTGTGAGAAATGTTTTTTTCTGGCCGCCATCGTTCAACTGAGGGTTTGATTAGCCTTAAGAAAGTCTAACATGAGAATCAATGCGCTTTGATAAGGTGGAGGAAAGATATTATTAGGCAAGGAGCAGTATAATGCTGCTCGGGCGAATGTACCGACGCGTTCATTTCCAGGAATCCCAACATGGCTGGGCGTCCATAAAAAGGAAATGAAGCACTCCCTCTTAATAAATTTATATAATACCTGCTGGATTCGAATTTCCAAAAGATGTTTGGCGAGAGGATTAGAGATCGTTAATAGAGGCGCGGATGAAATAGGATACCAACAGGGCTTTCCGTGATTTAGGCTCTGCGAAAAGGAAATATTCCAAACAGAAAAATACTCCGTATATTTGAGCATCCAATGCCGAACAATTGTCATTCAGTCGAAGATTTCGAATCACATCGCAGGTTTAAAGGAACAGGCAGCTCTAAATAAAGAGTAGCCTCTGAGCTAGCTTTGACAGCATTTGTGAAGAAAATTAAATGACTGAGGTTTTTTAGAATTGTCGCTGCTGTTAATTGAACGATATTCGGATGCGGGGGTTTATTATATTTTATCGCGGAAAAAAACAATATTAATATTCAAAGGGGCCCACCGTGAGGTCACAGTGTTAGGTGCCCGATCGGAGAAGGAAATTACGCTTCAGAACAGATCAAGTATTAGAAAACAGCAAAACAAAAATACAGATCGAGAGATGGTAAGAAATGGTTCATCTGACCAATTGATTTACGAAAGTGCAACTGTCTGTAACGAAAAATTATTCTATAATGCAAAAAAAAAAAAAAATAGCAAAGAAACGAAATTATAATTACGTATAATTTCAAAGTGGTTACGTTTATGTAAAAAGAAAAGAACAGAAATCGAATAGAAGTACTCGTAATTACAGTGATATTATATCAGATAATTACTACAATGATGATTATTTTTATTATTATTATTAAATTTATAATTATGATGTGTTAAATGTTTATTAAGGATAAAATGAAAAACCACGAATAATGACAATAGAATATTCAAAATTAATTCAGTATGAAATAGCGTCTCAGCACCGAATTAAATGGTACTGTCCTGACACATTAACCTTTCTTAACTTAAATTTATCTTTTCATTTACTTTTTTATTGTTGTTTCAATTTTAATAGTTGACGCGTCCATTAATGGTTTTCTCGGTGAATTCGTTTTTGAAATTAACACTAAAGTAAATTTTTTTTTATAAATGACACATATCCATTATAGTACTAAAGTGATTCTGAATTCTTGTTTCGTGCACGACAATTTAAACAAGAACATTCACGATTAAAAAACGGTTTTCCTGAGTATGATAATAGACACAGGCCTCAAATCACAATAAATTGCGGCTTCATAGTATAAATCACGGTTGGTGTATGCGGCGATTTACTGAGCGTTCGGATTTGAAGTCGTAGATGGAGTTATTTTTTCGAGAAGTTTTGCACTAATTGTTTTCGTACACTACTATCTAGCAATGGCAATTACGGCACCGCGCACCAAAAAATCGCACGAATGCTCTTTTTAACTGCGCTATTTGCTATCGGTTTCGTTTTTCTAACCGTTTTTTCATCTCTTTTATTTTTTGTCTTCTATTAAACATGCTCTTGCTGCCAAGTCAATTTTTTTGCAATTACTTCTTTTTTTCCGTTTGATTCATTATTAGGCGAAATCGGAAGTTGTTACCAAAAAATTTTATGATTTAAAATAAAATTTGCCTAAAAACGATTTTTATGTGACAATTTTTATAAGGTGGCTTCCTCTTCATAAATTTCTTGCTCACAATATTAATCATATTTCCAGATAGTTCCAAATTACATTATGGAATGATATTTATTTCTCCCTTTTCTCCAATCCGAATTCCTTTTACCTTTCCGTCCAGCCATTACCTTCTCTGGCCATTTGACAAGTTATCTTTTTTTAGTCGTTCCCTGATCACTGCCATATGTCGCCTTCGTTTCGGTCATAGCTTTCTCCTTTCGTCACTTTTCCGTTTTTCCCTCTTCTCTTCTCCGACTTGTTCTTTTCACCCAGAAGATTCCTTTTTTCCGTGTGACATCAATCATGTTTTCTTCGAATGTTCCTCACTTTCTTCAGAATGTTCTCTCTTCTATTCTCAGTTTTTAGATCTTGGTCTTCCTATTCCATACAATGATTCTTATTTTCTCTCATTTCGATCCTTGTCAGTTGTTCCCATTCAAGCTTCTTTCATTCATTCTATCTCGCACCAGATTAAAATCTGATATGTTATGCTCCTTTCGAGCTATTATTTAGATTTCTTGGTTGATGTTGCTCTTCGTTAGCGTACTAAAAAACAAAAAACAAATAAAATTGTTTTTTTTAGACCGCCTACGAAGTTTTTGCTCTAAACATTTCGAAAAAAAAAAAAAATGTATTAAAAAGTGTTCGATAAAAGACAATTTAGAAATTTAGAGACATTAGAGTTATTTTTAAATATTAATACTTTTTTGAGTAGTCGGCATTAAATTCAAATTTCAATAATTACAAAAAACTGTATTAAATGATTACATAACAATTCGATTTCTAAAAGTTAAGTAACGAAAACATCAGAGATATTTGATTGTAATGTACTCATTAAATGATTTCCAAATAGAAGTTAAGTTGTGCAGTTTGAATTTGGCGCCGGCCCCAAAAAATATTAATGTCGTTTAAAACATAATCGTGATATTAATTATATCGAATTACCTTCGAATAATAAATAGCTTTTACTTTTTAGTGTACTGTTTCTTTCTTCTTCTTTTGATTTTTAGAGTTGAAGTGGACTTTTTCTCAAAAGAAAACGAATTTGAATTCACAAATTTCAGTGTAAATATCTTTGAGTGATATAATGCACATATATGTAACACATAATAATACGTCATATAATGAATTAATATAATTTTAACAAACGATCAACACAAAATAAATTTGTTTTCCATGAACATAAAATATCTTCTCAGTAAGCACTCATTGCAATGAAGTTACACGCACATTCATATATACGCACGCACATACATACACCAACATCCATGACACATACAGACGTACGTACTATGTGGCACAAGCGAATTAATATAAGTCATGTATTAAAATTGTTCATATATATATCGCTAATATATAGAAGTAGGTAGAACTGTGCACACTTTTAATCAATTCATTGAGTAGTAAAATAATTCCACCATCCGCTTAATTCATGTTTGTAGAAAACATGTCAGCCTTCGATTCGTTCTGTTATTTTTACCGCAGTCAAAAGGGGAGAATTCGTATATAGCTCTTCGTTCTTGCAAATGGTACATGCAATAATTGCAATTTTTCTAGCCGTTAATCTGGGAACTCGGAACCCCCACTTTTGAAAGTAAATTAAAATCATTCATATAGTATACCAGTCAATAAATTACATATAAATGACACGGCAGATGTTTTTCTTCTATTTTCTAATGTGGACATTCTGAACTCCTTAACTGTTGTTTATAATTGAATGGAAACATATCACCATAATGAAACTTAAATTGTAGCCACCTTAAGAAACGCTTTTGAACCCTTTCAACTAAATGTATGTGATTCTTATTAGAAGGATCCCCAAACAATATTTGCATATGCTAATTATGACCGCACATACGAGTAATAAACAACCAATAATGTATTTAAATTCTGAAAAAGTAAACAGCGACGAATAATAAATGATAATAAACGACTCGCTTTCAAAGTTATTTGTCGAATATGGTCATCAAACTTTAACTTTGAGTCGAGTAATACATCTAAATCTTTTACACTACTAATTTTCTTCAAAATGGTATCATTCATAAAATAATCATGTAATATAGGAGTTTTTCTTTTTGTAAATGAAATAGCATTATATTTATTAATATTAAAACTAATTCTATTATCATAGCTCCAATGAAGCGTAGATGTTAAATCATGCTGCAAATTTAAACAGTTATCCATTTTTGAGATGTTATGGTAAAGATCATCCGCATAAATAGCTATTTGTGATTTATTAACAACTTTCGCCACATCATTTATAAACAGCAAAAGGAGTAAAGTACCTAAATTGGAACCTTGAGGATCACCAGAGGTACATGAAAACACATGCGATTGACTACCCATGTAATTGAAAATTGCTCTCTGTCAGTAATATTCGATTTAAATAACTGAACTAACGGGTTGGGAAAGCCAAACTAATACTTTAACTTATTCAATAAAATACCATGGTCAACTGTATAAAAGGCCTTTTTCAAATCGGTATAAATAACATCAATTTGTTCACTTATGTAATGAATGAAGTTCATTAAACTAGTAGTGCTGGATTTATTTTCCATAAACCCGTATTGGTAAGGGCATACAAGATTTTTAACTATGTTATAAATTCTGGTATAAAGTATAGATTCAAATATTTTACACGGGACACTTAGTATTGAAATTGGTCGGTAGTTTGAGATGACATGTTTATTACCCGATTTATAAACAGGAGTAATTCTTGAAAGCTTTGCAGTATGTGGCAAAAGTACAGGTTGTAAGTGATAAATTATATATGTATTGCAATGGCCGAACTAAAAAATTAATACAACCTTTATATATGTACGGCGGAATACCATCTGGCCCAGCAGATCGTTCGGATTTTAACTTTTTAATAGATTGGTACAACTCACTCTCACCTGTTTCTGTAATATTAACAACATTGTTATTTAATAATGTTGTTTTCAAGTTAGATTGTGTGACACTAGGTTGAACGATAGTGAGAAATAATCTGCAAATTCGGAAGCTATTTCAGCAGCAACGTATACTTTTTTTACCAGAGTTGCTTATCGTGTGCGACCTCTCAATAAACTTAAATTTGAGTATATTAACATAATTCCAAAAACGATTTGGATGTTCTAATATCGAGCTTTCAGTAGCATTAATGTACGATCAATAAAAACTAATTCAATCATTTTCTTACTCAAACTTCTGAATTTTCTAAATTGAATATTGTTTTGCATTTCACCAGTGTGTTTAAAACGTTCTCTAAATTTTTTTTTTAATTTCCGTGGTGAACCAAGGAGGATATGACTTTAACCTAGATTTATATGTGGGAACTGATTTTTTAATTATTGCATTTGCAATTAAATTAAGTTCATTCACTGCCTGGTTAACATTAGAACACATAAATACAGATTCCCAATTGGTTTACTTAAAGGAATTGTATAATTTGTAAAAGTCTCCTTTGCCGAAATTATATATATATTATTGTTACGGTTATATTTAATATATTTTGCTTTATAGTAAATATTAAATTTTATGTTTAATGTGGGATGATATTTATCCATCGGTAGATTCGTCTGAAGTTACATCTAAATCCTCTATGTTACTAATAACTAAATGCAAGGTTTTTCCATAAATATTTTTGATGTTATTATACAATTTTAGATTGTTCGAATATAAGAACTCGTTTAAGTCGTGACGAAATATATTTGCTTGAGGTTGGACTTGATCTAGTCCTGTAATATTCAAATTGAGATCACCTAAAAGTAAAACTTTATTACTAATTAAAATACGATTATTCGTTAACGTATTATAAATATTCAAGTAATGCTGCCGATAAGTACGTGGACGAATATAATATAACCCAATGTAGCAAATATGGAACTCATTTCCAGTACTCAGTTTCAATCAAATATTCTCATCATTCTCCAACTCAACTATTCTTTCACAAAGTAAATGACGATTCACAGCCAATAATATTCCTCCTCCCTTACTCAACTGCGTACATTCCCTATTTCTATCCTTTCTAAAAATGATGAATCGGGAATCGAATAATTCACCATCAACAAAACCACCTTCTAACCAAGATTCTGTTATAGCAATTAAATCGTACTCATTTGTCAGCACATTTTCATAGAAATTCCTAACTTTCGATCGCAATCCCCTTGCATTTGGATAAAATATACTTAACAGTTTCTGTTCATGTACCATTGATTAAAGGAAAAAATGAAAAGGAAAAGAAAATAGGGAAAGGGGAAGAGAAAAGAAAAAAAAACGGAAACTGCATTATAATTTAACCGTCGGCAATGACTAATATTTATCAAAAACAAAAGGAATATGCTGAATAAACAGACATAACAAGTGAACAAGAATTCCCTGTCTTTCTTAAATAACGAGCATAATAAGATAGTATTAGGAATTAAACAAAATGCAACATAGAGGTTCGCATATGTTACACGTATCGCACAATATAAAAACGACCCTCTTCCATAGGTATATATATATATATATATATGATTAAATGAAAATTGAACATAGCTTCAACTATATATAAAAATACGCAAGTGTAGTTACACGAAGTTATTATTGACAAAATACATTCAGGTAGATACACACATCGCACACATAACAAATCACACATAGATGAATTGATAATTTTAACTGATAAATAGTAGCAAGTGTTTATAGATTCATGCATATACGCAAACAATAAACAAAAACGCATAGTTGATTCACAATAGTAGATGACATCGTACAGAGCATCTCTCAGGAATTAGATGAGCAGAGAATTATTATCGTAATCATCTAAACTGTTAACTGGTCGGTGTTTTCCATCTTCATCGATGTCATGAATTCGATCGTCCTTAGTCCACACATGATTACTACCTGATTACATAAACTTCTGATTATACCTGACTCTTGTAAGATCTTCTCTGATTAAAATATTTTCAATTTCTTTTTGTTCTCAAAAATTACTCGACGATAATTGTACGAGACAAGTTTTACCGTTTATCGGTCGCAGTTTAGCGCCATTTATCTCAAGTCTTTAAACACGGTGCGATCTATCAATTGCTTCCTTCGGAAATTTTAACTGAAATTTTTCCCTCACTAGTTCAGTTACTTCGTTATTTTCCGGTATACCATAAATTCGCAACGTATTTCCTATCGAATACTGTTCAAGTTCATCGAAACGTGAGTTATTGCTATTATTAATTCGATCTAAATTTTTATTAAATTCAGCGATGAAATTTTGCTACGTAATGTTAACCGCTTCAGTAATATTCTGCACTGGTTTCTCTTTCAATTTATCATCGGTAGCAAAATTTATACCGCTCTTTACCACGTTTTCAATGGACTCGGTCATTAACTGAGGACTACCTTCAGATTTCGTAATTGCAGGCTGAATATTTTTCTTAGCTTCAGCACGTGTTACTTTAAGTCCAGTAGACATTTCTCTTATTCTTTTTTCTTCCTTTTCGTTTTAACGTAAAATAGTATGAAAATTTAAAATATTCGCAAATATAAACTTCCCAAATAACGATACGGTATACGTTGTCAGCATAACTGTTAGTATAAACACAACAACATGCGTGTTATCAGTATCAAACGGATCGATACCTATTGGTACTAGGACAATTTTTTTCATAAACAAAAAAAGTGACCATTCAAAATTTTGCATGCATAAAAGAATTTAACTGACGAACATATGCCACGACCTTTCTTTAAGTCGGTAATCCATCCATTCGCACGCTCGATTTCGAGCGTCGTGACCCATTTTATTGCACTGCTGAAAGTCTACGCCATACTTCTCTGTTCTCGTTTTTGTGCATGAGTTCTTTGACTGTTGGGACACCGGTTATTCTTTTCAATTGGTCGATGAATCGCGTTGATGGTCGACCCCTTCGCCTCGAACCCTGTATTTTTCCCTGGATCACCACCTTTCCGGTACTCTTGGCACGAATAATCACGTGCCCAAAGAATTTTACCATTTTCTTATATATCATAGAAAGTATTATTTGGCTGGACTGAATATCTAACTCGTTAAGGATTGAAGCATTCGTTCTGTGACTCGTTCATGGGATTCTTAATATCCTTCTATAAGCAATAATTTCCATCGCTTCTAACTTTCTCGCGATGACACGTATTTAGTGTCCATGATTCGCACCCGTATAATGCAATAGGGAATATTAATTTTCTCAACGGGTATAATGCAACTTCCTTTCGAATGGTCTTTCCCCATATCTTTGTTAGTTTCGTTGTTGACAATTTTTTACCTTTCCTATTCGTCGCTTAATTTCTTGTTCCGAACCTCCCTTTTCAGCGAGATATGCTCCCAGGAATTTCGTACTATCTTCTCGTTCAATATCCAGTATTAGTTTTAACTTCGGGTGTATCATTTTGTCTCTGTCTATCATCGGAATGGAACACTTTTTTTTTTTTTATTTACCTTAGGGTCAGCCTCTCTAAGTCGATAATATGATAACTAAATGTTTGTCCGTGCCCGAGGTTAGTAGACGCGTTGCTTAATTTAAGCTTTTCGCTTTCCCAGAACGGAAATTAGACAGTTTTTTGTTTCTTTTTTAATGGATGTCCAATTAGATACACCACAATTCGAGCCTCAAGAGATAAAATATTTAAATAAACCACAAATTGTACAATAAACGTTCAAATGATCGTGATAGAACTAAAAAAAAAAAAAGTGATAATTATATCATCGTTGAATATGAAACCAATCAAAACAGTTTCTTTTTTTCACGCTAAACAAGTATAACAACCAGTGTCTGTACTTTGGTGACGTCACACTTTATTTTCTTCATAAACGATGTGCTTTTATATTGGTAACCGTTCTATTTGCAAATGAGGATCCATTCATGTATGTCAATATCTGTATTTTATAAATACAATGGAATCCATCTGTTATTATATACGAAAAATAATTACTAACGTACATCTAATTAGACCGGTACGGAAACGTAAAAGGCCCGCTAGATAACGTGCCGAAGGTACTAGAACCGTTGTTGCGTATTATCTAGACCACAGATATGTCCGTTGCAGTCAGCTGCTACATTTAGTAACAATAGAGCAGTTGCACATTTTGACAAGTTCCCGAGTAAAGCTAATCGTGCTTTACAAAGCAGTAGCCGCCCTAATTTCAGTTCCATAACAGTCGGAAAATTAAAATGAACATAGAAAAGTCAACGTTCGTAGCGTAATAATACACGGACAAGTAATTCCGCTGTAACACAGTTTGTGTCAGCCAATTAGCAGTTCAAACGATCAGAATGTTAACGATGATTATCAGAAGTATATAGAATGAACGATAAGACAATAAATGTTATTTTTTAATGAACTAACTAAAAGATTAATTAATAACAACGCCTAATTAACGAGCCGAATAAGCATGAAGAAAACTCGGTCTACTAGTATTTTCAGTTCGACAGATTAAGTAGCACATTCGAAGCGAACATTGCGCCACCATAAAAGATTTGGAACTGAAGGAGGGAAATATCAGTGACAAAACACACATGTTAACCGCATCGATTTCACGAATTTATTTCGGCCGTAAACGCGATATTAACCGCTACTGATGGGTGGGGAAAGCTCGAAGTTGTTGAATTATGGTTTGCACTTTCGTCAAGGCGAAAAAAATTATGTTATCAATTTTTAACTCGATTACTAACAAACGGAACCGCTGATCATTTTTCTGTTGTTATTCGAAATATGACTAAATTATTCCTTTCACACAAATCACATACACAGAATCGAGTCGGTATCGAAATTAATGCGATACTTGTCGTTTATTGTCGTAAAAATGTTGCGATAAAATTATATAGTAATATAAAAGTTTTTACAGTAGGAATTGTTTTGGAATGTTTTAAACTAAACTTTTTGACCTAAATGCACTTGCGCAAATCATATTCACATGATCTTCTATTAGATCAGTCGTATTCTCATTCTGAGAAATTTTCGATATTATTCGATTTCAGATCCCACCCCATTCTAGCGTTGATATTATAACAAATGTGCACCACATTACACGAGATTTTTTCGGCATCCGCTTAAAAACCAAAATACATTGCACTTATGTAATGAAATCTTCATCGGAACATCGTTAAGGAGTTTTTAACTTTCCGCTTTAAACAGAATAATCGGTTTTAAATCCCTTCGTTACGAAAATTTTAAGAACCAAACTAAAAACCCGTCAAATTTTTTGAAAATTCTGCAGACAAATCGACGATTCTATTTTCTATTTATATCCTCGATGCCTATTCGAATTTTATATAGATTGGCCAATTGTTTTCTTTAATTCGAATCACAATCGACTGTGCAGAATTTTCTTCAATAATGGTTTGCAGGTCGAAATATTCTGGATCCAAATATAAGACTGGGTCAGTCGTCCGCACACAGAGTAAACCGCAATATTATCTGATCACTTAATAATTCTCCTCTTCCTTTCTCTATCTGTACAAACGTTTTATGTTTAGTCTTCGACTTTTTCTGATATTATCAATCTTAAAAATAAACACGCTGTAAAGGTTTTACCCTCTCCAAAAATATTTAACTCTAGAATTCAAAATAAATAAATATCATTCTTTTTGCATCAAATTACGGGTGCTGAATCTCCTCTAGCCGATTTTTACTCAAAATACTTAAATTCAATACTTATCTCTTTGACTACACTCCTACGATGAACCACCTATCCTGTTGCACGTTCTTTTGTCCTCGCTAGAATCCTTCCTCTAACTCGTATTAACACCGCGCGTGGTACAACTACCTCTTTACCGTCTCCTAATACAATTTCTTCTACTACATTCAGTAAATTGCTTGCGAACATAACCTATGACACTGTTTAGAAAATTAATAAATATTTTAACTCTGCACATATCTCTAGCTAATGCTTTCGAAGCAAACCCAGGGACCATGTCAATTGGATACGTTTATAAAATTTACTATGTACAATAGTAGGCCTTAACGATTATTGTCTTATTCATAAAGCAGAACTGTATGTTGCATGCTGCAGTCTCCATGTATATTTACCAATAAGCTGCGCAGAGAAAAACGTAAATTGTTAGTAATTTATTCTTAGCATCGCGGAAATTTCAAACAAGAGAGATATCTCGACGGTTAAGTTTAATTACCCTCTGGAAAGCTCTTTCTTTCCAAATGTCAGATAATGCTTTGTGGGCGTCACACGGGTGTATCCTTAGGAATAAACAGATCGACTTGACCGCTACAGCGTTTCTTTAAGGGCTTCACCATTTTGTCAAATGAAGCCGTATTTCTATGAGCGCATGAAGGTGTTTAATGGATTAGTTAGTGGCACACGCAGCAGTTCTTTTTGAAAACTATAAAATCTCCAGCGGTTTCCTCCGTGTCACCCGTTTGCTTACACCACTGTCCCCCGTAATTGCATATTTCAAAGTACATCTGCTCTATTCGTATGCCGATTTTGTTTTGGTTCTTCCGAAGGCATCGAGTATTTACTAGAACCATGTTCAGCCTTCTCCACCTCTAATACACACTGACTTCTGTTCCCTCCAATATGTATATGTTTGTTATGCACCAACATTGTTTGAATGTACGTGAAGGTGTAATAGTACATTTTCCAGATTTATTCTGATTAATTGGCTTCATCATCGTCTTTCCAAACTTTTGCGATTAATTTTTTTATGACGTTACGAAAATCTGTATTCTTTTTTCTTACTTGAATTTCCGCTATGTTGTTCCGAGTATGTAGTTCTTCGCTTTCTTCCGTCTATATGTATAGGACGATTTAAATTCCGCCTGCAGCCAAGGATATCGAGTGAAGCATTTAGCCGGCGTGACATTCAGATGCATTTTTGATAAATGAACAAATTCATGAAATAAAGAAACTACGCATCACGCTTCGAGCTAAAAACTAAAACCTAATATCTCGATTAAAGAACGTAGTTAGAAAATTTGCACTTAACGTCACAGTTAACGGAACAAAAACAGGCTCCGTTATTGAAAACAGTGCATCATTAAGTGTACGTAGAGTACGTATTCTGTGTTCTTCTAAAGCACAAAGACGTATATTACTGACATCGGACCTACGTAATGGCACTGAGTTTATTGTTAGCGCCGAAAACGACGGTTAAAGTTAATTAAAAACTATACTCGATACTGTATTTATTCGCAGTCGCTTTAGCATTCAAATGCCACGCTATCGTTAGTTTTTATTCGGTCCATTAGTATGATTGAAATTTAATTTAGAGTAAAAAAAAAAAAGAAGTAAAAGAAGCTCGAAAATAAAACCGTGGAATAGAATAAAATTCCGCGTTGAACGAGAAATTAGTTTGTTGTAACGAACGAAAGTGAAATAAATAAACGGTTTAAACTAATTTTTAACCGGCTAATTAACGAATAAAATGCAAATGCGACCTAAATATGTAATAAAAATTCTCGTTAAAAATAAATTAACGACGATTAACGCCACTGAAAGGAAAAAGAGAATTTTTCAAAGCAGAAATTTAAGAACATAAAATAATCATTCTCTCAAATTAGACAATTAAATAAAAATTACCGAAATTCATATTCAAACTGTCATTATAAAACTGAACACACTTTCTTAATCAATAATAATGATACAGCCGTTACTTATCATCAGACATGGTTAATAACAACAACAGATCCAGTTTGGAATACCCGGAGTTTTCTCTTAAACTTTTCTTCTTTTTTGAATCCCGAAAATGGCAGTCTGCGTTATTTCAGCCTAGAACAGGTTCGGCTAGCTTTTTATGAGTTTCCAAGTTTTGCTTTTTTTTTTTTTTTTTGTTATTTTTATTTTACGTTTTTAAATAATATCTGTATATAAGGTAAACTTGTCTTTCGAAGGTGAAATAAACACTGAATCGTAAACAAAACCCCGCGAAATTAGTAATTTTCTCGTAAAATAATACATTAAGAAAACAATTTACTAGTAGACACCACGTTTAAAAAATTAATCTTAAAACTAAAATTGTAATCGTAAAACTTAACGCTTCCGATGATGTTAAGTGTTAGCTTTCCGAAACGTTAAGTTTTAAGGATTAATCTTTTAAACATGGAGTCTACGGTAAATTATTTTCCTAATTATACCCACCATGGGGAAATTTTAAATGTTTAAATAAGAAATTAATCATTTATAAGTCGACAGATTTCAATAACATCTTCTTTGAATGCATTGCCCTTGGCTCTGAGCACTCTGTTTTGTACTCTAAAATCTTAGCACTGGGTCTTCCTGTTCTTTATAATCCTTCCTTTGTCCTTTCCTTTCCATCTCCAGATATAATCCCTCTACTTCAATCTTTCCTAAGCCCTATTTCTAATCGTCTCTCTATTTAACCCTTTCCTTAATTTCTGTAGTTGTTGGGTCAAAGCCGCTGGCACGCCCAAAAGATAATATATAAAATAATATTATTATTTTATATTAAAAAAAAAAAAAAAAAAAAATGTCTTTTTATTTGTGCATCACTTAAAAAATGATATAATATGTATATATATATTTTTTTACAAGAAATTAGAACATTATTAAGCAATTCATTTATTATAATCAATTTCAAATACGAAGTAAAAAATTCATTTTAATAATAATAAAAGCTCCTCCGGGTGATACCACCGTGACGCGATGGAGGGGCTTGCGTGCATCGGGGAAATCAAGAGTTATGCGACAGTAGTATGTGTAACTATCGGAAGGAACACCCAAGCCCAGACAGGTCTTGATGGAGATGTCAGACAAAGCGTATCGCTACTTCAAATCCAGAAGCGTCGGATCCTCATGATAGGAGCGGTTTATATTCGTCAGCGTCTGATAACCCAAGTAAGGGGCGGCTGTGATGGTAATGTAGGGAAGCAGCCATAATAGCACTCAATACAAGCATGATGTACACACAGTAGAAGCGGTTGTATATCAGAAACTCCCAGATGGCTATTTTAATACAACCAGCTGAGATACTGCGATGGAGAAGGCAACGAGAAACCCTAATACATTAAAATTCTCTTGTATAGAGTGAGTGATTTATTTTGCAACACTAATTATAAGTATCTGCACTAAACACTAAAAACGTGTACCTGGTTATTATAATTTAATTTATAGGTATGCAAAAATGACTTACCAGAATTTACAGTAAGTGTTTAAAATGTCCACCTTTTTCTTGGATGCACATATGGACACGACTATAGACATTAGAAAACACATTTCGTAATGTTGCTGAAGTAATTGCATTGATTTCTTGGATAATCACGTCTTTAAGTTCTTGCATAGTATGGGGATTATCTACATAGACGAGGGCTTTAAGATAGCCCCAAAGAAAACAATCGGATGGTATCAAATCTGTTGATCGTGGCGGCCAGAGATTAGTCGATATTAAATGTCCTGGCATGAAAATTTAGCAGAGACATTGTCTGTGCACTTGTATGCGCACGCGCTCCGTCCTGTTGAAACCATATGAAACGTTCATCCAGTTCCAGCATTGCAATAAATTTCTGTATGATTTCCACATAGGTATTAATCATACTGTCAAAAAAGAATAGGCCTATAATTCGATGTCTGAAAATAGCGCACCGCACACTAGTCTTTCAACAATTCGCGTTATCGAGCTTTTATGAGGTATACGAAAGTTTCCGAATTCGTTTTTTAAATTCTCCTGAACACGTACGTACGATTTTTCACTAAAATAATGTTCAATAATAAACGCTCTTTCGGCATCTGAAAATACAGATTTTGACATATTTTTTTTTGGAAAAATTACGAATCAATATTAAAACACAGAAACACACGTCACTAAATAAGAAATCTACAAAATGTTTTGCAACTCGCCTAAACTAACAATGAATGGTTACCGCATCAACCAGTTTTATTATTAAGCTACGCATTTTTTTTTTTTTTTTTTTTTTTTTTTTTTATACGTCATACCAGCACAACTTGCTGCAAACAACGGCGATATTGTAGGAAGAGGAACTAATAATAATAAAATCTAATGACTCCAGCGAGACGTTAGGTTGTGAGAAGGGAAAAGGAGTAACACAATAAGATAAGAATGTTCAGAGGATCAATTATAGGAATGAACGCGTGCCGTGATTAAGAATAAGTACATGTTATTATGCAAGTAAATTAAAGTGAGGAATTAAGTGATCGGGAAAGCATCCCGACACCATTTCCTTCTAAGTCGCCTTGGAGGATTATCTGGAAGACTGTCCGTATGCATCCTACGGATGACAGGATTGCTGCTACACTCGAATTTGTCAAACAATCTTTTGTACTGTGCAATGTGTGCATCACTGACATATGGGACCCTGAGGTCATTATGTAACGTCAAATTGGACACGTAAGGTGGAGCAGACGTGATAGTGCGGAGTATCCTGGACTGCTGCTGTTGAATTCTTCGAAGATTGCTTTTACAAGTACTTCCATACAATTCAATTCCATAGCGCCAAATGGGAGCGATTGCAGTAAGGTAAATGATTCGTTTGGTAGTTAAGTTGAGAGCAGACTTCCGTCCCAAAAGCGGATGTAGCGACTTCGCGCGAGCAGCAATGGCTCATCTGATTTGTGCCACGTGTATTCGCCAAGTAAGTCTCCTGTCCAGGTACATGCCGAGATACCGTACCGAGTTGGTTTGGGGAATTTGAGCGTTGCCAATTTTCACCGCTGGACAGCTAATTTTCCTGTTTGTAAACACGACGTGTTGACACTTGTTGGGGTTAAACATTATGCGCCAGCTCTGTGCCCATTCAGCCAGCTTGTCTAGGTGGTTTTGTACAGCAACGTTCGCGTACGTGACCACTGAGTTGGATGCAAGAATGGCGATATCATCAGCATACGTTGCTAGGATCGTCTGATTACTGATCGGTATGTCTGCCGTGTAGATTGAATACAAAAGAGGTCCGATCAGACTACCCTGCGGAACTGACGATAGAATCATTCCTACTTTTGAAAGACAACCATTGATATTTACGACGAAAGTTCTGCTGTTCAAGTACGACTGAAGTAACGCGTGTAAATCAGAAGTGAGAAACTGCCTCAATTTACAAAGTAATCCAGGATGCCACACTTTATCGAAGGCTTGTGCAACATCCAGGAAAACTGCAGAGCATACCTCCTTCCCCTCCAGAGTTGACGAAATCGCATCTACCAACCGATGACACTGTTGCACTGTAGAATGTTTCCTGCGAAACCCGAATTGATGACTCGGTATAATACCGTGACTGGTTATAAGCGGCTGAATACGATTTAGGATTAATCTCTCTAACACCTTGGATAAGGAGCAGAGCAAGCTGATAGGTCTATAAGAGGAAACGTCCATTTTCGGCTTACCCTGCTTGGGGATCATTACTATTACTGACTTCTTCCATGCTTCAGGGAAGTATCCAGTTCGTAATATTCCATTGAATATGTAACACAACAGGGTAGCTGCCTTCGGTGGGATTCGTGAGATAATTTCGCCAGTGATGTTATCTGCTCCAGGGCTTTTCCGTAGCGGTGCCTTGCGCAGACATTCGAATACCTCTTTCGGCGTAAACATTTTTGATCTTCCTAACGTGCAGGGAACCTTTGACATACGTTGCATCAGTTCTGAGCGCTCAATGCGCATATCTGGATGCGGTGTGAAAACTGAGCTGAGGTGTTCTGCAAATGCGTTTGCCTTATCCTTATCGGTTTTGGCCCAACTGTTGTCTACTTTTATGTTGAATTGTTCCTTTTCGTACTGTAGCAATTTCTTCGTATTGTTCCACAAGGCTGCGGTATCAGTGTTCATTGCTAACAGATTCCTTTGAGTCGTTTCGTTCTTATACAGGCTGATTTTGGTTCTTAACGCATTTTGCAGAGTTGCATACTGTTTCTTTAACGATGGATAGCGACTGCGCTGCCACTTCTTCCTGGCTGCCCTGGTTTTTTTAATTAACTGTCTAATCTCGACCGGAATGAATCTGACTCGCCGTTTATCCGAGGTATAACTAGTCGAGTCATGGCAGGCGCGTACAATTAGATTGGTAAAATTTTTGACCGCTAGGTCTATGTCCTCTTTATTCTTTATTTTAATTCTTAAATTGATATTACTTTCGATTATGCTACAAAGGAGGTCCCAATTTGTGGACTTATTAACCAGTCCTTGTTGGGTGGGTATACACCTCGGGCGTACGTCTACGACGGCAACAACTGGAATATGATCTGAAGAGAGGTCATTAACAGTACTACATTCTCTGCTGTATCTTTGTAATCCACGGATGATAAAAAAAATCCAATATGTCTGGAAGTCTATTATCATGCGCAGGCCAGTACGTGGGCGTCATTGGTGAAAGGACGGCAAGTGAATTACTCCGTAGGCACCTATCAAGCTTCTTCCCAGCCCGATTAGTTAGCCTAGAACCCCACGCGAAGCTTTTCGCGTTATAGTCACCACCGCATATGAACTTATTTCCTAAGTTGTTAAAAAGACTGTTGAGCTCCACGTCTGGTATTGCGAATCCTCCGTGGCAGTAAATTTCCGCCACGGCGATTTCACCTGCGAATGTTTCTATGTTCACGGCAACGACCTGATAGGCATATGTGCTTCGGGAAAAATTTTCATATTGCTTATATCCACTTTTGACCAATATCATGGAACCACCGTGGGCCGTGCCATCAGGGTGGTGCGCAGTGTAAGCGTTATATCCATTTAGCTTAAAGCTGTGACTTCTTACGAGATGCGTTTCCACGATCAGTACAACGTCAACAGTATTAAGCTGAAGAAAAATCTCTAATTCTCCTTTCTTTGGAGCAATGCCATTGGCGTTCCATAGCATAATCACTAGTGACTGACGAGAGATGTTATTTATTTCATTTATCATTAAGATAGTAGTTTTTCAATAACCTTAGTTAATAAGGAGATTAATGGATTAATTACGCTTTTAAATTCGTTCAAAAATGCAGATAGCATTGAGGACATATCAGCATTGTTTCTGTTGCTGTTATTACTAGCAGTGGTAATACCATCGTCGGTGTAGCAATTTTTACTGTTACTCAGATGTCCTCTGCTGGATACATTATTTAGATCTAAATCTACGCGTTTAGCTTTAGCAACATTGGCATAAGTCCTATTATTATTTACTACACTAGAACAATTGTAATCCCCACTTGCGGCATTTTAGGTATTTATTTGAGTGCTAGCGTAAGTTGATCGTAAATTCTTATAAAATGTAGTCTGCTGCTTGTACACCGGACATCCCCTGTAGCTCGCCGGATGATTTCCGTCACATAGCGCACAGATTGCTGGCACATCGACGCCTTCAGTACATGTTTCAGTGTCGTGCTTGCCTGCACATTTTACACAACGAGGAGGAAGGTTACAGTAATTGGCCGTGTGACCAAACAGCTGACAGCGTCTACATGGTTTCAGCCTCGAGTCTTTTCTCGGTTCTTCCACCGCCACTACTGTATTCAATAAGCGCGTGATGTTGAAAATTTCGTCATTCTTTGGAGCAGGTATTAAGTCAATAAAAAACATTGGCAAGGGTTGCTTAGTATTTCCTTTGAGAATATTAGTGATCCGAGCTACCACAAAGCCTCTTGCCTCCAGCTCTGCTTTTAGTTCAGCTAGGTCAGTAGAACAGTGCAGGTTTCTTAACACTACCCTGAACAGTTTATCCTCCTCTAGAGAGTAAGTATAATATAAATAATTACTATCTTTCATAGCCCTTATAAGGGTACGATAACTTAGTGGGTTAGAAGGTTTTATTGTCACTCCCGACAGCGTGGATTTAAGTGAAAATTCTATATCAGGTATCTTTAGTAGGAATTCTCTGAAGTTGGTGATATTTTGCACGTTTTTTAACATAATTGGTGGCGGTGGTCTGGCTCTCTTGTTGGAGTTAACCTCGTTAGACGCAGGCTCCGGGTTATTAGGATTAATATTAGTGACTTCCATTTCAGCGTCATTGTTATTACTACTGCTATTACCGTTATTGTTATTGCTACTATTATTATTGATATCATCACTGTTTTCATTATCCAGAAATTGGAAAATATTACGTTTAGTGTTTACTGGTTTAGCGTTATAAGAAGCGACAGATTTTACACTCTTAGCTACATGCTTAGGAGTTAGCCAATTTTCATCGCTTTCACTGGTAGTTGAATAGGACAATTGTCTTTTTATGGAATAGCTACCGGTAGCAGTTTTCCGCAACTGTACCGGGGTAACCGGTCGGGGTGGGTTTTTTGTTTTCATCGTTTTTACCGTTGACGTTGACGGTAACGTTAGCCGAGGTGGCTGCAAACAGCCGCTCAGAGGCTTATCGCGCGGCATTGTTCCGCGCGACAGTGCCCCGAGTACTGCGACTTAATTGAGGAGCGCACTGAGTGTAGTACTTTGACGTCGAACCTAGGATGTTTATAAGTTCTTTAACTGGCTGCACTGTCGAGCAATTCGGACAGCGTGCCTTGGTAGCGGCGCAGTTACGCGGCGACGGTTACACGATCGGTTGTAAAGCGCGATGATAAGATAAGACAAACAATTAAGAACGGACTCACCGAGACAAACAGCATCAGCGGAGCGGCATTCACAAGTTTGCTTATCAGCACGAACGCGATAGAACACAACAATAATGCACAAGTTCTGAAATTGCAACGCAACTTCAGCTTTGCAAGATAAATCACCCACCCTATATATCATATGATAATACGAAAAAATAAAAATTTGATTTTGCCTGGCGATCTAACTAGTAACTTCAAGAGCAATTTGGTTCGTTGACGAAAGTGTGTTCTATCGCGTTCGTGTTGATAAAACCGTTTACTTATTTCAACGAATTCGTAGTACCTTTTTTTTTTTTTTTTTTTTTTTCTCTGTCTCTCTCTTTCCTTTCTTTTTCTTCTTTCTGATCGGTCGTCAAGTTTTCGGTGTTGCAGGTGGTTAACACCGCACATGGACGTGGACGAGGATGGGGGGAAAGATCCCCCCATCAAGTTAAGGGAAACAGGTAACAGTACGCTGTGCACCGAGGTAAGTAATTTTACAACTATTATTAGCGATGAAGACGGCGAAAGCAACATCTCGCAGACGGCTCAGTTAAGTAAGTCTAAAGAATCCGTAACTAGTGATAACAATAATGATAGCAACAGCAATCTTGATAAGACAAATAATGAAGCCGGTCATAACAATAGCACGAACAACTCGGCTCTTTCAGAACCTCGTAATTACATTTCTAACTTTTATCCTACTGATACAAATTCCACTCATAGCGATAAAGGTTTTAAAGTTTTTATTGAAAAAGCCTATCAACCCGACTCAATCAGACTAGCCATTAGTGCGTTAAAAATCGCCGAAATATTAAAAATAAATAATTTATGGAAAGATATTATTGAAATTAAGAAGGTAGGCCGGAATAGAGTTATTATTCAATTGTCGTCACCTCATTCCGCCAATAATTTAGTTTCTTGTTCTTGCTTTCTTACGAGCGGGTATAGAGCTTTTATTCCGGCACATCTGGTCTCACGATTTGGTGTTCTTAAGGGAGTGGATATCGAGTATTCCGTTGATCAAATCATGGAAATGATTGACTCCTACCCGTTTGTAGTTAATAACATTAAGCGATTAAATAGACGAGCTAATATCGAGGGCGAAATTAAATATTTCCCAAGTTCTTCTGTACTGATCTCGTTTGAAGGCCAGTCCTTACCATCACATGTTTTTTTATGGAACGTCAGGTTCCCTTGTGAACCATTTGTTCGACGTACGCGTCAGTGTTACCGATGTCTCCGATATGGTCACCTAGCCAGACAGTGCAAGAGCAATTCCAGGTGTCTGCGCTGCGGAGGAAAAGAACATTCGGAAGAAGCTTGTACTAGTGCATCTCCAATTTGTGTGCTTTGCAAAAATCAGCATAGAACCACCGATACTTCGTGTCCAGAAAGAAGAAGGCAAACTCAAATAAATGAACTTATGGCGTCACATAACCTCAGCTTTCAAGAGGCCTCATTAGAAATACCTTCTCTATATCGACAAGAAAATCTCTATTCCAATACTGTTAGAAGAAACCGTTTTTCTCTCTTATCTGAAGAAAATAATTTTCCGCCTATTTCGCAGAGTAATCACGAAAATGAATCTCATATTATCGCTTCATTTAAACCCAAACCGATAAGAAAGACTGGATACATTGATTCAAAGCAATTAATTCCTATCTCAGATTTCCGTCTCAAACGTACCGTATCGTTTGCGGCTTCTGACGAAGGGAAAAAAACAAATTATTCCAGTCCAAAAAAGTTAGATAGACAACCTAGTTCGTCCAAACTAACCAACAGCACAACTTTAACTAACAACGAGCCGAAACCAATTCAACCAATATTGAGAAGTAATACAAATAACATAAGCAAAAAGGGTTTGGATCCCAAAATCTCCAATGTGGTGAATTCTAAAGGGTTAAAGTCTCTTCCCAATAACAAAAAAACTGGTAAGGCTATTTCAGCCAACAATTAATTTTCCGATTTTATATTATATTTAATTATATATTTCTTTTAGTATATACTAACTTATTGTATACATTTAGCGGTTACATATTTATGTATATGTAGCAATATAGATATATAAACAGGGTAATTCGCGATCATTTTAAACTCACTCTTTTCGACATGATCCGGGTGTTACAGTGGAATGCACGCAGCATTTTTTCTAATAAAGGTGACCTAGAAATCTTTCTGTCTCAGGAGGATATTGATATTGTTCTACTTTCAGAAACTTGGCTATCCAAGAACAGATCTTTTAACATTCCCAATTATCACTGTTTTCGAGACGACAGAGAGGATGGCTACGGGGGTACGGCCATTTTAATTAAGTTCGGAATCAAGTACCAGGTGATTAATCTCGATTTATCAACTAGTAACAATAGTACCAAATCAAATGCAGTCAGCGTTCTTGTTACTATTGGTCAATTTTCCGGAATATTTATTTCGTACTACTCTCCCCCAAATCATTCTATAGACTCCTCAACATTCTTGGATGCGTTGGAGGGTTATAATAATATTCCCATTTTGGTGGGTGGAGATTTCAACGCTCTGAGTGTGTGCTGGAGTTGTGACCGTAATAATGCGAAAGGGGCAGCTGTACTTGACCTCATCATTAATTCAGATCTGTGCTTATTGAATGATGGTTCCAAAACCAAACTTGGAAATCCCCTTCATGTGAATAACCCTGTTGATTTAACCCTAGCATCATCCTCAATGGCGCTCGATTGTACATGGGAAGTTCTACTAACGTCTTTAGGGAGTGATCACTTTCCAATTATGATCACTATAAATACGAACAACCCAATATCATCTTATCGGCAGCCATATCAATCTGAAAATAATATACTGCGTTGGAAATTTATGGAAGAGAACTGGAATAAATTTCGCGAGTTAGTTGATCAAAATCTGGTAATAATTAATTCTGTGAGTAACTCCTTAGACAAATACTATACATTTTATGATGCTGTTCTTTCAGCGCTACAGTGCTCCATGCCTAAGGCATCCTTGTATAAAGGGAATAAACCTGCTGTTCCTTGGTGGAATGGAGAATGCGAGACTAAAGTTAAAGAACGAAACGATGCTTTGCGCACTTTTAGGGCAGTTGGCACAATGGGAGCTTATCTTACATATAGGAAAATTGCAGGGGAGACGCGAAAACTCCTCAAAAAAACCAAAAGGAACTCTTGGAGGGATTTTTGTAGGAAGTTTAACAGAAACACTCCTTTAAAAGAAGTTTGGAATCTAACTAAGCGTTTTAAAAATTCACATTCTCACGGTCGAGTGATTCAAAATGACAGTTGGTTTACTGACTTTTCAAACGCAGTTTCTCCCCCTTATGTTCCAATGAGGGAGGAGCTGGCCGGGGAAGGAAATACTGCACCTATGATATCTCATATTCTGCTCCGTCCAATTACGTATGAAGAGGTTTTTATTCCTTTAAACAAGAAACGAGATTCTTCCCCGGGTTTGGATGGTATTACTTACTCAGTTATACAGAATTTAAGTAATTACGCCAAAAATATACTATTAGAAATATATAACAATTTATTAGTGTCTGGTTTAATACCTTCTGACTGGTCGCGTTTTCTAGTCATTCCGATTCCCAAACCTGGTAAATCTCTCAACCAGGCGTCATCATTTCGACCGATTTCCTTGGCCTCCTGCTTTAGGAAAGTTTTCGAGGTTGTAATTAAGAACAGACTGATGTGGTGGATTGAGAGACAGAAGATACTTCCGGAGGGAATGTTTGGATTCCGCCCACATTTGGGTACCCAAGATTGTGTAGCATCATTCTTGGGGGATGTTTATTCTACTTTCCAAGAAAAAGGCTTCTTGGTGGCAACATTCCTTGATATTCAGGGGGCATTCGATAATGTTTCCATCCCCGTTCTTTTCAATCAATTAATAGCAGTTAATATTCCTTTTCCCATGGCTAAACTTTTGTGTAGTTTATTTTTATGTAGATCCCTCCATATTCTTAACCCCGTATCCAAACAGGTTGAAGTTCGCACAACTTATAAAGGTCTTGCCCAAGGTGCCGTTCTGAGTCCGCTTCTCTTTAATTTGTATATATTACCTCTCTTTAATATTCAAATACCAAATTTCTCCCGAATTTTGTCATACGCGGACGACTTCTTAATATATTCTAAACATAACTGCCTTATTAAATGTCTTCAGGCAAGTCAAACATCTATGGATATTTGCTTTAATTCCTTTGAGAAGATTCATTTTGAAATATCCCTTGCCAAATCCTCGGTATCCGTATTTTCACTTAGACCATTTGACTACGAACAAATACGTGTTCTAATTCAAAACCAATTCATTAAATTCACTAGGCATGTTAGGTATTTAGGATTGTTTTTAGATCCTAAACTAACATGGACTTTTCACATTCAAAAACTAGTTGAACTTGTAATTAAATCGTATAGCCCCTTAAAGGCTATAAGCAATTCATGGTGGGGAAGTGATCCGGTCATATTAAGCCAGCTATACAAAAGCTTTATTAGATCGAAATTGGATTATGGAGCGATTTTCTATGGATCGGCCTCAAAGTTCCAGCTTAGAAAGTTAGATTCATTACAGAATCTTGGCTTAAGATTAATCACGGGAAATGTCAGGTCGTCCCCTACCATCGGTCTACAAATGGAGACCAAAATTGCTCCTCTGAACATTAGAAGAAATTATTTAACAGATAAATTTGTACTTAAGTATTGTAATTACAAATATCCGCAGTTTATAAGTAAGATAATGCAGGTAAGTAGTGATTGGAGATTTGTTCCCCAGAAAATGCCGCTCTTGCTCAAAAGAACTAGGATGTATTATAGTTATAGTCCAGCTCTTGTGCCATCTTCTCCCTCCAATTATTTTAATTTCAGATACGACCTTAATCTTATCAAACTGGACATCAATATTAACACCTTTAAAAGCCAGAATTTGCATCTGTTACCTGGTAACATTGTGAACTCCGTTTTTCTAGGTATCGCGAAAGAATTATACCCCGGTTATCGGTTGATCTTTACCGATGGTGCCAAATTCCGTGGATTTAATGAAGGCGTAGGGGCCGGGTTTCTTATAGAAGGTATCACTGAGCAGAAATTTAAATTACCTCCAGAAGCTTCGATTTTCACGGCCGAGCTTCTTGCAATTGAAAAAGCGTTAGAGTTTGTGAAAAACGTGTTGCAGTCCAAGGGGGAGTTTGTAGTATTTTCGGACAGCCTTAGCTCTCTCTTGTTGCTTCAGAGAAGTAACTTTGAATGTAATTGCCATCCAATTATTTATGAAATTAAGGAAAAGTATTTTAATATTTCCGAACTTGGAGGAGTCATTAAATTCTGTTGGGTTCCGGGTCACTGTGGGGTACCACTTGGTGACCGTGTTGATTTAATCGCAAAAGAAGGTGTTAGATCAGGTATTAAGTTTCCATTTATCCCATCCTTCGATCTTCTAGATAAAGCCAAAAGAAATAATCATGCGGATTGGATAAGTCTTATTTGTAGAGAGCAAGGACCTGGTAAATATTTTCATATGGTCCAACCATCTTTGCCGTCCATACCTTGGTTTTACCGCATTAGTTTCCCAGTTAGTTTGACCCGTAGGTTTGTGACCGTTGTGTGTAGGCTCCGCTCCGGCCATTGCCGATTGGGTTTAAATTTTTCAAACACTGGGCACTGCACCGGTTGTAATATCTATTGTCGACAAAATTTTAGAGAAGACATTAACCACTTGTTATTTAATTGCACCCAGTTCGATGACGCGAGACTTGCGTTTTCTAAGGACCTCATGTCCTGTGGTGTTTATTCTCCATTGTGTGTTTTTCATCTTCTCTGTTCCAGTGATAAAATTTTATTTGTCCTTTTTAGGTTTATTGAAAGAAACAGGATTGTTGTTTGATTTTTTTTTTTTCTTTTTTTTCTTTTCTCTCCATTATTTTACTTATTTTTTTTCTTACATTATTGTAGTCTTTGTCCAGTGTGGCTGTGACTACCTCCTTTTTCTCATAATGCATTGTGAGCATTGCCCGGCAACTGTGGTCATAATGTGAGATAGAAATATTTATCTACTTATCTATTTTTTCTTTTGCTCCTTTTTCCAGAATGGAAAAATCTTGTTTGTTTCTGTTTTGTTTCATTGAGCATTGTGGGCACTGCCAGCAGTTGCGGCCATAATGTAGAATAAATGAAATTTCTCTTCCTGAATTTTCTATTATTAGTATTTTTTAATATCTAGTCGTGTCGTAGTTTGCTGGCCAAATGAACTGTTCTGTTCGGGCCAAATGAACTGTTCTGTTCGGGCCAAAAAAAAACAAAAAAAAACTAGTAACTGGCGCTATCAGTTTTACGGGGCTGATAGTGTGAAATGCGCGACCGAAACTAGGCGTCATGTAGAAACAAAAAAAAAAAAAAATCAGAAACTGAATGCGACAAAAACAAAAATCATATAGTGACATGGAATAGCAGAATCTTATTCGAAACCGGGAAAATTATTAATACGGTTTTAGAAATGGGAAGATTGAATATAGATGTATTGGGGATATATGAAACTTATTGGACTGGGAGTAAGAAAGTAAAGATAGAAACCATCTTCTATTATTTAGGTGGAAATGAAGAAAGGAATGAACACAGAAACGGTGTAGGGATATCAATCAAAAATTATGTTAAAAACTTTATAGCCCTCTCAGATAGATGCATTTTAATACGGATAGCAACTGAACCATTTGACATTAACATGGCAGATAAAGGAAATGAGGAGATCCAAAAAAATATTACGATCAGGTGAATCAAACTATGAAATCGTTCAAGAAGCAGAATATTACATTGGTGACGGGAGATTTCAATGCTGAAATTGGGGAAGAGCGTGTTGGTAACATAGTAGGGAATTATGGTTTAGAGCAAAGGAACGATGGAGGCGATAGGCTAATACAGTTCTAACAGGAACAAAATTTAGTGACCCGCAACACCACATGGTTTAAGTAACTGCCACGGCGGCTATATACATGCGGAGATCTCCGAAATATACAAAGCAAAACACAGAAATCAGATAGACTCTATACTCGTATTAATTAATACAAGATTCAGAAATGGAGTGAAAAATGTAAAAACCTATCCAAGGGCAGATATTGGCTCAGATCATAATCCGGTAATAGCTGATCTGAAACTTCATCTTAGATTAATGCAAAAAAGCAAAGTGACAAATAAAGATGTATCAGTAAACTGAAATGTAATGAGACAAGAAACTAATTTTTCATAAACCTTAATGAAAATATGCAAAATATCATATCCACGGGATCAATAGAGGAGAAACATGGCAAAAATTAACGGAAATTATGAAAAAAACAGCGGAAAAGTATTTATTATCAACGGTAATATAAACAAAAATAGACGACTGAAGAAATTTATCAACTGATAAGTAAACGAAGAAAATATAATAACACAATAGAATATGGAAGCGTAGACAAACAAGTAAGAGGTACGATTAGGGAAGAGAAGGAAAAGTGGATAAAGTAAAATCGTGTCAAGAAATTGAAGATCTCCAAAAGCAACACGACTCATTCCACTTGCATAAGAAAATAGAGGAATTTAAGCATACATATAAAAAGATAACACACGACATAATCAGTGAGGGAAATAATAAACTGATAATTGACCAACGAGAGCAAATTAAGAACATGGAAAGAGTATGTACAAAAACTGTTTGCAGATGACCGAGAACAAATGGGAGAACTCAAAGCAGATGCACAAAACCCTGCTATTATGAAAAATAAACTGCAAAAAGTGATTAAAGATGTAAATGTCGGCAAGGCAACTGGACCAGATGAAATTAATATAGAATTTTTCAAATATTTAAACGATGGGAATTTTAAAGGATTATTACAATTGTATAACGAGATTTACAGTACCGGGAAATCATTCCAACAGATTGGTTGATATTCACTTTTTGTTACAATTACAAACAGACCGAAAACCAACAGGTGCACGGAATATCGATTAATAGGCAAGTCATGCAGTAAAAATACTTTTAAAAATCATCTACGACTGAATATATTTGAAAAAAAAGCCGGCCAATTGCTAATACACAATTTGGTTTTAGAAACGGCTGTGGAACAAGGGAGGCATCGATACAAGTGCAAATTCAAAAATGTCTAGATCAACATCAATCAGTTTATGCGTGCTTCATTGATTTCAAAAAGACATTCGATAATGTTAAACATAATAAGCCTGTTAGACCTACTTACAAGAATACATTTAGATAACAACGATGTAAGAATAATTATGAATCTGTATTGGAATCAGTCGGCTTTAGTGAAAGTTAATCAACAGCTTACAGAAGAACTAGAAATTAGGAAAGGAGTCCGACAAGGATGTATTCTGTCACAGTAACTGTTTAATTTATATTCGGAGCAGATCTTCAACGAATCATTTTACTAGTATAAGAAAGGAATAACTCAAAATATGCGGATGATGCGGTGTTACTAGCAACAAGAATGTGGAAAACTTAAATACTTAGTAGACTTAAACGATGTGTGCCTCGAATACGGTATCAAAATAAACACTACAAAAACTAAAGTAATGATCATAAACAAGAGTGAAATAAAAACTTCAGAAGCAATAAAAGTAAACACAGAGCCAATGCAACTCGTGTAAATAGAATAAAATGTTTTTAGGATAATGTATTAACGCCAAATGGGACCCGGGGATTACAGTATAAAAACCCGGATTAAAGCTGCAAGAAGTATTTTCCAAAAACTACGGAACTTGCTATGTAACAGAGATCTACCATTAGAGTAACTAAGTGGCGAATAATTAAATGTTATGTGATGCCAGTGCTGATGTATGGGATAGAAACTTGGACGCTAAATATGGTATCGACAAACAGATTGCAAGCTTTCGAAATGGGGTTATACAGAAGGATATTAAAAACACTGTGAGTATCTACTAATAAAGAAGTATTGTAGAGAATGAAAAAAGATAGAGAATTGGTGGCTATGGTAAAACAAAGAAAAGCGGCATGTCGCATAATTAGAGGTAATAAATACGAGTTATTACGAGTAATCCTTCAAGGAAATACTGAAGGGAATCGGGGCAGAGGAAGAAGAAGAACTGACTGGATTAAAAATATACAGGAATGGTTAAATATTGGAGAAGTATCAAAAGTTTTAAGGATAACCGGAGAGCTCCTCCGTGGAGAAGGTACCTGAAGAAGAAGAAGAATGAAAACTTGACCGGAATTTTCTGGATTTCGTTCGTAAGTTTTAATAATAAAAATTGTTTTTTACGGTGTATTTATAGCTATTTTAAAAACATATTTTGCCTAAAAGTCGGAAACAATTTCTATCAAGACGGGTTTTAACAAAGCACCTGTGAGTTTTTATTACATCCTGAAATCATTTTGAGTGATATTCTCTTTAATTACTTTAAGTGTATCGTCTGTAGGAATTTTAATCGGTTGTTGTTTGTAAGAAATGCGAGATAACTTTTTGCTGTAGTTTGACCGAAATTTTACGTCATTAATTTTTTCTCTTATTCATAGTGTGTGAACTGACACGAAATATTATTATGAGCAAAAATGAAACGAACTAAAATTTCGACAGAAAATGAAAATGGCTTGAAAAAAAGCGAATATTTAAAATACAAGAGACGAACTATTATACAGTAGCCTCACCAGTTTACCACTGTTTACATCTCGAATTCGCTCAAATTCAAACTGTACGTAATGTTTAATGATTAAAAATTTAAACAATTAAATCGTACTTGAAATAATAAATGATTTTAACTAATTTTGAATTGTGAACAATTTTAAACACCTTCAAATATTAAACAATTTCAAATTGTTCTATGTGTGCCTAACCAAAAATCTATCTAACCAAACCTTTTTTGGTTTTTGCGTGTAAAGAGTTCTCATAGCAAAACCACCCTCTAACATTGTAACCCATCCGCAGGATGCACGTGTACCTCCTTACCGTAATTAATTTATAAATCTAACCAAATCTTATCGTTTCTGCGCGGAAAATATAGGGAAACTACATTGCTTTGAAATTTTAACTGCAATTAATTTTATATTGTAAACAATTTGAAATTTAAATTTTTTTAAAAATTGTGTAAAGCATTTTAAATTAAATTGTTCAAATGGAAAACAGAGAAATGAATTGAAGGGAAAAAACATAAAACAGAAAGCAATCCATAAAAATAAATTAATGCGGAATATAAAATTAAGTACATTTAATCAACTGCTAAAATGTGAGGTTACACGCCGTATCGAACAATTCGATTTTTTGTTTTTTTATACTTCCCTTGGGTTTGCTTACAGAGAGCATTAGCCCAGCAAAATGGAATAGATGCATGGAATAGAATAGAAATTATATTTTTATTTTGTCGACAACGGAATCAAGGAACAACCCTAGGACAGGAACAACTGAGAGAATAGTTAGAGAAAGAATATAAGAGGCGTTGAAAGGAGCAGGAAGACCAAGCTTTAAAAGTTGATAATAAAGCAACTCACGCTCGCGAGATAAACCAGAACACTCGGAGAACACGTGATTCGCATCACAAACATACGGAGAACCTTCAGGATCCAATGAACAAAAGAGAGGTGCAGCCAAGGAAAAACGATTTAAAGAAGAAGGAAGGAGACTATGCGAGAAACGGAGGTGAGATACTTTCGTAATTATGGACCGACGCAAACTGGGGAAATCATAGAACCAAGGATGACAAAGAAGGAACGGGGTTAATCAAGAGATAAAAGGAATTGGGATTAGCGAAAAGAGAAACAAACAGAGTGACAAAGTCTAAAATCGCAGGATTTAGTTGAAGAAGAATATTGTGTGCTGGAACCCTACTAATAAAATTTCCATTAGAAGCTGCAGCTTTAGCAAAAGAGGTCGACATCGATTTCAGCAGATATAACGATGGCAAAATAAGAAAAACGCAAAGAGCGGTCATACTCGATAAAATGGAAAAATAAGAACAGGTTAAAACGAAATTTAAAAAAACACAGACACACACACACACACACGAAAACGGAGAAAGGCTAAAACAGAACAAACAGAATTGAGATGAAAGACCGCCGGAACAACAGGTTATATTATATTATAATGCAAATGACCGGAGGAGGACAAAAGGTGGCGGAAGTGGGAGCCTTATGTTATCTATCACAATTGGCTTAGGTACGCGGTTTTAAAATTAATAATTAAACTTGAAATTAAATTATCGTCTTTTTTATTAGTAAATGATTTTTGGATGTCTTAGGCAATTTAAAATTTTTAAAGTAAAAAAGTAAATTTATCATTCAGTATAAATTTAATTACGTATTTGTAATAATTTTTTGAAAACCGACAATAAATAATTACACTAATCATTCTAAAATTGTATTCTATATTTTAAAATCAAGTTAAAATTATTACAATTAATTTTCAGAAATATATATCGCAGAATAGCGTGAAGTATTTTTAAACTATACAATATTTTACTTACTAAATTGCCCCCTAGATTATGGAGTAAAATATTTTACAACATAAAAAGTATTTATATTTTCAGTCAATTTTTCAATAAGATGTAAAATAAATGAATATAAAATAAACCAAAAAGTATCAACATCATACTTATTAATATGAACTAAGGAAGCCAAATCGAACTGCCTTGGCTTTTCGTAGGAGACTAGAAACAGATTGATGAACACTTTCTTAAGAAATTACGGCAAAATTTTTTGTTCAAATAAACTAAATATTGCGATAAAATTCAAATTTTATTATTACTGAAATTCATAATTACCTTATCAGCGGTACACAAACGTTTTCAATATGTTATATCCAAAATCTTATGATTTGAATTTTAAAATTTTTTTTTTAGTTTTAATTCCAGCATCATAAATATTTTATCAACACATCGAGTTGCATTTCTGATTAGTTTTTATCTCTGTTCCGAATGTTTTATTGAAAAATAAATTTAGAAATCAATACATCAAGTTGCATTTCTGACTAGTTTTTATCTCTGTTTTTTTTGTTTTTTTTTTTTTTTGTGAAAGCAACATCCTGTACCGTGTTTAACTGCTGTGGCTATTACAGTACGAAGATGCGCTGTTTGTTTTTATAGATATCTGATTATTCCGATAGTTCTGATAAATTGTGTTATGGATAAAATTGCATCGGGGGAATTCTCAAGAATGTTGGTGACTGTTTTGTTATTAATTGAAGGGGGCCGGTGAGGTGATAATGCTGGACAGTCGCATAGTATATGAGGAGTTGAGGGAGCAACATCTTGGCCACAGAAAGGACAATTCGTAGGAGAGGGGGTTCTTTGCAAAATAAAATTATGCGACATGGCCGTATGGCCTATGCGCAAGCGGCTAAGTGCACAGAAATCTCTGCGGGAAATGCTTTTTTCTGGCCACCATGGTTCCGGGTTTAATTAACCTCGAGAAAGTCTGACACGAGGATCTGTTCCGAATGTTTTATTGAAAAATAAATTTAGAAATCAATACATCGAGTCGCATTTCTGATTAGTTTTTATCTCTGTTCCGAATGTTTTATTGAAAAATAAATTTAGAAATTGGAACTATTTTAATTTTAACTTAACGATAAAAATCATGCTTTGCAAGAGCTTTGATAATTGTACCATCAGCAGCTATTATTTATGGAACATTCCAATTAACCAAAAATTTACGTCCGGGATTCTATAATTCACCTTAGACTGTAACCCCTAGAAATATACCCCTCTAGTAACTTAACGTCTGCTTGAGGGAAGGACCATCGACCCCAGTCCCTTCTTATTAGAACACTAGTCCCCCTCTCAATCCTAGCTTTTACGCTATACCATTCAGATAATCCGCTTCTACACTTTAAATTGTAGCCCAAGTATAATTTTCCGGTACCCGAAGTTAAATAGCCGATTTCCCCAAAGCATAGGTAACCGTTGTACTTGAACGTGCATTGTCATATATTCAGAGTCGATTGCACCACCGTCCGAACTCTACTAACACGCCATTGGCCGTTTCACTAGCGTTCATGGTTTTTTAATTTTTTTTTTTTCAGAGCTCCCCTTCTCGCATAACACCGCCACGACCGCTATCACCACCTCATGTTTTCTTTCTTTTTTTTTTTATTGGACTCGGTGTCAACACTGACCCAACTGTATGGATTTAGATCACCTACTCAGATTCTGAGGTGATCAGAAATAGAGAGTATAAAGGAAAGAAGGAAGTAAATAACGGCTAGAGATGGGAAGGAAAGGATAAAGGAAGCATTGAAAGGGATAGGAAGATCCAACGCCAAGAGTTCGGCGTATAGATGAGAGCACTCAGGAAAAAGAGCAGGGCATTCAAAAAGGATATGGTTGGGGTCGCATATAAAGGGAGGATTAGATTTCCTATTTATTGTAATTTTTTTTTCGAGTTCGGCCGAACCTCAACTCGCCATTGTTGAGAAGCCCTTCATCTATCACCACTACTATACACGACGATTCCAATCGTCACGATTGTATCGTGAAATAATTCTTTTAAATTATTCTTTATCAACGAACAATACATTATTCTTTTAATTATATTTTTATTTAATGTTTTTTTATTTTTTTTTTTTTTTAGCGCGTGGCTACAGCCGTCGAATAAAACGCATAAAGTCTCCGGTAAATTTTTAAAAGTTAGCATAAGTATACTATCCCACTATTAATATCACAGTTCCATTTTTCCTCTCTCCATATGTCTTTGAATTTCAAATGAGAACTATTCAAAATTAGTCTCTAAGTATACTATTTCGATACAAAAAAAAAAAAAAAAACTCATCGTACTCCTTTCAAATTTACCGATAGTACATAATCTTTTCTGTATCATCACTATTGCGAGGATTCTACGAAAGCAGTTTATCCGTTTTTACTCATATCGAAGTCCTCATTCTCTTTCCATACTACAGTGTGTTACCTAAGTTAGATTCTACGATAAACAAAATTAATCCAGCTGCACAATCGTGATACCAAAATTAATACCATGTCACCTCTTTTTCCCCCTCGCCGTACGTTGCAGAAAAGTCCTACGGTATGTTTTCAAAATTAGTCTAAGCATACTATTTAGATATCAAAAAATGATCGATACATCGTAGATTTTTGTCGATTATACATAATTTTTTCATATCATCACTATTGCAAGACACGGTCAGGTTTTTGCATGCATCGAAGTCTTCGTATCATTTCTCTCTCTCTCGTTGTAGGTCACCAAAATTCGGTCGGTACGATACATAATTGTTCGAAGTATATTTCCAAAAATAAATAATCGCACACACTTTCACTTTTAAAATTTCACTCTTTGATTTCTACTAATATTTTTAAAATTTTTCGACGCTTCCCTCTTTTCAGTTATCGAAATTAACCTACAAATTACGTGATTTTGACCTCAGCTATACGCAAGTCACCAGAAAGTGGCATGTTGATCACACACATTTTCCACCAACCATCGAAGAATTAATTTAACCGAAAATCAAAATGAACAATAAATTCTTTACCCATCATTTTTTGAATTACCGGTTTAGCGAATCCCGATTGAAAATTCCTCAAAAAAGTATGTCACAAAATTAACCTCTAATATAATTTTACTGTAGTAAAATTTTTGCGTTTGACGTTAATCTTCGGCATTTTCCATGTTTGTGAGTAATGAAATTTTTTACACCTTACGTTATTCATCTGACTAATTTTGTCGGTTTGCCGTGCCATTGTTAATCTTTTAATTCTACGCTAATTTTATAACTAAAAACCTTTTTCATGTGCAAACATCGTACGAATCAGTTTTCCAGCAACGTTTGACTCGAGCTCGATTCAAATCGCACTAGCGGCGTTTTGTTCGAGTGGAATTCAGTTTGAATTCGGCTACCACGCGTTGATTTAATCATTGTGCTGAATTAATGCCCACCAGTTGACAGAATGAAAAAAAAAAAGGGACACAGAAAGAATTGGAATTAGGAAATAGATGATTAATGTGGCCAAGCACTAGAGTTCCGTAAAAAACAACAGCGGGCCGTCGAGTTTACTCCAATCGTTCCAGCGATATTAAAAGAAACTGGCTATAACATCGAAAGCCGAAACGAAGGAATAAAATTAATAAAATTCTCTTTTTAAATGACTGCCGGAAATCCTTGCGAGGCGAACCGTTTGACGCCTATTTTCATATTAATTTCCACGTCGAATATTCTAATTTAAATGGTAGATGCTGAATGTCACGTAGCAAACCGAAAAGGGGTCGCATTTATCGACAAGCCATGCTAGCTGCTGGATTCAACTAGAACATCATTCGTAGACCAGACGATATTTTACGAAAAAAATTGTTTTAAAAGTAAACGTTAAATGAATGATACAAATATAGTACTTTGTTGAAAATATATTTTTTTTTTTTATAAAAATTTGCCTTTGTCGTTTAATTTTTATTTTCTTCAAACATATAAATACGGATAATTATTATTTTTACGAAAATAATTATGAAACAAAAATAATCATAAAATTATTTACATTTTAAATCCGACAAATCAAATATGTTTAAGCGAATAGGAACATAAAGTTTTGTATAAATTAATACACAAGTATCCCATAAAATGCTTTTTTGAAAAAGAATACCGACTTCAAGATTTACTATAAAAATTTAATAAAAACTCATTAAAAAGTTAAAAATAATTATTCAATAATGAAAATTTAATAAAAATTCCACAAAAAGGTAGAAAATAATTAATCGGTAAAAAATAATATATTTCACTTTTCAGTACAATATATATATACCTTAAAAGGTGGTATCATGGTTATTCTTAGCCAACATTAATACTGATTACAGTCGGAACGGAAATCACAAATTACCATAATAATTAAAAATCGTATTAAATATTTATTATGTTTCTAATGTAGAAAACGAGCGACTGTGTGTTACTTTATACTCATTTAATAGTTTTTAGATATTGCAATTTTAATTTGGTGTCAACGCTAAAAGTTAATTTTGTATAAGATTTATGTTAAGTTCTATCACTTCGAAATGTTTTTATTGAATATATTTTTTTTTTATACTTTTTACCGTGTTTTTATTAAAATTTTATAGTAAATTTTAAAGGTGGTAACTTTTCTTTTTTTTTTTTTTAAAAAAAAAAAAACATTTTATTTCACGATTTTTGACATAATACTTAAATTTGTTTTCTCGCTAAAAGCCAATTCGTTTTCCTTATTCCAATCTACGAAACTTATAATTCCGTTCATTCAATTTTTTGATAGCGAGAAACTAAAATAATGAACTGTAAAATTCTCGTTGACTGAAATATCCGTAGAAGAAAATTGGGAATACGCTGCAGTTGATGTTAGAAACGGCAAATGAAATGGTTCACTATATCCATGTTTCTTTTAATTTTATATCTAACGTTCTCATCGTTTTCAAAGATTAATGTGCAGTCTACTAACCTTCAGACGTCTGCAAGCAGTAAAACTTTCTCTTACAATTCTACTTTAACATCAATAAAATAAAGTAAATAAGTACCTTAATAAAGAAACAAAATTAATATTATATAATTTACTTTAATGAATTATTTAATACTAATTTTATTAAGATATTCATTTATTTTATTTTATAAATATTACCGAACAGGTACGAACTTATCTATATTTAACATCAATAACATCAATCACTAGCTCGATTAAATTAACGGTAGCGCACTTGTTATTGACAATTACAAAATTTCTTAAATTAGCTTCAGCTGATAGTAGAATTTAACCGCGTTCTAATAATTAGACAATTAATACCTAGAGAACTTTTCGTGTCAATTTTTAAACCTGTTTGTAACTAAATGTGCGCAACTTCGTACACTAATGAACAAAAAAAAAAAAAACTTCGTAAATTCAGCGATAATTATAAACTAAAATGTATTCCGGATGTTCCATAAAACAAAAAAGACGTTTCACCAAAACAACTTTATATGAAATGTAAATAAAAAAACAAAAAAACAAAAAGTAAAACGGTTAATAATTATTGTAAATTCGTTTTTACACGAGAAAAATTACTGGTGCTGTGGACTCATTAGGTTTTTCAAAATTAATGTTATAATTATCCGCTAACGCATAGGAAAGTAATTTAGGAAAGTTCTGCATTCTAAAAATTTTTCGTTTACGTAATGTTACTTCCGATTCAGCCGGAAAAAGAACTTTTGCTAGGAACTTTTTAAATAATTTATCGGACGTTTCAATTTAGTTAACTTTGAGGTTAACTTACGGAAAAATCGATTCAAAAATAAATGCCGCACACTCACGTTACAATTTAACATTCTGTTAAAAGTTGATTTCCTTTTTTTGTTGTTCAAACTGCACGCTCTAGAGTGTCAAAAATTTATTACCGCTACACTGAATGTGTAATGTGAAGCGGCGCAAAATAAAATGGATCGATTTAAACGTGATATCGTCAATCATCTTTGTCCTTTTCTTCACTATTCTTGTACCCGCCGCTTAGCCGTGGTATATTTTTATACCAGTTTTCCATTCGGTTTTCAGCACAGTGTAAAATACATCAGTTTTACCTTATTTCTAACTCCTTGAAAAATTGAAAGAATTTCCGATTAAGAAATGTGTAATTTTTTTTTGAAATCAGCGAAAAAAGTTACAGAAAATTACACGCAATTTATAAATAAAATGCTTCGACGAGTACGATATAGTCGTTAAAAAAGGATAAAAATCAACTAGTTTCGATTACGAAAGCATAATATTTCAAAACGTGTTCGGAAGAAAAAAAAGATTATTCCAAATAAACGACATTCAATATACAGCAGTAATATGAAAACTTAAAAACTAGACCTGGTTCGAAACAGAACTTTCCACCCGAATAATTAAACAATAAATAGTTTTGCATAAGATAAAAATGAATTAAAAAAGGCTATCGTTTGGTGTAACCGCCGATTTAAATAAAAATTCAGTTGTTCAAGTTCGAATTAACCGCGTGACCAATATTGTTATTTTGCGTCGACGGTTTTCTTATAATTCTTATATTGTTATTTCGTAAGCGACAATTATATCATTAAAACTGGCAAATTTCTGACAGGTTTTAAAAAATCCTATAAATAATTTTGTGCCCATAGCACGAACCGAATTAAGCGTATCATGTTGTTCCCTGATTTTCTCGTGACGCGTCTCTTAAGGAAGATCCGAAGGCACGTCGATTTACCAATATTCCTTTTTGATAATATTGCTACGGAATGCGGCAGGTTTCATAAAACAACCGTTCTATAATGCTTGCAGCTTATTTCGGATTTAAAATGTTGACTTTTCCATTAAAATAAGAAAAACCAATACTCCGAATTACCTGATCGGTGAAGATCAATATACCGCACCAGAGAGATACTTTACTAATCGCAAAAGTTCATTTAAATTTAGTCTTTCGCGAGAAATAATTATCACTTCGGTTATAAAAAAGTACTCATTCGTATTTTTAAAATGGCTTTATTTAATCCGTTATATACGACGATAATAAGCTACTGATATTAATAATAACAATAATTTACTTATTTTTTTAGATATATCAAATACGCAAAATTATTCGCTTTTGCTAATGATGTTGCGTTGTTAATTGAAAATTCCGATATAGATAAAGCGGAGGACTTACTGCAAAAAGATTTAAACTCTTCCGTAATTTGGGCGCATAGTCAAGGCTTTTCCATTAATACGGATAAATCTAAAATGATGTACATAAGAATACCGAAGAACCGTTACAGGACTTTTATCTCAAAAGTTCTAATCAAATGTGATAATTGTAGTCATGCGAATAACTCGAATTATTGCAGAGATGATTGTATGATGATACAAAATGTGCAGAAAATTAAATACTTAGGGGTAACGATTGATAGTAATGTAAGTTGGAAACATCATATTTTCGGACTAATAAAAAAGATCAGGCAATCTTTACCGGTGATTTACAGACTTAGGCCATTGTTACCTCCTAAAATTTTAAGACAATACTATAATGCGTTGATATCATCGAGATTATCCTACGCTATACAAGCACGGACGGGAGCTAATAAATCTGAACATAACGCTATTCATAAAAAAAGTTTAAAACATATGGCAAAAAAGGATTTAAGTCAAGGGAGGGGTAATATTAATTAGTGGAAGGAAATAGAAGAATTACCGGAGGTAATATATATTTATTTTATATGATTATAAGCTGCATACTTCCGACCTTAAGACCAAGAATATAGTGAAGATAACTAGAGCTTCGTCCAAAGTTGTATATATTAAGCCTAAGGGTATAAATAATTTTATTAATAAAACAAAGCACTCCGTACTAATTTACTTATTATGGAAAATTCTGATGCATATCACGAACATTAAGAATAAAAAAAAAAATTGCGCGCTAGAAATTAAAAATTGGCTACTGGGCAACTACAATGACTGCAATTGAAAAGACAGGTGGAAGGATTATGTAAGTGTTTCTTTTAACATTTTCTTTTGTTTTGTGGCTATTTTTGTTTTTCCTTTTGCTTTGTTTTGCCTATTTTTTGATTATGTGTTCTTCGGTTATTTTTTAGAGTTATTAAAATTAAAATAACATTTATTGTAATCAATTAATCCAAATAATTAAAACTGTCACAGAATAAAATTACTTTAATTTTAATAACTTTATTTATGTACAAAATAATGGTTTAGCTATATAGGCTCTCACCTTTGTCAGATATTTTAAGTGAAATCTTTTTACAAAATTTAGAGGAAGTATACATGGAAAATATAATACAAAAATACAGCATTAAATCGTATATTAGATATGTAGATGGATACATTACTAATATTTGACGAAAGTAATAATAATTACCGATGATTTAAATAAAATTCACAAAAATATTCATTATACTATGGAAAAAGAAGACAATAACAAAATAATTTTTTTAGATATAACAATAATAAAATCAAAGGATAGATTAACATATAAGATATGGAAAACAAACCACCACCGAATCACCCAAACCAACATAAATATTTTTATTTCATCGCTGCAATAAACAGATTATTAACTACACCTATGAATCTAGATGAAAAACAAATAGAAATTAATATATTAAAGATTTTGGAAAGAAATAATGGTTTTGACAAACAAATAATAGATAAATTAATTCACAAAATAAAATCTAAATCAAAATATATACAAAAATTAAAAATCAATAATGCTACTAACAATAAAGGGTGGATAACATTCACATGTATAAACAATAATATATATATATATATATATATATAAATTAACCAATTTATTTAAAAAACAAGGATTACATGTAGCATTCAAAACTAAAAATAATTTAAGAAATATAATGAACACTTTAAATTTAAAAAATAATAATATTTATGAAAATAGTGGTATGTACAAACTAAATTGAACTGATCGTGAAAAATCATATATTGGTCAAACAGGGAGAAAAATTAAATGTAGATTAAAAAAACATATAAAATCATTTAATAATAATGAAATATAAAAATCTACATATGCTGAACATTTGATTAGAAATAAACATAAACCTAATCCATTAGAAAATATGTAACTGTTTTAGCTACTTACGGCAAAGGGAATTTTATGAATATTGCAGAAAATTATTATATTAATAAATATAAAAATAATATTTTAAGCGATCAATTAGCCAATAATAATAACCCATTTTTTAATATAAAAATTTAATTTTAGGTTGTTTTATTTTATTTTATTTTAATATTTTGTATTGAGCATTGTTAATTTCACACTATCGATTTTTATACCTTCTATATTTTTGTTCCACCTATATGTTTTCTATATATACACATGTAATCCTTATATTCGTCGCAGTGTATTTTGAGTTGTATTTGATTTAGTTAATTTTAGCTGATGATAGGTTATACCCGGAAACGTTTCTAAATAAGTTATTTATTTAATTTATTGTTATAAATTATTTTTACCCTTATGCTTGTTATTGAAGTTGGTTATTTTATTATACAGTTTATAACGGACAGGTATGTTTTCACCTACATTTAAAGAAGCAGTAATCAAATTTAGAACGGATAATGAATTTGTAGGCAAATAAGAAGAAGAGGGCCGCCTCCCCATTTTGCGGGAAAAAGGGCTTTCAGCAGATTCAGACTTTTAAGAGTCGAAGTGGAGAAAAAATTAATATGCTCGTAGAAGGACAAACGATTGTTAAGGAAAACACCGAGAAAGCAGAAGAAATATTTCCGAGGGATAAGTATAGAGTTTAAAGAAACGTAGATTAATGCGCGATTATACGGTCGAAAGGAAAAGGAAATACAAGCAGATTTTGTAGGGCAGATAGATAGGTGTAATGAGGAAGGAGATTGTTCTAGGATAATAAAAGACGAATTTACTTTCTCATTCGCATTTGCAATATCATCGGAAGTGGAGAAGAGCAGTACATCGTTTGCAAAGAATGAGAATTCATGGAAGAGGAAGCGTAGTGACAGTGTAAATATTGAAAAGAGTAGGACTTAGACAGAAACCTCGGGGAAGACCACGAAAGACAGTTCTCTTAGTCTCGAAAAGTAGAGAGGAGAAATGAATAGAGCGATTCAACATGAGATTGCAAATGAGAGAGCAAAACTGCAATGGAATGTTGACTGCTATCATTTTATCTCGAAGAGTGGAAAGGTGAACATTATCAAAAGCGGTAGTAACATCCTCAAAAGTAGCCAGCAAAATCAGTGTCACCAGTGTGTTCCCGATCCTCTCGTAATTGATTCGATTTTATCCGGTATGGGACGAATTCAAACCACTTTGTTTTTTTTTTTGTTTTTTGTTTCTTTTTCTAGATGATTCACTCGATTTTATATAATGAAATAATTATACCTGTTCTATACATTGACAGTTCTCCACGGTCTGAAACTACGTTTCTATTTCGTAAGAGTGATAGGTAAAAGTGAACCGAATGCTACAAAAAAACAAGGATAATTCAGTGCTGGTTCCAATTGTCCTAAAATGCATTTTGATAAAAACTAAATTCGTACGCGCTAGGAAAGAAAAATTATTTAATCTTCATAAGTACACCGAATAAGTTAATTTTTACTCATTTGCTTTTGTGTAAGTTTTTGTCATTTTTATTTTTCTGAAAGCATTTTTATATTCTCTCTCAAAGTGTACATTAATTGAAGCAGCTACCGGAAGGGTTCATCACATTTGCACACATTATTCTAATTTGAAGAATACGTTTAATTAAAGTATATTAATCGCGTACAGACAATGCAATAATACCGTAGAGGAACTGAAACATTACAGAACCGAAAATATGAGAATCCGAAAGCGATTTTAAAGTTAAATTTCATTATAAAGCAACTCTTACTGTAATGCTCACCTTTGAAATTAAACAATTTCTAACTATCGACAAGAATTAATTCGTAAGTTCTTCGCATTGGCGGCGAATTATTTTCGTTTTTATTCAACCGAAAACCGAAAAATGTCGGCTGAAGACGACCGTATTATGGCCAAAGCTTCATTTGTAAAAAGACGACATAATTGCACGATTGTCTACAATTTAATTTAATAGCTTACCCTCAGAATTTAAGTACGTCATGATCGAAATAAGTGCGACTACTCGAGTATATCTTAACGGACCCCGCCGAAATTAGATTTCATTTCGAAATTGAATTCTTTTACTTGTAGCGACGCCACTATAAATTTACCCCGAACCCTTTTAATACTCGGCAATTATTTCGTTTACGTGATGAATGAAAGACATTTTGCCGTTATTTTGTACCGCAGTTTTAAACGATGTACGAATTTTATTGCCTCGACTCGTAAATGAAGAACACGTTTAAATTGTGTATTTTTTGTTATCTCATGGTAAACATCGATAGTGTTGCCGTATTTACACCAACACCGATAGAAAAATGGTTTTTCACCGTACCGTAGATGCTTATAATCCTACTCATGTGCAGCACCGTTGTTCAAATACAACTGATTATTTGCTTATTTATTAATCATTGTCGAATCGATTAAATTTTAATCCATAGGTGGGGAAACTAAACAGACCTTTTTCGGTTTCCTGCCGTTAGTAAAAGACAAATTCAACGATAAAAAAAAAAAAAACAAAAAAAAAACGAAGGAATATCGCACGATGTTGAGAAAATAACAAAAATTGTGCACTTTCTGAAATTTGGTTGTAAAAACCAGACTGTTAAGAAATTAATTTAGCATTCAGATCGAATCAAAGAATGAATGTCAACTTGTTGCTATCTGCAAAGGTGGAACGATGAAAATTTAAGAAATGCCGAATGCGCTAAACCGGAGAGAACAGACAGAAAAATCGATTTTTGAAACATACTACGTACTAGAGCGTGGCACTTGCAATTTATTTCGAACGTTTTTCACATAAAGAATAAATATAGTTCCCACTGTTTTTCTCGTATAAAGAGGAGAAATATTAGCGTGACACATAATTTTGCGATGACCTCAAAAAACCAAAATCACGAAATCGCATTACGTCCTCTAGACAGGATCGCCGCAGGAAAATTCGCGAAAGCTTTTTGCTAACTTATCGGCCCGTCAGTTTCTACAATACGAATTTTTCCATGTTTCCCATTGGTCGTTGAAATTATACTTAATGTTTATTATTATTGTATAAAGGAAATAATACATATCTTGAAACACTAGTACTTGTATATATGTTCTATAAAGCAAGCTGTAAGTTTTGTAATGTTAAGTGCATGTTAATTATCATTGTATATAAATACTTATTAGGAAAGCAATAATATGCCGCATTCAATACTATGTAAAAATTCCCGCTTCATTATAATATAATGTATATACAATACCTAGACATTTTCTAGGCAATTGAATAAAAAAATTTAACACTTTTTATTCAATGATGTTACCGGGCGCGGTATGTTTAATTTAGCATTTCTCACAATACTAAACATTGTGTAATGAAATGTTATCGAAAGAATAAAAACATACTGACTTCGAGATTTACTTGACCACTTATCAGACTGCAGCGTTTGCTATAGAATGGTTTCATCAACGAAGAATAATCTTCGATTGAAATTCGAAGAATTGTCGTTGTAATGGAAATTATTTTTTTCTGTTGTGAAATAATTACAAAAAAAAGTCTATACTCAAGACTTCATTGTTCCTAGAAAAATTAGCAATAGCTTACTACCCCTTCGAAAAATCTAAAGCGTGAACAAATATCTCGCCAATATCATTCTACGATCTCCCATTTTATTTTGAATTAATTCAGCGCAAATGAAAACACAACCATCCCGAAAAATTCGCTACATTACTTCGTCCATTAATAATTTTATTCTTATATTCCAATTCATGGCACACCAAATAGCCGTACGTACACCTATCTCAAATCTCAGGTGCCATAACATAGCGCGTTGGCGCAACCTATTCGTACATCTCAGCTATACCGATATCGATTATGTACACTGGGCAATTGTTTATATGCAACGCAGGTGTACACACGCAAGACTACATTCGCAACTGATTGGTAATCGTTTGATTTATATCGGCATATACAAGTGCAGTCCGTCACCGGTGTGGGTCTGCTGTGTACTGACCTAGCGCGCATATTATACGTGGTGGTTTGCCATTGCCTTCCACACGTGATTATTAGTAGAGTATTTATTTATTTATTTAATTCTTGTAATAAGTTTGTCGTCGCTCGGGATCGAACCCGTGACCGCCATATCGGAAGTCAAGCGCTCTAGCAACTAGGCTATCGCGACGACTATAAAACAACCCAAATTTCGTTTCTGAGCACATGAAAATGTCTTAAAAAGGACGATCGTGCAAAACTGTGGAAATATTGTAGAAAATAAAATCAATTTTGGTATTTCTAATTTTATTTTTTTAAATCATTTGTCCATGAGAGAAAGTGTGACTCCGTATTATTTCATACATTTTAATTATTATTATTTTTTTTTAAAGTCATGTTTGATAGCAAGAAATCATTCCAAAACTGCAGTAAGTTATTGAAACGATTTCACAGACTTCAGTTTAAAAATTCCCCATTTATGACTCTGAAATTAAATCCGCTGCTCTAAAATAAAAACCCAGACAATACAGACGTTTTGAAAACCAAAATTCGAGATGTATCTGATCAGCGAAGTATTTTATATCATTGTTCTGTTTGTATAATCGATACAGAATTTTTAAAACCCTTCCAACTTAAATGTTGTGCTCCATGCGTCATTACTGGTGGCAATTTTTAATCTACGGTTATTGTTTTCTCTGGTCAGAATTTCGAGCGATTCGATTGTAATGATCTAGACGACCCTGAAACTCTGGCTAAGCTTCTAATGGAAACGCTAAACTGATTATGGGACAGTTGAAAAAAATGACACGAAATGATCGATTAAATTGCTTTTATTTGATTTTTATTGAACGGATCTTCGTTTTATTATTGTATAAGAAATTTCGAATGAACGAAAATAATACGACATACAAATGACACGGCTAGAAAAGTTCAAGAAAATATAATGCTGATGCGTGAAACAATTGCAAAGGAGAAATTAAATGTATTATCACAAAAAAAGGAAAAGAAGACTAGAGTAATTCTTTACCCGGACTAGAGACTGGACTGTTCTCTTTACTACGCAAAAATAAAAAAAATAAAACTATACCGAAAAAAAAAAAAAACCTAAGCGCTTCCAGACGGCCTACATGTTACCGTAACAACCGTCGGCAGATCGAGCGCGAATTTGATCAGATGGTACGAAAGAAGCCTCTTTAAATAATTTGCATTCTTATGAGCCGGAAAATTGAAAAAAAAAAAAAAGACAGGAGCGAAAAGACCTATACGTAGACTTACTTAAATTAAAGGCCGCCTTGCAGTCCTCATTCCACCATAACGAGGAGAGGACGTTCTGGGTTTCTTATAAGGAGTTGATCGGACAGGAGGAGACGAGTAAGTTAAGATAGAAGAAATTGGTTCAAGAAAGAAGTCCGTATTGGGAAAATGTAATATAAAAGTAATAACAAAAACTGACTGGAAACAAGATTTATTAGATGAATAATTAAAAATTATTCTATAAATAACTTAAATATGAAGTACTACATTTGGGAAAATACGTTTAAATTAAGGGAATATGGGCCAGTCCACTTTAGAGAGGGTCCATTTGGGAGAGTCACGAGGCTCAAAAAAGTTAGAAGAAAGAAAATCATCAAAAGAAATAATGATAGGAATATGATCAGTGCCAAAGGTACCTTCGAGAGCTGACGATGAACATTTAAGACCAAAATTAGGATCGGTGAATGATAGATGGATGGAGCTGAGAGACGAAGCATTTTAAACACAGGTGATAGAGCCATCGCCAAGTAGGATTAAATTATTTTATAGGATAATGTTTTACAGAATCATTGCTATTGTAAAGCGTTCCAATTACCGTCCATAGTAAAAGGAGAAGGAAAGGAATCAAGAAAGGATTGAAAAGGGAAGCTACGTAAACTATAGTTAGGAGGAATGTACGCTGAAATAAATTTAAATGGTTTAGAGGAGTTATTAGAAGTGGAAATGTAAACAAGATTCGGATCGAACGTATTAAATGAAATAGGGGGATAAATATATCGTGAGTTATAAAATGGATATAATTTCTGATTAGAATAGCTAAACCGCCGCATCCATCACTACAATTGAAGCTAATTAAATAAACGCCTCGTATGTTCAGAGGAATCTTTTAAACAAGTTTCCGAAAGTAGCGTAATATTTATATTATATAAATCCAGCAAGCCATCAAGAGAATTTTTATTCGTCCTAAGGTTGCGATTATAGTATTCTAAATTGACAAGACATAATAAGGAGAGACGAGAAATATGGAAAACGGAAAAAGAACCAAAAGAAACCAGAAATAAGCTGGCAGGATGATGAAATAAAAACGGAAGCCAAGCAGAACGTGTATATGAACGAGGGACCTTAAAGACTATAATGAACCCAGTGCAGTCCAACCTAACATTAATCCGATTAACGAGGAAGCAAAGAGGAAAAAATAGGATAAGCAGAGAGTTTACAGTGGGATGTTTAATATGTACTTTATTTATGTGAATTATAAAAGATTTGCTTTTATTTGTGCTGCTGTCCTCAATCACTCTATATACTAGTGAACTGTGATACATTTCAGTTCCCAAGGCTCAAATAAATCATTGCATATGGCCCGCGGCATGCTATCAACCAACCTAGCTAAAGGCAGCAAAGCCAACAGAAGCACTGTACAAAATACAATACCAAATGGCAATAAGGAACACGTAAAAATACGAAGAAAATACAGAGAAAGATGTAAAAACCATTTGAGACCAAAGCAACAGATACTGTTACCAGTCAAATATAAATAATTTCTATAACCATTTTTAAAAATAATTACAGATGAAGAAGGGAAAGGGAAAAGAAAGAAAGTTAACGGAAAGAATGAGGGCGACGGCGAATTAAAACACGTGAACAAAAGAGAAATATCATGGGAAAGAAAAGAAAACATATGAGAAATACCAGAAACAAAACGAAACAAAAGTGAAATTGGAGGAAGTACCGATTGACAGAGTTACCACGACTGTACAACTTGACATAGCGCTGATATTACGTCATCAAAATTAGGGATTCCGAATTTACTAGGGGACGATAATAGCGCGAGAACTAAGTCATTTTCAACAGTAAGGGGAAATGTTGTTGGCGGAGACCGTTAATGAAAGGAGATTTTTCAGTATAGATTGTTTAGAAGAAGAAGGAGTGTCAGGAGAAGGTTTACAGTGATGATCAGAAGTTACGGAACGGAAACCTTTGGAGCCAGCATTAATGATCAGATTGGCATAATATTTATTGAAGGGATTATGAGATTTAGGTTGAGAATGGTGTTTTGGGGCGGGAAGCCTGATTTATGAAGAAGAAGAGCTGCTGGAATGATCCTGACGCTTTCTTTTTGAAGTGTCGGAAGTTTGAAATATCAGCGAAGATGAAAGTCGGAGAAACTAATTTACCCCGATTGATATAGCTTCGTAGTAGAAATGGTTTTCTACGCTCGTGATTTTATATATCTTCTCTTGCTTTATAAATACTAGACAAGAAAGTTCGAGAGTAGAGTGATTTCCGCCGCAATGAACACAATGGAACCTGAAACGGTGATTTTTTGGACTAATATATTCGGAAGAAGGATGAATGAGCGGATAGGTTTGCTGCGGCATGATGAACTGAAATGGCCGAATCGAAGGCTGTTGCAGCACAATTTACGTAATCACCGGTTCTACTTTAACGCGATAAGTTCATAGAAATTAATGAAGGACAATTTAATTTCTACAACCGGAATTGGCGCAAAAGAATTTTCGGAGACGCGTTTGTGTAATCTCCGGATACTGGAGATTGACATCTGAGAAGTGCTGTTTGAAAGTAATTCCTCGATGAACAGATCGGTCGGGGCATCGCGAACTATACCGGAATGAAATAGTCAGCGGAATGAAGGAACGTATTTTCAGTTCTTTGTGAATATTTTTGAGAGTAAAAACAGCTAAGGTGGAGGAAAATTTAAGTTTAATCAAGTTTTTACCTGAGCGACTAAAATTGTCGATATACCGTTTTGTAGAACACCTTAGCCAATGACATCGGATGAAGTTGAGCTATATTTTTATTTTCTAAATGTTCCTCTAAAACATCGGTGTTCCCCTGAATATTGTTCGGAAATAATGAAAATTGAGCTGGTTTATTTCGTGCTCCGTCGGGTTTGGATAAAATCGATGAAGTACAGTGAGTGGCGATTTCGTTCATTTCGACTGAATTATCGTCAGTTTTTATCGGACGAACGTTATTGTTTGGAGCTGCAACGTTACTAAGAGAGATATTGGAAGACGACTGAGAACCGGGTTGCTGTTGAGATTTACTACGTTTGCTCGACATTTTAGACTGAGCAGTGCTGGACGCGATTTTGGAATTCGATTGAGAAGAATTTTCAGACGTGTCAGGCATTACGGCAAAGTAAAATGAGCTAAGTAATACAAACGACGACGATACAAATAATCAAGAGATGATAATAATAATAATAATAATAATAATAATAATAATAATAATAATAATAATACTGCTGCTGAGCAACAATAATAAAAGTTAGAAATGTTGAACAAGGTTAAAAATATGCGCATACCCATATATTTCTCTAGTTCGGAGAAACCGGAAGGATTCCAACTTTAAAATTAGGCCCTTGCGTCACGGAAAGTTTGAAATTATTGAAAAAAATATTTTTTTCCCCGGCTTGTGATATATTGATGCGAAGATCGCGCTATTTGTCAGGATCGAAAATGCATTTCATTTTCTTATCGGCACTTCCGAAGTTTGTAAAAAGTTCAAAAAAGTGCGAAAAATTACGTATCTTTACCTCTTTGCAGCGTGAAAAGTCAGATTTCTTTGTTCCGAATTTAGTATTATGCAAATGTAAATTATAATTATCTTTCAAGTTAACGGACAGAATCCTCAGCGCATGAAACATCATGCTTGACTGGACTTGTTTAATGTTACTTTTGCGTTTTGTTTAATACCTTGAGTAATCGCTCTCTCCAAGCGTATATAAGAGAACTTTGCTATAAACTTTTTTCCGTCACACTGTCGTAAAATAAAAACTAATTTTGATTTTTAAATTATCCCTTCGTAATATGTCGGTTTTGTAGTGAATTACCGCATATTTATTTTAAAAAGTATAAAAAAATGGAAGTGTTTTAAAAAGACTTTTCCGAAGTTTGCACTGAGAAAATGTAAAGAACGAAAAAACAAAAGAAATTTAAAAAACGGCTCAGTAAGACATAAAAAGAAAAACGAAAATGAATGGGAAAGACAAATTAGTAAAGGGAACACACCAAACAGTCGTGAAAGAAACAATAAAAATTCGTAAATGAAAACGAACGAACAAATAATAAAACATTAATATTATAGTGCGATATGAAATAACTGCGGTCGCAGATAACCGAGATAATGAATACTTAATAACCGAACGCTGAAACAATAAAACTTCGAACTAACATGAAGTGCTGAATAGTAAAAAGAACAATTTAACCAGCAACAATATGAATAAAGTACCCCTTCAGAATTCAATGATCACGTAATCCAAGTTGCAATATTGGAACGCTTTTATTTATAATAGTTTTAGTTATTTTCTATTTCATAGCCTGCTGATCAAAACTGTATAAAATGAAATGATAGACGGAAGGAAAGAGAACACATTCCCACCTCCAGTTCGAACATCAAAGGAAAACAAATTTTGTTCGCGATTTTAACAACGAGTTCTTTTATATACATATGTAGTTTTTTCTGTGCAACAAGTAGCAATGTTTTCAACTTCCGCTAACTGTATTCAACTTTAGTCCTCGCAATTTATATATTGCATATTTTATTCCATCTTGTACGAAGTAATTTATTTATTATTTAAGCTCCTTGTTCGGTTCCTAGGTGAACTGTACGGTTTACGTGCTTTCAAATATTTGCGAAGATGGTTCACTTATTTCATTTATTTTCATGTTTTATTTTTATTATAGTCAAGAAATCTGAAATAGTCTTCCTAATTTTAGCTTGCTAATTATTCTAAAAAGTATTAGTCGGAAAAAGCACTTAAGGAATATCAATTATAATCATAAAATTAAAATATTTAACGATATTCTGAAAAGAATAGCTGATTCGAAATCAGCCAGGAAAAAAGAAACATTAATTTGGTATTGCGGTAGTTGTCAAATGTTCATATTTAGTTTCTTGCGAAAATAATAACAAAGAAGAGGAAGAACGAAAAAAAAAACGGTAAAAATATTAAACCTATAATACAGGTAAAAGTTATAAATTTAGAAAAGCTAAATTACTTTGTTCGAAAGTTTATCTGATAGGCAGCTTGATTTTGGCAAATTGATCATCGTCATGAGAAAAGTCTCTTTCTACCCGCATCGAAAATAGCAAAGTATGTTGTATTTTATGAATATTCTTTAATGGCTGAATAATTTCGCGGCACATCGAAAGCGCCGTTTTGATCACTAAAAAAGCGCAAAATGTCTAATTCCGCTTGTGCGCGATTTGATAATTCTCATCAAGAGTGATAACTTTTTTTAACTATCGTACTGGTCATAGAGTTAAAAATTAATTTCACCATGCGGGGCTGCCGGTGGTTAGACATCGAGCCGAGCGCGGTACTCAGTTAAAATTAAATAAATATCTAACAAATACACAAAAAGAAACAGATATAAATAATGCGACAATTAAATTTTTTACGGCATACCCTGAATAAGTCGACTAGAGCAAAAGAAGAAAAGTAACAATTTAATCAAAACAACTAGCATGAAAACATGGTACCCGTTCTGGCACGGTGATCAAATTAGCCATCTTGAACAGAAACTCTACGGCGAAGAACAGTTAATTCCTTCCGTTCACAGCTGTACTATCTCAAGAATGTGACGTTTTACACAACTCTATGCTCTGAACATAAGTAAACACAATGCTAACATTCGACAGCCACCCACGCTGACATATCTACACGGTCCCTACGCCCCCGGAGCTCTGGTATTGCGATCACACTACAAGAAATTTAAGTTTTATCCGAGTAACGCCAAACGCTTCCGCCGACAGCATCTCGATCAGGAAAAAAATACAATCCTAGAGATCGAAATCAAATGGAATATAATCAAAAATTAATTTCTAAATTACAATATTACTGGAAAATTGAGCGCATAGTACCGAATCTGTATTAGCGTATGTGCGTGTGGGTGTGTGTATACATATATAAAAATTAGCCCGCATAAGGTTGTTTGCCTCTAGAGTAATTTCTCTCCTTAGTAATTGCTCAACTATAACATGCTGTCCAATCATAAATTCAAGAAGAGGCTACATGATAATAATAATAATAATAATAATAATAATAATAATAATAATAACGTAAAAATGAAAGAGTTAGTAATACATAACATTTGGTAATATAAAGAAGCTGTATCTATGTATAAAGAAGAGTTGTAAGATGTAAACTGAAGAAATTTCTAGCGTAAATAAGTTGAAAAGAAAATGAACTAAAAAATAATAAATAAAGCGCGATTAAAATTTTTTTTTTTTTATTAATAAAAGTGTATTGAAATCTTAAACTACTGTTTAAATAATCAATATATATGTATGACCAATTAGCTTAAACATGTATAGAATATTAGAGTGCATTAACTAATTTCTATTATTTATTTACATAATAAAATCGTTCGGCGTTAATCGCTTAAGACGTCTTAGATTTGATGATGTGTCAGGCAGCTGGATTGCTTCAACATTCACATGTTGATGGAACCGATTTTTGTGATTGATGGCAAACTCAGATCTTCATTTCTTCGATACCATTCTGCATTGGTAATTGCACGTGTGACTTTGTTCTGACTACGCTGAATGACCATTCGGTTAGCAGGTTTCGCACATCCCCAAAATTTCGATTAGGTCCAGATGGGTTTGATAATTGACTGGTAAAGTAAGTAGTCGTTTACTGTAGAAGTCCGGTTGCGAATTTTTCCCTAACAGCCACCACATTTGACGAAATTTGAGTCGGATTCGTTCCGCTCTCCGCTTCACATGATGCTTCCATGTTAGACGGGCATCAAGATGTAGTCCTATATATTTAGCTGAATTCTGCTGCAGAATCTGCTAATTATTGACATAAACACTATATTGTGGATTAACTTTAGAGCGTATGTAACGTGAATGGATTTATGCTCGTTGAGTTTTATTCTACATTTCTTCGTCCATATCGAAAGTTGTCTAAAGCTGTTTGCAGGTTACTATTCGCTTCAACTTGTGAATCACTCACAGACAGTATTGTAGTATCATCAGCAAACATCGCTGTAGTGATGTCACTTATTATTGGAATGTCAGCCATGTACAAGAGGTACAAAATAGGTCCACGGACGTTACCTTGTGGTACTCCAGTTTGTATTGAATGAATTGTTGACTTCGCTCCTTCGTGTGCAACTTTGAATTTCCTGTCAGATAGATATGACTCCATCAGACGACAGTAGTTGCCTGGCAACTTTTGGCTAATTTTTGCGACTAAACCCTTCGTGCCATACTCTGTCAAATGCTTGAGCAATATCTAAAAATACTGATCAACAGTATTTCTTTTCTTCAAATGCTCTGCTAATTATTAATGTAACTCGATGAACTTGGTCAATGGTTGAATGCTGATTCCGGAAGCCGAACTGGTGATCAGGAATAAACGGTTTGAGACACCTGAGAAAATAGTTTAATTGGTCTGTATAAGGCAACTTCTTCTTCTCATTTATCTGGTTTCTTGAGCATGATTATCTGAGCTATTTTGAAGCACTCAGGTATTTGTTCAAGGTGGAAACATGCATTGAATATGTATGTTAATAATAGAATTGCTTTGCGTGAAAGTAAGTAAAGTATTACAAAAAAACAACACAAATAAAAATATTTAGCGATGCATTCACCGTACAATATTCGTGAATTACGAATACCATTCGCTCTGATAACGAATACAAATACTATTCGTATTTGCGCTTTCGTGAATACTGGCCAATTCTGCCAATTGGTAACTCTATTTTAGAGACACATGAGGAAAAGCGTAATACTGGTTGACTGGTAACTGGAACCAAAATGATACTGCTGGCCGACTCGTAATTGATAGCCGACCACCGACATATTCCATAATTTATATAGAAGCGAATAATTTAGTCACCGTTGTTATGTTCGTCGAATTTTTCTCCACCATGTAACGAATATGCGACGGTAAACTCTGGTTTATTCAGCCTGGCCTGGTGAGAATAGCGCTCAACAACCTGTGGATAGTTCACATTTCATCGTGTCAAAAATCACGAATTATTCATTTTCGCAGAAAAATATTAAACGATTAACAACATCGCCGCTATAATTTTATCAGTGTTTATGAGCGAATATTGTAAATTTAATTTAGTGGCGAAAAATAAAACAGTAAAAAGACAAAATAATTTTTTTTTACCCCCCTTGGCTTTGCTATCAGGGAGCATTAGTCCAGCGGAAAGGAATAGATGCATGGAATAGAATAGAAATTATATTTTTATTTTGTTGACAATGGAATCAAGGAACACCCCTAGAGCAGGAACAACTGAGAGAATAGACAGGAAGAATATATAAAGCGATGAAAGGAGTGGTAAGCCAAGCTTTAAAAGATGACAATAAAGTAAGTCACGCTCGCGAGATATACCAGAACACTCGAAGAGCACGTGATTCGCATCACAAACATATTGGCAACCTTCAGGATCCAATGAACAAAAGGGAAATGCAGCCAAGGAAAAGCGATTTAGAGCAGAAGGAAGAAGACTGATGAACAAGGGGCCAGTGTTTCATGCGCTGCAGACTCCGCACTAAGCATAATTTACATTTGTATAAAATTATAAATCAAATCAAATATTTCCAACTTTGAACCCGTAATATTTCAATATTTTTCACGCAGTATTTCTGTGAATGTGTTCATTAACATGTATGAGTGCTTAAAAATTACGTTATCATTGATATTTTTGGAAAAGTTTTTTGAAAATATAGGAAAGTTTTCTTTACATGTTGTTGTCAGCTCGTCCCCAATCCAGAGTTAGTATTTTTTTCCTTTTATTTGACCACTAAGAACTACATTGCCGATATAGGTAAAGCCCAGTATTTCGATTAATCAGTTTTATTTCATTACTAAGCAGACAATTAATATATATTTTTTTAAACCTCTTGGACTCGTCAACAAAGAACCTTCACCAGAAGCAAATACAAAAAGGAAAAAAGTCAGATCAGAAACCTTTGATAAAAAGAAACAAATGGCGGGAATAACTAGCGGGGAAGGAAAAGACAGGAAATAAGAAGCAGCTTAATAAGGAGTAAAAAGCCCAAGCCTCAAAAAATAGGAATACAATTACCTTAAAACAGAAGTCGATTCGAAACATATGTACTAATTTTGGTTGAGATAGAATAAGCCTGTCTGAATTGCGGAATGCAAGTTACCCGATATTTCTTCGATACTGATCTTAAAAAATGCAAATAGTTCGTTGATATCGTGTTTTCGACATATAGAGGGCTCGGCGCTTGTTGGAAATGCAGACTTCAAAAGAATCTACATTATACAGTCCACATGGTTAAGTTTCAAATGCGTACAACTGTCACGGCGAAAAAAGTTAAAGGACGTTTCCAGTTCGGAAAAGGAAGAATCACGGAGATAATAAAATGTAGTATTTTCGAAAATATAATACAAGGAAAAAACCACAACACTCTGTAAATTGTGGTGTAGGCAAAATGAAGATCTCCGGCAATAGTTGAAGTATATAGCGGGGAATAATTATTCCCGATTGTTGAAGATGTTCATATCGATGGAAGGTTCAAAGAACATTTCAAGATAGGAAAATTGATAACAAATGCTGTAAAATAAAAAATTTCTTTTCGGTGTATGTTCTGCTTACGAGTCATGAATATAATAATTTATTAGCAAACCCGCGAATTTATTATAAAGCATTTTGTTTAAAATTCCATATTCTACAATACTTTTTCTAAAAGAAACGAAACGAATAAAAACAAATTTATTAAAAGTAACGAAATCAAAAAATTAATTATTCCGCCTTTTCCGGGTTTTTTTTTGTGGGGGGGGAGGGATTATCGGTTAATTGACCGAGCGTAATTGAGATTTTCTGTACTGCTAACTTGTATAATCGGGATTCGAATCGAGTTTTACTAGAACGAAATACCGTTACCTAACCAACCAGGCTAACTAGAACGGAGAAAAGTGTCCTTTTTGTTATAGCTTTTACACCATTTTCCTTCCAAAGACGTTACTATTTTTGATAAATGATTCCGATGTTATGTTATATTGGAAAAAATGTATTATTTCGATTGCCGAAGCAAAAAAAAGATCAAACATAGAAACGTTGTAACAACCGTAACTCTCTATCTCCTGTAAATTTCCTTTGCAAAATTTAGTTTAAAAAGAATCCGTAATTTCATCGAAAGGAAGAATTTTGTTGCATAGCTGGTTAGGCAGCAGTATATCCAACTTGTTTCGAATGTCGCAGCCACACGTTGAAAATATAAATTCTTTTTTTGCGCTGTGTTAAGGAATAAACGAGTCCTGGAAAGAAAAAAAAATTAGGCTGTGTTTTAGATTGGTAGGTACTATTGTTTGACTGAAATTTTCGCGTCCGTTCGATAAAACTTCAATATCGGAAATAAAGCTTTACGTTTTCCCGGTGTAGCTTGCGATTTTTTCCCATTTGGTGTTTTTCATGAGATGAGCACAATTGCGTTTTAGCGGAAGGATTTTTAATTCTGGTTTAAAGATTCCAGCAATCATCGATTATTTTTTTAAATTCGAGCAAATTCTTCAGTTCAATATTCGAATTTTTGATTTTACAATAATAAACCGACCAGTGTACACTCAAGATTTGTTCGATCTGTTAAGCTTTAATTTATCCATACTCTAAATTTGTTCACAATTATCCTAAACTGCCAACGGAGCATATTGTACACAAAGTCACGTGACTTTTACTTTTACTTTATAGCAGTGAACATTCTAAATGAGAGCCCAATCGCTCTCAAATTTTACTACATCCGAAACAAGTAGCTAAGTAATGAACGTTTTGGCTTAGACTGATGAAGGGCAATTTCATTGTTAAATTTTTCTGGGGTCGACCGTGAGTTCCTTTATTCGATAGATCAATCATTTTACGAATCGTGCGATTTTAAGTCGATTTTATAAATTGCGTGTAGTTTTGTTTTTCATTGAAGAAAGATTATATCTAGAATGCTATAAGTATTTTCTATTACAGTGTAAAATTTGTAACCGGAATTTTTAGGTAACTCAAAAATATTTTGTCCCCTGCGCCAACCGCTTTGAATTACTCAGCCGTCGTTAAACCATTACTGCAATAAGCGTTATAAGTTTTCGATAATATTACAATTGTATATGTACCCTGGCGAATTAAGTAATCTGCGAATTGTTCCTCCGGTTTAGTGTTTAATTTGCTACGAATTATTTAACGCATTCCGCATTTAACATGAACGAGTCGTTTTTTCTTTTGTTTATGTTTATTTGAAATCGTTAAATATATAATTCAGCGCAATGATGGACTACGAAATGTTGCTTCCTTTTCGACTGGTATATCAAATGTCGATTGGTAGTTCAGAAAGCACGGATATGCGACGCAAAAGCTGCCTCTCGCCGTCATTGGAGGAAGTTATTTTACTCGACTTCTGTTTTCGGCAAGTGCGTCCTATGAAAATTATTCTAATCACGCCGCGAAATAAATATTAGCAATATTACGACATTTGTGAGCGTGGCCAGTGTGAAGAAATTATTTCAAATAAATGTCCGTACTGCATTTGTGCAATAAAACGAATTTCGACCACGTCTGAATAAACAGTGCTTTCTACATTTGACTCATCATCCGATGTACATTGAGATGTGGAATTGTGTAGCCGTTAGATTTCGAGAAAATTTGTGTCGGTGAGGACTTGTTCGGAAACTTTAAGAACTAATACGACTTGACTATGCTAATTTATGCGCATATACATGATCCACTGTTTCCAGAAAATCTTAACACATATATATGAAAACAAGAGGATAACTTTTCATAAGTTGTACCTGTGTACAAACGTACGCTGCGTACATTGCAACGCACGAACGGAAAAGTGGCTACACGTAATCGGGAAAAAACCTATCAGGCTTTACCGATTATTCGCATTCTGTATAGATTCGTCGAAAGTTCTGACTGATTTCGAAAACGCACGCTCGAACGGTTTGTTCCCAATACCATTTAGCATCGTATTTTCTAGTCTGTCGTTCCTAATGCAAATAGTTGCAATGCCAATTTTTCGCTACAGTCACCTCCGCATACCACTCTGTAAATTATTAAATCGTCGGCTTATCCCCACTTTTCACAGCGTCTCGTTTTCGACTAATCTGTAATTTAATTAGCACCGTTTACGGTGGAAAGCAGATTAACCGGAGCAAAAGTGTACATCGATGGCGGTATCGAACAGAATTTGGCAAACGTTCGACAATAGTCGCCGGGGAACAATGCAGAATTGCGCTTGGTTTGAGAAGACTTTTCTCATCTGTCGTTGTTTTTCGTTTAATAAATAAAAATGGTGAATATCGCCTTTTTTTTACTTTTTTTGAAATATTTTTTGAACGACGACCGCATAAAAGGTTCAACTGCGCCCCGTATTCCTTTTAAGATGTCTACTCATCCGATCCGGATAGTATAAATGAAACGTTCTATCCCACTCTGGACATTTTACTGCTCCATTTTAAATTTCTTCTAAACATTTATGGACCACGGTCCAGAATAAATCGTATACATCTTGTAGACCGTTTATTAAATAAGTTCAGATTGAAGCAAATGGACATTGCCTCGAAAAATACTACATTCTAAACGCGCAATGTTTATCGTCAAACAAAAAAAAAAAAAAAAAAAAAAACTTGAAAATATCATTTTGAAACGCCCGCAGGCGCAACACACATACGATGTTTATTTCTTCAGACAATCACTAAAAAGACAGTGTAACATCAAACGTGGTTTTAGTGATTTACGTAGACAAATAAACACGTCAAAAAAAAACAAAAAAAAACAGCAGCCAATTTGTATCGAATAAGAAAATTGCTCGGTCAACAAATAATCGATTGCTACTTATATCGAATTTTAATAGCAAACAGTGATGATAGCATGACTCCCGTCCGGTTATCGCCACTTTAATCGGATAATCGAATTGGAATATTATATTAAAATGACTGTATTAGCGAAGCAGGAGCAGCAGATTAATTTCATATCCTACTGACGATTGCCAATTTCCCCACAATCGAATTATAAATTCGCTGTAAATTATTATAAACTTTCCGGTTACGAACTTGAATAAATATTTCGATATCATTACGAATGCGGGGCTATTATTTAATCATTTTTGGACTTCATAATTATCGTGTTTTTTTTTTTTATCCCGCTGCTTCTCAAGGATATTTGTACTCGACCACCGATTCTTAGCTCCGACCTCGTTTACAGGGACCTCATTATAATTTATTTTAAAAATTACTTTTCCTTTATTACAAAAATATTTCACTCGTTTTTGTTTGTAAAATATTCCATTTACATATATCGAAAATTTTTTATAACTTTATTTTTTGTGCTCTGATCCAAGTCATTCAAAAGAAAATAGTAAATTACAAAGAGCGGCGAATAAAATTATGTCATGGTGCAAGAAATTGCAAATTAAAATAAATGAAAATAAATCAGCACATATAGTATTTACAAATATCGTTATATAGAGCCAGAAAATATAAAAATCGATGCCAAGATAGGGCCAATCAAAAAATACCTAGGCTTGTACCTAGAGACCAGAAGCTAACACGGCGCAAGCACATTGACACAAAAAAAGGCTGAACTAAGAAACCAAACCAACAAACTACATCGGCTATTAGGAAAACAGTCCCAACTGTCCTTGAAAAATAAACTGCTTTATACGACCAACTATTCGCTCCGATATGGAAGTATAAATGCGAATTGAGGGGCTGCAGTGCAAAGAGCAATATTATGAAAATTCAAAGATACCAAAATATTACTCTAAGGTTAATCGTTGGCGCCTCATGGTATACGTAAGAAACAAAACCATACATGAGATGACCTTTGCATGGATTATGTAGCTGATGTTATCAAGAGGATATCAACAAAACATCAGGAGCGGTTATATAATCACACGAACTGGACTGCAATTGGCCTACTGGACAAATCGCCACAAACATAAGTGCGCAGACTAAGAAGAACGAAACCTTTAGACCTGACTTAGTAAAAAAAACAAACAAAAAATAAACAAAAAAAACACCTTTGTGAAAATTATTCAAACATAAGTTACTAATACAGGGACTAGTCACTGGACTATGACCTTTCACGTCACAATCATTTGCCATACCAGCTACCGATAGCCAATAGGCTTGGAATGGCTTTTAAAAAAGAAAAAAAAGAAAAAATTTAATTTTTGCACGTAAGCCGCATTTTAAAAACAAATGAAAACCGACAAACGTGGGAATTGCAATCTACTATGAAAGGAGACCAGCGTCGGAACTAAGCTGCACAAATTCTTTTAATCTGCCTACACGCTCGTTAAATTAAACTTTAGAAATAGAACGTGTGAAAAAATTACGAAAATTTCTCGATCGGATTGGAATGTTGCTCCAAGAATGCTGAAGCGTTAAACGCAATTTGCTCGGCTACATTCGTACTAATAATGGAAGATATAAATAATTGCTACGGGAGAAAAAAGGGTAAATTTACTTAAAATTTAACTAGTTACAAAAGAGTGTTTCATATTAACGCGATATTTGCAATATCATCACATTGTATGTAAAAAAATACTGGATCGACGCTAACTACGGAGCAATGTCACATTCATTTGCAAGTAGAACTTCATATTGTCAGAGCAGCCCTGACTAAGAGAATATTCATGTTTTTTTGTTGTTTTTTTTTTTTTTTTTTTTTTTTGGTTTTTTTAAAATAAGTTGTCTGTCTCACAGGGTAAGTATACACATTGCGTGAATGCCCGACACTCTTATTAACGTATATTCTAAGTACACAAAATTACAACTATTCTTGCTTATCTTATACATCATAATATTAGTCAACTTAAGATTATATAAATTATAGTGTACACACAGACAAATACGTACACACACCGTAAATACTTATTTGTACATACATGAGGGCATCTAAATATCTTCAAATACAAAGAAAAGAAAGAAAATAAAGATGAAAAAAAACCTGTTCTTATTTTAAAGAAAAATGACAGAAGAAAAAAAATAAGGAAGGACGAAAACAAATAAATAAAAAGAGAACAATAAAAGAAAATTATAAAATAGAATGATTCGAAACGTATCTTGGGTTTTACTCTTTATACCACTCTTTCAGCCATATACATCCTTTTTTCACTCACTAATTTATTTTTTGTTTGCTATGTGATGGAGTATTTTACTAATTAGTTGAATTATAACTGAATCATCAATATTATCAATTCGTAGATTTACGCCCTGAGGATATATGCAATTTATATTGCTTTGATTTCTTATTAATCGAATTTTTCGCTTAGATGGTAATTTTATATTGTTGACATTAAATTCTAGTAATCTATAATAGAAATAGCACATCTGGGGGGACATTTCGTCGTTTTCCTTGGAGTATAAGTTTCAAACACCTTTTCTGCATTTTGCTTATTTTATTTATTTCCGTTTTCTTAGCCTCACATAACATATTTGAATTCCATATAAAATTCAAGACATTATTATCGAATTACAGTATATGCGTAATGTTATGCTAAACCCTGTTTTATTTTATATAAAGCTTAAATTGACTGTCTTATTTTCGAGTTTAAACTTTGAATGTGTTCTTTCCAGTTCAAGGATTTATTGATATATATATATATATATATATATATATATACCTAGATGTTTAAAAAATTTTGCGTTCTCAAGCGGTGGACAACAACACAAATGAGTATTGTGTTATTTGTATGAAGTTCATCTGTGCAATCATTATTATGGAGGGTAATTCGCGGATCATGTATCATATGTTTAGCACTGTTCCGAATGTGCAGAAATTTAGATTTATTTTTATACATAACCTCCTTTCATGTCCTCATTTACTAAAATTATCTATATCCTCTTGTAATAATCTTTCCGCCATCTCTAAATTTTTACTCTCCATTAATAAAGTAATGTCATCGGCAAACACATATACCTTTGAGTTACGTACGCTACGTAACCGCATAAAATTTATTATTTACATCGGTATATCAGCGTATTTCCAACAACTGTATATTAAAGTATTTTCGATTTATTTATTTTAATCAGAATTAAAACAATAACGGGATTAATGATACTAATTAACTTTTAATCACTACCAAGATTTTTATTTAAATTATAAACATATTAAGAAACATCTTATGGCTGATGACAATCTGAAAATGAATCTCTTTCGGGCAGATAAATTTAGTTTATACGTTGGAATCCGAAGGAGAGATAGTTTATTTTCAGTCGGAAAGAAATTTTATTAAAAACGAAAACCTGAAAAAATAGAGGTACAGGTAGTATAGTATATGCGGTATCCACGCATCCACATATACCACATAGATACCGTAAAGATAATAATCATAATAATCGAAAGAGCGGCTAGGTTGAGGCGCTGCTGATGAAATAATCATCGTATTATGTTATTATCGGCTGAGAGATATTTGGCGAGGGAATCTAGGAGTAGATGATATGATCGAAAAACACTTTTCGAAGGGACAAGGAGGAATTGAAATTGCGAGCAGGTTCAGTCAAAAGCGATATAAAAAAAACTAGGACACAAATGTAACAAAGTATTATTAGGGGAAAGAAAAGAGAATGAACCGAAAGTAAACATGTACATACCTAAAGCAAACATAGAGCAAGTGGGGAAAATTATTGAGGGATTGAAAGAAACAAAGGCCACAGGACTAGATGGGATAAGAATAAAAGATACAAAGATAATAAAAACAAATATAGCAAAAAAGAATTACGAAACTGATAAATATGAATCTAAGTGGAGGATGAATACCAGATGGACTAGAGATAACGAAAACGAGGCCAATATATATTAAACGCTTTTTTACAAAAAATAAATATCGATACTTGAAGGTTTATTATAAAAATTTAAAAATGCACTAAAAAGTAAAAAATAATTACTCCCGATAAAATATATATATCAGAGTGATATAACACTTAAGTGGTGATAACGTAATTCTTATACAACATTAATACTTATTAGAGTTGGCATTAAATTCATGTTACTATATCTAGGAACAATTTAATGAACATTTAATGCAGTTTTTAATTATTCTTTTAATATGAATCTGACGTCAACTTTAATAAGTTGTATAAGAATTACGATAATGTCATTTTAAGTTATATCAGTTTGATATATATATTTTATCGGGAGTAATTATTTTTTACTTTTTAGTGCATTTTTAAATTTTTATAATAAACCTTGAAGTTGGTATTTATTTTTTGAAAAAAAAACATTTTATTTTTTAATTTTTAGTGCATTTTTATTCAATTAAATTAAAACATTTTAATAAGAACAGATATTTCCACGATAAAAACATCAAAAGCTCTACATTTCCATGGTAGTCTGGCAAATTTATAGTATTTTAAGTCAATAAATCTAACCCGACGGTGAAAACAATCATGAATGAAAAGCATCCAAAGAGCTTCAATCTCCCTCATTATTAAGGATAACTCAAAAACTACCGGTCAGATATGGATCAAATTTAAATGGGACCGCATGAGAAACGCCACCTTTCAAATAAAATATGAATCATCAAAATCGGTTCATCTTGAAAATAATTCTGAGGTAACACACATATAAAAAAAAAAAAAAAAAATACAGTCGAATTGAATACCTCCTTCTTTTTTGAAGTCGGTTAAAAATAGGCAAACACAGTGAATATGAAAATTATAGACCAATTGCAGTAAGTAATTTAATTGCAACAATCTTAGAAAAGTATGAAGCTAATAGTTTAACGAAATGCTTACAGGAAAATAGTAGATAATTGACAGAACACAATACGGGTTTCAAAAGGGCAAATCAACATCGAAAGCTCTCGGTGAGTTTACAGAAAAAATCAGGGTAAATTTAGGAAGAAGGGAAGAAGGTACACTGATAACATTCATAGATCTAACAAGGAAAGTACACGAGTTGTCAGACGCCGACTTTGATGAAATTTGGATATGTTGTAAAGTATAAAAAAATATTAGACCCGTGTTTTTTTTTTTATCGGCCCATATGGAGTTTCAAGGGGTGAAACCTACCCCTAAAGTTCACCCAAAAAAATCGTTTTTCTTAAATATCTCGTCTTTAACTCGATATTTTTTTATGAAACAAAATGGAAATTATTTCTCGTGCGAAGGACAAGTAATCCACAGTGATTTAAGCAGTGGGGTTGCATCCTCTATTTTCTAGGGGGTGAAAACACCTTTTTTTTGGTCGTAATTATGGAATAAAAAATTATAAAATAACATTAAAAAATAATAAAACTTTTTTTAACACACACAATTAAAAAATAAAGTTGACGTGTTTCGGCGTTTTCATGAATTTCACCCTTAAAGGCGGTAAAGCACCCCTTACAAGAAAAATCAATAAATACATGTATCAAGTAATCCAATTTCGTAAGTAATTTATATGTAAGGGTTTTTGAGGTTGCTGATTACGAATCCGTCATCAGATTTTCTTAATTCAAAATGGAGGATCCAATATGACAGGCAAAAAAGTCAAAAAAGTTTTAATTTTAACGACAAATTGTATACGAGGATTTTTAAGGTCGCTGATTACAAATCTGTTATCAATTTTTGAAAATTCAAATTATCCCGTGCTTTATAACCATACAACCCCAAGCCCCTAAAATCCAGACAGGCATTTAGCCTGTGTTTTTTTAAACCAACAAACCCCAAACTCCTAAACTCCAGACAGGCCAGAGACCTGTGCGTTATAACCATACAGCCTCAAACTTCTAAACATCAGACAGGCCGATTGCCTATGATTAAAACCGCTCTACTCCTAAACCGCAGGCAAATGAAAGGTCTATTCATTGTGGTATACTGCAAAACCGTTCTTATAATTAACTTATTTAAAAAATTACTGGTACAGTTTAACTTATGTATTTATTTATTTCTTTATCTATTTATTAACAATAATCATTCTATTCTTACGTAAATAATAACAAAAATAAATTAATAAGTAGCCAAGGTTAATTGGTAATAGAATAAAAAATAATTTCCATTTTGTTTCATAAAAAAATATCGAGTTAAAGACGAGATATTTAAGAAAAACGATTTTTTTGGGTGAACTTTAGGGGTAGGTTTCACCCCTTGAAACTCCATATGGGCCGATAAAAAAAAACGGGTCTAATATTTTTTTATACTTTACAAAATATCCAAATTTCATCAAAATCGGCGTCTGACAACTCGTGTACTTTCCTTGTAAGTAGAGCATTCGAAACGATTGACTATAAAGTACTTATAAATATAATTAGGGAAGATAGGAATAACGCACAGCGTTAAAAACTGGTTCGAAAACTACCTAAACCAAAGGAAAACAGGTGTAAATGTATTGAATGCACAAAGTGAAAAAGAGGAGTTGAATATGGGAGTTCCGCAAGGTAGTAACTTAGCGCCAATACTATTTACTATACAACTAATTAAAATATAGCGATATATACTCGTTCACGGATGATATAACAATAGTTACAGCACATAAAGGTATTAAGGAGGCAGAAATGAAAATGCAAAAAGATCTCATCACAATAAGAAAATCTAAGAATTAATGTATCAAAAACTAAAGCAATGGTACTACGAATGAAAAGGGATAGGCATGATGTAATGTGTACATGAGTGGGACGAAACAAATGAATGTGAAAAGATTAAATATACCGGATGATGGTAGTAGTGACCCAATATAAATATTTGTGGGTAATGGTGGACCCACACTTAAGGCGGGACGGACATACGGAATACATTGCAAAGAAAATTAGGGCAACATTACCAGCATTATACACTTTAAAGAAATATGCAACAAATAAAACGTTAAAAACAGTGTATCATGCACTAGTGGAATCGAGAATCAGATATGGAATTCAGGCATGGGGAATAGCTAGGAAAACATACGTGGGGAAAATAAGTAAACTGCCAATAGAATGCTTGAAATTAATATCAGATCACAAATACGAGACTGAAAGTGGAATAATACAAAAAGAAGACGTACTGAACGTTAGAAGAATGTACTTATTTGTAAAGATATGGGAATACATAATGACAGATAAGGAAATAGAATTGGAGGAAAGGAGAAAAATAGAATAAGGGCTAAGGGAAAATTATTTGTACAAATTGCCGTTAGCTAAAAAAAAATGGGGGAGCGAACAGAAAAATACGTTATAACGCAGTTGTTAAAGAGAATACCTAAAGAAATAATAGAGGAGGAAAAAATTGGAGTGAAAAAAAAGAAAATAAAGGAATTGTTACAGAAAGAGGGAAATATAGCAACAATAATAAGCATTAAATAAGAGAAGTACCGGAAATAGTGATATACAAAAGTGAAAAAAAAAGGGAAGGAAAAGGTATGGAACAAAATAAATAAATAAAATAAAATAAAATAAAATAAAATAAATTAATTAAATAAAATAAAATAAATAAATAAAATAAAATAAAATAAATAAATAAAATAAAATAAATAAATAAAATAAAATAAAATAAATAATAGATTAGTTATAGCTAAGTTTTTTTTTTTTTTTTCTTATTATTTATTTATTTACTCCGCTGTACCATGCGGTTTTTCAGCCAGAGTTTCTGATTGTTACTGTTATTATTTGTTGTTGATGTGTTTTGTTTTGTTATTCATTACATGGTTGACAAAGCTGATCAAATTAAAAAAGTTTTTTTTATGTATTTCGGTTATTGGTTTTTTTGTTATTTTCCGTTTTTCTCTTTCGTTTTTAAACTTATTGCATTCGAAAATCGAATGAAAGCAATCGTCTGTTTCCTCTTTACAGTCTATACAGATGTCTGTTTCAGCAATTTTAAATTGTTTCATATAGACACCCCATTATTTCCATGTCCGGTTAAAAATTGAGTGAAGTTATAATCGGTATAAAAATGTTTCATTTTTAGTCTTTCTTCTAAGTTTGGAACTATTTCCCGTGTTACTTTGCCAGTATTTGATTTATCACATCTGAGTTGCCAAAGTCGTATACTACTTGAATTAATTTTATTGATCTGTTTTCGTAACTTTTTCTTGTCTAAAATTTTAGTTCTTCTTGTTTGCATGTTTTGATTTGGTTTACAGTTTCTAACTTTAAGTCTATAGGTATTATTCCTGCTATGATGTTGACTGAAGTATACGATATTGTGCGATAACCAGAGATTGTTCCTATTAATATTTTCCTTTGTAATTTTAACAGCTTATTCTTGTCTTTTTCTCGTAAAACTGGAAAATATACTGTAGAGCAGTATTCTGTTATTGATCCAAAAATGGTAGAAATAAGGAAAAATAGGATAAATCTGTAATAAAATGATTTGCACTGCGATAAAATTGTACAGTATATAATTAGTATAGCGTAGACATATTTAGATGTAAGAAAACTCGTCGTTAAACGTATTGACAAGGAAATGTGTAAATGTTAATAAACATTGTATATGTTTTCAAAAAAAAAAAATTATTGATAATTTTTGGATAAACGGTTCATCAAAGTTCGCTTGAAGCAGCAGTTGAACGTTATAAAAGAAGAAGAAGAAATTTGCAGCTGCGTTTAGGTCTTATTTGTTATTTTTTTTTTTTTTTTTTTGGTACATATAGTAGTAAAGTTGCATTGATAGGTTTATTAAAAAAAAATATGTAATGTACGACTCTATCAAAAGGGCCTTAGTATGCGTATGCTAAATTTCTTGCGTTTTTACTCACCTATAAGTAGTTATATCAAAAGTTCCTAATAATACTTTATAATTTTTAAATTGGAAACTGTAAAAAGATCATTACAATATACGTATTTATGAAAAAATGAATTAAGACGAATATTACGATGCAATTATTTTAGTAAAGGTGAATTCGGCGTGATGTTAGGTTATTATCGAGACATATTAACGATGGGCTAACAGAGGAACGAACTGTAAAACCTGTTTCTAGAATATTCGTTTATATCGTTGTCGCGTTTAATTATCGTCTATTTTAAAAAGCACCATTTGAAAAGTTTTGAAAAAGTCGAAAATACTTACTACTTTCCGGAATGTATAATTTTCTTAATCAGAATCAAAAATGTCGTCCGGCAATTCCGCGAAATCGAACAAATTTTTCAGTTTAAAAATTAAAATATATTTTCCGTTTTAATTATTATTATTGTTCGAAAAAAATTCCCGAAAACCCGGATAAGCAACACGCGTATTTAATCGAAAATTATCCGCGAAGTGTACGGTTGTTCGGATAAGATGCAAAAGAGCCGCCCGGTGGTAATCTTTCAAAAAAACGACCTCGATTAGACGGACACACGCGATTCCGTTAAGACGATTTTGAAAGCTCGACTACTAAACGAAGACGCATTCGTTCCGTCCGACGACGTAAAGCTCACCGCTCGCTGCGACCGCGACCGTCAACGTCATCCGAACTAAACACTATTCAGCTGCGCGTAACAGGTATCCGAGACCAAACCCTTCCGCACTTGCAGACTTACACGTCCGTCGAAGACACCAAATTTCAACGTTTGGCCGTTCTTTATCCGACTTTGACAACCGCGACTCGTCTCCTAGTCTGGTTTTTACTCGTTTACCACTACCTCCGCATATTCAACTATGTGCGTACAGAGAGAGTATCACCACATTTATGTTTTTCCATGCTTTGACACTTTTTCATATCGAGCACCTCGCACTGTTTATCTGTGTAGGCAAGAGGCAGAAAAAATTACGCATAACGGAATCGAGAAATTCTTCCATTTCACTTAGCCATTGTTTACTTTCGCCAGGGCCAGGAGAAAATCTGTACGTCACGCTACCTTTCTGTAGTTTAACGTAATTTTTTCCAGACAACTGTGTGCTGGAAAAGCACGAATATCGGGTTTTAAGATCGTGCTGGAAAATGAGAATTTTATTTACTTTGTACGAATTTCCTCTCGCTTAATCTTCCGAATTTCCCTTTTCGTTAGCTCGGCGTTTTCGAGAATTTGCAAATGTAATCTTAAAGTTTATACTACGTAGCCGCAACCGAAACGAACAATCGTTCGTATGTGACATTCGTTTTAATAACCGATTTTCGCACGTTTTGTCAACACATAAACGATTGTTTTTTTTTTTGGTTGTTCATTTTTTTTTTTGTATGTTTTTCCCACTAAAAACTGGAATCGAAAAACGAACAAAAACAAACATGGTATTAATGCTGTTTTTTTTCTTAAAGGGTAATATTACCTTGCGCTCAAAAAATTCCGGGTGATTTTCTGAGACTTACCACGAACTATAGAAAAAAGATAGAGATATCAGGTTTTGTGCATATGAAAGTAGTAGTCTTTAACTACAAAAAACCTCGATTTACTTTAATTTGTACAATAAAAAATTGCGGCTTTGCAGCGCGTGCAAAAAAAAAAAAAAAGAAATCGGGGGTTCATAATTTGATCGTTGATCACACGAGGATAGGTTCCGCGGGACGGGAGAACTGTTCCGAATGCGGATCAACATTTGATCACTTTTCATGAGTTGCCCACGAAAGAATTAAAGAATAGTATAGTGCAAAGTGTGATCTCACCTTATTCGTAAACGCGGTCTCTGTCCCTTAATCGACTTTCAAATGAGACTGAGTAAGCGGAAAATCGAGCTTAACAACCAGCGTTCAGAACCAAAGATTAATAATGTGGTATTAAATTTAATAAGATTAAGCGGGAAACATGTGCCTATAAAAGGCGTGATACCAAAATCCAACATGCTCGGTCTTAAATTCGTCGAACAGAAACAACTAAACCGTTAAGATTCTATAGCTAAATGAAATTAACTGAGTCAAACTGTCTTTTTCCTTCCGGATCAGTTGTCCGGTAAATCAACAGCCAACCAATTTTTATGGTTTTACAATTTGTTTGCTTTCCAGCTGAATCCTCAATAACTTCCTGCACGTTTAGAATTTCGTTGCTTGCGTACCGGAGAGCGATGTTCTCACAAAATTGTATTTTGACTTTTGCGAATTATTTTAATATTGCATCGCTAATGTCGCTAATTTCTGATTACATAGCGGAACTACTAACGCCTGAATAGAGAAAGATCTAATATGCGAAAACTGTAATCGATTGGAGCAATCAGTTGTTATATAAATATCATCTGTAATGTAGGTAGACGCGTGTAAATTGAATTAAAGAAGAAACCAAATACTTAAAAAATCCGTAAAATAAAAATGTTGTTTACGGTTTCATAAAAAATAAAATAAAATCTTACTTCATTAGAGAAATGGTCTTCATCTGCCACTACCCCATTTTGTTCTCTCATCCCTCTTCTAATTACTTTCTTTGTGACTCTGATATCATGTTTTACTTGAATGTTCGACCTTTTCGGCTGAACAGTCATCTTTCTACTCTTCTCTGCTGTAACTTGATATTATCCTTGCTCCCTTTATCGGTGCTTCTTGCATTCACCTATTTCTTTTACTTCTGTTATTCCTGCCTTCGAATTTAATTATCCTCTATCCTTAAAGTCTAAGAATACAACTTTATTTTCTCCTACTTTACATTTCCTGAGCTAATGTCGTCGATGACAAACCCATATATGTATAAAAAGATTAAAAAAAAAAAATACCGCGTCAATTAAACATTTTTCATTTTTAATTAAAAACCATTAAATTTCTCCTTCAATAAGGAAATAATTTCATTACACATTTTTTAGGGATATATATATATATTTAGAAATACAAATTCCTCTTACACTCGAATAATGAACAGTTTTTACCAGAAATTTTCTGTCCGGGCGCTAAATATAATAGTTGAAAAGGAAATCTTGTTTAATATGTTTTTTACTTCATATAGCGAGACGAGAAGTAATCGAAAAATATCATCAATATTAATAAAGGTGTGTGAAAAATAGTGCCTCAAAAGTTGCATAATATTTAAAAGAGTAAAGGGGTAAATTAAATTAATAAATTAACTTCCTAAATTATTTTATCACGTAACTTGCTACCTCTGGGGCTGGCAACGTAATATGATGTAGCATACCATAAATGATATACAGTCGGCATAGTGGTGAACGCAAAAGTTAAAAAAGCAGTTACCGGATTTTATCCCTTATCCGAGAGAGTTATTATGCTATGCCCAGACACCAGACCTGCTAGACTGAACGTGATCCAGGCGTATACACCAGGGGAGGAGAAAGTCTCTATAAGGATATCAACAAGCTCATGAAATTAACCAAAAAGTTCCATCACCGTGAATAATTTCAATGCGAAAGTCGGAAGTGGTAGAGTAGGTGACACCGTTGGCGCCTATGGTCTAGGTAAAAGAAACGCCCGTGGAAACATGTTTATTAGCGTTTGTCAAGAAAGAGACCTAACTATTTCGAACACGTGGTTTAAATTGCCAGCAGGAAGGCAGTAGACGTGGAAATTGTCAAAAGATATAACAGAAACACAAATGGTTAGGAATCAGATCGATTATATATTTTAATAAACAAACCACACTCGGATATTTAGAAAATGGAAATTTACAGTGAATACGCTCAGTTTGGATTTGAGAGTGGCCTCGTAACTAGAGAGGAAATTTTCTATCTCAATACATTGGTATAGAACTCTGCTGCGATCAACAACGGAATATTTATATGATTCATTGGTCATTAGAAATCATTCGACAGCGTTAAACATGAAGAATTTTAATATAATGCCTAAAGAATCGTCGCGATAGCCTAGTTGCTAGAACGCTTGACTTCCGATATGGCGGTCACGGGTTCGATCCCGAGCGACGACGAACTTATTACAAGAATTAAATAAATAAATAATCGCTAATAATCACGTGGAAGGCAATGGCAAACCACCACGTACAACATCATATGCGCGCTAGGTCAGTACACAGCAGACCTACACCGGACGGACTGCACTTGTAGCGCGATAACAAGCGGCTTCAATCAGTTCCGAATGTAGTCTTGCGTGTGTACACCTGCGTTGCATATTACAATTGCCTGGTACACAACCTATATCGGTACAGCTAGGTTGCGCCAACGCGCTATGTAGCGTACGGCACCTTAAGAAGAAGGAAGCCTAAAGAATGTGGTAGTCGACGGGGAAGACCAAAGAATCATTAGCAGTTTGTATTGGTATCAGTCTGCATATGTCAAGCTGAAAAGTAACAAGCTGGCGGATAATTTTGAGAAAAGGGGTACGCCAAGGATGTATACTCTCCCGAATGCTCTTCAATGTGTACTTGGAAAACGTTTTTTCAAAGGCCCTTCAAAATACAGAGATTGGTATTAAAGTAAATGGATGAATATTAAATAAAATTTGATATGCGGACGATACTGTGTGAATTGCTGGAAACCATCAAGACTTACAGACAATTCTAAATTCGGTCAACACACATAACAGAGAAGCCGGGTTAAAAATAAATGTAGATAAGACCAAGTTGCTTGTAATTTGCAGGTAGGATCCTGGTTCTACTACTTTGCCCGTTGATGACAAAGCTGTAGAATAAATTTCGCAGTGAACGAAAAAAGGTATCCAGTCGTGGAAATCAAGTCCAAGATAGAACAAGTGAGACATGCTTTCATAAAGTACAAACGACTACTCTGTAATCAACACCTATCCTTTCAGATTACTATACAGAATGGTCAAGTGTTACGCAGGGTCTGTTCTTCTTTATTTTTTTTATTTATTTTTTTTTTTTGGGGGAACGCCAACCAAGGACAATGACCAATCATCAAAAAATTACGAAAACAGGATTAAATTTTGATATGTAAAGAAATAGAGGAAATGAACTCCGCTAAGATTGGAACAACATCTGGTGAAGGGAAGGAAAGTATGTAGGAAGCACAAAAAGGAATAGGTAGTTTTAGGTGGAGAGGCTTAGTGTAGAGGAGGGAACGCTCCTGTACAAGAAGAGAGCATTCAAAAAGGACATGATTTGCATCACAAACACAGTCATGATCCGAGGGATGAAAATTACAGTATGGGGAAGAAACAATAGAAAAACGAAAGAGAGACGAAGGAAGACAATTATGGTTGAGACGAAGACGTATTATGGAGGAAAGGAGGAAATAACGGAACGACTGAAACTAGGGAAATCAGCAAACCAGGAACGTGATGAAGGAAGAGGTTGTAAGAGTTTGTAAAAGGAATGAGCATTGGAAAAGAGGTAATGTGGGTATCCGACCATGATTTGAGGTGTGCTTGTTTGGATGGAAAGAGGATATTATTGGCAGGAAATTTATTGACAAATTTGCCGTTGTATGAAGCAGAGCGAGCAAACGAATCAGCTAGGTTGTTGCCTGCGATGCCGCTATAACTGGGAATCCAAAGAAGATCGATTTGAATGGAACGAACTAAGAAGAGATTTGCAATTAAGGAACGAATGGAAAGGATAACGTAGTCGCATGAAGAGGATGGAAAAGGAGATGATATAGCCTGCAAGACGCTCATGGAGTCAGAACAAATAAGGCATTTATTATTATAGGAGGAAAGTGCAATGAAGAGAACTGCACGGAGTATTGCATACGATTCTGCAGTGAAAATGGAACAGAAGGAAGGAAGTTTATAAAGTTCGTAGTGTGCAAGGGAAGAAATAAGAAAGGAAGCTCTGACCCCTCATCGCTTTTGGAACCATCCGTAAAGAGGACAGACGAAGAAGGAAATAGAGACCTCAAAGCTCCGTTGTACTCGCTTAAAGCGATAGAAGGTGAATATTTAGTATGAGAAGGAAGGAAAAACAAATTAGGAGGATATAAAAAATTTATAAAGCTGAATGTAAAGAACGGGAGTTTATGATATGTGTAGATAAATGACGAATAAGAAGCAAGGCGTCGAGAGACACGAGAAAGAATAGGAATCTTCAAGGGAGAAAACCGCCAATTGGCCAGGATGTAGGAATAAGCAGAAACTAATTTAGAAGACTTAATAGGAAGACGTTTTATGAGGAAGCGATCCCCAAGAAAGGATCTGCGAATCGTTGAAGTTTATTTTTATAAAAGTTAATAAAAAAAAAAAGAAAAATAAAAAAAAATAATCGAAAGGATATTTTTGTAATGGCACTAAAATTTTGTTAGATCATTTGAAACAGAAAAATTCAGCAGCCAAATATTGTTTCTGTTAATAATAAATTTTCTAGACGGTACCGTTTCATCGCAACACCGTTCCATTTCATATTTTAAAAAATTAACGTATACCATACATCATGGCACGTTTGCGGCGTCACGATTATTCTTTGGAAGCGATAAATTCCGCGAAAAATATTAGAATTACAATTTCTTATACAACATTAACTGTTTGCAGTTGGTATCAAGTTCATATTAAAATAATTATTTAAAACGCATTAAATGTTCATTAAATTGTTCCTAGATATTGTAATATGAATTTGATGCCGACTCTAATAAGTATTAATGTTGTATAAGAATTACGATATCACCTTAAGTTATGTCACTCTGATATATATTTTTTATCGGGAGTAATTATTTTTACTTTTTAGTAAATTTTTATTTATTTTTTACTCTTTTGGGGCATTTTTAAGTTTTTACAATAAACCTTGAAGTCGGTATTTATTTTTTGTAAAAAAACATTTTATTTTACAGTTTTTAGCGTTATACTTGAATTTTTTTGCTTGTTAAAAATCAATTTTTTTTCACATTATTCTCCATAACTTATACTTTAAAAAAATCGATTTCTTTATTTTGAACTGCATTTCCACGGTAAAAACATCAAAATCTACCAAATAATCATGAATGAAAAAATAAATAATAAAAAAAAAAAATCGAAGCTAAATCTAACTCGACGGTAAAACCAATCATGAATGAAAAGCATCCAAAAAGCTTCAATTTCCCGCGTTATTAAGGATAACTCAGAAACTACCGATCAGATCTTGATCAAATTTAAATGGGACCACATGAGAAGCACTACCTTTCAAATAAAAGAAGAATCATCAAAATCGGTTCATCTAGAAGAAAGTTCTGAGGTAACACACATAAAAAAAGAAAAAAAAAAACAGTCGAATTGAATACCTCCTCCTTTTTTGAAGTCGGTTAATAAATAAGCGCTCTAGCGAAATTGAAAAGAAAGAAAGAATTGTTAATATTACTTAAATTACGAGTAAAAACGTTTTACCATAGTGTTGTATGAAAAGTCGATTCAGAGAAAATTAGAAAAGTCAATCTCCGCAAATTTCCCTTCTCGGGATCCTTTAGGGTTCTTCGGCACGGGAAAAATTTGGACTCAGGCATTTCTACGGACGTCGAATTACAAAACGACCTTCCAAGGCCGAGGATGCGATTAAAAAAGTTGCAGAACAGAATACTGGCGGAAAGTATCAAATGATGTAGTAGCGAAGAGCTGATAAAGTGTCTGTTTATGCAAAACCCCACGTCAACCTGTTAATTTAACATAAGTAAATAGTAGTGATGAGCTTAACGGTTATTTTCGAGTAAACGATATACCGGTTACAGTGATTTCAAAGTAACGGTGATTCTTAACGATGACCGGTTATTTTTCCTTTGTATGTAATATTTATTTGCTATTAACATTTTTTATGCCAATAAAATGGAATATAGCTGTATACATTTTTGTTTTAGATATATAAAAAGTATGTACTAATTGTTATGTAATTTACCCTCTCGTTGATATATACTATCCGCAGTTCAAATTAATTTATTTTTATTGTACTCTTTTTTCCACTTAAATTGTATGTGCCTATTACATTTAAAATTATATTCATAATTGTGTTAAAAAAATTATAGTTGGAACAACAATTTAAATGAAAACAAGAGAAATAATACTATTGAAGCTTTTTTTTTTTTTTTTTCATTGTACCGACAGCAGCCTGCCATAAACAATGGTGATATAAGAACAGAAGGAAAGGGGGGAGAAGATTGGGAAAAGTAGAATGAATAGAAAAGGAAAAGGAAACGAATATTAACCTGACAATTCCAACGAATTGCCCGATTTAGATCTTAAGAAGAAAGTAGTTTATTTATCCTTTTTTTTTTATTATTGATTTATTTATTTTCACAGTGCATAACGATTATGTGTCTCCGAGAGCAGTACAATAGCACTTAAGTTATCGGAAGTGCATCGCGGCACCACTTTTTCCTTTTCAGTCGCCTGCTGGATCTGGCTGAAAGATCAATAGTGAACATTCGTTATATAAGTGGATTCGAGCTAAACTGAAGTTTCTCAAAGAACTTTTTGTACTGTTCCGCATAAACATCCTTCACGTATGGAACATGCAAGTCCGCATGCAATGTGTCGTTCGATACGAAATAAGGCGCAGATACCATTGTACGGAGAATCTTGGACTGCTGTTGCTGTATTCTAAGAAGGTTGCTTCGACATGTTGTTCCATAAAGCTCTAATCCATATCGCCATATTGGAGCGATAACCGATAAATATACATTCCACTTTACGGCCAGGTTTAGAACTGATTTTCGTCCTAGCAGCGGCCATAACAGTCTAGCCCTAATTATTATAGATTTTCTTGTATTTTCCACATGATCACGCCAAATTGTAATATAAAACACTATCATGAAACTAATATATATTTTTTTTTTTTTCGATTTCAGCCTCTATGGACTACGCTAAACAACTAAATTTTCATTTTACATCTTTTCCTTCTTCCTTCCTTAACATCTTTCCAGTATTTCTTGAGACCCTCCATCAAGGCATTTTTATGGCTTATCGAAAGCGACCTCTTCCGGTTAACTTGTTCTATTTTAAAGATTGACGCCGCAACTGTTTTATGAAACCATTCCTTATTAAACATTTGTGTTTCAGTAACATCCATTAATTCCATATCCTTTTCACATTCATTGAACCATGCAGGTCTTATTTTCTTCGTTTTCATGAATTCATAAATTCTCTTGGTTAACCTGTCCTCTTGCATTCTGGTAATATGCCCGTAAAATAATAATCTTCTTTTCCTTATTGATATGGACAATGGTTCAATTTTGCTATATAGATTGTAGTTCGAAACCCATTTGAACTGTCCATCTCATTCCATTTAACTCCTATAATCTTTCTCAGGATTCTCCGTTCCCTTATTTCTAATTGATTTGTTAAAAACTAATATTATATTTCATGAATTTAATCTTTAAGTTTGTAGTACTTTCAGAATTTGATTCTACAGATTCTACCAATTGTGTGATTATTGATTTTCATATTCCTTTCTTTCAGAAACACAGTAGGATGATTTGAGTAGCTAATAAATGGGCAAGCTGGTGCAGTTTCCCCCGAGTTTCCCCCGAGTGTCCAGGTTTTCCTCCGATATTCCTGGACAGTTCCCCCGATTTGCCGTCCGGGTACTCAAATTTCACCCAAATTCCCGTCCAGGTACTCAAAATTCACCCCAATTTGCGTCCATGCGATCAAATTTAACCTAAATTCCTGTCCAGGTACTCAAAATTCACCTCAATCCCCGTCCATGTGATCAAATTTCACCAAAATCCCCGTCCAGGTGCTCAAATTTCACCCAAATTCCCGTCCAGGTACTCAAAATTCACCTCAATCCCCGTTCAGGTGCTCAAAATTCACCCCAATTTGTGTCCAGGTGTCCAAAGTTCCCCCGAGTTCCCCCAAGTTTCCCCCGAGTGTCCAGGGTTCCCCCCAATTTTCCTGGACAGTTCTACTAAACCGAACGTCTAAACAGTGTCCAGAGGTCAATAAACTATCCAAAAAAGTTTCCCTGTATCCCCTGTCCCGTTCCCTATAGTATTGATTGCATGTCACGTTCCCTGTAGTGGGAATAAACCAAACACGATCTAGTTACACCCCCAACCCTTAGAATATCATGCTCCGATAATCTCGAACACCCTATAGTCCCAGAGAAGGACCTCAACCCGAATTCTTGTGTTATAGCTGTAAAGTAACCTATATTTTAATATTTACTTGTATATAATTAAATTATAACCCAATTTCCCGCCAAGGGATCCAAAGTACACTTAAGTATAACCCCCAGGCAGTACAGCCCCATAATCTGAACTCCTGCCTGGAGAAAGAGGGCCCTAACCCATGCTCTGTTGTATGAACATATCAAATATTCAAGAGTGAATAAGATGGAACCAATAATTTATTTCTATACAATGAAACTAACCTCAGACCCCTCTGACAATTTATCGATCTTTTAGCATCATATTATAATATATAATTTACTTATTTTTCCGCGGACGTGATTATTTTATAATTATTATTATAGATAATATTTTTAAGCTATGCGCATAATTATAACCTTGAGGGATATATTAATATACTAATTCAAAGAGTATTTTTCAAAATATAATTCGAGGCCACCTCGATAAATTATTTTTAATATTAGCATAATTTTAATCATTTGTTTAATTAATTAATTAAGACGTCCGATAGATTGAAAAAATCTCCGAACAATTAAAATTTTTTCCGCGCGCGATTAATTTTATTTCGGGTAAAATCTCAGATCACTAAATAATTTTTATAGGCATCGTATGTATTTTTTAATATTATACACATCTCTGTATAATTATTAAACGAAGGAACTCGCAGCATTCTTGATGCAAACGCCACAGTCTTTCTTTTTAGAAATCGTCAACCTCTGCATATATACGACTCATCGCTACAGCAGCCTTTGCATGCACGGGTCGCTATTTACCGATATTCGTCAGAAGAATATTTTTTTTTTTTTTTCGCGCTCGCGCACATTTAACATCGGGGTCGATGGTCATGCAGCATTTTCAAGAAGAACAATCGCTGCTCCGCTGTCTAAGACGCCTCACCGGTCGTTCACGACATTATTGTGGCGCCCTTTTTTACAACAGGATAATTTATGACGTATGTACACCTTTTCTATGTATCAGGGTGAAAGCGTGCAATCTCTCCCGCTGAAACCGGTTTTTCACGCACGTGCAAGACTTTCTTTTTTAGAAATCATCAGCCTCTGTAGGTATACATCCCCTTAACATGGCAGCCTTTGTATGCATAGCTCGCTTGCTATTTACCGTTATTCGGCAGAAGAATATTTTTTTTTTTCGCGTTCGTACACAATTACCATCGGGGTCATTCGTCACTCGGCATTTTCAAGAACAATCGCTGCTCCGCAGCCTAAGACGCTTCGCAGGTCGTTCACGACATTATTGAAGTTACCTTTTTTACAATAGGCGAATTCATGCGTCTATACACCTTTTCTATGTGTCACGATGAAAGCGTGCAATCTCTCCCGCTGAAACAAGTTTTTAGCCAATGCTATACACTTCAATAGACTAACATCATCGCTTGTAAATAAATAAAGACGCATTTTTTATATTTTATATATGAATTTGTAAGTATTATTACAATATAATAAATATTTCTATGTATTTATATTTCATTTTTCAAAAACAAAAAATTATCAATTTTACTATCGTTGTTAATATATTTCCAACTCGGGCTTCTATCAATACATCTCGATCCTTTCGTTAAATTTACGAATCCATATAACGTAACCGTTTTGTTAAAATATCAGCTTTTACAGATAGCTCAGCGGAATCGACAATACGATCAGCTTTTTCCTTTCTAATTTCTTCACGAAGATTTTCATTCGTTTCTTTAAATCGTTTTTCTATTTCTTCGCGCTGTTTTCCCATTATTTCCTTAAGATTTTTTCCTAATTCTTCACACTGTTTATCAATTATTTCCTTAGTAATCTGTTTATCGATCAATACACATACTTTTGCACTTAAATCGTTTATTAAACCTCCGAATATTTCAATTGTAGCTTTCACATCACTTTCACGTTTTGAAACGCGTGTATGTAATGCTGAAAGATCGCTTGAAACCGTATCTAGTTTATCCGATAGTTTTTTAATTTGATCTTTAAATTTTCCAGCATCTTCACTCAACATATCAATATTACCAGTATGAATCTCGATTTTCATAATATTGTCGCTAATTTTTTTATCTAAATCTCTATGCAAAAACATAATTTGAGCATGTAATGCAGCATTTTTTTCCGTAACAAGGGAATTCATCTGCTCTACTTTTTCACGTACATCACGTATTTCCACAGCTGTGAGAGTTTTCATCTGTTTGTAAGATACAACCTCAGACTCTGATGGCTCTCGTTGTAACATACTAACGTTTAATAACCGTTTTCCTTTAAAATTATAATTTCCGTTCGAATCTAAAACAATACTTGCACTTTCTGAAGATGCACCATCGGGCATATATTTTCCGCTCTTATGAAGTGGCATGACTAAATATTTACTAAAACGCTATTATCGATCCAGGAATTTTCCGAACTCGGGAAACCTAACCACTTAACTAACGATTTTCCGCCCTGTCGTCTAATAACACGTTCAATTAAATACACGTCGGGGTATGATGTTTTTTGTAATTCTTCAGCATAAAAAGTACCAACTAACGGTTTACCAGCCCTATCTTTTAACGTATACGTCGTGGGAAAAGTAGAATTCACTGTATTTATACTAAATAATTCTCCGGTCCAGTTAGGAGTATAACCTTTCTCCAATAACGTTTTAACTTTACTTATACGAACTACGTCACCAACTTTAAAAATTTTTGAGTTGCTCGGGGGAGAGAATCGATCTACATCTTTACTACATTCTCTTGCAATATTTTCTGCAACTTGCTTTTCAACGTTCTTATTTACATCAGCAGGGGCAAATTTGATCGTGCGGTGTATTTTCGTATTATATTTTCGACTAAGTTCAGGTAAAACTTGTAACCAACGTTTATTACGATTAACGGTAAATTCTTTCCATATCCAATTCTTTATTGTGCGATTAAAACGTTCTACAATACTCGCTTTAAGCGGCGAATGGGTGCTATACAAATTAATATTATTCCGATTTAAAACAGCTCGTACTTGCGGATTGTAAAATTCCGTACCCTGATCTGTATGCAAATGATTAGGAGCTTCAACATCTCTTTCAGCTAAAATTTTTTCTAACGCTTTAGCAATTATCGAGCCACTCTTTTTCTTTATAGGAATGGTCCACGCATATTTAGAAAACGCATTTATTACAGTTAAAATAAATTTATATCCTCGATTAAATCGTGTGTATTGCGACATATCGATCAAATCAGCTTGCCATAAATCGTTTATACCTAAAAGTTGTACACATCGCGTGGGATAACGTTTTCGCGCAGGTTTATGAAGTTCATCAGCTATACCGCGTTGTAATGATTTTGATGTAGATGCTTGTTTCGTAGGCATATTTTTTTTCTAATACTAATAATCAAAAAGGTAACTGAATATATCCTTCTTCAGCCAAATCTTCCTCGATTGCTAAAATTTCGTTATATACACCTGTATTACCACTTTGTTTAGACGCGTGTAATAGCTGCAATCGTTCGACTAATTCATTAGGATCGTTCCAATACTCGAATCGAGGTCTTTTAAGACTTACCCTAGCGCGGACATCATTATATATACGATTCTTCTTCTTTTTCTTATGCTTCGCATTCGATAAATTTTCGTGATAACCTTTTCCGCTATGCTCAGCAGCTCGAAACAACGGGCGAACTATATTCTTATATTTCTGATTGGGAAGCCCTTTCATCATGCCATTACCACGCAAATGAGCTCCAGTAAATTGCAGTAATTGTTTATATATCTCCAAATCATCGTTATTATATTTATTTTTATCTACTTTAGTCTCCAACAGTAAATGCAGTACACCCTCAGTGAAAGGAAATTTCACGCGATTATTTCCTTTTCCTAAATATATTTCTGCGCGATCTTTATTCCATGAAATTGTGGTTGTACCCAGCATATATTCATCGAGAATAGGATTATACTTTATTCCGTAAATTTGATCTCTAGGTACCGGATCATCTCCATCAATACGAAAGGGACCTATTTCACTTAGATTAAACGGGTCCTTTTCCAATTCTTCATCACTATCAACAGTTTTATCTTTCAGGGGAGTACTGTGCAATAGTTTTTGTTTCGAAACTAGAGAATCATTTATTGTATCAGCATCTTTTTTAGTCCTTTTTGGTTTTTGTACTGCTTCTCGAATCTCTGATAATGGTTTCGTAATAGGTTCCAACACTGTAGCCGTAACATTTGTAATATATTTGCTATTGGCCTTTAACGCATTATATTTATTCAATATATCGTTACGTATCTTTTCCAATTCAGTTTTAAGTTCTAATTCATCTTCTATATTTCTTTTAACGCTATTCATCGCCATCTTTTTAATCTTCAAACACTATAAACTCATCAAATCCACGACGAAACCGCCCTTTATATACTTCGCACTCTTTATCAATCACTAGAAATCCGTGCTTATTCTTCCAGCACACATTACAAAGTTTCTTAAAAGTTTTTATCGAACAAACACCATTAACGTGTTCGTCGTATATATGGCGTATATTTATATCATCCTGAGCAAAGACAAGTATGAAATTAGCGTTATCACGTATCATATGTTTAGGGATCTTCACATATGACTGGCATAGGTAAAAACAATCCACATTTTTATGTCGTCCCATCGAAAAATACTGTTGTAGAACCGGATGAGACGTATTTGCAGGTACATCGTCAAATATAAATATTGAATTCCGATTAATCACATCCGGCGTTATGACGTCATCCTCTTTCTCAAATGTTTGATAACCAATCTCTGGCGTAGACTTGTATATCGTATCTAACAATTTATATTTCGGTTGATATAAAGAAGTACTATATATGTAGACATTTTCGTAACGCAACCCATTAGAGTGTGTTAATAACGTAAATAATGAATTTGTTTTTCCACACCCGCTCGGTCCAATAATTAAACATCTTATATTATTTGGAAACAATGATCCATGTTTATAACGTTCTGCACTATCACCATCTTTTACTAGTGTTAGCACGTTACTTATAGGCAATATAGTTGCTTGCTTTTCAATTTTCATTGTAGCTTGTTTACTGCTTAATAAACACCAATAACAACGACTAAAAAGTATAAATACACCTATATATACCGTTAAATACTCGGAGAGTCGTGTGATAAAAAGTATATATATAGAAAGATATCTTTGAATATGGCCAGAAAACAACGAAACGTATTAAAAAAGAATATAAAGCGTGGTCGCGGTCTCGGTACTGTGTTGAACAGAGTTATAGATAAACTACCGTTTCAATTGCATTATCCGGGTTATAATTATTTGGGACCTGGTACAAAATTAGATCGACAACTAAGTCGCGATGTAACGGGTATAAATCCTTTGGATGAAGCTGCTAAAGAGCATGATATAGCATATAGCAAGTATTCTGATAATAAAAATCGAGCTGAAGCGGACGGATTATTAGAAAATATAGCCTGGGAACGAGTTAAAGCATCCGATAGTAGTTTGGGTGAAAAAGCGGCTGCTTGGATTACAACGAACGCGATGAAAGTAAAACGAAAATTAGGAGGCGGATGTCATTCAAACAAAAAGAAACAGGCTGTAAAGCGGAAAACCAAATCGAATTCATCGAAAGGAAAAAACTTATATTTCAGAGACGTGTTAGATGTAGCACGGAAAGCAGTTCGAAAAGAAAAAACTCTTAAAGGACGCATGAAAAAGGCCGTAAATGCTGTTAAACAATTAAATCCTATAGTGATGGATAATGAAAATGTTCGAATTATTCCGATTACCAAAACAGGAGGGGCTCTTCCCCTTATACCATTATTAGCAGGTATTGCTACATTGGGCGGAATTTCATCGTCAGTATCGTCAATAGCGAAAGCGGTGAAAGATGTAAATGATGCTAGAAAAAGTTTTAAATCCGGCAAAGGTCTAAAAATTGATAAAAAGATCGGAAAAGGACTTTATTTACGACCATATCGAAGTGGTCTTGGTTTATATTTAGCTCCATATAGCGACGGTTCGAGACGTAATCAGTTTTTTCGAGGTTAATACCATACCTAGCAATAGAGCGTTAACAAATTTAGATATTATATTTTACGGGAAAAAGTTAAAAATTCCCAGTTTTAGAGGAGTTTTTGATCGAGATGGGCTGCCTACCAAACCTAAGAAAAATGAGTGCGCGATTGTTAATATGGATTCGCAAAAAGGTCCTGGAACTCATTGGATTGCATACCGAAAATACGGAAATTGTGCAGAATATTTCGATAGTTATGGTAATCTACCTCCCTCCGCAGAGATAGTTAATTACTTACGCAAATACAACCCAAAGATTGAGATTTTCTACAACAGACGTGCATATCAACGTTATAATACAGTTAATTGCGGAGAACTATGTTTAAGATTTCTATCACATACATTACCCGCTCCATTTGACGTTCGAAAACGTTAAAATTAGTATATAAGCATGTATGATTGTAAAATTTATTCGATTATTGTATATGAATACAAGTTTTTTAAAATATAGTTTGCGTTATTATTACTTGTTTAAACATGTCGTACTTATTTCAGTTAAGTGGTAAAAAAGGTAATTTGACCAGTAATATATATCCACCATTATTATTATCAAATAATCGTCACTGGAGTATTGGATTAGTATCGTTAACAACATATCATTCTATACATAATATCACGCCTGAATGTAATATGTTATATTACTATGATTCTGCTTATGCGGAAAAAACGGCCATGCCTCCGAAATCGATTATATTACCTAGTGGATGTTATGAAGTGAGCGATATCGAAGAATTCTTACGAGAACATTTAGATGAAAGCATTATTATAAAAGGCGATGAAAGAACGTTAAAGTGTCTTATACAAAGTAAATATTACATACAATTTACCGGTCCGCGGAGTATTGGGCCACTATTGGGTTTTGATGGTGTGTTAGAGGTTTTACATCCTCTAAAGAAACATACGAGTCCTAACACCGTACAAATTACACCAATTAATATATTGAATGTATATTGTAACATAGCAACAGGTGGATATACGAATGGAACATCGTCTCATCTCATTTACAGTTTTCCTTTAAATATAGCGCCCGGATATAAGATTTCTGAAACCCCAAAAACAATTATTTATTTACCCGTGAGTACGGATTATATTTCAGAGTTAAATGTATATATAAAGGATCAAAACGGAAATATCGTTGATTTTGCTAGTGAAGATTTAATAATAAATTTACATCTAATCAGTTCGTAATCATCTTAATAACGTTTAAAATGCCCGTCATATACACCAATAGAAGTATATATAAGCGCTCTCAAACGCATGATCGAAGCGAAGAAAATTATATAAATAGAGAAAGAACAAGAAGAAAAGCGTTGAGTAGTAAAAGTATTCGTTTGCTTAAGTCGTTGGGTTACAGCGTGTTAGTTGAATAAGATAAATCAAATATTAGTGCGGTACGATGGAACATATACTACAAATTGATTCGCCCAATAGCCTTACGGACGATACGGTTGCCGCTTATGAAATACATACGCACAAACCTTATGCAAGTTCAACATTTGGACCTAGCGATGAAATACGAATACCTGTTCAGCAAAAGGATGTTATTACTTTACCGTCGGAAAGTTATTTACTTCTACAAGGGACAGTCTCACCGTCAGTAGATTTGTCAATGAATGCCCCGCTATTTTTATTCTCTGAATTACGATATGAAATTAATGGAAATACTATAGAATGTGTACGTCAACCAGGAATTACAACACTCATGCGCAGATTATTATGTTCGGAAAATATCAAATCAGATTACAACTACAGTACATGTGCTCTAAATTCTGAAGAATTGAAAGTATTCACACGAGAAATTGCGGATCCATCAACCCCCTCAACATCAGCAGGTACGGGAGCTAAATTGATGTTAGAATTTCAATTTATTATTCCTTTACGCTACATATTTGGTTTTGCAGAAGACTATAGACGTGCTATCGTACACGCGAGTCAAGAAATTGTTCTAGTCCGTGCCAACAGTGATAAAAATGCATTTACCGCAACAGATGAGAAACCAATTAATGTAACATTTCAAACAGTTGCATGGCAACTCCCGTTTGTTAAATTGAGCGATCAAGCGAAAATATCATTACTTAACCGAATAAAGAAGATAAAGCATGCGTCTATACAATTTAGAGCATGGTCTCTTTCTCATCAACCGTCTCTGCCCACTGTTTCGGAACACAGTTGGGTAATTAAATCATCATCAACGGTAGAACGTCCTCGTTTCATTATTATTGGATTTCAGACGAATAAACAAAATAATTTAACCAAAGATAGTTCTACATTCGATCATCTGAATATTACTGAAATTTGTGCCTACATAAATTCAACAAGATATCCTTACGAAGTAATGAATTTAGATTTTGTTCGAAAAAGATTTGGAAACCTGTACTTGTTATATGCAAATTTTCAAACAATGTATTATGGAAAAGAACCACCGCATCCTGCTGTTGGCGTAGAAGATTTTCTTAGTAAATACCCCCTTTTCATCATACCATGCAACTTTCAAAATGAGCTCTTAAATGATGGTAGTCCATTGCAGATTAGACTTGATTTTAAGACGCTTAATAATGTGCCTTCAAACACGTCATGTTACGCTCTTATAATACATGATAAATCGACTAGTTATAATGTGTTGGAATTATGATTGTAAAAGAATGCAATTTTGCAATTTAGTATTTGTTGTTTTATGTTTGTGAAAGTAGTGTTTTGCTCGCGTTAAGTTTTTTTTGTTTTGTAAATTTTTTTTTGAAGTAATAAAGTTTTTATAAAAGTTTGTTTTGCTGTTGTTTTGTTAATAACCAGTGCAACGATGAATAATAATATGTACGAAGTTATAATTGATTTTCAATGTTTTAAAAATAATGATAATACCTACATAATTAAAGAGATCGCGATTTTAAGTCTGGATGCTGAAATTTCTTTTCATCAAGTTTATAAACCACCATATGATTGGAATATATTATCAAATAATAAAAAGCGTACAAATTCGTGGGTTACACGAAATTATCATTCTATTCCGTGGAATGCAGGAGATTCCGATTATAGAAATATATCGATCGATTTGGAAAATGTTTTAATTAGATTCCAGCCTTTAAAGATTTATGTTAAAGGAGACTCAAAAGTTGAAACTATATGGGAAAAGTTTATGGAATCAACGCTTACTGATTATGAAATAATCAATTTAGAAACACATTGTGGTATGCCGAATTTACGAAATTTAAATAATAAGTACGATGCTGTATCAAGTGCTATAAAATGCGAGGCACATACAGATGGAAGAATTAATGTATGTTCGTTACAAAACGTTCATGTAATGATGAAATGGTTCGATATGAATGTTAGAACGGTTTTATCAGCATTAAAGTATCCTATAGATGAAATGTTGCAGATAGCTACTGCCGAGATATTAATTGCCGAATGTCCGGATAAAATTTGTGATTTTTATGATAAATTACCTGAAACATTGAAGAAAAATGAAAATATTATAAAATATTTACCATGTTTTAACCATCATAGATTCGATATACCTGGTTCAATGAAGCTTAGTGCGCTTAATCCTACATTAATTAAAGATTGTAAACAATGCAAAGTTGTTTTTAAAAATGTTTCCTAACGATTAATTCTTTCTTTGTAAAAATTTTTTGATATTATTTAGTTAATAATTTTCTTTTGACTTTTATCGTGTAATGTTTGTAAATTTATAGAAACCAGAAATATACTATTTTTTCATATATATTGTTTGCTTTTTTCATACTTCTTTGTAATCTTCAACATCATGCTTGCAAAATGTATTGTTAAATAATAAGTTGAAATAAACACAAATAAACTGAATAATGAATGAAAAAGTGTAATATATTGAAAAAATACATAAAAAGAATGTCAGTAACGAGAACAACGATGGCGATGATGCTGACTACAATGACGTCAATAACATAAAAAAACATACAGATAAAAAATGACAATGATAGCAAAAACGATTACAATGCAAACAAGAATGACAAAGATTGGAACATTAATGAAATATGTACAATGAATGAATGAGGGAAAATCAAATATATTCAAAATATATACAAAAAAACATGCAACACCTTATTCTAAACGTAAACGTTTTGCAGATGGTTCAGATTCATTTGTCTCTTCTTCTTCATTACCAGTGCGAGCAATAATATTATCTAAATCTATGTGCCCTAAGGCCACCGTATGTATATTATCGTGTAACACGACACGTTTATCGTCTAGTCCATTAATGGCTAGCTTTGTTGTGCGTATCGTGTATAGTTCATGTACGTAACTTCGTATCATATTCGCAGTACGATAATTTGCGCTAGTGATATTATTATTACTAAATATACAATTTTTGTAATCGTTAAATGATATTTCGTTCTTTGTTACATTGTAAGGAACGCCCTTACATTTCGTTATCGCCTTATTACTATTTGAAACTTTAATACTGTATGCCTTAGATCTTAGCCCGACGAAAGCTTCTACAGGAATTGAGTTCATCTCATCTTTGTATTTCCCAAGAACTTTCTTGTTACTAACAGAATAGCACGGGTGATCTGAGGGGTAATCTGACGTGTCAAAAAAACTTAAATTATTCCTTATATCTAAATATAAATCGGCAGTTCTTATATCATAAACGAGACTGTCGGTATCTGTATATAATAAAGTTAAATTATTTATACTGTACATTTTTAACATCTTATTATAGTGAAAGTCATACATAGTATGCTTACTAATATCAAGGATCGACATCCCAACAAAAATAGGCTTATTAAATAAAATACGTTTTGCGCTACGATGAACGGCGCATAAGAACGGACGCTCGCGAAATATAGTACGATTCTTAAACCTAGGGTTCGCAACGAGTTTAGTGAACTTAACTTTATCGGAAACGAGTTTTAAATCTAATAAATTCCGTTGGTTTTGAAGCGATTTTCCATATATTGCATTGTTCATGATCTTGTAAAGGTTCTTTTCAAAGTCATTATTTGCTAATTGACGGTAACGAGTATTTAATTCTATATATTCCTTCAACCATGGCGATTGGTTGAAGCATACGCCGCGATGTATTTTAGTTAATCTTAATCCTAAATTTAATGCTAATTTCAAATATTTTATATGGATAACATAATTCGACTTATTATATAATGTTGCAACCAGTTTTTTGATTGTCCCTTTTTTAGAGACATTACGATGTTCAGGGCATAGAGGATAATCATTATGTAAATGATGTAGACTGGAGGGATACTCCAAATCTACCTCAAGTACACATCCCTCTGTCCCATTTTCATCATAATTTAAAACATCAAGTTGCTGTATTTGATTTTCGGTCATCCACTTGAAGCCACCTATTGGAAGTGGCTCACACATGGCGTGACCATACAAATTGTTAGCATCGAGATAAATAATAAAATTACTATCTTCTTCCAACGACGAGGAAGAAGAAGACGAGGGCGACGAGGATGACGACGCTAACAAGGACGACGATGGAATAGCGTTATTATTAACAATATATTTATTGTGCGCTTCACAATAACGTTTAACACATTGAGTGAGACCACCACGTATACCCTTTTCAAAAAAGAGGTACATGTCGTAGTCGGTCAAAAGTTCAAGTTTAACGCCAGTTAATTTCAGCATTGCCACAAATGTGAAACCAGGAACTGTATACGACCATGCAGGGTCTAAACCATAAATTTTGTAGCAAACGGTACGGAAATTTTCAAAGATGTCCGCCAGAAGAAGGACATCCGTCCTTAAATATTCATCCGAATACTCCCCCAAATTCTTAACTTGAAGAGCATCCCATACTGTCTGCGCATGTTGATAAGCAGTCTCATCGATGGTTGACTTTGTTAGAGAACTGTAAAATGCCGATCTTGGAGGCAATGATTCTTCAGCAAGTTTGGCAAAGTCTGTGCAGTATTCATATGGGAAATACCCCTTTCGACGGAAAAGGGGGAGTAAAGACGGATCACGAATGTTAGCTATTGTATGATGGAAAGCGTCATCTGGAAGGTAGCTCGCCAGCTTCTCCAAGCTTGATGCCATGAAACTAAAGGAGTCGACGAATCTAAGCTGGAACTTTCCAGGTATGATCTGTTTTGAGATTCCTTTATATCGCTCTTCCGTGTTTGCAAGCACATTTATGTCGAGTGTGTCGTATGCAAGTTCACGAACTATTATATGGCTATCATAACCTGATAGGTTATGAATAAATACTGGCAAAAAATGAGGCAAGCGCGACTCGAGATTGCACTTGCTATGAGCAGCACCACGATATTCACCAGTTAAATGATTATGGTCCCGAACTTTATCATCATCATTTAATTTTTTTGTGCAAATACAGCAAACAGTAGCACTATCGAATGCTAATTTATCTGCAGCACTCATCACAATGGATTTATTGTTTTTGTAAATTTCGTAAATTAATTTTGCGTCATTTACAAGTTTTTCCACAAACACTTTAGCAGCATCGCGATTGCGATATATTCGTTGAGATCTTAGTGATGGAGGAAGAACATTATCAGCAACGCGAGACACGATTTTATATGAAAAACTCATAGGCACGTGCTTATGAACTTTTATAGTGTTCTTGCATGCTTGATCGCTCTGTACACGGCGAGTGATGCGGTCATCTTCCTCTTCTGAGTCATCATTCTCTTCATCAGCTTCGCCATCATCTAGTACAGGCTCCAGTACACACTCGAAATCTGCGTATACAACGAAGGGGATCCAGTATTGTTGCCTATATTTATCATGCTGGAGAATATTTTTCCCCTGCACAGGCATCTCAATTGCAACTGGAGAATATTCCCTGCAATCTTTTTGGTGTTCCTGGAGCTTTTGAGGACTGTCAACGTGCCACAAGCACCTTCTGCAGATGTGGATTCTACCATGGTGATTATTAATTTGTTGACGCACAAGTTTCTCCAAATCCTTGATGAAACAATAATGTTTCTTGTTCCCGTCTTGGATTAAAAGGAGATCTGTATGATCTGCTTTGTCTTCCTTACAGATACGAACCGGGTAAACAAAGTTCTTTTCATCCAGCGCATAGACATTAATTGAAGAGTTTGGATTGTTTTTCTCAAATTTTTGCACATCATCAAGACTGGCAGGGAATGAAATTCCGGTCCAATCATATTTCACATCCAGTTCTGGTTTATTTTTATACTTATTTACACGTTCAGGATTCTGAGGCACAAATTTGGCCAGCATCGAATACTTAAAGCAGAACGCATCGGTATTTTTTACATTTATAACGGCTTTTCGGGCACTTATTTTCGGCGGTAACGGAATAAATGAGGACGCGCGTGCAAGAACATTCACTTTATTAATCCGTAGTTCAACGTAAACAATTTTCTTAATCGTCCAACCCGATCCCTGCACATATTCAAATCTGTCGATCAGATCCTTCATTTCGCCAACTGAATCTTTGTACCACTTGTTGAAATCATCTCCTTCAACAAGCAATTTACAATTTGATGGAAAATATGTTGGAACCGTGTGTTTTTGTTTCGTAACTGCTGTTATTCGTTTAAACATGCAATGTAGCATGAGGCTACATTTTAATCCTTTCCCGATCGAACCGGACACTGTATCAATTACAGTTGATTTAATTCTTTCCAAAAATTTATTGATGTCAACTATCCGCGCATTATCATTTATGACTCGGTAAGTCGCGATCCTATTTTTGTAGCGATTCGATATATTTTCAATATGATACAGGACCGCCATAGGTCTTTCGACATCCGCAGGAATATTTGATCGAGATGCAGATTGAGAAGACGACATTATGAAAAATATTGATAAATTTATAAAATTAAAAAAGTAATTTCAATTAAAAACGGACGTAAATAGATCGTAAGATACTTACTGATTTTTAAAAAAATCTGCAAATGATGAACGTTGAAAATTATAAAAATGTTGAAACACTTTCAAAACATTTGAACACTAAAAAGCGAAGTGAACACTGTGAAGAGCAAACTACAAATGCGACTTCTACAGGTTTGCAGGTACCTACCTCAATTTGCAACAGCGCTGTGTGCAAAAAATGGGCGGGGCTAAAACATCCCTGAAAACCGGTTTCAGCATGAGAGATTGCCCGCTTTCACCTTGATTCCTAGAAAAGGTGCGCATATGTTGCGAATTCGTGATTGATTTTTGGCTGATAGATGACCCAAATTCGTCATTGATTTTGGATGGATAGACGTTGTAAATTAACCCTCTTCAGAATGAGTGAAATAAGACTGCTCCATTCGGCTTGATTTCAGAGGGATACATGGACCGTTTTCGGCATGATACCTAAAAAGGTTTATTGATGTCATAAATTAAGCGTCTGCAAAAGGACATAAATGACAGGTCATAAATCATGTTAGTTTTCAAAGGGAGAGATCGCACGCTTTCACCCTGATACATAGAAAAGGTGTACATACGTCATAAATTATCCTGTTGTAAAAAAGGGCGCCACAATAATGTCGTGAACGACCGGTGAGGCGTCTTAGACAGCGGAGCAGCGATTGATCTTCTTGAAAATGCTGCATGACCATCGACCCCGATGTTAAATGTGCGCGAGCGCGAAAAAAAAAAAAAAATATTCTTCTGACGAATATCGGTAAATAGCGACCCGTGCATGCAAAGGCTGCTGTAGCGATGAGTCGTATATATGCAGAGGTTGACGATTTCTAAAAAGAAAGACTGTGGCGTTTGCATCAAGAATGCTGCGAGTTCCTTCGTTTAATAATTATACAGAGATGTGTATAATATTAAAAAATACATACGATGCCTATAACAATTATTTAGTGATCTGAGATTTTACCCGAAATAAAATTAATCGCGCGCGGAAAAAATTTTAATTGTTCGGAGATTTTTTCAATCTATCGGACGTCTTAATTAATTAATTAAACAAATGATTAAAATTATGCTAATATTAAAAATAATTTATCGAGGTGGCCTCGAATTATATTTTGAAAAATACTCTTTGAATTAGTATATTAATATATCCCTCAAGGTTATAATTATGCGCATAGCTTAAAAATATTATCTATAATAATAATTATAAAATAATCACGTCCGCGGAAAAATAAGTAAATTATATATTATAATATGATGCTAAAAGATCGATAAATTGTCAGAGGGGTCTGAGGTTAGTTTCATTGTATAGAAATAAATTATTGGTTCCATCTTATTCACTCTTGAATATTTGATATGTTCATACAACAGAGCATGGGTTAGGGCCCCCTTTCTCCAGGCAGGAGTTCAGATTATGGGGCTGTACTGCCTGGGGGTTATACTTAAGTGTACTTTGGATCCCTTGGCGGGAAATTGGGTTATAATTTAATTATATACAAGTAAATATTAAAATATAGGTTACTTTACAGCTATAACACAAGAATTCGGGTTGAGGTCCTTCTCTGGGACTATAGGGTGTTCGAGATTATCGGAGCATGATATTCTAAGGGTTGGGGGTGTAACTAGATCGTGTTTGGTTTATTCCCACTACAGGGAACGTGACATGCAATCAATACTATAGGGAACGGGACAGGGGATACAGGGAAACTTTTTTGGATAGTTTATTGACCTCTGGACACTGTTTAGACGTTCGGTTTAGTAGAACTGTCCAGGAAAATTGGGGGGAACCCTGGACACTCGGGGGAAACTTGGGGGAACTCGGGGGAACTTTGGACACCTGGACACAAATTGGGGTGAATTTTGAGCACCTGAACGGGGATTGAGGTGAATTTTGAGTACCTGGACGGGAATTTGGGTGAAATTTGAGCACCTGGACGGGGATTTTGGTGAAATTTGAGTACCTGGACAGGAATTTAGGTTAAATTTGATCGCATGGACGCAAATTGGGGTGAATTTTGAGTACCTGGACGGGAATTTGGGTGAAATTTGAGTACCCGGACGGCAAATCGGGGGAACTGTCCAGGAATATCGGAGGAAAACCTGGACACTCGGGGGAAACTCGGGGGAAACTGCACCAGCTTGCCCATTTATTAGCTACTGATTTGAACTTAGATATTTCTTTAAATTTAAATTAGTTGTTTCGTAAGATAATTTTTTTTTACATATATTACAATTAGAAGAAGAATTTTTTTCATCAACAAGTGTGAAAAAATTCTACGTTTCACTAAATTTTTCTAGCATAATGCCACTTTTAATAACTAGTGTACATAAGTATTATTTATATAAATGCCTTACTGCTTATAATTAACACTTAAAAACTATCAAAATTATAAACGTATTTCTTAAACCAACTAATACACAAAAAATGTAGAAATGTTATAAAAAACTATATTTGTATCAGCAAAAAATAAAAATATTGAACATAGCTCGTAATTTACTTTAACCAGCAAAGGTATTACGCTACTAATGCTAATTATTTAGATTAAAGATAAAAACAAAAAAATTTTCGATATAAATTTATTGAATGTTCAATCAAAATTATATTTTCTTAATAACAATTTTGTACATCTCGTAGAACGTCAAATGTTTAGATCAAATAAATGTCAGCCAATTTAGTTGATAGAAAAGCGAACAATGATATTTGCATTATTTACACTGACATAACACATTTAGCGATTTAAATCAGTAAGAAAACGTATCTGAACTTATGGTTATCAGTTAATTTCAGAATAATCAGTAAGTAAAATTATTACCGGTAAAGAATTCACCCAGAAGAAAATATACCGGAACCGAGACTGTTCACTAGGTACACGTGTCATCACTGTCGTTTCAAAATAACTGGTAGCTGTTAATGTAACCGTTTGATCACCGGTAGTGACAGTGATTTTCAACTAACCGATGAAAAATAACTGATACTGATATATCGCTCATCACTAGTAAATACAATTATAATGATCATCATAAACTTCCGGTCTAATAAGATAAATAGGCATCTGTGTTTTGCTTCTTCCCTCTGTTAGGAATGGCTTTTTGAAAATTTAACAGTAAAATCGGAAACTGCCTAAATAATTATTCCTTAGAATTTTTTCATGGCTCGAAAATAAATAGATAAATAACTATGGTTTTCAGAGACCCATAAGAGTATTAAGAATACCTATCTCGGTTCAATCAAAGAAACGAATTCTCGAGGTCAAGAATTTCGAATTAAAAACAACGTATTAAGGGACTAATGGACATTTTTGAAACATCCGAAATAAACCATCACCATATGCTGAAAATAATGCAAAAACGGAATTTCAATAATTGCGAATAAAGAAATTGGTCAATCAGACAAAACCGCAATAATGGAAATTAACGCAGTTTCACGATTATTTTGACGAAAGTACAAATTTATGCGTCAACAACAAACAACAGCGATGAAGGTGTAAGGATATTTTTTGCAGAAGTGGAACAAGTGTAGAGAAGAACATGTAAAATTAATAAATTACCATTTTACATGGCGATTTTAACACCCAAGCCGACAATAGAACGGTATTATTGGAACTGAGAAACCGAAAATGAACGAAGGCGAATACGAATATACAATAATGAGCCTTTTTCTCGGGATTACCACCTGGACGGCTGTATAGTTGAGAAAAAAACTATGGCCACGATAATAATAAAAATTTTACAAGGAATTTAACTGATTTCATAGTAGTTAATTGTTTTCGAAATGTGGTAAATTTTGCATTAATTTGAAGTTTTTTATCGGAACACAATCTACCTATCATACATAAAAATTTAATTTAAAAAGCTGTTGCACTGATAATAAAACCATAGCATCTAACTTATATACAAGAGAGGGAAATATATATATATATATATATATATATATATATATATATATATATATTGGTGTGTGTGCATTTATTATGTGGGAAGGTGAGAATAAGAAAAATAAGAATAATAAAAAAGAAAATTACTCGAAGGACAAGTGCTTTGAACAAATGGACGATGACGAGAAATAAATAGTACATTCGAAAAAAAATTTAATAATAAAAATAACAAATTTGGCGGTAAAGTTAGTTAAATGACTTGGAAATAATAGAGCAACTGGATATGTCAGAATTTATGGATATTTACTAAAACTTACTGAAAGCGAAAATTTAAATATGATGAAAAATAACTCTCCAAGAAACTGGCCAGATTCCAGATAAACTGTTTTTATCAGTATTCATCTCGAGCTTCCAAAAAAATAAAAATAAAATACATCGAAGGGTTAAGAGAAATATAGGACTGCGAAGGTAATGAATACATTTTAAAGGTTTTCTTTCGCGAATCATTCATAAACACGAATATACGAATATATCAGTGGCGAATCCTCTGGCACTTTTAATCATGCGGCGAAGTAGCAAAGCAAATTAAGAAAGAAATTTTATAGTACTTCTCTAGCACCAGAGATTAACTTGACTAAAGCAATAGTTTTTCACTTGCCTGTAGAAATATCTGAGAAGTCGCTATTTGAGCATGCGATGAAAAATGTTTAATGTACGATATTGAATTCTGATTTGATGATCTTCTCGTCTTTAGTGTTTTGTTCATTAAGCGCTGCCAGTACTTCTCTGATATTAGCGTTTTATTAGGAACACATTGAAAGGCGTTCGCATAACAACAACAGCGTAAACAGCCAATCAGATTGAGCATTTAATCAGTAAAGTACTTCTCTATTTTGACAAAACGATCTCATATTTTTCGCTATAAAACTGTAAATACGCTACTGTTTTTTTATCATAGCGAGATACGCTTGATGAAGTATACTGTTAGCGAAAATCTGTCAAATGTGACAAACGAAAAGTAGTGAAGCTGTAGTATAGCGAGCCAGCGATTACTACATATCGGCAATTTAGAAAAGTTTGTTAATGTGAGTAGACATATTCACAATTAAATAGGTTTCTTAATGTGATTTTAATTCTCTTCTAAATAATAAAGTTCAACCTTTTTTTATTATAAAATAAAGGCGCTGTATATATTTCACTTTATAGTTTTAAAGTTAAGTACTATGGAAATTCAGTATTCTTACTATCTGCAGATCTTCACTGATGGTGCCAAATTTCCAGGACCTAACCAAGACGTGTGTGATGCATTAATTATGTCGAATATTTTTACACAGAAGTTGAATTTGGCTCCAGAGGCTTCAGTATTTATGACGGAACTTTCGACGATTGAAAAGACCGGTGGATATATTTTAAATGTTCTCCGTGCCAATAGGAATTTTTTTATATATTAAAACAGTCTCAACTCACTTCTGGTTATTAAGGGTTGTTATTTTTGAAAGTCACCCTATAGTATTATCGAAATCAGGAATAAATGCTTGAGTATTACATAGGACGGTAGAATTATCAAACTTAGCTGGCTGCCTAGTCATCACGGTATTCTTCTTAATAGTAGAGTTGATGTGGTAGAGCTAAAAATGCTAGTATATCTGGGGGGTCAGTTCCCTTGTAACCCGCCAATTGACATGTTTAAGAAGATTAAGAGGTATAATAGGGCTAAGTAACTAGCTTTTATACATGTTCAAGTACATGTAAAACATGTAGTGCTATATACAAGCACTGATGCCGAATTATCCATTTTGTGTAGATCAGATTAATATTTGCGAAAATCTTATGGTATGATCATGTTTGTGTCATATTAATTAACAGTAGCCAAATGGTATATCGCTGGGTTAGGAAAAAAAAACCCTTTTTATTTGTTTATTTATTTTTTAAGTTCACTTCACATTATTCGTTTCTGTTGTTCACGTACATTAATTCCTTTATTGGAATTTAAATATCAATTTTCTTTCAAATTTAATTTTTAATTTTTTTTAATAAATAAAAAAAAAAAAGTAGTTTCTTAATTTGTTTTTGTTTGTGCAGTATCGCATGCGATTTTATGCCGAGTTAATTTTCTGTCCACATTTCTGTGCCTTAGAGAAGTGTTGGGAACTAGTATGCATGTAGATTTATAGGAGTATTTGATACATTATTTAACTTACCACGAAAAACTTTGGAACTAAACTATTTTTAGTCTTAACGTGTTTAAATAAAGAGTGCTCGATGTAAACACTGAACAGTTTTTGTATACTTTATTGATTAGGAAAAAGTATGTGTAAATATAAAGGTAGCAGAAAGCAAGGAACTGGCCCCAGTATTCTCTTTGGATCAGTTAGGCTCACGGTGAAAAGCTTTATTTCATAATCCATAGTATACTTCTTTCAAATAATATATGAAACTCACTTTATTTACTTAGCTTACCTACAGGGAAAATGTCAAGATAATCAAATACTTTGGAACGTATCATTAAACGGTAAATTAGACCAATCTTGAGAAAAAACGGTACACATAGGAAAATTATGTACTATTTAAAACTGTCGAATTGACGTTATAAAATATTACGTGTTTCCACTTGTCCCATACGGGGAAGACAAAAGAACATCCGGAATCCAAGCTATTAACGAGGCAGTAAGTTCGTACAAAGGACGAAGCCGGATGAAATCAGCAAGACAAAAATACATATATACCTATATATTAATTACAACGTAATTCTTAGGCTACCCCCTATTAAAAAGAATGTCCCAATTTCATGTAACGAAAAATGTCCCAAAAAATTACTCAATTTTATGTAACGAAAAATGTCCCAAAAAATTACTCAATTTTATGTAACGTTTGTTATACTTTATAGGATTTTTGTGATTATTATTAAAAAAATGTCACAATTTGATATAACGAAATATGTAACGAAAAATGTAACGAAAAAATGCCTTAATTTGATGTAATGAAAGTTAAATGCTAGGAAAGGATTTTTGTGATTATGTTATTTTTTTTCTGTTGATGCCAGTAAGAATTACATTGTAAATTTTGATCATTTTATACAAACTATAGAAAAGAAAGAGACAGAGATGTAAGTAAGAGGGGTCGAGGGGCACAGCCCCTTGCGAGGCCAAAATGACCGAGTTATATACATATATAAAACTCGTCCTTCGGGCCTCGGAATGGGGCAAGCCCCCTTCACCCCCAGGTCTAGTTCTTCTATAATTCTTATAGAAGAGTAAACTGTTTCATTGGCTACGCCGTTCGACAGAAAAAAATCTTTCAGTTCCAATTTTCACCATCAGGAGATGTATGAACGCTAATATCACATTAAAACCATTTTATCAGTTTTTGTGACAGGACACTTTTCTTGCTGAGTTTCAATTTTCACCGCCAGGGGATGTAGGAGCGCTAATATCACATTTAAGTCTTATATATGGGACAAATTTCGTGACAGGATACTTTTCCTGATGACCCCTGACGTAAAAATGGCATAGCCATTAATATATATCGGTTTTAGTTGACTGCATCATTTTTGAACGTTGCATACATTTTTTATGTCACCCCCAGAGTAAAAATAGCATAGTCATCAATCTAACATCTATGTTGAATCATTAAAAAGAAATAAAAACTTTAAATAGCAAAAATAAAGTATGGTGTATATCTAAACTAAACACAGAACTTCCTCTAACTTTTTTAGTTTTTTAACTGTTTTCAAAGTTTACTGTTGTTAAATTTTGATTACGTGTCAAAACTCTGCGCTCCCCCTCTTTCTTCTTGTTTGTGCGTATCCTTATACGACGTTGATGGTTATCGAGGCCCCGGTTCAGTAATTTCGGACCGCTCTTGATACTTCGCTTAACTGTAATTGTACCCAATGCGGTAACTTAAGTTAAAATTTGGAAGGAAATCATTTTTACAGAAATTCGAGTATCGAATGAATATTTTTATTCGTGTCAAGATCGATGAAAATCTGACGCAGAACGTTATTTGGCGGACGGTGAGCAAAATAACCGACAACAATATCAATCATGAAAACCAACTCTTTTTTGTAAGCATTCGCTGAAACATTTTCGTTGCTATCTTTTGAAATGTAATTTTCCGTACTTGGGGTTTTGCTCTGGAATCTTCTCTTAGCGAGACATTGTTTGCATGTTTAAATTTTAATTATAACCGCCGTAGATGTTGATCGGACATATTAAAAGGGAATAACGTAGACGGATATACTAGAAATCGAATAGCGATGGAGATGGAACATTTCAAGTTATTGTTCGGTAGCGTAGAAACGTGACGCGAATTCCAGCCATATTTTATCAGGAAAAAGATCGAAAAGTTAGGCCGAAATCGGAATATCGCGTAGAGCTTTCTAAAAATGCTGAGACCAGCACTGATAGAAAATGGCTTCAAGCTACCCCGACTGAAATTGACATTGAACGCTAATACTAATTATATATTTAATCGATCGAAGAACGTTGTTTTTCGGTTTTCCGTTTATAAAAGAAGCCGTCTTTAGTAATTCTACTCAGTAGCGATTATTATTGTAAATCGAAAATATATATTGTTATTAAAGTTTGTTGCACACATTATTTCAAAATTATTTTTAAATTGGATATAAACAGCCACTTTTTATAAAATAATATATTTAAATATTGACGTGGACGCGTTTCGAAGTTGACAGCTTCATGATCACAGCAAACTACTTTAATAATGATAAAATATAAACTAATTTCTATTATAAGAAAAAAATTAAAATGTAACGAACTTAATTTAATTATAATTCAATTACTTCTTTCAGCCAGTTTGGTAGAATTCGTTTCTGAGGGTAAATATTTAAAATCAGTTATTGAGAGGTATTGTGAGAAAGCCTGACTTTTTAAGAACTGCTGAGGAATACGGCTGCAAAAATTCGTAGTACAGAAGAAAAATGCTCCATAAGAAATAAACATAGGAAGCAACTAAAAGGCAGCTGTCGAGACTGTTATGGATACGGGCAAACGAAGCCCAGTAATTCGGCTTCCATCCAACATAGCTCATCCAAGGCACTTAAAAGCAACCGATATGATGAAAATGAAGCTTTATATCAATAGGCACACTGATACGCGTTGTTACAAAAATTAAAGCAACCGATTAAAATAGTGGATTTAAAGCTCGAAAAAAACGTTTGGAAAATCAAAAAAGAAAAATGATAGAAGAAATTTAATAGAGTAACCGAAATATTTACCTCAAAAAGAGAGAAAATACGAGGATCCCCCTCTAGTTTAAAGAAGGAATAGGATATTCTATGTGCTCGGTATGATATAGGTAGCTAGATGTAAGCGCGTGGAATCTCGTATTTTATTTTAATTTTTAATTCGTTATCTCGTTCCGAATACTCAAGCTGTACCAGTGGTAAGTACAAATACCTAATATCTCAAATCAAATATTAGTTATAACAGGAAAATCATATATAGATCGCAGCTGTAAACTTGAGTCACCCTAAAAGTGGAAAGGAACTGCTCCGTAGTCTACAGTACATTGTGGAAAACTTAATTCCGCAATATATACTATACCTTGAGAGCAGGGAACTGGCTTCCAGCGTTATTCTCAACGACAGTATAAACGCACAACTTGTTCGGAAGTTGATGCATAAATTTCGAGAAAGAAATTCCTAATTGGTAGGCCTTCGCAGATTTTGATGTATTTAAGGTATTTTTACATATCCAAAGGAATTCCATTCTCGCTGGATTTACAGTGCGACTCTTTCGATGCGATTAAATAACTAAATTTTGTTTAATTTAAGCGCGTAATTTTAAGATTTTCGGTTCATAGAATTCGAATTTCGAAAGCGAATTTTGTTATTGTACAAAGTGCGGGAAAATTCTGTAAATTGTGATAGATATTTTTGGAAATACAGCGTATATATTTGTAAACACGGAGGTATAGAAGAGCGACTTTAATGTAATTAAATTAGCGACATCGCGATATTTAAAACGAAGAAAGAACGTTGGAACAGAGGGTGTTTATGTAATTATCGTTTATCACTGTTAGCAGCTATTGATACGAAAGCGCTGGTTTTCGATTGCTTCATCTAATTGAACTCGGAGCAGGAAAATAATCTGCTGAATGCGTAAAAGTTTTGATTCTCAAAATCGTCCACATCACTGGTGCCTTGATTGGAGCCGCCAGTCTGATGCGTTGCAACTGTTACGTTTGTTCAGTTAGTTATGTGTTTATACGATTTTCGGAAAAATTTTATTCGGCATATTTAAGATAGGCAGACACCAGTTTGGCACCACCTGAAGCTCGCATTATTTTACTATTCCGTCTTTATCGCGCGCACTACAACGGCCTAATGTTATTAGACCGATTTCAATTCCACGAGAAACGAAATTAAATTCTCCATCGATAGAATTATTTTAAAACTGAACTACTTTCTCGCAAAACCAGAAAAAAAAAATTCTCATTAAGGACAGCTTTTTAGCAATACACCGGTATCTAACCCGGAGCCTTTTTCAAATTCACTCTGTATTTAAGCATCTAAAACCACACGATTTATTAATTTTATAAATATGTAACTCGGATAATCTAATAGGGCGTACCAGTGGGCTACGCCTCTTCAATGAGTTTTTTTTTTTTATTTTCAAAAACATTTACGCTTGTTACTTATTTAAAATTATTCTTAAGATTGTAATAAAATTTAATAACAAAAAAAAAACAAAAAAGTTCCGTACATCTACTTGCCTTTACAATTTTGTATTCCTTTGTTTACTGTCACCTAGTTATCAGTATATTGCTAACGAGTATATATGCTTTACACAAATACATTAATACATGAATGTGTCTCATGGCTACCCCGACTTGGCTTTGCTCGTACACTCGATATAAGAATATCTACGGTGACTGCCTTCACTAAGATGTAGGTTAGCTAGATTTTTCTCCGAAATCGACACTCAACTAACTGAAACGCACACACGATAGCGCATGCACAGTATATATGCATATATATATATATATATATATATATATATATATATATATATATATAAATATATGTATTGATACAAACTGAACAGGTCTCCGGAGTCACTCGATATGAATTTTGGGTCTTTGATTTTGGGAAGCCACTTGGTGTAAATTTTAACCTCCAAAATTTTCAATATTCTCTCAAAACACAAACGAAACGGATGACAATGACATCTATGATACTACGCTTCAGAAAACACATTGGGTGGAGCAACAGGCTTTTTTTTTATCTATGTCTCTATAAAATAAAAAAAAAAAAGAAGGCCATCACGGGACGCCTGGCGGATGTGAAACATCATAATAGATGATTAATCAAAGAATCTATAATTAATAAATATGTGTAATAATAAACTATAAAATAAAAGTATCAATACCTGACTGGTACGATATGTCTCAAATTAGAAGTATTTTGGTTATTGTGAGTTTCAATTATGGCCGTATCTGAAGAGGGTTCAGCCCCCCCCCTCGAAATGTCCGCTAAATAATAACTTCTTGAATTAATGAAATTCAGAATAAAATTATTTCTTATCAATTTTTTAACAGAAGAAAAGAAAATTGAAATTTTTATGAATTCTATGGAAACGACTATTTTTTATTTGTTTTTATTGTAGTATTCAAATATTGCATATACAATAATTGACTACAAGACTTTAGTGTACTATTTATAAATAAATATATTTCACGATAATACACACACGCATATATATATATATATATATATATATATACAGTGAGCAAAATAAATATTCGGACTAGCAAAAATGAAAATAAGTACGCATCGCAAGAGAGGTTAAAAAAAGTTTTTTTTTCAATTTTTTTTATGGTAACATAAAACATACTGCAATGAACACATTGTGTGAGAAAAAAAAAAAAAAATCACAAAAATGAAAAAAATAACGAAGAAACGCATCTGTCGAAGCAAAACATAATATTCGAACTCGCAAAATTAATATTCGGACTTGAAGAAAATTTCGTATTGATAGCGCTGAAAACGTGAAATTTTCGTGTTTCAATATTTGGTGTGCATCCCTTTAGCTTTGTAGACAGCATGCAATCTGCGTGGCACCGAAGAAACCAGTTTTTCAAGACTTGCAGTATTTCTTTAAGCTCTGCCTTGCTCGATATCGTGTGTTGACGGACTTTGGAGTCGAGGTATTCCCACAAATTTTCAATTGGGTTACAATCCGGAGATTGAGGGGGCTATCCAAAACCTTTGGGCAATTATATAGCAACCAGGCCTTCGTTTTGTACGCTTTATGTTTTGGATCATTATCCTGGTAAAAAACGAAGGTCTGACGAATGCCTAATTTTTCTGCACTGCTATGAAGGTGATCTCTCAAAATTTCAATATACGCATCGGCGTTCATGACTCCATCAATAAACACTAAACTGCCCACTCCGCTGGCCGCAAAACATCCCCAAACCATAACTGAACCGCCTCCATGTTTTACCGTCAGTTTGATATTTTTTTGTTCAAGTGCAGTGTTAGGCTTTCTCCAAACCCGAACTTTCCCGTCGCTGCTGAACACATTAAATTTCGATTCATCAGTGAAAATTACATTTTTCCAAAACCCCTCATCTTTTGTTCGGTACTCCCTTGCGAAATCGAATCGCTTTCGTTGGTTAACTGTACTAAGGAGCGGTTTCAGTCGCGCAGTGCGTGAATTATACCCCATACCTCTAAGCGTATTACGTATCGTTTGAGATGTAACTTGCTTACCAGTTCTTTCCAACAATGCTGTCGCGAGTTTTGGGGCGCTCATTTTTGGATTTTTTTCAATCTTTCGTCGAATAAATCGTTTTTCTACGTCCGTAAGTTTCTCTGGTCGACCTTCTTGCTTATGCGATTCAATTCGATCCTCCTTCTGAAACTTCTTTATAATGTCATAAACGATGCTTCGGGGTAAATTTAATAACCGCGATATCTCGTTACCCGATTTTCCTTTTACCCGATTGAAAATCACCAATTGACGCACTTCAAAAGACGTATTTTTACCTTTTCGCGACATCATTTTTTCACGTAACGCATTACAACATGATTTACGCATATGAGTCGATCAATAATGCTCAAAATGCATTAAGTGATGATTAGTAATGCTTACTGATGATTAATACAAAGTTCGCTTGCGTTACATACACGCTCGGGAAAAACCCCAATTGCATGTTGTCTACACATCATTAGGAAGTCCGAATATTATGTTTGCTTTGACAGATGCATTTCTTCGTTGTTTTTCTCGGTCTTTCAAAGTTTTTTTTTTTTGTTTTCTCGCAGAATGTATTCATTGCAGTATATTTTATGTTACCATAAAAAAAAAACATTCGAAAAACCTTTTTTAACCTCTCTTGCGATGCGTTTTTAATTTCGTTTTTGATTTCGTTTTTGCTAGTCCGAATATTTATTTTGCCCACTGTATATATATACATATATGAATGTGTACATATGTATACATATATATTTATAAAAATATTTTCGTAATCCCTCCCGGTATTTTGGTCTATATACGGCCCCTGCTTGTGTTGTTTGTGTACTGCAAAAATATAAAATAGAATGGTATTATCTTAATACTAATAGATAATATATTAATAATAGATGATTTACTAACCTTTGGTTTGAATCGATAGATTGTGTTTCGTCAATCGGTAGATTGCTTGTGCACGTATTTGACATTTTACTGCAGCTTGCACTTATACGAATACAAGCGGCGATGCGACAATATATTGTATCAAGTATATTGTAGATGAACAGAGACGCACGCAGTACACATTCCCGCGTAGAAGCAACGAAGGGTATAGTATACGCGCCACGCGCACACAAGCGAGTAGCGAGCGGCGGACTCGAGGGGGCACGGCGGCATGAAAGTGTCACGCCGTTTGCCGTCCGGTTTTACCCCCAAAGCGCGCTAATAGATGTTTCACATCAAAAATAAATTTTGTTGAATGCAACTGGGTTTTTGGAAAAGGAACAAACAAAAATAGATACCGCGCATTTAATTACGGACGGCCGAGAAAAAAAAAGAGAAATTAATTCGGACTAGAATGAACAAACGACATAAAAAAATAAATTCCAAAAACGCAGCAGAACACCTCTAAAACCGGCGTAGCTTTTGAAATTTCTTATAAAGCGGCGATGCGGTGAATAGATTAACGCGTTCCGACGATTTCCGATCGACCAAAATACGCGCAACGTACGAAACTAAACAAAGGCTACGCAAAAGTTCCTAGAACACTTCTGCTTAGATCACCGCACCAGCTGCCCTGCCTGATTTTAGTGTGATTTTTACAATCTTCTCTCGACACGATGTTACCCGACACACATTATCGATGCACTTTCGCTACGAGCACATGTCACTGTCTCAGCGTTTGGACCACTACCACTCAGTCACCAACGCAGTCCCATCCCGATGCGCTCGTCGTACAACCGTGCACAGGAATTTTTGGTTATGGCCGAGTAAGCATCCCTGATAAAACGATGAATCGACGGAAATTAGAACGATGTCCGAGAAATAGTAAATTAATGACTTTACTAATAAATATTTTTTAGCTCGGTCACCGTCAAAAGATAGCTTTACATGTACTGAATCCGTCTCAGTACGTATACGTACATATACATATATACGTATATATATGTATATACATATATTAATTACAACGTAATTCTTAGGCTACCCGCCATTAGAAAAAATGTCTCCAAAATTATCTCAATTTTATGTAACGTTTGTTATATTTTATAGAATTTTTGTGATTGTTATTTTAAAAATGTCACAATTTTATGTAACAAAATAGGTAACGAAAAATGTAACGAAAAAATGTCTTAATTTTATATAATGAAAGTTAAACGTTGGGATAGGGATTTTTGTGATTATGTTATTCTTTTTTGTGTTAATACCAGTAAGAATTTTACGTTGTAAATTTTGATCATTTTATCTACATATATAATTACACTGATACAAAAGAAATTAAGACAAAGAAACACCCGAAAGATCCAAAAATATTAAAAAACAAAATATCAGAAGCTATAAAGTTTCTTAAAAAGAATAAAGCAGTGGGAGCTGATGAGATACCTGCAGAAGTATTAAAAATTACCGAAGATATTGGAATCGATGAACTCCATTCATTGTGCAATTCCATTTGGAACTCGGGAGAATGGCCAAGAGAGTGGTGCAGATTAGTGTATATACCACTATTTAAAAACGGAAATAAACAAAATGTGAAAACTACACAACTATCTTACTTCTGTCACATGCGAGTAAGATAATGCTCTACATAATTCATAAGCGTTTGAAAGGGATAGTGAAAACACAGATTCCTGAAGAGCAAACAGGATTTGTAAAAGGATGTGGAACACGTAAACAAATCTTGAACTTAAGACAAATAATAGAAAAATCTCTGAAGTATAATATGATGTTAGTTCTATGTTTTATAAATTACCATAAAGTTTTTGATAATGTAACATGGAGCCAGTTATGGCTAGCGTTGATTAATAAGGATGTTCCGGAACATATCATTTCATTAATTAATAACCTGTACGAAGATAATAGTAATGTCGTTCGAATAGATCAAAGAATACAATCCAATGAATTTTACACAAAGAAGGGTGTAAGACAGGGATGCATCCTGTCGCCCGTTTTGTTTAACCTCTATGGAAAATATATTATGAGAGCCGTACTAGATGGATGGAACGAAGAAGTGTCCTTGGGTGGACGAAAGATCTCCAATTTACGATATGCTGATGATACAGCACTTTTTGCGAACAATTTGGACGAAATGAAAATGCTACTAGGAAAGGTTGAAACTGTCAGTCGCAAATATGGGCTCGAAATAAATAAGGCTAAAACAAAAATCATCATTATCGACAGAGCAAAACTGTTAGCTTTCGATGATAATTTTTTTGTAGGATACGAAGTTGTAGATAATTTTATATACGTAGGATCATTAATTAGTAATAAAGGAGGTTCAGAACAGGAAACAAGCGCCATATTCAAATGGGCCGTTGCGCTACGATGAAACTAATTAAGATACGGAACAACGGATCTATTAATAAAAATGTGAAAATAAAACTCGCAAGGACACTTGTATTTTCGGTAGTATTATATGGAGCCAAATCATGGACTTTAAACAAAGCCAGCATGATCTGACTTAACAGTTTTGAAATGTGCTGTTGGAGAAGATAACTCTGCATACCGTGGACCGCGAAACGAACAAACGAATCCGAAGTATATGAGTTGAATCTCACACAACGGTTGGCCGATATGGTAGTTCTTCGCATAATGAAATATTTCGGCCATGTTATTCGCAGTGAGCGGAAATTAGAAACACTGGTGATGCAAGCAAAAGTCCAAGGGAGAAGACCAAAAGGCCGCCCTCCACAGCGCTGGACAGATATGATAAGAAATCAAACTGGATTACCTTTGCACCGATGTATATAACGAGCAAAAGATCGAGGGATATGACGTGCAACAATCGGATTGCTACATGATCACGATACCCCACAGGGGTGAACGACGTAGAAGAAGAATACAAAATATTGAACAGAAAGAGACAGAAATGAAAGCAAGAGGGATCAAGGGGCACAGCCCCCCGCAAGGCCAAAATGGCCGAGTTATATATGTATATATATAATATATATATACATGTATATAGATAGGTAGACCGATAGATAGATAGATGTATATACATATACAATACGTTGACATGATAACATTTCGTGAGACAAGACCAGCGTAACGGATACATTTTCGGAATGACCCCCAGCCATGATGATGAGACTAAAATCCGTGAGCAAGACGCTTTGCCTTAGGCACGTGCAACAATAACAAGTTAAACAAAAAAAAAAATACCGCTTCATGCACGGCTGACGTAAAAGTACCTATTAATAATAACTGTACCCTTTGCTTTGCTCTTTTCTTTTTTGGCCTCATTATCTATGGACATTAACCCAGCGTATCTGAAATTTTTGTACATATTTTTTCAATGTGCGACTGCGAAATTCGAACCGGGACCCCGGCGAGCGGAACACTATTGACTGAAAATTGTATTAAATTAAAAACAAATTTTGTGGAATTTTGATTTTTGGACTTTCGTTTTTCGGGAAGCCAATTTTAATATTTCAATTACCGCGATGACTGGTAAAAATTCGGAAATAAAGTTTCATCGAAATTTGCTTTTTACAATCAACGGGGACATCCGCAATTTGTAACACAGAAACGGTTGCCGAGACGCGTATCGAATATGGAGAAGTTTTTCGCAACTCGCTACCATAATTACAACTCTCAGAAAACTACGCCGGCAATAGCTATAAAAATATTAAAATCAGCTTTTTGGAAGCTTGTAATTTATAGTTTCGTAATTTAGCGCGTTAATGCGGAAAGCGAAATCGCCAAATAGCCATTTTCCGTGTAGTTGACTCAAAAAAAAGGGAGAAAAATCTTTTTGGGCTAAGTGATGAAATGAAAATTTATCGACCAATCTCGCATCTTTATAAAAGCATTAAGCTAATTGCTCAAAATGTTTAACTTTCCGTCCGTTCTCGTTGGCGGATATTTAATGCGGATTTAAAAAACTCAAATTAGACCACGGATAAAACGAGAAAAAGAACTTCGTTCGGTTTTAATTAGTATTATTTTTTTCAAAAACCAATCAACGACATTGCCTCAAAATTCACTGTCTTCGCTTAAAAGCTCGAGGCTGCAACGCAAAATTAGACACAACTTCTTCATCCTTCTTTCAAATTTCTTAAACTTTTTTCGGCGCTTAAAAGTTTCGCCCTGAAGTACACACTATAGCACGAGACTTCTGTTAAAAGGGTCTTCCGATTTTGATACAGATGATGTTTGGTACAGCACTGTTCGAGTCGTTCAAATATTTATTCCCATTCCATTCGTGTTACTTTTGAAGGCTTTGTGAAATGCCGTTTTCTACCATCGCTACTTTGGCAAGCTATCGCGTCTAGCTAAGAGTGCAATTTTTAATAAAATGACTGCGTGCTTTTTTTATTTTCAGTTAATGTTCAAGTAATTGCAATATATGTATATTTTCAATATGAGAAAGACTGTTATTTTACTTTACGCGAATTATTACTAATACTTTCGAATTTACGGGTGTTACGTATAAAAAATTTAAGTGATAAACAACAAAATAAGTAATCCACAACTCATCCAGTTCCTACAAATCAAATAAATAACCACATCGAACAAACTATAAGCAAATATAGAGAATATAGAAAAATTTACACCGATGCATCTAAATTCAACAAACTATGTGGTAGTGCGGTAGTTTCAGAGGGAGATCTTCTGCGCTACAGCTTACCACCACAATATTCGGTATTTTCTGCTGAACTGTACGCAATATACCTCGCTATATCCACTGCTATCACTGAAAACTACAAAGATCTATTAATATGCTCCGACTCTCTTTCTGCTATTATGTGCTTCAACCGTAACTCTACTAAATTACATCCTATTGTTATAGAAATTTTAAATCTCTTATACCGTAACCCTACTCTTAATATAATTTTATTATGGATCCCAAGTCACACAGGTTTTTCACCAAATGAACTGGCAGACAAAACAGCTAAAGAGGCAGCCCTTATCCAACCCTATCCCTTGATACCTATATCTGAATCTGATGCAACCACTATCATCAAATACAAAACAAATGAATCCTTTTGCGACCTGTGGAATGCAATCCTTACGACTAATCACCTTAGAGCTATCCGCTCTCTTATCCTATTCCTTGGAGATCTTTTACGTTCAGTAGAAAAGAACAGGTAGTCCTGTCTCGTCTTCGTATTGGTCATACTGCACTGACTCATAGTTATATTATAAAAAAAACAGAGCCACCATTGTGTTCCCGCTGCGACCAGACACCCTTAACACTCCGACACCTATTCTTTGAATGCCCACAATACTCCATATATCGACCTCAAAAATTTAGTTGCAATTCATTAAAACAAGTTTTATTCAATGATCCAGTTGCAATAGAAGCAGTCCTTCACTTTCTCCGAAATATAAATATGATTAACTCCATATAACATCCAATGACTACTTACGGGTGCTCCTGGCCATAGCAGCAGTACATGGTACCCGACAAAAAAAAAAAAAAAAAAAAGTAATCGTACGGGATTGGAATCTGCCGTAAACCAACGCAGCGATTTGACAAATAAAAATTTTTAATTAGTGCGCAGCCGAATGAGATTTGGTAAATCAATAAATGACCCATAAACCGGAAAATGGCTTAATGAAAGTGTTATGTTTTATTTTTCTTTTTTTTTTTTATTATTATCATTATTTTACATTGCAATCTGCCTGACCAGGCCATTCAGCGAAATTTTTAATTACAAAGTGTCATAAAGGAAAGCCCACTGCTACTCTCACCCAATATCCCTGACCTTACAAAAGATTCAAGTGTTTACGGCGTTTTAATCTGCGCAAATCGCAAGTGGAATTGCATCACTAAATTGTTCCGGTTCCTTTCCAGTCTGTACGTGTATTAACAACGTCAGCTACGTATGGAACGCTTGCTCAGATCTTTATGTAAAATATTATTGCTTAGATACCGAAGAGGTCTTGTTAAGATTCTCGATATTTTGAATTACTTTTATATTTTTTAGTTTAGCGTAACTCCAAAGCTGCACTCTGTATGTCCAAATTGATCTAACGACAGCGATATACAGTAAGCGTTTGTCATCTAGTGGCAACACGTTACTTTTGCCTACATGTAAGCCATCTCATTTTCTTAATTCGAATATCAATTCTCTTTTCTTGTTTTATCAAATATGTCGCCTCCATGTCAGTCGACTATCCAAGTGTATACCTGGATATATAACACTTTTTTACATCTGCATTATAGTATTACAGATTTTAACAGCTTCGACCGTGACTTTTTTATTTATTTAAATTGAACATGAATGGATTTATTTTCATTTACTTTTATGTTCTAATACTTTTTGCCTTGTTTAACGCACTCTGAAGATTACAGATTGACAGTGTTAGAATACTCGTGTTACACGAAAGTAAGAGCGTATCATCCGCGGCGAATGTAGCAACTTGTACACCTTTTCTTACTTTGAAATTGACGGTATAATATAATAGATACGGCGCAGTTCCGAACATTGAACTTCGAGGTACCCCTGCTAATACAAAATATATCCTAGAAAGCTCGTGTTCAACATTTTTACCTAGAATGTATCAATTTGGATAAATCGTTCGAAAAAAGTAATAACTTTCATTGTAAATCTTCGTGACGTTTTACTAAGATCAGTAAACGCAGTTGTATATGCCTTGTTTTCAGATCGTTTTCAATATTTACTACTCTGCGTGTCTAGTGTAGAGTGTTGTTTAACAAAACGGAATTAATGGTTCGGAATTATTTAATTGTAAATATGAACGTAATTTATAACATTAATTCTTTCATTACTTTTCGTAATGCCGGTAATTGCGATATAAGCCGATAATAAGAAGACATATATTATGCGCATCTTTTCCGTGCTTATCTCGATAATTTGTGCAAATTTCCGCTACTTCGGAAAATATTGTAAGCAAAAAATAGCGTCACCTATAAATGTAACACAAAAACTTTATCAGGCAGCTCTTTTATCATAGCCTGGATTTTTTTTTGCTTTTCAGCGATTTAATTATCACCTCTTGCAGCGAAATAAACTTAGTCGGAGGATTTAGTAGCGGCAATAAAGACGCAATCGTGCCGATGTATGTAAACCGTTAGCACCCAATGTGGGCATTGTTGGATCCGACATTCAGATTTGAATATATTTGCCAAGAAGGTAGCAAATAAATTTGCTGTTCCTTTTTGTTCCTTAGCTCGACATCCACTGTTCTTTAACAAAGTTTGTTAATGTGTCTGCAACATTTCCACAATGAATAATCTTCAACAGGCAATTGCGACACATAATCACTAAATGTTTAATTTTTTATATCTGCTCGTAATTTCTTTAATTATTTAGCTTTTTTATTAATTGAACTTTTAACACACTGATATCAGTTGTTTGAAATCGCTTTTCCTTTAGTTGTCTTTTATTCGGAACAAGAACAATAGCATTACTTATAGGTGTCAGTACAATGGACAAATGAACGAAAGAGAGATCAAAGGAAGAACTTATATCGATGTACTGATATGCTGTACCTTTCGTAATAAAAAAATCTAGTTCATCGGGCAGTTTTTTTCGGATTAATTAGCCAAAACGTAGGTCGTCCTACGATATATAAGTTATGGTTCTATTATTTGTCGTATTTTTGAGGATTCGAACTCTAGAAGTTGTACTAGATAGATCACCACGGTATATGTTTAGCATTCCAGTCTCCAGCCGCTGTAAGCCTACTATCTAGTGAATTTAAGTGGTTTACTGGTCTTGAATTTGTTAACATTTGTTAACTTGCAGCGTGTAGGATAATAAACGACTGACAGTACTAACTGTCCACTTGCAGTGCATATTTTTTAACATTGCAGATACTCCTTTCTGAAATGATTCAGTTCATAATGTTTTATGTTTGACTTTTTTCTAAATATCTGAACCACGTCGCGCTCTCTCAGACGGGTGAGTACAATAATAGGTGAAATAATTACCAACTTTTAATCTCTTCTAGTTAAATGAGATTCCGATATTAAAAGTCACTTTCGGCAACTTATGATTACTATTGTTAGCAAGTACTGAACCGCTTTTTCTACCTGTTCTCTTAACCGTTTACCAATCGTTTGCTATTTCCGATACCACTTTTAATCTGTCTGGTCACTCTCACTTTCACTTCTTAGCTGCTATTACTGTCTTTAATTTAATAGTTCTATGACAGAAATGATCGAACGTAATTGTTCCCATCGTGAAAATAAAAATTTAGCTATGTGTTCTGTAAGTGTTCAGGAGTAATAATAAGTATCACATGCCGCTGATTTTAGCTGACGAGGAGCTTGGTATAGAATACGGAATAAGTTTAGCAGGTTGTGATATACACATCTGTCGATACGTATTGATGTTGTGTCTGCGTAAATTGGTTGTGTAGCGTGAGCCGATGTAGCCGCTTCGTCGACATGACGACAACCTAGCGGTAATATTTGACCATATTATATAGCAACGGGGTAGTAACTAATATTAGATAAATATGGTACAGAAAAATAGAAATAATTTTACCGGTCTCTGATTGGGCGAAAGATAAAAGAATAATTCTATTATCTGCAAAAGAGTTAAATACGTAATAGCGACTAATATTATACCTTTTAACGAAGATCACACAAATACATTGAGCAGCGGAGAACAGTGAATTTTTCCAGGTATAATGTTTCTTGTAAAGCCATATGAATTTCCGCTGTAGTAACTAAATTCATTTTTCACGGAACTTTCTTCCTATTCACCCCGCGCTTATTTTTTTCACACCCATGCCTAACTACCAGTTTAGCTTTTTTTGATTGTTCAAGACTTAAACTTTATGGCCATGTTGCGGAATATTCATTATTGCAATACTTATTTTTCCTTTCCGTACACTGAATGTAAGAAATATCCTGCAGTTTATTTCGATTCAATATTTACTCGTCATCTTTTTCTCTCTTCTTTATATATATATATATATACATATATATATATATACCCTATTCCTTCGAATTTAAAACGCACATTTTTTACTTGATTAAAGGGCTAGAATAATGGGTGTGTCTTAAATTCGAAGTCATACGATATTATTTTCATGGTGCATTAGTATGTCGCAAAATCCTTTTTATTTGTATACAATGTCGATATCACACAATTTAAAAATATTATCACTAACTTTAACGAATGCAATGGTATTCAAATATACGAACATGGCTTATGTAACCGAGTGAACCCGTAAGGGTGCTATTTCTGATGAAAAAGTGAAAGAAATTGTTGCATTTATTCGTCAATATGCAGAGTCTGTAGCTATCACTTTGCCTGGTCGTTTACTTAATCATTGGAAGTATTACCCCTTTTTTTAAAATAATACCACCAACGAAAATAAATCTACTCTTTATCAACGATACATGTATAAACAGCTGCCAACCTAGTATTCGAGTCATTAAATTATGAGTATTCCAACAGTTACGGAAAACTTATCGTCTATACATCATCACTATGAAACCCACATATGATTTATGTGACGCCTGTTGCAAACTCGTTAGTAAAACTAGCGTTACAATTAACGTCAGTGATGAAGAAAAGCAAGCTGTATTGGATGAATATCGCAATCATTTACAATTGGCTAAAAGTAACAAGAAATTAAAAGAATCTAACTGTTTGATGATATTGATGGATTACGCGTAGAATTTTAACATACCATCTGGCCCACAGCAAGTTGGAAGTGTAAATTTCAAGTCCCTTTCTTCCAAATACCCTTTTCCTAAATGCCTGGTAAATACGATGCGTCTTAAATTCGATGTTTTTATTTTTTTCCAAAAATCGTTTCCTAAAACATGGGTACGTCTTAAATTCGAAGGAATACGGTATATATATATTTATATTGTGAAGGCTCAAGTCTCTCGTTGTCCCTGTTTCGGGAACCACTTGCGAAGGACTGATTTATCTCCCTCGATGATGAGATTTCGAAGCGATTAAAAAAAATACAACTTTATGGCGCCAGCGATACTTTCGGTGTGTCACAACCGGAGTAGCTTCGCGTCGCAGAGCATCAGGCTTTTCAAAAAATAAAAACGCGGAGAGGGGAATAATTTGCCTTAAAAAAAACCTAATTATAACAAAAAACCCGCGATCCCGCCGTGAAACGGCGGTAACGTCTCCGTCCAGGAAATGTCACAGTGGTCCAACCACGTGAGACCTTTCTGTAGAAAAACGCGTATATTTCTGGCAAAACGAAAGAAAATTATACAAAAACGGACTAGACGGCGATAAGGACGCGTGAACTTGGCGGTGACTAAAAAACAAAAAAAAAAACGACAACCAGGAAAACTAACTAATTAATACTAAAATTTAAGCAAAATAGCCGAAAACGAGCGGCATGGTGCGTGAAAATTCGACCAAAACGGTAACGCGGAAACGACGAGATGATGGTTTTCACGATCAGCCATAAAACGACCAAGAACAGAATAAGGCAGTGTCTTACTCTGAATATCTCTAACCGACATTACCGAATAAACTTACAACAATTCACATCTGATAAAGGTAATAATCGTATCGATGTTTCTAGAACATCTAAATACTGACTTTTATGCAATTTTATAAAACTTACCTCGGCTCAATGCTGCTCGGTGCAGCTTCTAAATCCAGACTCGTATAGTAATCTTCGCTATCGGCCACTAGCAACATTACACACGCACACAGTCTCAACCCTGACACAACTGTCCGTTCGACTGCGTACGGGAATTTCGGTTTTAGCCCCGATAATCATCCTCGATACAAACCGCGATTACGCTGAATAAAACGGTGTTCGAGAGACCACGAATTAATAATTCTACTAGAGAAAATATTTTATAATTCGAACACTGCTAAAAGATCACGCTGCAGGTACCGAATGAATCCACATATATATATATATATATATATATATATATATATATATATATATATATATATAACTCTGTCCTTCAGGTGTTGCAAGAGGACAGGCTCCCTTAATTTCCAATCTTTTTTCTTTTAAACTTTTTTCATTTTTCAATTAACTACGTCCTTGTTACCCGTCTTTTATTAAAGAAACCTTAGCAATTATACAACACACACAACCTTTGTTATCTTATATAAGTTAACGGGACATAATCATGGGACAAAAAGTGTAGTGTACCTCGGCTAAGACCAGTAAAATGATTTGTGCCTGCAATTAAAATAAGTTGAAATTTAATTTCGAATTTTTAAAATTTCTACCGCTTCTTTAAACCGTTCGGGTTTTCGGTAAACTACGTAGAAAAATTTCGTTTATTACAATTAAACGTAGAAATACGTTAACAAATTAAAAAGAATAAATAATGGCGTCACAATAATTGTTTCACGTCTGTTAAAGTCCTCGTCTTCTTCAAAGAAAAACAAACAAAAATCTTAGTTTTCGTTATGTAAACAATATCACATTCTCCTGGCAGCGTTCCGGGGGCTCTTTCACGTTACCCGACTAAAAATCGCGTCTGCTAAGAGAAAGTGTAGCAGTATGTATGCGTACGTAAATTTGTTTCGCGTCAGTGTTGATACCTGAAGGCGTTTTTATGCGTTGTTTTCAAAGCGTTTTATTCGTCTTTTAAAGTTTTACCTTGTTCGTTTGGAATACAGCTAGATGAAAAGGATCGGATGCGCATCGAAACTCGATTTTAAAGTTCCGCCTTCGATTGTGAGTTACGAAAGAAACACCCTCAAAAGCACCGAATTTATTAGTAAATAATCTTTACCCTAAAAGTAGTGAATCCGGAAGAAAAGATCGGGAAATTTGAATTCAATTAAACTTCGTAAAACTTGCAATTTTTAAATTAAAATAAAAGTTGTGCAAATTACCTTCATCTCAACAATTTCGTATAACGCAGGCTACAGTGTTGTAAAAATTATGTTCAGTGGCCTGCAATTTAGTTACAAAAATTTACACATCTTGCAGAACGTGGTATCCAAATATTTCGCATTGCATTTTTAACTTAAGTTGTTACCCTACCGTGAGTGAAACCATGACGATATGCCAGTACATAAATAACATGTAAAAAATATGTATAGATTTACCAATTTCTTTTCTTCTTCCTTCAGGTAATGATGTGAAATTTTCATTAAACTCTACACATATTTCTTTCCAGAAGACTGGCAATATTTTATCCTTGCAATCAGGCAATGTTTTGTTCCAAATAATGATGGGTCGTTCTTTAACTAAAAAAAAAAATGATGCGTGTATCAGTGTATACACGCGGAGGAAGTGAAACTTCTTTGACTTATATGTATTAAATTCTATAATAAAGTTTTATTTTAAATTAATTTTAGATATCAGTATAAACAAAATTTTCATTTTCAATAAATAATAAATCCAAAAAATGTTATTATATACATTTATAAAAAAGTATCATTGTCATTGGTCTATCTCAGTTATGCTTATGGGTATTTCAGTAAATACTTTTGTTATCAAAGGCTTGTGATAACTAAAATAAGAAATATAAGTTTTGCACTCAATATCACCTAAAAATCTTGAAAACACTGCAGCAATTGTTGTATTTGATTTTGTTGTTGATAATATCATCGCGTTATTTTGTAGAGATAAGTTCAAATTGTCTTTTAAAAATTCAATCAATTGTAAAGAGTTGTCAAAATCAAAATTGGCATTAAAATGTCCACTTAAAATTATAGGTATTTTGTCATGCACGTTGATTTTAGCGAGGCGTCCATATGATTTAAAAACTCACTAACAGACTAAATGAATAATGTATCGTATCGTGAATATCTTTCTGTAGAGTGGTATGTACACGTACTTACTACACGTATATATATATATATATATATGAGAATGCTCATAAACTATATACTATACAAAGTCCCGTAGTATAAATACTTAACTCTACATTTACTCATTTTGGTATACTACTAGACCCAGACAGACACTTATACACACTTACACATACACACAAATACATACCTACCTTAGGTTTAACGCGTAATGAAAATTTTTCCCTACCGTGCCGTAAAATGTTTCACTTCAAAAATTATGTTTTCACAATCAATAAATTTTTCGGACATATCGAATATTCGAGCACAGTACACCACGATAATTTATTCGGTTAACAATGCTGGTAGTCACCGCGGAAGAGAAACGTAGTCGACAGAAAAATGAATCAGGCTATGTTGTCACTTCCGATGTTAGAAAAGAAAAATTCTTGAAATTGCATAGTTGCCCAGTCAGTGTCGTGCTGTATTAGCGCGACATTTTGTCGCAGATGCGAGTTAATGCGACAATAAATCGCATAACATGAACGGCTCTCATTGTATCCCGTGTAGTTTAGGCAGTCTTGCGGCTGCGATTTTTAATCGCGCGACATAATGTTGCAAAACGTGAAAGAACCCTGAGTTTACAGCCTCATGGCGCTGTTTTGAAACTACTAATACTTCCTTCTGCGTCTAAATTCCCGGTAGGTAGTTGAACATAAAAATATCAGGCAACGAAGCAGACTTATTTTTAAATCACTACTAGAAAAGAAGAAATAAGTCGCTCATTTATATTTTTCTTTTCTTTTAAATAGTCGTATAACCGTTATATCTGTATTTTTTTTTTTTTGCTTGCGTCTTTATATTTCACGATTTTTGGTTTATTAATATTTTGCACATTAACTTAGTTAACCTAGGAATATTTTTGAATTATAATTAGGATTAAAATTGTTTCCGCTGAACTGTACAATGTTTTAATAGTACATTTAATTATTTCAATTATTCTTTTGCAATTATAAATAATCTGGGTTTTTTTAGACTGTTTCGTTATTCATTTAGGCAATATTTCCGTTTTATTTTTGATTAATCTGATTTATTTCGTTTATATGTTCGCATGACTAGTTGTTTTGTTTTGTTCTGCTTATATATTTGATCTCTTTTGTTCATACGTATCTACAGGTGATTTTATTTTACATTCTTCAACTCCGCTATTCGCGCAATCGAGGAGCGCATTTATAGATTCTTATGACAATAGCAACAATAATAAATAATTTGACTTGGTTAGTTTCGAGATAACTATTACGGTTACTTAAATCGATCACATTTACGTTACAGTCAATTGCAACCTTAAATTCACCCTATCACTATCATATAAACTATTGTAACCAGTAGCTATGCTGCTATGTAACGAAGAGGGCGCAATCATCATCACCATCATCAACGATGGTGCAAAATTATTGTAAAACCGATACTGCCAATTGTTTAATTATGTACGTAATATACGAATGTCTATTTACGCGTATGTGTGTGTGCATGCGTGTATACGTGTGCTTATGTTCATATATGTATGATACATATGTATATGTATAGAAATACAGGGCGTAACGAAACTTTTATCAGCGAATATAACGCAGAAATTAAACTAGTGAAACTTACGTGGAACATTCCGGCCACCGTAACCAAAAAAATTCAAATGAAAATCGTTACAATCGCTTTAAAAATATTCCGGCCGGTATATTCAACGCCGATAAAGTATTCGTTTACTACTTTCATATTTGAAACTGTTACCAATAAAGTTCACTTTTCTATACTCAACTTTAATCTGAACTGTGTAAAAGCGGGCTGAACAATCTGTACATCACAGACAGATTTATCTCGTTTACAAATTCACTTACTTTTGGAAAATATAAAAAATAATAATAATAACAAAAGAAAAACAGTTTTAAACATTAAGAATAACCATATTTAGGAAAGTTTTGTGAAAAATTCCTGCAGTCAGTCTCTCGCTGGAGATTTCTAGATTAATCTGCGCGTGGAGACAAATATTCTTACACCGACTTTTATAACATCCAACTGGTAAATCATAAAATATGCTTAACACCACTTTGCGCTACCGGCGTTAAATTTCTTGTCTAGAAATGTTTGACCATTTTTCCGTTCAAATTCACGCGTAAAATTTGTTATATCCGTTGAAATATAATATATAGAACTGTTATTCGTGCCTTGCAAGGGGCTCGGCTTCTTGACCACGCCTGGGGACACTTCCGAACCCCCAGCTCGATCACTTCTGTACTTTGTATAGAACTAGGAAAATTGCCAACATCATTCTTCCGAATGCATGCTAAAAAAGGGTAAATCATTATTTAATGTCACATTTTGGGACAAAGTAATGTTTCATAAGAATTATATAATTATGTAAAAAGTGTAAATCTCATATATTAATCCATTTTGTCTGTATTTTGCCTTCTTTTAAATACAATATGTCACATTTCGTGACAAATTTTTCTGATAGAAAAACTAATGGGATTTATACTAAGAATGAGATTATGCGAGAAGTTCTTATGACTGAATACAAATTTTCGTGACAGAAAAACTAATGCAGATCAAGCTAAAATTTTTATCAGGATTTGGGCTAATAATAACGTTATGTGACAGAAAACAAACTTTTGCGACATGAATTTTGTGAAACTAATGGAGATCGGGCTAAGACTGACGTTGTCATTAATATATGTATATGTATATCTGTGGGAATTGTAATTTCAACCGTTTTAGGTAATATCTGTAAAAACGTTAATATAGCGAACTGCGTAAATATATTTTCAAGAGATAATTAATGTCATATTTTTAGTAGGATGGCATTAAATTAGCCTATTTCGTCAAACGTCTGACCGTATCGGACATAGAATTGGCCTGTTCTGGTGAAAAACGTTTATGGAATAAGTTTTGGGAAAATTATTAAATATAAGCATGAGCTTATTTTAATCGACTTTATTAATATTATTAGAGTATGAATATAATATATTCTTCAGGTGAATAAATCCATAACCCGTTTGTTAATATTTATAAATATACAATAAATAAATTTCTTAATGACAAACAAAAAAGTGTATAAAATACACTGTTTTTAGTTCTATTTGAGTGTATTCTGCGTTGTTAGCTGATCATCTATGCCTGAAAATGTTTTTTTTCAAATTGAGGTATTTATTTCAAATTATTAAAGTAAATTACTTTATACTTATTTCTGTTTGTTATTAAGGAATTTATTTAATTATATTTATAATGTATTCATTTTTTTTTCGGGTTAAATATAATTCACATACTTAATAATGAAATTACACAAATTCAATAATTTAAATACCGATATCATAGTTGGTCGGGAAGTGTGTAACTTCTATGAGTTTTACTTTAAAAATAATTTATCCAAAATATCAATTTCGTTTCATGATTATTTCTCACGTTGATAGAATCCCAAACCACTTTCATTTTCCTCTAATTTATAGAATTATTCTACCAAGACTCGCCTTCTATGTATATTAATAATAAAAATAATTGGGCTCGAGCAATTTAGACCTAATTAATTTATTCCGCGTCAATTAGTACAAAATGTTGACCAGTACACTACCGACATCGTTAATAAGCGCACACGTACGAGTAACTGTTTGAGGGTTAGGAAAAATAACGCACAGCGCAATGAAATTTCCTACTGTAAAACTCTTCTGAATTATTAATAACCATTTAATTCGTAAACTATTTCTACCGTCTATTTCCGACTGAAGTTCGCTAGCAAGATAGTGTATTAAGTCAAATTCGTTTACTTTGAATTGCGCAGTTTTCTGAAAATTTTACACGTCAATCTTGTTTCTTATGCGGACGACAGTCTCGTTAGCTCCTTCAGTTTTCATTGCACTACATGAGCAGCGTGTATTCTTTACAAGTTCCTTTAAACCATCACGTTTATCCATAGGCAACCATTTTTATCGAGCGTACTTTTCCTTTAAGCGACGATTTAGTTTCTTGTCGCAACTTCGTTGTTTACCATTTTTAGATAAGAGACCTGCAAATGTTTTTGTCGAATATTTTAGTACATAGCCTTAGGCGTGTTTAACTTTGAAAGACCGTCTAGTTTAGAATAAAGAAAGCACGATATAAGCAATCAACGTACGTCCAATTGCTAAAATAATACTAAAAAAAAAAACGTAAGTTTGTACATTAATTAATTAACTTTTCGCCATTCCCAGCTCATTTCGTGGAAATCAGGTCAACTGTAGAGTTGTTCATAAAAAAAAAAGAATGAATGTGTCACTTTTAAGTAAGAATAATCAGTTAATGCTTCTTTAGTGATTGCATCAGAAGCTTTTGGAGATACATATATTGAACAGAGTAACTCTTGCAGAAGGAGTTATTAGTTTTTGCGTTCGATCGAATTGTTTTCTTATAACCAATTTGAAAATTTCCAATTCAATGACAATATCAAATATCTATTCCATAAAACTATCGCAATTATAATAAGCATTATTGAACTTTTACTCCATTACATGCGATCAAAAAACATTCTTCGTTCAGGACCGCTTTTATTCTTAATTTTGGAACTGAAAATTAATTAAGATCATCGGATACCGAATAAAGATCATGTTGCGTAAATTATTTTCTAGAATAAGGTAACATTGGACAATATTCCACTGGAACATATGCCCTGGAGGATAATGAAGAATAATGGTAAAGTAAATGTAAAAAAAAAAAAAAACAATTAACAATTTATTAGTTTTTACCAAACTTTGTCTCGTTTGCCCGGTAAAATACCGAATACAAAAAAAAAAAGAAAAGAGGCTTCATTGTTAACTATACTAATCTCCAAAATTGCAATGTATTACAATTTTTTCATTCTGCCATTATCATAGAATGCATGCGTCATGTATAATAATTGAAATTTTGTTTTTTTTAAATATAAGAAACAGCGTTTTAGTTTCTCAACAAAATATCGGCACCGACAAAGTTGTTATTCAGATGTAAAATTCTAAAAAAAAAAAAAAAAAGGTAAAACCATTTTGAGGACAAATTACGATTTTCTTTTATTGTATATAACTCTTTTTATTTCTTTTTTCTTCTTATAACGAGGATTATTCTTTCGTGATTACTTCTAAATAGTTACTTAATTTCGTTCTGCGAAAAATTCGGCTGTCAAACTATATACACGGTATGTACAAAAAGTGTTCCAGGACTACCGTTATAAAATCCGTACTAGTGGCGCGATTTATTTGAAATTCACGGTACTTATACTTCAATGTTATGAGAAGAGACGAGGAAAGTTTCAGATCGCTACTTGCATTAGTTTACTCAGAGGACCGCCGGTTGTGAGTGAACCTCTGTGTACCGTGTCACGTTTCCGATAATGGAAAAAAGAGCCGCGATTAAATTTTATTTTTTTGTGCGGTAATTCGTTTTGTGTTGGGATCGTACTCGAAGCAGCAAGACTCATCGCCGATAATGATCGTCTTTAAAAAATTCGGGTCCATATCGGCGGCTTCAATGAAAGCCTCGCTTGCTTCCAGGCGCTGTTCTTTTTGTTTGGCCATAAGAGGAGATGTGGTACGAACCTGACGCACAGCTTCTTTTTACAAAAAAACATTGGTAAGAATGTTACGAACGGACATGGTACTCACGTTTAGTTCATTTGCGACGAACCGACACGTCACTCGCAGATTTTCAGGGAGTACAGCTTACACACGAGCCACAGTCCTGCTCGGTTGTCCTTCGCGCGGATCGTCTTCCAACAAGCTCCGTCTACTTTAAAATCGGCGATACCACTCAAAACACGTTGCACGGCTTACACATTCATCCCTGTATGCTTTTTTCATCAACTCGTACGTTTTTGATGCGCAATTACTACACAAAAAACAAAATTTAATCGTGGCTCTTTGTTCCATTATCGTAAACGTGACACAGTACACAAAGGTTCACTCACAAATGACGGTTTCCCGAGGTAAACTAATGCAATGCTGGCCTTTTGAATGCAGCTAAAGGTTGTGCAATAATATTGCGAAATATTTTCTTCGAAAGTCCAATACAGTCGTCAGACGCAAAGGTTAAAATTCGAAATAATAAAATTGTATATTTGTTGATTCACGATTAGATGAAAAATAACCGGTTGAAACGATAAAACTCGTATATGGAAAAATTGTTGTCATTTAAATTTAACTGGCAATGACTGATTTCGTTCCGCAAAAATAATTTAAAAATACACGAATAATTCACAGAATTTGACCAGATTGTTTGTATTCGGTACATCGCGAATATTACATCTGCAAAAATTATACATTCTAAGATTAAATGATTTTTTTCGATATCCGAATAAATTTAACAAATCTGTGAAAATATGAAAAAAAAAATATGGATTCTTAGTTATGCTGAAATTGAGGGTAACGAGCTGGATGATTCTTCGGCTCGCTTAGGGGCTTCCAATGGACACCTAATTTATAAATTTCTCACTCACAATATTAATCACGTATCCAGACAGTTCCATTTAGATTTATGGAATGATATTTACTTTTCCCCTTTTCTCCAATCCGAATTTCTTTTACGTCTCCTTTCCGCTACGAGGAGCTCTTGTCCGTCCTTAACAAAACCTCTCCTTCTGCTCCTGGCTTGGGCGGTCTTTCTTTCCCTATTCTTAAAAAACTCTCTCCTTCCTCGCTGCTCTCTCTTCTGAATATCTTCAACTCTTTCCTACTCTCTGGTTTTACTCCTGAGTCTTGGAATGACTTCATCGTCATTCCAATTCCTAAAAAAAATCCGTGTTCCTTCCGTCCTATCTCCCTAGCCTCATGTCTGCGCAAACTCTTTGAAGGTTTAATAAACAATCGTCTCGTTTGGTGGCTTGAGCATAATAATCTAGTTCCTTCTAATATTTTCGGTTTTCGCCCCGGACTTGGCCCGGTAGATTGCATCAGTACCTTCCTTGCAGATATCTATAAATCATTCCTATCAAAGAAATTTACTGTCGCTTCTTTTGTCGATGTCTGCTCTGCATTCGATAATGTGCATCTTCCTTCTCTGAGCTCCAAACTCCTCTCTCTTAATCTCCCGCCGGTTTTTATCACTTTTATATTCAATATTTTTCGACATAGATCACTTAATCTATCTTCTCTTTCCACCGTCAGATGCGTCTACCGTGAACTTCCTCAGGGTTCCCGCCTTGGCCTCACTCTTTTTAATATTTACTCCTTTGATATTGCTTCTCTATTCTTTCTTTCTCTTTCCTTTTTGCTGATGACATTTTAGTTTACGTGAAAATCGAATTTCACCTTTTGTTTTATTATTCGTTTTATTCCGTTCAAATTTAGGAGTTTTTTTTTTTCTTTTTTTCCTTTTTTGAAGCATAATATTTCCGCCTTTGCACTGCTATCTTTATATTTATATTATATTTCGTTTCAAAAGTCACGCGCATCTGAAGATTTGTATCCTTTACATGTTATTGCTTCAGGTACGTATTTATTTATCTGTTTACTTATTTATTTATTGTTTGGTTATATTTTTACAGCGTGGAGCGGCAGGTGTATCCTCACAATATATGCACGTAAAACACTCACTGCTCGCGCTGTTTACGCATGCACTTGAATTTGTATATATGTTAAATTAAATATATGACTACGAAATAAATAGACTGAATAACATTTGTGAGTAGTTTATGAATTTCGTTTAGATTACTGCCAAAAAAGAAAAAAATGAAAAAAACATTTCAATAATGAAAAAGATTAAAAAATGGTATACTTGTATGCGAAAAATCCGTCTTCGCTCTACACGTGTCTCTACTCTTACGTCAGTTATTTTACGAGAACCGAGAATTTAGTTTAAAACAAAAATAATAAAAACGCAGAAAGGAATTTTTCAAGAAAAAATTTTTTAGACCCGCTTTTGCTGCTGTGTATTTTTGCAATCCGTTTTTCGGTAGTACAGGTGGTTGCTTTAGTTTCACAGCAAACTTCAGTTTTCTACTTAACATCAATCAATATGCTGTATACACATCACGCCTAGACACGCAAATGGTTATTATAACGACGCGAAGTTTTTTCACTATTACACCCCCCATCGTTACTGTCGAATTCTGATTTTTTTTTTTTTTTTTTCGGTCGAAATAAAGAATATGAGTTTTTCGTTATTCGATATTTTACTAAAAACAAGAGAGAAATAAAAATTTTAAAATGTACCTTTAATATTCCTTCATGCTGCTTTGTGCTTAATATACAACGCCCTATTAAATGCCCGGCTAGGCTAATATTTACTACGCATAAGTGAGCTTATTACATAGATGAAAAAAGAACGAATGTAGTTTAAGGCATAGAAACACGCGTAATGATAATATCGTGAAAATTCGGCTAAAATTCTGCGCACAAACTAAATAAAATTATTCAGTCTATTCTTTCGGATAGTTTAGTTTGAACACGTTTGACTGCTGTCAGTGTAGACTTCGTATGGAGCGTAACAGAGTGCGACTAAATCTCGTCAATGGACCTCCTGCGCATTCTGACTACAGTGGACACGTTAGCACAGTTTATCATTCTATGGTATTAATTACTGTTACGAGCTTCTAGCTGTAGACAGAGTTTCCTTCTTGAAGGATTAAAGTCCTGTTGTCTGTTGTTCCCTTCATACTGTGTTTTCCTTTACTCGTTTTTGGTAGTGTTGTACGCCGGTTACCCTATTTACATTTATTAGAAGAAATAGTATCATTTAATTCTCATTTATCGGTATATACCCGGTTGTAATTATTAGTTTTTCACAGATTTGGGACTTTAAAATGATAATAATAATAGTAATAAAGATAAAAGTCCGTAATAAACTCCAGTTAGGAAATATGTATTCCATTTTTCCCAACTCATATTATTCCGCTGTTTAGCCCGTGTTCCGATTCTTCCATTGCGTCTCAGTCTTGACATAGTCAGTTTAATTTTTACTCTTATTTCGTTCCGGCATTCGTGAGTTATTCATTGACGGCCACGTTTCGTTCGAAATATCTACGTAAAAAGAAGTATGAGCTTCAAGTGTTAGTTAAGTCTTATTAATCACGCAGTATATGAATAAAGGAATGATGGAGCGGGAAAGATGAATGAGAGCAGAATAAAAAAGAGAAAATATAGATAAAATGGCTTGTTGGCGGTCAAATTGTTTCGCACCGATCCCAAAAAAAAAGTAAATAAATAAATAATCTGCGACAGAGAAGTTAAAACTAAGAATCCGGGTCGAGATGAAATAAAATTAATTTTCAATTAGTTTCGCTATTACAAGTTCTTTTTTTTCTGAAATCGCACATAATATGAGAACTATTTCTTAAGCAGGTACCTCATTTATTACTTTACAGCTCGCTTTAAAAAAAACATAAAACAGGTTACACAGCATGGAGAATTCAATCGTAGTACACGCTTTGAACCTCAGCTATAAATGGAAACCATAGTAACTTAAAACAGAGACAATCGGTTTTATAATACTGTTTCCATCAATCTACCTGCAAATAACATCAATACTGAACGATCGAGATAATTTTAAGTGAAACTTATTAAAAGAAACATTCAGCTAGAATAATTTCATATTCACTGTTTAATTTCCGTTTGTTTATCGGCATATCGATACTGTAATTATTTCGATTACCACGATTATTAACAGTGCTGATATACACAAAAATTTTTATCACACCATCGGCAAAGTTGCCGAACAATGGGATCAACACACGCTGGGGGGGGGGGGGGCTTCCTGCATTTAAAGGAATGACAGATACGTCACAGCTTTGCACATGTGTTACAGCTTCGACATCTAATACGTTCAGCTTGCAGCGGAATTATATGTCGTTTCACGCTTTCTTTCGTCATACCTATTTGAAGTATTTATCTAAACGGTTTTGAAGAAATCTATAACCACCATTTAAGATTTTTAAAGGGGTCCCCCCGTGCACAACGGAATATCGAAGGTTATTCGTTAACCGTTTACACCTTTGCTAGTGAAACGCCGTGGTTTTCATGGATTTCCGTCAGCAGTTTTAGTCGCAAACTGAAATTTTTGTACAAACCCTACAGCCCATATTAAGGTTATGTAGACATGTTTTGAATTCGCCGATGATTAAGACGATTCTTCATTGAGGATTCATCCGTCCCATTCCCTATTTTTATCGAAAATGTCGCGTTCAGAGCTGTTAAAGATACAAAAAGCGATCACAACAGTTTTATATTCAGTGTACACGTTGATAAAAGATAGTTTTACCATTTTTCTGTCTATTCTCATTTTCCGTTTAACACAATTCGCGAGCGTTATCCATCGGTTGTACGATCCTGGTAAACTTACCGATCTTGACTGGACGACCGACTTTATGTCGTCTTGGTTATCGAGATAACAGACTGTAATACGCCGTGCTGCAAAATCAGCATCTACGGTTTAACGATTAATATATTAAAATTAATCGCTATTCAATGCGGAACCGAAATCGAATAGATTGAATTTCGGTATCGGGAGTTTAAAAACAGCGTGGTGTAAAAAATTTAGCCTAATATTCAATTTGTCAGCATGAACCGATACGCTTTATTAAATGACTTCTTTAAAGTAGTCCAAAAATTGCACGCGGGTTTTATTTAGCTTTTCGGAATTACTTTAGACGCTAATTAGAAGCATTTCAGTCAGCAGTGATAAAAATGTCTGTTGCGAATTTAACAGTATGCAGAGGAGCCGAAGCAGAAGCAAACTTTTCTCCGGAATGCTGGAAAATGTTGAAAGATGTGAAAAGTTTATTTACGGCTGGTCGCAGATACGAACGGGCAAACGTGAAAACAGAAACACTTACTGTAATTGAAAACTGCGGAAAATTATAACGCATTGATACAGTTGAAGCATCTATCGCAGTGTAAAAAATCCGTTCGGGAATCATCTCCGTTTGTACCATTTCATCATGTAATATCTTTCGATTAATTCATCTGTATTCCCTTTTCGCTCCAGTTAATACATTTTCCAAATTGATATTTCCTAAAGACTGGATTATTTCAAGATACATCGACTTGTTCCTGCTCGAATTATAAATAAGAAGAATTACTATTCGCCCTACTAGTGTCTTCATTAGCCAGCATTACTATTAGTAGTATTATTATTCTAATTTGTTATTTTTGACGTCTGTGGACATTTATAACTTTTTTGCTCTTCTTCCTTAATTTGCCTTTGAAATAAAGGAAACAATTCTAATGTTTTGTGTCATAATAGTAATAAGTCAGCTTTGGGGGTTGGAGCGGCTTTTACTTTGCCGGATTTCGGCTATTCTGAGTCGTTCAAACTCCCCTCGTTCTCCTCCATATTCCTAGCCGAATCTATTGCGATCTTACAGGCAATCCTTTTTATAGCCTCCTCTAACAACATATCCAAGGTTCTCTTATCTTCTGATTCAAAAGGCGTTTTACAAGCCATTGCTACTCCCTTTCCTAAACCATCCGCTGATCCTATCGTGCTTCACATACGTTCCTTAATTTCACATCTATTTCATTCCCGTTCTGTCCGTATTGATCTATTGTGGATTCCTAGTCATTGTGGAATTTCGGGCAACGAGTTAGTCGACTCGTTGGCACGTTCGGCTGCTTTAAACGGTCGCTTTATTAGGCATTTCCCAGCTCAAAGTCTTCTTACTCTTTCCTCGCGTTGCCATCGTGACTGTTGGTCTGATCTCTATCCTTCTTCTTTTTCCAATCCTGCTTCCTTTTACTTATCCATACAACCCACTCCTCCTCTTTTTCCGTGGTTTGTTGATTTCCCCAACATGAGGCGGTCAACTATTTCATCCATAATTAGACTTCGGTTAAACCACAGCTTGCTTCCTGCTTCGCTCTTTCGTTTCTCCATTACTCAGTCTCCTCTTTGTCCATTTGATCCGTTAGAAGCAAACTTCGTTTGTGATGCGAACCACATTTTCCTTGAATGTCCTTCCATTTCTTCAGAACGCGCGATACTGTATTCCGGTCTTTTGCGTCTTGGCCTCCCTACGCCCTACAGCGCTCACAGCATCCTTTCTTTTCCGTCTCCTTTGGTTATTCCTTTGTTAGCTTCTTTCGTATGTTCCATTTGTAATATTTTTCCTTTATAATTATTAATACCATCATACCGTTGAAGTGAGTAACGTCCTTAGCCGACATGCTCAAAAAAAAAAAAAAAAAAAAAAAAAAAAAAAGAAATGACCATTAACATTCTCGGTTACTGATGTTATATTTTTTGTTACACGAATGACATGTATATTCAACAATTCACAAAAATATATAACATAATATAGCTTTTAAAAACATTAAAAAACATTACAAAATGAACGACTAATATATGATACATATAAAACAATAAATATAATAAATTCGTCCGACCGGTTCCGTCAATTGTTCGGCATATTCATGAACTGGATATGAATATGTCGAACAATTGACGAAACCGGTCGGACTATTATATTATATTTATTGTTTTTATATGTATATTAGTCGTTCATTTTTTAATGTTTTTACAATCTAGATAATGTTATATAGTTTTGTGAATTGTTGAATGTCATATGTCGTTCGTGTAAAATACAAGAAACGTAACATCAGTAACCGAATACGTTGACGGTCATTTTTTGAAATTGTTTACATTTGTAATATAGTACGGTTTGCGGCAGAAAAATACCTATAGGAGGTTGTATGTCTTCTTTTTGACTTTTTCTTTCGCTTTGTTGCGTACGAGCATTAGGCCTATGGCTCGCCGGTAGAGTAGGATGATCTCTTACAATCTGCTTCGCGAAGTCGATAAAAAACTGAACGGCGGTTTTTGCAGCTTATTTTCGGCGAATGAAAGGTTGCGCTGGGATTCGAAAATCGAACGGGTCAGCTAATCAACTAGTAATCCGTGAAAATGTATTTTCGAAATGCCTGTACATTTTTAAATTACGACGTGCACTTTTAACCGGCAATGCTAAAAGTAATCATTATTAATAACGTAAAATGGTATAGTTTAATTTCCCGAATAACATTCTCAACAACATAATCGATCAGAATTTCAATTATTATCAATAGAACGTCATACAAAATTGGTTTCCTCGGGTGTATAATATTGGGAATAGAAAAAAAGCCGGATCATTCTAAAAGGCGAAACAAATCGATTCTCTTCAAATACACACTTGGGGTGAAAAAATTAATTTCAAAATTATTACGTATACGTTATGATTAAAAACGTCACACATATATGGCTTAGTTCAACTGAAATCGGATTAATGATTAATCAGCGTAAATTGAGCAATTCTTTGAATACACCCTGTGATCCCTCTAAGTTGATCATTATGTATTTTATCACTCTATAAGCACAGTTATCAGTAACTCAGTGGACGATATGCGCGTCCGAGCAATAGCTTAAATCATATTAAGAGTCGCGATCCTTGTTAGAAAGGGAAAAATAAAAGGCGGTCGAACGATAGTTTCCTAATTATTAATTCAGCCGTTTGTTTTTCGCCTGTTCGACATGCACATTGGCATATGGCTAGAATAGAGCGGCGGACGTGAGTTGCAGAACGAACATTTCTAACCGAGCAACTGTCATTAGCGATTATTATTGCTTTCATTGAAGCATCCGAGTCGGTAAATAACTTCATTTGTCACGCCAACTGTGCGCGATATATTAATGTGCCTGCTGGCTTCGAGTATTACGTTATTTAAATTATTTTTTATTTTTCTCTCGACGACAAGATGTTCTATTCCGCCATATGTGCCCGTTCTTTCACTGGAAGTTTTTTTTGACTCCCAGCGCAGCAACGTAATCATTTAAAAATTGCTAGTCAGCCGTTTTCGTAACATTTCTTAGGAAAAACGACGAAATTTTTTGCGTTAACAAAACGATTTTATTTTACCCCGTCATTAACAAATATGCTTTTTGCCTTTTTTCTTTTTTTTCATTTATGCATCTAATGTTAAAAGTTCTTCGAAAAACAAAAATATTTGAATTTCCGCAGATTGATAAATAATAAATAATCCGAGAAACAGGAATATTTAAAAACAACCGTCGACCTAACCGATAGGAAGCGAAAAACAAAAAAGAATATATCTTACTCGGGCCAGTAAAATTTCATAAGAACTTGTAAAGCGAATATTAATGCTCCTTCAACGTTTTTCCGACTTTCCAATATTTTCTATTTTCCCACTTTTCCCATTTACATTTAGAACGGTTTTACCGTTAATAAGTCTACTGCGCTCGGAGGAATCGGCCCGATCTTTCAAAGATGAATTATTCGGAGGTCAACGTGACTTTGAAATTGAATCCTCTTCTAACCGCTCATTTTCTATTCTATAGAATAGTAGGGGAGAGGTGTTGGAGTTTTGAAAATATCGCCGGGGAGACGTCGCGGCGTTTTAATTCTATTTTTCTCTTAAATTTGTCGAGTTATTATTATTAATATTCGAAAATTCGTTTATTCGCAATTCTGCTGAAACCACCCTCAGGATGGGGTAGCAGAATGAACCATTTCCTTTAAAAAAAAAAAAAAATATTTCATTATTGACTTTTCGAAGGTAACATTTCTATTTTTAACCATTTTCCGAATATATATTTGCCTAATAGACTTAGGAATGCATATGTTTTTTTTTTTTTATATTACTAGATGTCTTTGCCAAGCCCTGATGCAACGATTTATCATGCTCTTTGTAACATTGAAAGTGAATTAAAAAATAAAAACATAGGAAAAAATATAAAATTTAACTAATGTTTTTTTTAAAGTTTCTGCTCGTTTTTACCGCTAACCACCGAGGGAGTTCCTCAAACTGTTCGCTTCTATTACACACCCTTAAACTTTCAAAAATGCTATTAGTGTATTTTCCTTTTAATTATTGTTGACTAACGGAATATTTTACATTTCTATATTCAAAAATAAGAAACAGCAAAAAAAAAAAAATTAAATTCATTGAGATTAAATTACACGATGTAATATATGGAATTTGTATCCTTACAAAGTTGTTTAATAAGATTTATGCGACTGGTCAATTACCCGAGGATTGGTTAACATCAAGATTTATAGTGATACCGAAAAACCCGCATCTAAAATCACGCTCTGAGTACAGATTGATTAGTTTAATGAGTCACACCTTGAAAATGTTTCTTAGGATAATACATAACAGGATACGAACTAAATGTGAAGAAAACATTGGAAGAGAACAGTATGGCTTCCGGAGTGGCCTGGGAACTCGAGAGGCATTACTTTGTATGCTTGATTCAGAAAATGAAGGAGTTCCAACGTCCAGTATTTCTCTGTTTCCTGGACTTTGAAAAGGCTTTTGACCAAATAACTCATGACAAATTGTTCCAAATACTCGATACTATTGGCCTAGATGAAGCGAATAAGCGTATAATGAAAAATCTTTACTTACACCAAAACGTAGTAATCTCATTAGAAAACAACAAAATATCAGATCCAATTAGTATTGAACAGCAAGAAAGGTAAGGATGTATATTGTCTCCTTTGCTGTTTAATATACATGCAGAAGAGGCCTTCAAAGAAGCCCTTGATGAGAGAGAAGAAGGTGTTAAAATCAGCGGTGAAAATATCAATAACATCAGATATACGAACGAAACAGTTTTGATGGCTGAAAGTGCAGAAGACCCAACTATATTAATAAAAGCGGTGGAAAAAGTATGCAGTAAATATGGACTGATAATTAACGTGAAGAAAACGAAAATAATGGTAATCTCAAACGACCCACACCCTATCGATATAGTGATAAACAATGGCAGACCAGAACAAGTCGATAAATACAAATACCTCGGTTCCTGGATTAATAAATATGGTGACCCAGACGGAGAAATTAGATGTCGCATTGAGCAAGCGCGCACTGCCTTCATGAAAATGAAGAAAACATTCACAGCTCACGACTTGGACCTTGATTTAAGATTCAGAACTCTAAAATGCTATGTCTGGTCGGTATTACTATACGGCGTCGAAACGTGGACATTGACGTCCAGAATACTTCACAGATTAGAAACCTTCGAGTTTTGGTGTTATAGACGCTTACTCGGGATCTAGTGGACCAAAAAGAAGACAAACGCTGAGGTACTACAGACGATGAGAAAAGAAAAGCAGCTGATCGACACTGTCAAAAGAAGAAAAATAGAATATTTCGGTCATGTGATGCGTGGGCCGAAGTACACATTACTGCAGAATATATTGATGGGAAATTTGGAAGGAAAAAGAAGAGTTGGACGAACAAGATTATCTTGGTTCAAGAACCTACAAACATGGATAGGTTGCAGTGTTGATGAACTGTTCCACACAGCAAAGGATAGGGGTGCCTACAAAGAATTAATCAAGCTTGCTATCAGATGAGTCTAACAAGGAGAGGTCACGATCTGCGGGTCACCAATTTTGATGAAACTTTGCAGATCGATAGAAGACCATGCGTATATAAACTGTGTGAAATATTAGAGTGCAACGTTTTGATTTACGCGAGAAATTTTAATTTTTAGAAGCCGAATTTAACGGATGATACACATAGCCGTTTAGACAAAAATATGCAATAAATTCCAGATTATGTTTATATTTATTTTATGCAGATGGTTCGGAAGACTGATTATTCCAAAATAAAGTATATTAAATAAAAAAATTATTAAAAAACAATAGAATAATTTAAAAAATTCAATTTTTAGTTTAATAAAAATTTAAACATATCATTTATTACATTTATATATTATAAAAACACAGATTATAGTGTACATGTTTTGTGGTGTAGCGGTAAAAGTGACGCCTATTTGTACATACTTGGAAATAAGGTGCCTGGGTTCGAAATCCCCCCGCGCGATGTCCTGTGAAATTTTTTTGATTCTTATATTTTAAATTACTAATTTTTAACTAATTATTTCAATTCTTTATACATAAAATTAAAAGAACTTTGCACTTGCGGTAATAATTCATTTATATGTCGCAGGAATTTCTGTTTTATTTGTTTTTATGATCTATGTCACCCCAAATTATCTTAATAAAAATTAAGTTTGTAGCATTTTAATTATAACTGATATTCATCAACTCTCTTATTTAATATGTAGGTAAGTATATTTTTTTATTTATATTTATATACATGTGTATATAATAAATTCGTTGTGTATAAAACATATTTATCTTACGCTTTATTATATTTATGTAGTTATGTATAAAGAATTGAAATAATTAGTAAAAAATTAGTAATTTAAAATATAAGAATCAAAAAAATTTCACAGGACATCGCGCGGGGGGATTTCGAACCCAGGCACCTTATTTCCAAGTATGTACAAATAGACGTCACTTTTACCGCTACACCACAAAACATGTACACTATAATCTGTGTTTTTATAGTATATAAATGTAATAAATGATATGTTTAAATTTTTATTAAACTAAAAATTGAATTTTTTAAATTATTCTATTGTTTTTTAATAATTTTTTTATTTAATATACTTTATTTTGGAATAATCAGTCTTCCGAACCATCTGCATAAAATAAATATAAACATAATCTGGAATTTATTGCATATTTTTGTCTAAACGGCTATGTGTATCATCCGTTAAATTCGGCTTCTAAAAATTAAAATTTCTCGCGTAAATCAAAACGTTGCACTCTAATATTTCACACAGTTTATATACGCATGGTCTTCTATCGATCTGCAAAGTTTCATCAAAATTTGTGACCCGCAGATCGTGACCTCTCCTTGTAAGATCGAGAATGGCCATGGCACCGAAAGAGGAAGAAAGAATATATTTATTAAAAGTGCACATTTGTGTTTTAAATAGTTCTTCAAACATCAAGACAAACTGATATTTTTAATTTAATAAATACAGGTATCTTCAACAAAGCATTGCCTTTAATAAGGGAAAAATGTGAAATTATATTTTCACTGATTATCATTCTTCGTTTATTTTAGTGCATGGTAGATTTCAATTGGCATCATGTTCTAGACAGATCACTTCAAAGTTCACCGTACGATTAAGTTATATACGGGTATGTCAATGTATTCGGTATTGAATTTTTTATCTGACAACCAACAGAGCCTTACCCCCCCCCCCCCGTATGTACAATCTAATTTTGATTTAAAATTTTTTTAATAGTTTTTAACCATACTCTTTCCTTCAATTTGAACGGCTAAAACGCCCACAATAGCTTCTTATTTTGAATACTCGACATGTATACGTATATTTTAGATTGCTGATAGCGCATTAGGCCAATAGTTAAGGTTGCCAACTGTTAGCAAAGGTCAGTTACTAGAGTCTGGTTCCGAAAAGCTGAAGTTGTTTCCGGATATTCTAAAATTGAACTGGGTATTTAGAAAGTAATCGTTGATTCGAAGGGACTGGAACTGACCGACTTTTAATTTATTAGTTCTTAGGGTCTCGCGAAAAGTTCAATCGCACAATTTATGACATCTTATCTATCGCAGTCGATGGGACCATTCGCTTTACATAAACGCTAGAAGGTTCGAAAAGACACATCGATTTTCTGTTAAAATGCTTCATATTGATTTTTTTTTCTATATTGCATTTAAGTGACTTGGTTTTAAACCCAGACCATTCGCCTGTTGGCACATATTTTTCATGATTTCTGAATAATATCGTTTATACGTTCTTTACAGTTCTAACATTCAACTACGCATTGTCGAGTTTGTAGTGCAACTTATGACTTCTTATATGAATTTTATGACGAATTACATTTCATCGTTTAAAATTCTCATAGCTAGACATTGTTCTTTCATCTTTCAAAAATCCAAGCTTTACTTTAATTGGGGATCACGAAAATTCCGGAAATGTAAAATTTGTATCAACGATAGGAGCTACTTATTTTTATCTGTGAATGGCATCGAGCAATCATTAGCGTAACTTATCGAAATTATTGCATCAAAAGACCCCGCATCTTATATTGCTTTCGATACAGCCGATTCAAAACCGATCCTTTAAATACTTCGCGTGGTGATTTTCGATTAAACTTGTAACATTCATCTACTTCCTCATTTTTAAAATAGCCTATTATCGTGTTTATTAATCGGTTTTCTCACTGCACGGTTATTAATTCGTCCGAAATCTATTGAATAGTCTGCAGTTTAAAAACCAATACTTCTTTACGATTGCAATTTTTAACTGATCTTTCATGAAATCCGAACTTATCTTTATTTAAAGTCTGGCTTACCGAATTATGTTCTATCATTATTCGCGCGCATTTCCACAACGACTTTATGCAGTTAAATCAATTGATCAGTAACCTTTCGCCAAATCTGTTGAAGTTGATATTTATAGAATTGTTTCATGACGACTTTATACTGCGTGTAAAATGTAGGACCGCACTGCGAATTAATTTCAATAATGCTAACATTTTTGTGCGGCTAATTTATGAAAGTCTAATACGGTTTAAATATCGCGGAAATATTATTTGCAATACAGTGGATTAATGCTGGAAAACTTAATATACGTTGAGGTTCAAAACACGTTCCTGCCAAAGAGAATTCCAAAATTCGTCAAAACGTCACTGAACATACTTCTAAAAGCTTTGCAAAACATTTCGCTAAAATTCACACCTTAGATGTCTTCCAATCAATTTCCAAGTAAATATTCACGCGAAAAGTAACAGAACCCCTTAACATTAGCGTAATCATCGCTATTGCTGAAATCACTGTACTGCTGAACGTGATTAGTTGTTAACGGTTTTATTCTGTTTTATCTTCTTTACTCCGTTCTTCCTGTGGGCAGAATTACTAAGGAAGAATATTTCGTTGAAAGCATAAAAAAAAAAAAAAAAAATGAAAAGTTCCATTAAAAAAATAAAATAAAAATTAATCTTTTTAAACGAATGCGAAATATTTTTTTCATCGAACAGTAAACAGCTCAGTACTGAAGTACATTACGCTCTATTTATTTATTTATTAATATCATTATTATTTTTTTTCTTTACCGCAACAAGTATACGCAGTAACGGTACCTAATAAAATGAAAAAAAAATAATTAAACGCATCATCTCTCAGAAATAAAACTATCCACAAACTGGATCGGTTATCGAAACAAAAGATAAAGAAAATAAGGTCTCCTTCATTTTATGATTATTTTTTTTTTTTTTTTTTTTTTTTTTTTGTGTAATCTACTCGTTGGCCATGTATAACTGCCAGGGTCATTACGGCACAACGAGTATCGGATTTATTACAATTTGTTTATTAAATTATTTCGGTTAAGGAAGATTAGCATTGTCTGAACCTGTTCTGGACGGTTATCTAAAAGAAGGTGTAGTGGTTCGTCCTTGATTATTGTTAAGTTTTGACATTGTTTCAGGATGTGTTCCACCGAAGGTAGCACTGCTGCATTACAGAATGGGCAGGAAATCGGTGGAGGGGCTCCCTGGAGGACATGGTTGTGAGATATCGATGTGTGTCCCAGTCTCAATCTATTAAGGGCAGAGAATTCTTTTTTGGACATTTGGATCGGTGGCCACCAAGGATCAACATTTGGTTTAATATTCCTTAGGAAAGTTGCATGTTGGGACCAGGATGAGATCCAATGTTCTTTCATATTTTTGTGGAAGAAGGAAGTGATTTCTGGTGGTGGGACATTGGGTGGCATAGGGGCAGACAACATTGACTTGGCGGCCCGGTCTACACACTCGTTTCCGGGTATTCCAACATGTGCCGGCACCCACAAGAAGCCTACTTGTATCCCCTCTTGGGTAAGGCGATGTGCTGTAGATCTTATTTTATAGACTAATGAACTGGTTATAGTAAGTGACTGAATAGTTTGAAGGGAGGCCAGTGAATCTGTGATAATTATGTATTGTTTGTTCTCAGATTTACAACACGCACATGCTTCCAATCCAAAGAGAATTCCGTATAGCTCGGCTTCTAATGCGGAGCTGTCATCATGTAGCCTCACTGCTTCGGCTTCACCTGAGATTAGGTAGGCACATGCTGTGGGAGTGGACAGTGTGCCAGCGACATTTGCTTTAGCTCCATCTGTATAAACGTGTGTATCATGTGTGTAAGTTTGTATTTTTTCGATACTTTTTTGGCGAGCTGTATATTGGTCCTCGTTAGATGTACGGTGGATAAAGAGTGATAAGTCTACCATCAATGGGGGGTATTCCCATGGTGGTTCTTTTGGGAACAGGAGGAGATCTGGATTGTATTTGATGTTTTTCTCAGTCAAAAAATTTAGAATATTAGGTATTGGATCATTTTGAAAGGCTGGAGGAGGAATGACAGTGTTCCTCGAAGAGAAGTGATATTGTTGGTACCAGTATAGATGATCACGGGAGGTGTAGAAGTCAAATATATAGGATAATGGCGGAATTCCTGATAGCACACAGACACCCTGCGTGGGAGATGTTCGATGCGCCCCAAGGATGGACCTTAAAGCAGCGTGATGGATTGATTCAAGTGATTTTATGAGCTGCTTACTAGCCGAATAGAACACCTGGCAGCCGTAGGTTAATCTGCTTAGAATAAGTGATCTGTATACAGATAGAAGTAGTTTTGGATTATTGTTATATTTATGATGTGATAAACATTTTAGGATAGCTATGATTTTATTACATTTGCGTTTGAGTTCTTTAATATGAGGAGACCATGTCAGATGGGAGTCAAATGTTAGACCTAAGAATTTAGCTGAGGATGTGACTGGAAGAGGAAGTCCATTTAGGGTAAGGGAAAAATCATGGTTTGGGTTTACTCGACGACTTTTCTGGAATTTTACACAAGAAGTTTTATTTAAGGAGAAAGTAAGGCCGTTACTTTCGGTCCACGAATATAACCTATTGATTGTGGATTGTAGTATAGATTTGGCGTTGGAAGGAAAGTTTGATGCTAAGGATATATTGAGGTCGTCTATAAACAATCGGGATGTTACCGGCGGCTGTATGCAGTCCGCCACATCATTTATGTATAGGATAAAGAGTGTTACACTTAGAGGAGAGCCTTGAGGAATACCATTCTCTATTAGGACAGGAGAGGATACAGTTGAGCCAATTTTTACTTGAACGTGTCTGTTTGACAAATAATTCATTATATAGTTGCCCATATTGCCTTTTATATTGGCGTTCTTCAGCTTTGTAAGCACTTTATATCGCCATATCCGGTCGAATGCTTTCTCTATGTCAAAAAAGACAGTATAGAGAGCTTGTGACCTCTTTTGGGCTTCAAGTATTTGTCTTTTTAGGCTCAGGAGATGTAACATTGGGGATTTTGATTTGCGACCTCCAATTTGTATTGGGGAGAGAACGTTTGAAGATTCTAGGAAAGAGGATAGTCGTCTGTTCACCATTTTTTCCATGATTTTGGAGAGTGAAGATAGTAAGGAGATAGGTCTGTAATTTTGAGGAATGAAGGTTTCTTTATTAGGTTTGAGGATAGGAATAATTAAAGCTGCTTTCCAGGATTTTGGGATGGAGGAAGTTGTCCAAATTTTGTTGTATACGTCAAGGAGTAGTTGTTTAGCTAGATTAGGTAGGTATCTGATCATGAATGGATGAATGGAGTCGGCTCCAGGTGCACTGTTTTTTAGCTTTTTATCGAGCTGGTAATTTAGTTCAGACATTGAAAAAGGATCATTGTATTTTTCTTTTTGATCTGGAGGAAAGGATATTTTTTGCTCCTCTAGTCTCGCTTTGTGTTCTAGGAAGGAATCGGTGTAGGATGCTGAGGAAGATACTTTAGCAAAATGTTGCGCAAAGGCATCTGCCACTTCTTTGGTGTCTGTGAGCAGGACATTGTTAATGAGTAAGGAAGGGGTAGTTGGAGGACGATAGTTACCACACAACGACTTGATTCTTCTCCAAACCACCGTCGCAGGCATATCTTTTGAGATAGATGATACAAATGCTGTCCAGCACTCCTGTTTTCTCATTTTGATAAGTAGCCTGGCTCGAGCTCTAAATCTTCTGAATTCAATCAGGTCTGTAAGTGACTTCGTTGTTTTATACTTCCTCAATGCTCGTTTCCGTTGTGCGATCGCCATTTTGATTTCGGGGCACCACCATGGTACTCGCTTTTTCCGAGGAGCTGTTGTTGTTTTCGGTATTGTTGCTCTCGCTGCTTCATTCATCGCGTTGATGAGAATTTTCAGATTTTCCTCTACCGATTCCGTTTGAATTTTAGGGATAGTAACCTTTGTTTTGTAACCCTTCCAATCTGCTTTATGGAATGCAAATTTTTTTGTTACCTGGGCTGAGTGCAATTTTTGCAACTGGTGGGGAAAGTGTATGAAAATAGGGAAATGGTCACTTGAACACAGATCACCATGTACATCTATGTTCAAGTAAGGAAATAGTGAAACGGATGCAAATGCTAAATCTATTATTGAAAAAGTGTTATGAGTTGTGTTGAAATGTGTATGTGATGGAGGAGGGAGGAGTACCAGGTCACTATTACGGATGCTATTTGAAATCATATTTCCTCGTCTATTTGGCTGTGTTGAACCCCACTCAGAAGAGTGGGCATTGAAATCTCCCAGTAATAACACTGGGTCCCGCAGTTGAAATAGTAATGTATCAAAGTCTATTTTGGTTATGTTTGTAGCGGGTGGGAAGTAGCAATTACAGATTGTAATGGATGAGAGCGGAAGGGACGGGATTTTCACCTTCACCGCTACCGCTTGAAACATGGTTCTTAACCTTATTTCATGTGATGGAATCGCTTCATGCACTAGTATCGAGACTCCTCCACATGCTGCTTGTCCCTGTGTGTAGTCAGAGCGAAATATTCTGTAGCCTTTAATAAGTGGTGAATGGGAAGAGTTTAAGTGCGTTTCTTGTAAACAAATGATTATTGGATTGTAGTTATTAATGAGTAATCTCAGTTCGTCTATACGTTTATAAAACCCTCTGCAATTCCATTGCAGAATACTGAGATTTGCAGCCATTTTCTCTAATTATTGTTGACAGTGTTACTTAAGATGACTAGTTTTATATCTTAGTTTCAGGGTCATCCTTGCTAAGGAGAGGTTTTAATTTATTAATTATGCGAGTACATCTGTTCTTAAGTCCTACGCTGCCTAATAATGGTCTTACTTGAGAAAGCATGTGTAAAAGGTTATCCCTATCTTCTGTGAAAGTCAGTGCGTAATTAACAAAATCCTGACTTGTGGCCACCTGTCTTATGAATTCTTGAAATTCTTGATAGTCTAAGAAGAACGGAGTCTGGCCGCTAGTAAATAGATGTAATGTTCCTTCTGTTAATAGGTATTTAAGTGCGGTTGTTTACAGTTGATAAGTGATGAAAAAACACTGCCTATCAGTTATCCTTTCCATTTACTTTAGAATTATTGTTACTATTATTATTATTATTATTATTATTATTATTATTATTATTTTTTGTTATTTTGTAACAAATAGACAGAAGAAATACTTCTCTGTCTATTTTAACTCCGAAAGTTAATATAAAATTATAATCATTAGAATTGATCGGTCTAATGAATATTTATATAGCGTACATCTTGTAGCTGTGTGCACAAACTGAAAATACTTTATCACAATAAATGTGGTTTTATACATATTTTATACATTTCACAGGTATCATTTAAAATTCATTTTGTATGTGTATCAAGACCATAGCCAGGGGAGTCACCCCCTGAAACTTCTGAAATGTTTTTAAAAGACAATAAATAAAATTTATAAATTTGAAAAATCCAGACACGAGTCTTGATTTTTTTTTCTTGCTACCATTTATTTTAAATTTAAAATTTCAAGGCTTTTTGTTTTGTTTATTTTTTTTACTGGTTTGTGAACACATTCACCTAACAGTAGTAGATGCGGAATATTTTAAAGTACCCATCCGTTTGCTGTTACGTTCGAATTGTGTGAAGCTTACTTCAATAATGCACTGAATGAAAAAACGCTGAATTACGACGACGTGGCGTAGCTACCATCAAATAACTAACTCTTCGTTCACAGCAGTCACTGTATAATCGAAGCGCGCCGCTAAAGCTCACACACATGCTTGAGGAAAGATTCAGAAGATATTTATTTATTTTATTTATTTATTTGCAACAATGTACAAACAACGGCCTTTCGGCCAATTACAGTTTCCACTTACATAGCTAAACAACGGTATCATCATCATTATATCCTCAACCATTCGGTTGGTGGACAACGTATTCTCACATTTTTTAAATGTACAGACACAGGTTGTATACTAAGCAATTATTATATATGCAACGCAGGTGTACACACGCAAGACTACATTCGGAACTGATAGTTGCCGCTTGTTATCGCGCTACCAGTGCAGTCCCGTGTGTGTCTGCTGTGTACTGACCTAGCGCGCATATGATGTTGAACGTGGTGGTTTGCTATTGCCTTCCACGTGACTATTAGCGATTATTTATTTATTTAATTCTTGTAATAAGTTCATAAATTATTAATCCAGCTGAGAAAAACTCACATAAAGTCACACTGGCAGATCAAAACAATATGACCGAACAAACTTATTAAGTACTATAATATGCCGACATATGTATCGCTCAAGACTTGTAATCGCATCTACAGTCAAACTTGGTCACACACATCTACTCAAATCCGTATATACGCACTATCACACTCCAGGTCCCCAAAAATTCCAGCTGGCAAGTAGTTATAAAATTTGAAAAGACAAAAGTATTAAATGTACTATAAACAAACGAACGGCACAGTCTCAGCAATATATAAGTTCAGTGGATATGTGAATGGAGAAGAAGAGTTGTAGTTTTCAGTTTACATATAGTGTCCAGCAGTCGACTAAGATCTTTAAAATTATGGAAAACAGGATATCACGCTGCACTTATCGAAAAAAATTGTTTTAATCACTTAGTAATGCTTCCATTGAAGAACATGAAAAGTACTGTGTTTTAGCTTTCCGTATGTAGAACAAGACAATTTTTCGGCAGTTAAATGACAGAGCTTTAATACCGATTCCTTCAAATAAATGTGGAGACATTGTCTCTTCATGAAGTAACGCTCAAAAAAAAAAAAAAAAAAAAAAAAAGTATTTTATACAAGAAGCAGAGTTTAGCAGCGCATCTGTGACTCGGAAGAGTCTTAAAATTAAATGTATCTAATAAATCCGTATAAACTGCATTACTTGGAAAATACGCTGTACGTTTAAAAAATAAACGCTTCGAAATTGCGTGTGGACTGCTTCTATTTTTTTGTTCATTATTTTAGAAGAGGGATTCTAAATAATAGCTGCGAACTCTAATAATGAGCGGACTAAACTGTTATATTACGTGACTACTTTAGCTTCAACAACATAATTTTTACAATTTTTGAATTAGAAACCTAACACATTCTTCTTTCCATACTAATCGTATGTAATAAATGAACACTGAAAGTGAGTTTGGAATCGAAAATTCCCGAATTTTATTTTTTGTTTCCAGATAAACGTTCCTTATACTGGCTCTCTTCGTTCGTTATCTTAATTACGAGCGTCGAGACTGTTTGTGTGGAAATGATAAAAATGATTGAGGAAGAAAACTTGGATATAATAGCCGGGTTAGTCAACCATGTTTATGAAACGGGAGAAATACCGCAAGAATATCTGCAATCAACCTTTGTCCATATACCAAAAAGTGGGAACGTCACCAAATGTCAAAACTACAGACTAATAAACTTAACAAACCACATATTAAAGATATTCATAGAGATAGTACACAGTCGAATCAGCAAGAAATGTGAGGAAACAATATCGAACACACAGTTCGGATTCCGGAAATCACTAGGAACAAGGGAAGCATTAGTGTGCATGACGCCATTGATACAAAGAGGCTGGACATACAACAATGACGTAATAGTGTGTTTCCTGGATCTACAGAAGGTATTTGATACAGTAAAACATGACAGATTAAGTTGTTTGGAAAGAGTTGGAGTAGACCAACATATCTAGGAATTTTTCCTGGGGGGGGGGGGTCAAATGACCGGCTGAATATACATATATATGTATATTATATGTGTGCACACATATAATAATATTATATTAAAAAGTTGATATAAAATTAATAACTTAAATAAATATATAACCGAAATAAATAACAGCTTATTTAAAAAAGGACTTTATTTACAGATTATTTAATTTTCAAATACTAATATATACATAGTCACATAGGATATCTAACAGTGCTGGCTTTCAATTATTTAAAAATTCTCTTCTCTTACTGATCACGCTCAGACGGTGCAACTTACGTCGACGTTAAGTGAGTACGGTCTGAATGTAGTCATCGAGGGAACTCTTAAATAATCGAAAGCCAATACTGATGTTTACTTAATCTACCGCTACTGTAGTAAAATAGTATGCAAAGCGTCGTCAGATGTCCCCTGCATGCGTATAGGAAATTATTATGATAATCACGGTATCAATTTCGAAGTACATTGTACTTTTACACTTTTCAATTTTTTCTCCGTGTGGCATTTAGACGATTCTTCTAGAGGGGACAATGGGTTTTCTAGAGTGGGCAGTGCCCACCCTTGGCCCCCTCTAGCTACACTCATGGTTGAAATCAATAAAACCAATATACAAGAGTTGTTCAGCAATTAGGGCCAGTAATTTATTTTCCGGAGGGATAACATTGTGTACGAGATTAAACAAGCAGGGTAGATCGTCAGTGTAAAGATAGTAATAGCGATATCGCTTGTGCAATTTTAATTTTGTGTAAAATGTGTTTGATTTTGCCTCTCCAAGTTTTTACAATGAGAGACGAGACGGCTAGAAACAAAAAACGATGTACAATAAACTTTGCCGAAAGCGACCGCAATGTTACAACAAGTATGCGACCAAAAAAAAAAACTAGTTTCTGTCATTATTCGAGTTCTAGAAAAGGCCGAAATTCAGTCGAACTGATTCCGCAAGACGAAAGGCCGTCGACAGCGAATACACCCGTTAATGAGAACATTGTATGGGCTATCTCGGAAGAAGAAAGGTGAATTACAATAGAACAGTTAGCCGATGTTATGCAAATTTCCGTAGGAAGAATGGCTTTACGCGATGAATACTTCACCGTGTGTGTGTTCGAAATGGGTGTCACATTTTCTCAATACAGACATAATGTAATACGCGTTGCTTGGTGTCCTGAACGAAAAACAGCGTTGCAAACTGATCCAGACTTTTTTGATAAAATAATTACTGAGAACAAAAATATCGAATAATCGAAGCACACTGATCCTAATCAAAGTCGACCGAAAAGGTAATGGTAGTAACATTCTTCGATACCGAAAACAACTATCGATGTGCTCTTCCTGCTACGTTAGTGTATCGAAAATTCTACGTTAACACATCCAAAAGAAGAGATATCACGCATAACTGGATGATCCCGCGCAACGATAATGCAACAGCCCAAACTACGCGCACTGTGTTCGATTTCTTAGAGAAATATAATATTTATGATTCACACACATTCGTCGGACCTTACTCCGTGTGCTTTTCTTTATTTACTGCCCTGAATGGACATCGTCGTGAGACATAGCGGTTGTAAAAGCAGTGGAAACGACCTTCAAGTAGCTCGAAGGAAATTTCTTTCAGATGAGATTCCAAAAGTGGCAGACGCGGTTGTACTGAAGCGGAAGCAATTTTCGATTTTTCCTGATTTTACTGGCAGCACTTTCTGAATGGCCCTTATAATTCTCTACAGTAATCCGCATAAAGAATAAATTGAAAGGTGAAAAAAGCAAAAAAATAACTAACCGAAAGAGTCCCATTATGCGTTTTTACAAAAATGAAGTCATCGATTGTGTTCGTTATTAAAAATAACGTTTTATATAACAGGTTACCAATTACTAATCAATTATAGAATTCGGTAAACAAATGAGACGTAATGAACAGAAACTCTGCTAATTGATGTTAGCGAATCAGAATGTTCAATTATTTAACCGCAGTTATGAAGCAATTACTCTGAAACACGTCAATGGTTCGAAAGACTCGTACAATTGAGCAGAACCATATATAATAATAATCAGTTATTTACTGGAGCAAATAAAGCAAAAGCTGCTATTTATCCGACGGTTAACGAAAACTCTCATTTAAACGTGAACAATAGTTTCCCTCTATATGAGTAATTAATCTGGTTTCAGTTTAGAATTTAATGTTCCGTTTTAAAATATCATTACACTGATTGTGAGTAGGCGCTTGCAATACGTTTTGAATTATGCAACGTTCACATGTTTGCGTGATTCAAGTAACGACTTTAACATGGTATGCATAATTACTACGTTAATTGCCTTTCGCACGTGTTAACTTACGTGTCGATAATATTAAAGATTATGCTAAAACTTCAAAAAATCGCCTTATCTTTACAATAATTAATTTTCAAAATTTACATCTCACACGAAGTTATGCTACTGCGATTATTTCGTTTTTATATAAAAATTATTAATTATCCGGTCTACGTGATCAGCTGATTTAAAAGTTACTATTTCATTCATGTTTAACGTCAAGACGGCGCAATTTGAATCTGTTTTCATCAGTTACTTAACTCTTTTACATTTCTCACCGGTTTTTGCAGCCATACGTAGTTTCTTAATAAAATCAAGAATTAATCGAAAGCAATACCTTTCTCTGTTGTTTTTTTTTTGCTTTTGGCATTTCACTTACTTCTATATCTATTTATTTGCCGTTGACCAAGCTAATCTGAACCTAATTTGGATACGAGGTTGTCTGCATCCAGAAGGGACCGTAGACTAATTTTTAAGCTTCGTTTCTTTTCTTTTTTTTTGATTCTTTTTGCTCTAAAAATTATCTATAAGTATAGGTCATTTTTTCTTGATGGAAACAGGGAAATAAAAATTTATAATTGTAATCAGTCTTAGAACTTTCTCCGGAAATAATTAGGGGAATGTGAAGCAAGACGGGCTATTTAAGGTTTAACATTAAATAAAAAATGATTTTTGTAATTAATAGGAAAATTTTATTTGCAGCGTACTCTCTTTATTAATTAAACTGCATAACCAGGCCTAAAATAAATTGTTCGAGTTTTTTTATTAAATACATATAAAAAAATCAAATTTCCGCGTTATGCTCCACCGGTGGAACGACGTAAGGTTTTTTTGTTTGTTTGTTCATTTTTTGAAGAGGAGAGCGCCAGTCAACCAAGAACCTTTACCCAGAAACAATTAGAAATGAAAAGAAAAAGTTATATAATGAGCCGATAAGATATCGTAAATAAGAAGGAATAATGTGTGGGGAAGAAAAGGACAGGATAAACGGGTACAGTAAAAATCAGGAAGCTCAAGCCTAAGCAAATGGGAGTACAGAGCTGAATGCTGGACTAAAAGAGATGAACATTCAATGAACACATGGTCAGCATTGCAAATAGGAAACAAAAGGTGCCGTGTATTTCAAGGAAGACTACGTTGAACAAGCAGATGAAATTAATAATTATCAAAAAGGAAGGAGCATGTGACTAAAGTCTGAAGTGGAAATTCTTACATATCGGTAGGAGGTTAGGGATCTTTTGAAAAAGAAGGAAGCAGTAATCCGAGCCAAACAATCAGCCGCCTTATTCCTGTAGATGCCAGGATGGTCAGGAACCCTTAGAAAATATGAATTTCACGGAGAGAAGAAAGGATACAATCAATGCGAGAACGTATACAAAGAATAATAAGTTGTTAGAAATGATCAAGAGGAGGAGAACAGAGGTGGCCCGACTGACGATATTGCTTCTGGTCGTAATATGTGTTCGGAGGCTTTATAAATGCAACATAAAGTGGTTGAAGGCAATGCGTTGAGGTAGAGAACATAATATTAGTACATCGAATTTCATGAGTTTGACTTTTTATGTTGACGCAGGACCAATTTTAATAACAATAAAGTAAGTTAATCTCTGAGCACTGGCTGAAACTTATAGATACATTTTTTTGAAAACTATTATAGAAATCATTCAGGAGTTACGCGTTCAGAGATTGTCTACGAAGCACCTGGCGAAGTAACATGGCGACGTGTGACTTCCATTCACACTGAAACAAATTTCAACCATAATCGCCGCTCCTCGTTTAGTAAATACTAATGCTCTGGCCTTCGAACTTGTTTTAGCGATTATTTTATATTTTGTTTTTGGAACAATCAGTATAATTCAAATTTTTAATCGCAATTATGTACACGATTAGAGGTATTAATTTATATTTGTCATAAACTTCGCTCCGAACAGTTGTAAAAATTATCAACAACAACTTTATTAAATCCGGCATTCCGGCAAATAATGTATTCTTTGGTTTTCTAATCGTTAAGTATGAGTGGTATTTTAAATATCCAGATAACCAGTTCTTCCCGGCCTTCTTCTTTTCACTTGGGTAGAAGCATGTTGCTTTCAATTGTTTACTTGTTGCCAAGTTATACACGTATTTTCCCCCTTTAAATCCCTATTTCCAACATTGCGGATGGGGCCAATTTATCCTGAAATTTGTCTATAAAGGAACAGGGAACTAGAGTACTTAAGAATATAATGCGTCTATATGTCATGTAACCGATAAATGTAGATTAAAAGATACAAAATAAACTATATGTGTAGTAGCTCCCTGCAAGTAGATTATTGGAAGGTGACGGGATGTAGTCCGCCACCGACCAAATTGTGTGTAACTAGTCTGTATTTCTTTCTTTCTTTCTTTATTTTTTTTTTTTTTTTATACAATCTTGTTATGTTGGTCATAAAAGAAATAAATGTAATAATAGCGAGAATGGCCGAAGAGACCATGGCGAACATGCAAACAAACGCTAGCCTCGGAATCACGTTTGAATTAAGGTGTAGGCAAACTATTACTGATGGGACAGCGTAAATTTTAAGCGCATTGCCCTTTCAGCATATTCAAGGAAGACTGCATAGTTTCTTCTATCGAGAATAAGTGAAGTGCGTAAGGATTCTAATTTATAGAAATCACGAATATCGGAAAGGGCAGGGCAATCAAACAGAAAGTTCCTCAGGTTATCGACTAAGTGTACTGAGCAAAATATACACTCGGAGGCATCGGCAAGCCCAAACCTGTATAAGTAGGATTGAAACTTGCCATGCCCGGACAACCCCTGCGTGTTGAAAAAATTTAATTTCATGTTTTTAAACTTTAGTCTAAGGGACACATCGGGCAAGAGCTCAAATGTTTTCCTACCAGTGGAGTCATTATTCCACTGTCTCTGCCACTAATCCAATATCAGTTTATCCACATACTTCTTAAATAGCTTTTTTGGAAATCGGCTGCGGTATCTGTAGGAAGTTATTTTCGAGCAAGCCTAATTGTTTCATAGATGTGAAATCAGCTACTAACCTACGCTGATTGATCATAGCCCTACCAATGACATATAAATCCATTGGCAAAACACCACAGATTATATAAGCTGCCAAGATGGATGCATTTAGTAAATAATGTAAAATTTTTTTATAATGTCGTCCAATATACCTCGAAAGAAAGTGGCTTAATGATATATGTAGATACTGTACTTAGAAAGCTATCATCAAAGACCCGCAGTCGTTAGCTGAGAAAATATAAAAAAAAGAAAAACCCTTAAATAAGCTGCTTACATATTCTTAATATTCGACGAATTCCGTTTTGAAACTGTGTCAAAATACTGTAAAGAAAAAATCAGTTCTACAAATTCAATTCGAAACCCAATTAGAATTTCGATAAGTATTTTTACCTAATGAATCAAACTGATTTTGCCGGTTTTTTTTTCATTCATTTTTGGCTTCAGTTTTACCGCTTTACCGCATGATGGTGTCAAAACAGCATGACCACGATGATCATTAAATAGCGTTTACACTGCTTTATGCTATAGTGGATACTGGCATGTGCATAACATCCACAATCGTAAAAACCTTTTTTCATTTAAATCGATATACCGAATGCTGCTGTTAAAACAAGATTTGTTCTCTGAATAAGATATGGTCCTAATTACAATTAAGTGGAACCCGCTTTGCTCTAAACTGAATATTTAATCTTTTTAAAGGACTACATAGTGATTTACAGTAGAGAAATATGAAAATCACGCATGGGCCTAGCTAACTGAATTAGTAAATTAAGCATTTTTGATGCTCTTTCGTAATTCATTAAATGTGACCGGCAGTTCTACGACGATGCCAAAAAATTTAGAAGCCATAGTAGATCAGTAAATATTTATAACAGGAAAAAACAACACAAAAAAGGACTAATGAGGAAGTATATTTTGATTTAGCAGATGACACTGCGGTGCCTGTTGACGGAAGAAGAGAAAAGAAGATCAGATTTATATATCTTTATATGAAAAAAAAAAAAAAAAAAAACTAAGAAAATCGGAGATTATAAGAATAACTGAAAGAGAAAAGAAAATTAGAATAGAGGAAGCACTATACGGAATGAAAACTCTGAGGCACAAGAGAGATTAGAGTAAAATTTAGGACACTCAGAAGAAAGAAAAGTTCATTCGAAAAAAATATGATTTAAATTGTATTCAGAGAGAACAAAAGGGAACGGATGCAATAACGATATAAAGAAGGGGGGAGAAAATGCGATCAAAGCGATGACAGTACAACGCAAAGATGGACGTCTGGAGATATTTGGCTGTATGAAAAGATCAAATGATGTTCGGTTTGAAAAAGAAGAGTTTAGGCTATCCCAGTTAAAGAATTTAATCGTTTTGACTTTTTTTAATAATTCATTAGCTGAAGATTGTTTGAAAGTGTTTCCTGAAAGTGCAACATCACGATAATTCCGTTGGCCCGTTTGTTTCCCTTAATACCCACGTAAGCAGGAACCCACAAAAGGTTTATCTGAAAATACCGAGAGTTTGCAAGAACAGATATTACAGGGCGAATATTCAGAATAATAGATGATAGGTAAAATAGACTCAACATGGTGATATGTTTTTTTTTTTTTTTTGTTTTGAAATTATATCGATTTTAATAAGGAAAAAAAAAGACATCTATCTCTGATGGTACTATTGCGCAGACGAATGGATTCGGTCAAATCGGAAAACGGAATGATAAGAATCGAGTGTAGACGTGACACTGACGTATTAATATGTACGATAGCGTTGTCGTTACAGACATTTAAGTCTTCTTTCAACCGGCTTATTAATATTTCAGCAGGTTTTAAATAGGAGTACTGCTTACGTTGTTGCTTTCTCACATGAACTTGTAGAAAGTTGTGCGTTAATGTTTTAAATTTGTAAACTGGCACGAGAAAGTGTACATATTTAACCGAGTCGGCCGAAAATGTTCGTGGCAGCGAGTGTAGAGGCTGAGGTGGGAAGAATTCACGAACGGCTTTATAAATTTCACGCAAAATGACTTCTTTTCTTCGGGCCACGACAAGTAAACAACTTAAAAGTAAATGAGCAACTTTTGCGGCGAAAATTAGTTACTTTACAAGTTTCCAACTAAAACAAGCCTTCTGACTGACAGTTGGAAAACGATTCGATTTTCAATCCACCGACGTCTGTCACAGAATTTTTTTAGTAATTTATGAAGTTATCAAAACTTTTTTTCCCGTCGTCGCCGGTTTATTTCATTTTCTCTCTACGCGATACGGAATTTCTGGTTGAAAGTAGTTTTCAACGATGCCTGGAGAGGGAGAGAGAGAGAGAGAGAAAAAAGAAAAGTAGCAATAGCGAACAAACGAACGAAACGAAGAATAACCAAAAAAAGGGGATAAATTTTTATTACCTTTTCAAAAACGCGATTTCGCAGGAAGGCGGGGCACAATTTTAGCAGCAAGTACGTGACGTAATCTGGACTTCAGGTTAAATTCTGAAATAACACTGTACAAAACCGAAACGCAGGGGCATAACTCTAGTCAGGCTCGATGGAGAACGAAATGAGCCACGATCGATTTCCTTATGCCGAATTAAGCTCAGCGGTCGACCAATTTCGCTGCGGATTATTTTTGGATTTCCTTCGTCTCGGTAGATATGGCTACCTAAAATCAACCTTTCGACAAATGAATAACGTTTTAGGAGCCCTTTAGATGAAGATATGTCTCTCGGAAAATTTGGCAACGCCTTCGAAACTATTCTACCTCATTAATGCGAAAAAGTTATGTATTTTTCGTTTGAACGCCGCTCCAAAGTTTACTTTTATCTTCAGTAGTTTCCAGATGGGCATTTCATTCCTCAGCTTTTATCACGTGCACGGGGATTTTTTTTTTTCAAAAACGATGCTTAACCACGACACGTAATCCTTACATGTTTTCTCCACCTTCTTAAATACATGTTTAAGATTATTCCGAACAGTTTTTCAGTAGTGGACTTTCCTCGTTATCCATCACCACCAGTGGTCTGTTTTGCATTTTGTTAGGAAACCATCGGATTCATAATTCCCTTAAAATCCCAATTAAATCATTTATTCACCTTATTTATTTTTTTTTGAGGCGACCTCATTCTGCTGGTCTTTTTATTATAAAACGGATTATTCCAAATTAGGTTTTCTTTTTAACTTCATTGTAGACTCAAAATAGCAACAAAATTTTTTTGAAAAACCTCGTGACAATTTATTTATTTATTTATGTAGCCATAAGCGCGTGTACAATGCACACTTATTCCATTTCTTAAAATTACTGTAATAAACTAAAACTAAAACTAAAAGCGCATATCCCGAGCAAAGGCCTTCCTTAACCTTGCCCATTCGTTCCCGGACAATCCTTTCGTGTTGTTCATTATGTATGTATAAATTTTTGGTTAAACTATCTTCCGATCATAGAAACTGTCTACCTCTATTCCTTTTATTTTCTATATACCAGCTTTTTATTCTGTGCGTCCATACCTATCGTCCGTTAGTCTCACAACATGTCCAGCCCCAATGCCGTTTTTTCCTTCTACATTCATTGACAAAATTTATTGCATTTTTATGCTTACCTTTAATAATCATATTCCTGACTCTACCTTTAAGTCGGATGTTTAGAAGTGCCCTCTACATTGCATTATTACTACTCTCTTTTTTCCTTTCCTCCATTTTTGTTGCGGACCACGTTTGGGATCCTTATGCCATTGCTCGATTAACACAACTATTAAATGGATATGGTCGAATTGGTTCCCGTAATAAACTGAAATTACCACATTAGCTGGTCGAATTGGTTCCTGGGTCAAATCAGTTTTCAATTAAAAATGGTTGAATTGGTTCCCATTGTTATTAGAATGACTGATGGATCAGTGGGTTTATGTACTTTATTAAAACGTAATATTTAACCAAAAGGCACTCACACAACGGGCATAACTTATTTTAAAATTTAAAAAAAAAAAAAAAGTATTATAAAACTACATTAAGCGCTAAATGTAGTTTACAATTATTTATTTTTCATTTACAGTTCAGATATTTTTAAAACAGATAACCATAATACACAAATTGAAGATAGCTTGCAACATAGATGTGCGAATCGTTTGCAAAGAAACGGGAGAAAAGGGTTTTAAATATACCCACAAGACTTTTTTCATTTGCTTAATTTCGTTGACTACGTAATGAATAATAAAAAAAAAACGCAATAAATAATAGCAGTAGCAATTAGAAACTCTAGCTGAGAAGCCGCAAAATACAGCGGAGTTAAAATAATAATAAAAAAAAAAATTCAAAAACATAAAACGGAAACCAATTTGACCAACAAAATCTTACCCGGGAACCAATTCGACATCTCCCCTATTAAATACCTCTCTTTTCGATCTGACACTCCAAAAGGACCCTTAAATATATATTGCACGACCAATATTCTTCCACGTTAACGCCATTCTTCTGTGTACTTCTTTTGAAGTCACGTTTCCCAGTTCTACTCTTTGAACCATGTAAACTACTTTTTTCTATATATTTAATACTTTGTCCACATATTTCCACTTTTATTTTTTCTTCAATATTGGTAACAATTTTTGTTTTCCTCAAATTCATTTGTAAACTCGCTCACCTTGTGTTTTTTTTTTTTTATTGGCTTAAACACTTCCTGAAGTATCCGAGAGTGATGTATAAAGTTGATTATGAGGAGGGGAAACTTGTAATTGGGTCAAAAAATCGTTTTTCCAAACATAGTCGTGAAACAAAATTAGCGGTTCTTTAAGTGTGCACGGAAGCATGCATTTGAAGTCTTTATTCTTCTTTATATGAATTATATCGACACTTCTCAATTTCCAGTTTTCAATTTCTATTAATAGATGTCTCCTCTACCTCAATTTTAAGGTTGCGAAATCAGCTGTTTGTAGGTACAACAGTTAGTATTCGGCTTCTCCACGTGTTAATCAGTGTTCCGGTAAAATTGTTAGTGTTGGAAATGCAGTGCTATCTTTTGACAATGTTCGAGTTACAAATTAATCTCCGGTCACGTGATTAAATTCGCGATCCTCGAACGTCATTCTTAGTTGCGTCGCTGCTTTGCCTTTTGTCTTATCAAGGATGCTTACTCGGCTAAAACCGAAAATCCCTGTGTTCGATATCAAGTCCGGTCATTTGTACGGTTGCGTCGAGGCAGAGGCCAGGTTAGTGTCTGAATGACAGTAGTCGGGAGCTGAGACAGTGACATGAGACTGCGGCGAAAGCGCAGAATACTGTGTGTCAGGTAGCGTGGAGCTAAACTTGAATTCGCTTGTGTGGTTTATGGCGCCAAAAAAACACCTCCAGTAGCAAATCTGTTCTCAATATAGCTGTTTTTATTGCTAGTTTATAACAACGGATTAGTGCAAGTTATAGATCTATTGGACATAACAATCGGATTAAATTGCGACAATTTCTATACCGAAGCCGGTGCGACGCGCACTTCCCTTTCCGAGCGATCGCTCACCGAAGAGGCTAAAAGTGCCCCCCGCAGGGACGTAATTTAGACAAGTAAGGATGAGGAGGAAACCCCCAAATTCGAAGGCCAATTATATAGAGCAGACATACTAGATTAGAGGTATAACGAAAATTTCGACAAAATTCTACTACTCAAAACTTTAAACAGCAATATCTCGAAACTGTGTTTTTCAAACTGGGCGTACCAGTAGCTCCCTCAATTTTTATCCGATTGACTTAAAATTTTAACTGCAACTTTAAAGTAAGATTTTCTAGTGAACATCGTAGGATTTTTTTGATAAAATGATTTTTACAGATTTTATAAGTGATTTTTATTAAATCAATTTTTCGAAAAAATCCTACGATGTTCACTTCATTTTGAGCTATATTTTAAGAAACTTTTTGGTTTTTTGTTCCAGATTAAAAATTATGACCTGTAGCAGTAGTCCCGTATAGACCAATTGATTTTTTTTTTTTTTCGTGTACGTTGCTGTGCCGCCATTTTGTATTGTACAAATTAAAGTAAATCGGGTTTTTTTGTAGTTAAAGACTACTACTTTCATATGCACAAAACCTCATACTCGTATCTCTATCTCTTTTCTATCGTTCGCGGTAAGTCTCAGAAAATTACCCGGAAGTTTTGTAAGCCCTCTAATTCCATTCATTTTATCAACACTTTTTCTTGTACATTGTCTGTCTTACCATTATTAACACCTGTTGAACGTATATGGCCAATTTTATCACAATTCCTGCTCTCGTATGAATCCTTTTCTTGCTGGTAAGTTAATATCTTCTGCTTTCAACCTCATTAAATTATAATAATAAATCATTTTCGCTGACACTTTTGGTTAATTCCACCAAATATGTACCGGCGTATTAATCCCGTTTGGTAATTATTATTTTCAATCGGATTTCATTTTTTTACTTCTCCTCAAATTTCAGTTCCGCACTTAATTCTAGACATTATCAGTGAGCCAAAATATAGTCTTAAAATTTTGCGCGTCACCACTACTGTTTTAATTTATAGAGCGCCGGTATCCTAATTTTCAGTGCAATATTATCAATGTAAAAGCTCCATGTTAACGTTTTATCAAGAATTAAACCGAGATATTTAAAAATTCGTAAATAGTTCCTGGGAAATCATAACAGCGTACTTATTGCTGACGTAGACATAATTACGCGAAACAATTATAGGAACTAATGTTCTGAACCGGCTCGGAGTTTTTATACACATTACATTTATTTTCTTGGCATTGATCAGTAATTTCCCATATATGTATATCATGTATGTCCATTCACATACATTATTCAGCTCTTCTTGCAGCTACCATTTTGCGCGATTTCCTCTGCGTATACACACAGCTTGTAGTTGTTAACAACCGGTGGAGCGAATTTGTGCAAATTAAAAATAGTATCAGGACTAAAATCATTCTTTGCCCTACTCCGTATTCATCGTTCCCGTTTTACTATATTCCTTTTCAATCTTTACCAAAAATTCCCTTTCATGTAACTCGTAAGCCGATTTAAATTCTTTCCGTTTGTTTTTTGTCAATTCCTCTAATTAGTATATTTCGGTTTACTAAACCAAAGGCTTTGGTAAGGTCTAAAAAACTGACCAAAACTCTTTACCCGACGTACTAGCCCTTCATTGTTACCTAATGAAAGTGACTTAAGAAGTACTGCAGTTGATTTCTCTCCTCGCAAACTGAATTGATACTCGTTTAACCCTAGATTACGAACCTTCGTCACTTCGACGACGCGGATTTAGAAAATGTGCTGTAAAATTTTTGCGCACTATTACAGAACAATAAACGCTTGTCTATTTTTTGAATAAACGTTAATAAGAGTGTCGGGCACTCACACAACGGGCATATTTGCCCTGCGAGACCCACAACTTATTTCAAATAAAAAAAAAAAAAAAAAAAAATCGTAGTGTTCAGTAGTGTTTTTTTTGTACGAAGCCTCCGAGTGCCGTTATAGCAACATGGCTCGTCGGATCGACGAAGGTTAGTAATAACGTAATTTTCTCTCTATCTACCGATTCCTGATTTTCATGAATGCGAGTAATAAATGTATGTGTAATGTGTGCGCGAGTGTACATGAACTGTAATTCTGAGATAGATGGAAAATATCATTGACTAAAACATTAGACTGATTCGTTTTAGTTTTAAATAATAAAAATAGTTGATGAATAAAGGGCGTTGGCGAGGAATGAACAAATTTACATTGTTTTTCCATTTACTTATTGTACTATTTTTAGATGCAATACGTAAACTGCTACTAGATGTCGATAGTGATGGGGAACAGTTATCTGTGAGTGTGCTAGAAGACAATATTAAAGCTGATCCATCTTATAAACCAGAGCGCGATGGGAAATTTTATTCATCCACTAAATAACCCCACTGTCAGTTGAAGATATTGAGTCAAGTTCTGATTCACTTGAAGATCCAGTGTCTGACGCTTCAAAACAATCCCACGAATTGAGATTGTGAGGCCATCGCGGACCATTTTGCGTGGAAAAAATAAACACAAATGGTCGTCTCAAAAGTCGAAAACACGAAGCAGAACTGCTTCAAGGAACATTATTCATATTAGGCCAGGACCAACATGGCCTTACAAAAACGAATTAGATCTTCTAAATTGCTTTTCATTTTTTATTACTGGAAATATCATTCAAGCAATAGTTACCCACACCAATACAAAAATAGAACTAAAATCTGAAAAGTACGAAGATTCAAAAGGTACTCATCGCCAAACGGATGCAAGTGAAATTCGAGCCCTTATTGGCATTCTCGCACTATCCGCAGCTATGAAAGATAACCACTTGGCATCGCGAGAAATATTTGGTGTAACGTTTTCTGGAAATCCTTTTCGCGGTACAGTGCCATGCGAGAGGTTTGAAATTTTAATAAACAATGTAAGATTTGATAACAAAACTACGCGTCAGGAAAGGCGACAGGCCGATGTATTTACTGCTTTTCGAGATATGTGGAATAGTTTTATAATTCAATGTCGAAATAACTACAAACCTTGAAATTACCTTACCATTGATGAACAATTATTAGGCTTCAGAGAAAGATGTCTGTTCCGTATTTACATTCCCAACAAGCCGAATAAATATGGAATGAAAATTGTCATGTTGGTAGACAATTCTACAAAGTATATGGTAGATGCAGAGCAGTAACTGGGTTCTTTTACACGAACCGACAGAAAGCCATTAGGAGAATACTATGTGAAAAAAATTACTCAAAATGTTCATAGAACTAATAGAAACATAACAATGGGTAACTGGTTTATTTCGGTACCACTAGCTAAAGACGTACTAAAGGAACCTTATAAGCTGAATTTAGTTTGAACTCTACGAAGAAACAAAAGGGAGATTCCTGTCGAATTGCAAAACAACCGGAAAAGAAGAACTAGAACTACCATGTTTTGCTATGACAAGGAACTCACCTTGCTTTCTTACAAGCCTAAACCCCAAAAAGTAGCATTCTTACTATCAACATGTGATGAAGAAGATACAATCAATGCAAGCACTAAAAAGCCCTTAATGATCGAGTTTTATAACTAAACTAGAAATAGATACTTTTGACCAAATGTGTTCAATTTCTTCTTGCAGTCGAAAAGCTAAGCGCTGGTCATTGTGCATTTTTTATGGCACGCTAAACATTGCATTCATAAACAGTTATGTAATATATGTCACAAATGCTATAGAAGCAAATAAGATAATTATCTGAAAGAGTTGCACTGCAAATTAGTTGAGTCACACATGCGAAAAAGATTGACGCAACCAACACTTCAAACTAATCTGCGTGATTCAATTACGCAAATCATAAATGTATCAGACAACAAATCTAGTCTTGTTGAAACGGAAGGAATCCTTGTGTGGAGAACACAAACTGGAAGTGTGTCACAGATGTATTAGTTTATAAGTGTATGCCCAATATTATTGGTTGTTTGATAAATTGTTAGCATGTTCACGCTACAACGTGAAATCCGTATTAAAACGAATTAAAAGTGTTTGTAAATGAGATAGGCATACCCCCCCTCCTCGATAACACCACGCGATGACGCTTGGTTAATTTGTATTGAAGTTACGAGCTAAGACCGGATACTTTCCGGACAGACCTTGTATACTAATCCAAATTCGCGGTGAGTCGAATGCGTTTGTACCACCGATAAAAAGGAGAAAAAATTTATAAAACGAAACACCTGACGGACCACGGAAAATATGAGAAAAACAAAACCCGCAAGCGAAGAAAACAGCCGTTGCTTTCCAAATTTTCTCATATTTCGAAGGAGAAAAACGTGCACCGATCTAGATCACTCGGGAGTAAAAAAGTTCCATAGGCTAGGTGGGGGGAAAACTTCCATGAATAACACAAAAACAACATTCACGACTAGAGCGAAATTGCATGACCTTTTACACAACAACTATGCGACGGTTAGAAATATCGGCAACTACCGATAGAGCAGACACAAATTGAAAAACAATCAATTAAATCTACTATTAAAGTCTACCTTACCTTCGCCGGGGGGGATTTACTTCTTCTTTCCGTTTAATACTTCGATATATCCGCATGTGGAACGGTCCTCGTGCACCTGCGGACCATTTCCCGTATCATCAGTTTTGTATAGGCAAAGACACTTCGCCAGATAGCCGTTAATCGATAACGTCTGAGAAACCAAAAATTACACGAATGAAATCAAATAATTACTTTCTACCTCGAAGGTGTGTAGCGTCATTACAAACACCAAATCCATATCGATACATGTACATGCACATGTACGTATATACAGCATGTAATAAAGTAATTAAATGTAGCCCTCGGAGAGATATTAGACTTTTTAATTAATCTTACATAGACGTGGAAATGTTTCTTGGCATTTTTAATTTTTACTTTTCATAATTACATATGACTGTTCAACTATTATAACGCGCAGCACTACTGAATATGAAAACATGTAAAAAAGATAAATGCTGCTCTAAATGAAACGTGTAGGATTACACTGTTGATCGTCTCACAGCCTCGTGTAAGTTGTATGCACTGAGCGGAATTATAGCACCGCATATTAGACACGTATAAATCGACAGGGCTTCTTATTCAATAGTGCTATGCGTTACAATATTTCAACAATCGTATATAATTATCACAGCTGAAGGTCAAAAATGAAAAGCAGCATGTCCACATCAGTGAGATGAAATATTTAAATTTAGTATGGATTTCTTATTCAATCAAACTACATGTTTGACAAAGAAAAATATTTCTCAAAGTTTCCTTCCGTTGTTGTCAAATGTTCAATTGTTTAAAAAAATAGGTTTTCCCATTTCTTTCATACACATAAGTGAACATGTTGTGTCGGGTCAATATTTATCCAGTACAAAATTTTTCTACCCTGGAACCTGCATGTTGTGGTATAATCAGTTTATCAATAGTTTGGAATATTCTATTCAAGACAACTCTTTTAAATATATTGTACAGATGACAGAGTAGGGATGTGAAAAGGTTAACATCGTTCAAATCCTTTTTTAGTTTCAAAAACTACGGTTCTAATATAGTTTTAATTTTTCTAAACAATAGTTATACGTACCGCTTACTGTAGAGCGCGCACACCTTCCACAAACCGTGACCTTTAATATTTAACTGAGAAACAAAAATCACTCTACCGAAAACGAAAATGTCACTTGGAATAGTTAATTAAAAATAAAATAAAACACTAAATACTATCAAAACGTGGCAAAACAAACCGTTCAACAATAAACGTAGATGATAACACCTAATATTAGTTTAAGGTAGATTTTGTTTTTGATAAAAAATTAAACGATACTCCCTATCGGCAAAAAATCGCAATTGCCCATTATTGGGGTGGATTATTAAAGTAAATAGTTCAGCTAATTGCGTCAAATCGTCTGAATCGTTCATTGTACAGTTTGTAGCCCCTTCATCTCTTCCGTAGAAGACACGCATCATGAATGTTGTATACTCAACTTGTAATTATTGAAGGCGTAGTCAACTCTTGGAACTTCTTATCCTACTAATCGATAAGTGAACTTGATTTTAATTCATTGCCGTTTTCATCAATTTCTATAACTTTTATTTCCGGAATATTGAAATTTAATGTATTTCGCTTTTTAAAACAAATAAAATGTAACTGTAAAAGGAATTCGGAGACATATTCATTACGCGAAAGGTAAATCTCCGTCTGTTCACGCTTCTGTACTGTTTTTCGCCGATCGATGTGTTCGCTTATTCTTGTTCTTTCAGTATCATCGCCTATAATGACCAACTCAATAATTCTGAACGTTCTTGCATCCTCTCTAACGTCCGTCAATGATTTTTTTTTTAAAAAAGTCGTTTGTACTGTTTTTTTTCTTTCGCCCATATAATAATCCCATCTATCCCGTCAATAAATTCGTTTTGTCATTAAAATAAATAAAAACATATACAAATAAATAAAAAGTGCATATATTAACTAATTAATTTTAAAATCCTTCAATTTTTTGGATCATTAATTTTTACATTCATTTTAATGCATTAAATGACAAAAATTATAATTATCCCAAGTACACACACAAATTCTTTTTTCATTTTTAAATACTTTTCATAAGCACTGAGTAAATAAAATATTTATGTTTTTGACGTCTCGGACGAATTACGCCAGCTGCCATCAAAATATAACAAAATAAGTGAAATAGTAAACACGATCTTATATAGGAAATAGCAAAACAACATATCGACCAAAGATATTCATTATAGGATAAAGTAAATAATTTTAGGGGAAAAGAATTATACGACTTAATACAAATCCATGATTTAAAAGTATTAAATATTAAAATTATATAAATATATATATACATTTAAAAGAAATAATCAGCATAGTACTATCGGTTAACACTTATTACAAATAACATTGCACATTTAATTAGCAACTGAAGTGTATCTTATGAAATTAACCATAGTGACCGTAGTTATACATTGTTTGAGTTTCTAGAAATGTATAAGGACAACAAGGAATATATTACGGCAATAAACTATCATAAATTAGATATAAATATAGTGAAATTTTCACATAAAATACATTTAAAAGTATCATGTAATTCTATAAACTCGATTGAAAATTAGTTAGATGAATTTCAGCAGCATGCACATACGGTATTGCATCACTCAAGTATAATTAAACAAAAATCTACAGTTTATTGGTCGAATGCAAGCTTACAAAACCAAAAATATATTGTGAATAAATTATATAAGAAATATCAAACCTGTAAGAATATATATATATATATATATATTTAAAAACAACATATTTAGCTTGCAGAACATTTTTAGAATTCGAGATTATGAGTATTTTATGGAAAACCAGCGATGAGAAAACAATGAGAACCGCATAGAAAATTGAGCAAAAGGAAGGAAGTTTAAAAGATTTAGAATAATTCATGATAAATTTAAACAATATAAGTATACCATTAAATTAGCAAAAATGCAGGTCTGGAAAAAACAATTATACGATAAATCGGTATTTGGGTTAAGGTACAAAATTTTAATGAGTAAAAATGAAAATTTTAGCTGACCTACTTTAGATAACTATGCATATTTAGACAATGATAAGGTAGAATTATTAAGTTCTAAATTATATACAACATCCAAACCATTCAAAGTACAAATTGTGAATAATGACAATAATGATGTAAATAATAATGTTCATAAAGAAGAAATTGGTGGTATTATTAGAAACCTTAAAAATAGAACATCAACAGGAGTAGATGAAATCTCGAATGGATTTTTAAAGAAGTTTAATGATAAATATCCTGAAGCAATAACTAAGCTGATTTATTATTTCATTATAATTATAACTGAAAGGTGAAGAATAATGAAGACGGTGATATTACCAAAAACTGATAAAGACCCAAGGATGCTTAGCTCGTACAGTGTAATTTCGTTAATATCAAATTTTAGTAAGATCTACGAAAAATGTATACTAAACAAATTAACGGAATTTATAAATAAAAATAATATAATAAAAAAATAGCCGAGCTATATGCGACATTATTCAAATTATAAAGAGCTATAAAATCAAAATGTTTAATTGCTGTTTACTTACGCTGGATGTAGCGAAAGCCTTCGACAGTCTCGACTTAAATAAACTCCTTGAACTATTAAATATATTAGGACTCGATAATGAAATGTTAAGATATTTCGATAACAGACACACTATTATACAAACAAATAATTCATATAGGGGGAAAAAATTGTTGTGGGATTACCTCAGGGATCAGTCTTAGGACCATACCGGTGGAATGTAATTTTTTCACAAATGCACAACATAATTTTGTATTTTGAAAAAGAAAATAATTACTCTAATTAAAATATTATATCATATTTAATAAGCGTTTTTTTCTAAACATAATAATATAATTTTTATTTAAATTACCGATGTTTGTAAATAAATGTTTTTAAGTGTAAAAATAATTAATTAAACGAATTAAAAAAAAAAAAAAAAAAAAAAAAAAGTTAGTCGAGCACGAGATTCTAATCCGAGCATAAATAAACTTATTAAAAATTTCAAAGGCTTTTTTCTCCGAACTAACTATTATTATTAAAGGGTGAATATCCTAAGGAAGAACTATTATTATACAGAGTCTTGTCCCGAAAAGAATTTCCGAGGTCGTTTAAATGTATAGAAAACCAGACGCTAAGTAACTGTACAGTTTTATTGTTGTGTATTATTTGTATAAACAATTTTATATAAATAAAAATAGATAACAAGTATGTAATTTTCTAAATCAAAATAATATGATTATATTTAGCAACATTATAAGCATAACATATTAACAATTTTACATAAATGTTATAAATTTCGAGTATCGCGACTACTTCTACTAGTTGCACCAATGTAGGTAGTGTTCATGGAAATACCCTAAGTGCGATTGCGTACAGAACTACACTGATTGTAATCGCTTGTTATCGCAAGACAAGTGCAATCTCAATTCTGTCCGTCTTACATTAAACCGCGCACATATGATGGTATACGTGGCAGGTTGCCACTGCCTTCCACGTGATTATTAACGATTATTTATGCCGACGATGTTAAATAATAAAATGATTTAACTGAAAAGAAATCATTAGACGTTTTGTCCTTTTACTCATTTGAAACAGTCAAAACATAAATATTTATAACATAGATCAAGTAGTATTATATTAATTTAATAATTATAATAATAACAATAATAATATCAAGAAGAAAATTTGAGCCCCATCATGGTTTTGTTTAGCTTTAAACCGCTATCAAATATATTGAATTTAACAAACTTTGGATGTAATGTTAAAGGAGGTAGAAAAATTTAATATAATCTATCGACATCTTTTTAAAATCAAAAAAGACATCTTTAAATGTCATATAGACCGATTAAAAATTGATTACACGAGCTATAAATACGCATGCTGCTCGTCTTAACGGACTCATTTGAAATAGTGAAATGGACAAAAACTGCTACACAAAATATAAATAAATATACTAGAATTTGCTTAACAAAAGACAGAATATATCATCCGAAAGTGTTAATTAAAAGACTCTGTACAAAAAGAGAGGAACAAAACTGAGACAATTTTCCTAAAAAAATATGAACAACCTGTGTTGCACAAAACAACAATAAAATTAAAGATACCACGCCGTTGAACTAAAATCATGAGCAGACTGAATGATCTCAAATAAAGTTGATGGATTAACTAAAATCGAAAGCACTGCACGGAAAGTATATGAAAGAATTGTCGGAGGAATAAGTAACAAACACATGCCTCAAACAGATGACCACAAAAACGTGATCTGTTTCTGAAACAGGCGTTAAGAAAAGCAAATAAATAAAGTTGAATTGAAATTGAATTAAATTGAATTTCCAGATTCCGCATTTATTGACCACTGATATACCCTATTTGAGGAATAAAACATTCTCTACTTTTACCAAGTGACAGCAGTGAGCTGATTTGATAAAGCGTTACAAAAAAGAAGGCAGATTTAACTCCGAGCTAGCACTCCCATCCAAGTAGATAAAAACGTAGTTGGTAACTGGAGTCTTGATCATCACTGCGGGATCAGAATAAGGTAATCGACTATACTCAAAAAGGAAAATACGCTGCTAGCTGGTTCAGCTGACCAGAACCTAACTGATACTGAAACATTAATCCCACCAACGGGAGCAGTAGAAAACAAATGTACGATGTGCAGAATAAAAATTAAAGTATCAACACATATTGATAACATTACGTTGAAACAGTCGAAAGCGTTAAATATTTATTTTTTGTACAACCTGTTTGTTAATAATTAACAAAATTAATAAATGCTATAGAACTTGATGACTCCAAGATACGCGATAAATTCTTGGCTCATAGATATTTTCTAAAGTAACCCTTCAGAGGATCAACAGTTAGCTTTGGCAAACAGTGCGAATACTTTTTTTTTTTTAAATTATTATTGTATGGGCACGCCAGCACAGGACATTTACCCAACACAAAAGATTAGAAGAATAGAAAGACATATGGAGCGACGGGTTATATCAAGAAACGATTAGAGACAGAAGAAATTAAGGCGGCTAACAAAGGAACAACAGAAGGAGATGGAAAAGCGAGAATGTAGAGGGCACTGGAAGGAGTAGGGAGACCAAGGCTAAGCAAATTGGAATAAAAGATCGCGCGTTCTGTGGAAATGAAGGAACGTTCAAATACGTGGTTTGCATCACAGGTGACATTTAAGGTAGGAGGATGAAAGGGACACAAATGAACAAGGGTAAAACGGAAACGAGAAGCCGGGAGCAGATTATGATTAAAACGAAGACGAACTATGAAAGAAATGACAGAACGGCTGATACTAGGAAAATTGTTAAACCAAGGAGAAGAGGACGAGGTGGGCTGTAAGGCAAGTTAAAAGAAGTCGGGGTTGGAGAAAAGAAATGGATAAAGATCAGTCAAAAAGTCACGGTGAGAACGTAAAGAGAGAGAGATTAGAGACTTTGAGAAGCAAATCTGTCTATGAAACGACCATTTACTGCTGCAAAGCATGCTAACGAGTCAGCAAGATCGGTACGAGCTATACCACAGTGGCCAGGAATCCAAAGCAGGTCAATATGGATAGAACGGGAAGCTAATAAATTGTAAATCAAGGAACGAATATAAAGAATAATAGGACAGGAAGAGGGGTTCAGGGAAAGGAGACGCGATAGCTAATAAAACGCTTTTTGAGTCGGAGCATAGAAGGAAATTCATTAAATTAGAAGTTGAAGATATAAAAAGTACCGCACGCAAAATAGCCATGGATTCGGCTAGGAAGACAGAAGAAAAGGAGAGAAGTTGAAATGACTCAGAGTAGTTGAGGGCAGGAAAAATAAAAGCGGCACCGACCCTCGAAGCAGATTTCGAGCTGTCCGCAAAAATCGTGATGTGAGCAGGAAATAGTGAGGAAAGAGTGTGGTCAAATTCTTTGTGAATAGCAGGACGAAGAAGAGACTTAATGTTAGAAGGTAAAGAGAATAGCTGAGGGGGATGAGACAGTTCAGAGAAGTTATAGGTAAAATATGGAGATTTGTTCTGGGAGAGGACGAAGTGAGAAAGTGGAACGAGTCGAGAAGATATGAGAGATAGAATTGGAATCTTACGAACAGAAAAACGCCAGTTGACTCGGGTATATTAATAAAAATTCATGAGTTTGGAAGGAGAGATCTGCAGATCTTTAATCATGAACCTTTTACCAAGGTGAAGTCTTCGAATACAAAGAGGAACCAAGGCAATTTCGACCAAAAGCGCTGGAATTGGAGAAGGCACTAATACAGAGGCGAAGACAAGAGTTTTGGATGCGATTAAGTTTGACCAGAGGGGAAACGAGAGTACTGACATAAAGAAAAGAACAATAGTCAAATCTAGAAAGAATAATGAATTTATACAGCATGAGAAGAATATATGGATCACCACCCCGTTTGGGGGAAGACAACGCCTTCAAAAAATTGAACCTTTTGAGAGTAAACGCGCAGAGATAGTTCATATAATCATAAAAGGATAGAGTAATATTAAGAATTACGCCAAGGTAGGTAGGAACCTGGCACATGAAAAGGTTAACCAAGAAACGATCAAAAAGACGAAATGTAAAAACAATACAGGCAGACTTTTCAGAGAAAATAGAAAGATGAGGAGAGGATAAAGAATTTTCTAAAACAGCATGCGACTTAGTAAGCTCATCATTAGCAAAATACAGATCATCAGAAGAAGAATAGACGAGAATATAGTCGGCAAAGAATAGCGAACTAGATGGAATAGAAAGAGAAGAAAGACTAAGGAAGTAAATGTTCCCTGCGGAAGACCTCGAAAAACTGTCCTGGAATCAGCAAAGAAAAGGGTAGAGAGATGGATAGTTCTGTTCCGAAACAGAATGATAATTAAAGATGTAAACTCAAAAGGAATATTAAAAGAAAGTATTTTATTCTGAAGAGAAGGAAGGTGAACCTCACCAAAAGCTGAGGTAACATCAACGAACGCAGAGATAGTACATTTTTTGTGGATGAGAGATTTATAGATATCAGAGAGAAAAAGGGATATGCAATCAGAAGCACCAAGGCCAGGACCGAAACCAAACATGTCATTAGGAAGAATATTATTATATTCTGGCCACCAGATAAAGAATTTATTAATCGTACGTTCGAAAAGTTTTCTTAAACAAGAAGCTAGAGAAATAGGACGAAAGGAATTGGGATTCTTCTTTGGAATAGGAATAATAATAAAAGAGTTCCAAAGCGGAGGAGTTGCGGAGATGCACAGAAAAGAATTGTAGATTGACATGATTCAGAAAGGTTATTAAGGACACGGAATGGAATTCCATCTATACCAGGGCTAGAATTAGAAGAATTAGTTAAAGAAGCACGAAGTTCATTGATGCTGAAGCTAAAAGAAAGGAAGTGGGGAGAATTTGAGATAGGAAGGGAAGGAGACCAATATTACTCAAGGGAAGACAAATAGGAGGGAGCAACTGAATCAAGAAAAGTAGTGAGTCTATCTGAAGGAAGGTTATAGTATGATGCACACTTCAAACTAGAAGAGCGAAAAGTTTAGCTATCTTCCAAAGATGAGAAATTGAGGTAGATCTAGAAAACGATGAACAAAAATTTTTCCGTGAATTTCTTCTGGATGTTTTGAGGATAAATCCAGTATTGGCATTAGCCTTTTTATGAGCCGTGAAGTTAGCAAAGGAAAAACAAAACCGGAAGAGTCTAAATGAAGAAACGCTGTCTTTAGCGGCATTTATACAATCTTCGTTCCACCAAAGTGGGGAAGCCTGAAGATGGTAATTTCTTTTGGAATGATGAATTGGTGGAGAGGAGTCGTCCAGAGCAGAAGAAATGGAATCAGAGAAAATGAAAAGACAGAACAATGGGAACATGATCGCTGCCGAAGGTACCGTCCAGAGTTCTCCAATGACAGCGAAGACCAAAGTGTAGAGAGGTAAGCCAGGTTTCAGATAAAAGAGCAATATCGATAGAAGAGGGGTCAAGTATTCCCTCCAATGCCTGTTGGTTGGCTCTTAGACTACAACAATTCCATTGGAGAATATTAAACTTGTGGATCATTTGGAAGAAAGCGTGGAAAACAACAGGAAGAGAATTCTTGTCGCTGATCAAGAAGGGAGTGAAGAGAGAACCATAAAAGAAGGAGTTGAATACGAAGGTAATGGAATAAGACAAAAAAGTAAAATTAAATCTGCGGCAATAAGGCGAAATATCAAGGAAATAAACATTGATAAATAATAATAGTAATCGAAGACAGTAAATGAAGAAGAAAATTACACCAGAACAACACAGAACGTTCTATGTCTCCCTTCATCATGTAAAAATGTTATATAAATGAAACTATGCTTAGTCCGCATGCAACATGTAAAACTAAATAACCAAGTCGGAAAGATTACCGAAACGTTCCTTGGGCCAGTAGGTTTCATTACCGCCCAAAGCGTTTCCCTAAAATAACCAGGATGAACCATTGGAAGGGAAACATCAACTGCATTGGAATACTAGTTAAAATGAACCGACTCCAGAGGCAAAGTCAGACGAGGACACAATGTTATGGGGTGAAAGCAGATCAATAATTTCAGTTGCTAAATTAATAATAGGGGAAAAAGAAGTCGCAGAAGAAGAAGCAGGTACAGAATGATTGGAGACTGAAGCGGAGGGAACATTGATGCTAGCAAAACTGGGATTATTACTTAACCCATAAGAGGTCGCGCCATGTTTTGTAACGCAAGAGGTCGCGCCGGTCTTTTTAACCGGGTTTTATAAAAACGTTTTTAAAAACTACTTTTTGATGTTTTTGAAAGAAATATTTCGTGTTCATTAGTTCCTTTATTCTATTTTTTTCCTTTTTATGTCGTTTTGTTTTTATTATTTTATCATGAATAAACAGGATTTTAATTCAAAAAAATATATAAGTTTGTAACATTTTATAAAAAATAGCCTAATTCTCAACATATACAAAAAAAAATTCTAGAAAGAAATATAGATGATAATAGAATACAGTACATGTAATATCAAACCCCTCCTCTTCCCGCCGACATAGTAAAATCTATAAAAATTCTTGTGCAATCCCAATGGAAGCAAAATTGGCTCACTAGACAATCTTGCTTTCTAAGAGAGATAAAACACGGAATTGACCCTTGGTTCCCTCCTTCTGACCTCCCCAGAACCCACTTTGTGGCTATGGCAAGACTCCGCATTGGTCATATTTCGCTGACTCATGATCATCTCTTACTTAATTGCGAGCCCCCTTTCGAATGTCCCTTTTGCTCCCTTCCCCCCTCTCCAACAGTAAAACACCTGCTCCTGGAGTGCCCCTCCTTCGCGCTCCAGCGCGCCAAACACCGGATAGCGTCTTTGCAGTCGTCTTTGGCGAACTCGCCTTTGAACATTGCAGACACTATTCGGTTTCTTTATACAACCAACCTATTTCCAACCATTTAACTCTCCGATTGCCATAGTGTCGTAATAGCCCCGGCAGCTGTACACGGCACTCAAAAAAAAAAAAAAAAAAAAAAAAGGTTAACACTCACTACTAGACTTTTCTGTCGTTTTCATTTGCGCATTTAAAACATGCTGGAACTGGTATGCTCTTTACATACAAACACTTGCGGCTGTTACACTGCGTTTTAGTTTTTTGTATTTTTGCGCGAGTCACAAAAATTACATCTCCACGAAATATTTCGTTGATTTTTTGTAAATTGTTTTCTTCAACATTATTACCTGTTCTTTATTCTGCTCTTCGTGTAAAATACTACGAATCTGAACTTCAAGTTCCCTGGATAACTTTTCCTTGAGACTAAGTATGTATTTTTCAACTCATCTACAGTAACCAAGTTACAAAATGTTAGCATCTCTGGTTTATTAGCTGCACCTGATTCTTCGGCAATTTTCATGGAGTAATGATAACAAGAGAACCACGAACATAAGACAGAATCAAACTGAAATAAATCGAAGATATCGGTCGCGCCGGTCAAATAGACCATGTGTGTAAATTGATACTCTATCCTGGTTAAGTACAATGGTTTTTATCCTAGTTAAAACTGATTAGTCCTCATGCTTATCTGTTATTCTAGGAATAGCTGAGTTATTTTCGCTGGGGTAACAGCACAGTTAAAATAACAAAGAAAATTTTAAAAATCCGGTCTTTCAGACCGGGCACGACCTCTTACGGGATAAATTAAGAGGAAGGTTTAGAGCCTAGCCATTGGAGGGGGAGGGAAGTTGGTTAGACGGAAGATGGAGGAATTGAGGCTTAGGTTTAAAAGAATGATAGTTTTTATTAGGTTTGTGGAACGTGGGAGACTTAGGAGGAGCATGACCAGTAGAAACAGGAGTATGGGGAGAAATTATCAATTTGGAGGAGGGAACAAAGGCGCGACTAGTGTAAGAAAAAGCTGGAGTAGTAATAGATTTGTTTTTTTATACCAGAAGCTTCATGAAACGAAACGTTTTCAAAAGCCATGATCTTCTTGATGTCCTTTTGCCTGGACCACTTGATTTTGATTATGGAGGAAAGAATTTGCTGTTAAGGAAGAAGAGAAGGATACAGAGATTCAGTTTCTTCCCTGATGGGAAATGTTCGTAAAGGAAGACGATACTGAGCTGATCAGTTTAGCTAGAGCAAGGGGATGGTAATTGTTTAGGTTGGTACCAGAAGAAATGTGCTGAACTATATTATTACCAATGTTATTATTCTTATTATGATGATCATCGTTATCGATGTTACCACTATTACCATTATTACTATTATTTCCGTTACTACTATTCGTATAATTATTATTATTATTTTTTTTATTATTAGAATTATTTTTAATGATTTTATTAATGGAAGTATTCTGTTTGCCGCTGAAATTATTAATATTATTATTATTGTTATTATTGCTAATATTGTTATTGGTTGAATTATTTGAATTGCTTTTAGTATTATTATTATTAATATTGTGGCTGAGATGATTGACAACATGGGAAACAGGGGATGTTCTAAGTTCAGCCTGGGAGCGTCTAAGAACTAGACGAAAGAGGGTCTGCAGATTTACGTTTTGAGTTGCTTTCCATGTCCATATTAATAAGTGGACAGTGGTTTGACAACTTTAGCAGGAGTTGGGGAAGAGGCCGCAGAGCGGTCTCCTTTTAACTGGGCTCATCTAACAGAGCAAAAGTAAATAAATAAAAATTATAAACAAAAATAATGAAAAATTAAATCGTTATGAAGACGAAATTGATAAAATAAAAACGACGCTACTAGCTAGCTTAAATTAGCGAAGCGACAAAGTTGATTTACAACACAGATACGAGAAATACACTACGCGATAAGAAACGAAAAGATATAATCAGAACGAACTCACCGGCGTGTTCTTTCTGACGAAGCTGATAAGACGAAATTCAACGCGATAGATAAACTTAAACAATCGAATTAAACGACAAAATTAGCTTGATTCTTTTTCTAAATATTCATTCCGTTATACTTCAGATATTAAACAAAAAAAAAAAAAAGTATATATACATATATATATAACAACTGTCATTACTTTAGTCATTTTATTGCTAACAAGGCAAAGGGTCTAAGATTCCAAATCTGGGTAAAGGTCCCCGGTTGACAAGCCCAAAAAAAAAAGAAAAAAAGAAAGATTCCAAACGATAAAAATATTCAAATGTAATTATATAATTTATAGCCCCAAAAAAGTTACTTTAAAAAGTACGGAAATAAGCTGTTGAGAAGAGCTAAAAGCCGGAAAGAAATGCTTAAAAAGTGGAAAAAATAATAAGATGCGAATAAAACGAGGTAATTCGTCTTATTCTACCGAATAAGAATCGATATATCAAGTTGTCGATTAATTCGATATTACAAATATTAATTGTAAATTGTATATCAGTTTAATATAATAAATAGGTGAGTTTATCAATTAAATTAAAACCAAATGAAAATAAATTAAAGTGCTGCAGGTTTATGTTGAGCCGACATGTATCTTGGCGCATAATTTTTAACTCTCTTCGCAACATTGATTATGAAACAGAAGTGTATTTAATGTGTGCAGTTAATACGCTGGAGTTTTATATTGATTCCCTGCCTCTGATTGAGTTATATATAAAAAGAATAATGTAAAAGAGGGAAAAAAAGAACAAACGAAATTAAACATAAAATTTTACCGGGAAAACAATCTGAAGGCAGATACAAATCTGGTTTAGCTTGTTTCTTGGCAGTCTAGTTACACATTCTAGCAAGAGCAACACAAAAGTGCTCAGTTTCGAGATAAAATTCGCAGCAAATCCCGCAAGCTTAGATATTTCAGAAAAGATTCATTCAACAGAGACAGACAATGCGAACACCGTAATCCAACTACACCACGTTTACCAGTGACTACTCTACAACACTGTAAAATAATAATAATAATAATAATAATAATAATAATCCTATGTAACTTGTCATTTAGTTATAACATTTGAACCTTCTGAATCGTAGACATTTCGATAAGCACATTCCGTGTACACCTGCAACATACTGCGGCATTTTAACAGACACCGAATTCTACAGCAAAGATGAACATTTCACGTAATCACACAAACTATAGTTCATACGGCAAAATCTCTACCATCCTGAATAATAAATTTTATATAATTTTTCTGACATTATTATATGACATTTAAAGCATTTTATTCCTAACTGTTTATCTATTATTTTCTTTTTCTGTGACAGCTTCGTGTAGCATTGGGTTAACGGCGGCGTATTTCGAACATTCATTTTGACTTATTAATCGACCGATTATTATCAAGATAACAACAGTCAACTTGCATTTGAAAATCCGTAGTTTCTCCTATCATTCGTATAGGAACTTTATAATCTTTTCTTTTAGCTTGCCAATTATGATCAGGCAACATTGTTCTTTCTATATGTTTATATGGCTATCTGGAGTAATAATCTTTGATAAACTCGCATAAATATTTTAACTCTGCTGCCGAAGAACAGCGTATTAAGTCTGGGCAATAATTTTAAAAATCTTTCTTTCCGTATCACATTTTCGAACACTGTCTGCACCACGGCGAAGATATTTATCATCAGCAGCCTACAGGAAATGCGATGTCTCATTCTTGACGAAACTTGATTTATCTTCACGTTTGTTTCAGTGTATACTATGAATATGTTTCTGCGACAAGTTTAATATTCCGTAGTTATTTCTGTGGAATGTATTCCAGTCATAAACTTTCGACGCACTCCTTTTTGTCACCACCTAAATCCACTATTGTAGCAGACAACTAGATATTGTAGGTAACGATGATTAAACGATCGTCAGTTAAGAGTAAAAACCATAGTAGGTTTTAGACTCGAAAACGTTACTCTTGGAAAGGTTCATTTCAGTAGTTTACTATTGCAACGAATAGAACGATGGATTTCTCTGCAATTCGATTAGTTTATTGAGTTATATTTCCCCTTGTCTACACAACCGTCGGCGTTAAAGCTACATGATCCTGCATCTTACGACCCTTTCTTTTTCCTGATTGTTTCTCGCTCTCTCTTGTTCTGATTGCAATAGTCGAAAATTCCCTCTTTCAAATTCTGCTTTCGCAACGTTCTTTACCTTACCAGGTACATTTAAATGCGTAATTTTTAATTATTTAAAATAAATAATTTATTTTCATGTGTTAATAAAATTATCTACGAGGCTTCATTCGTAGTCGAAGGTGATACGGAAATCCTGAAACTGAATACCAGTAAAAACTAGTTTTTTTCACCTCACGGAAAACGCTATATGATCAATCGAAATTGAATTTTTCATAAAAATTATGGAAGATTGGTTATGCAGGTCTATCAGGGTCTCCTATGACGAGATCCGCAGTATCAAATTTATATACATACATAAATATATACACATATACATATATGTATATATATATGTATATATTTTTTTTTTTTTTTTTTTTTTTTATTATTACTTTAATAAAGAAATATAACAAACTAGAGTAGCCTGCGAATTAGCTTATGGCTACCAGTAGCGATTATTTGTATATATGTTTAATTTTAAATAATTCAGAAATGAATACAGGAAATTGTTCTGGTAGAATAATTTCATTTAGTTGAAGTGCACAGTCAATCATATACAATTGTCGCATATGGTTATACTTGCTACACGTATATATTATATGCTGAACATTTTCTACTTCATTACTTTCACAATTACAACATTTACTGTCTGAAATAATGTTTAATTTATTTAAAAAGTATCCAATGGAACCATGACCAGTGAGTATTTGAGTCATATAATAATTTACTGTAATGTTTTTATTTTTAAAGCGTTTTATTACGTTAGGAAAGAACTTATTTATTAATTTACCATTTGATAGAGTATCGTATCTTGTTTTAAATTCATTAAAAATTTGTAAATCAACTTGCTTGAGAAGTTCTTTACTTATAATACCATTATTTCCTTTTTTAGCATTAAAAATTAGAGATCTCTTTTTTTTGTAAAGATCGATAGGTAAGACCCGTGCTATGGTCTGAATTGCAATATTTGAAGCAGTTACATATGAAGAAGTTAAATGAATTAGAAATTTCCGACAGTTGGAGTTTACGTTATGTATTTGTTGTTTAGTTAACCGGTTATAGTAGACACCAGCACAATATGAGTATAATGACTGCACTAAACCTTTATAGAGTATTATCTTAGATTTATAATTTAGTCCACACAGCTTACCGCCAAGGGATTTAAAAATGTAATAAATTTATTAACCTTATTATTTATGTACTGTATATTGATACGGATTCGGTACTTTTGGCGCTATCTGTTATTCGACGTTCGAGCTAGAAATTATTCTTCGATGTATTCATTAATTCTCGGCTTCTCGAACGTCGATATATTTTTACATCGCCGCTTTGTCGTGTCTTGGTTGCGTATTTGCCCGATACCAAAAATCCCCGAGATCAGTGGCGTGATCGACAAGTACACGGTCGCGCTGGGGTAGAGACGCAATAGTGTCTGAGTGGTAGTGGTCAGTGGCCAAGACAATGATATGCGCGTGCGGAAAAAAGCGCAGAATAAGATGTGCCGAGTAATGTCGAGCCGAGAGAACATTATAAAAGGCAGGGTAATTTACGCGCTAGTAATTTAATAAATGTTCTAGAAAAATCGGCGGTTATTATATTAATTGATAAGGTACCGGGTAATTTCAGCGAGTCGACTATATCGTTTGGAATAGCCCATCGTGTACCGAAATCTTCGTACGTGCATCTTGCACTATAAGTCGAGAGTCAGATTAATTGTTGACGCGAGCGAGTCGTGTTTTCTCGTGGCTCGAAAAAGAACTTTCGTTGTAATTTTGTCGTTGCCGTCACGTGTTACCGTTTAGCCCAATTGTGAAAATTCATCGTGCATTCAACGCGGTCGACCGAATTTTCGTTTTTTTGTATAAATTTCTTTGTGCTTACTAGTCGAAACCGCATTTCTTTTCTCGTACGCATTTATTACGCGGTTGCGTCGCTTGTCTGTGATTATTATGAATACATACGTTCTTTTTTAATAAAAGGTTTTCATTTTGGACACGTGGTGAGAGAAAGGGTCTCGTGAATTCTCCTGCTGGAGAAACTGCCGTTATTCCGGTGTTTTTTTATTGTTTCGTTGTTTTCTTTTTTTACTTCGAATATTAGTAACAATAATAATAAAAAATAAAAGCCTAATGCTCGAAAAAGAGGTTTCCGATAAATTTTAAGTGTTCGTACAAAATAGCGTCCGGAACAGTGACCGAGAGTATCGATCTGCATCATCGGGGATAGTAGATTTGCATCAAATGGCTCCCGTAACAGGGACTAATCGAGGATGAGCGGATCTGCATCAAATGGCGATCCGAACTGAGGGACTCGACTGCGAAAGCGTGACCTGGTCCGGAGGGTGATCGGATAGCGGAAACCAGGAAGAGGACAGCCAAGCGGGTAGAAGAAGGAGGACAGCCAAGCTGTACCAGATAAGTCCGCCGCTTATAATTATTTTTCGTCGTCGTGGTCTTTTTTGGTCCTGGCCGAATCATATTTTTATATTTTTTGTTTTTTTAGTATTTCCGTTCATATTTTTTAATATAATTCCGCCATAAAATAATACGCGTGAATAATAACATTTTTTTTTAGTTCCGGCCAGGACAAATTTAGGGGGATCTTCCGCGTGGGAATTCGAAATTTGATACTCGTGTTTTTTTGTTGTTTTTCATAGTCAGTCTACCCTGCCTGCGGTAATGGAGAGTCGGAACTTATCTAAGGTGGTGACAACCCGGGGTACGTATCGGAACCCCGAACCGGTTATGTGTGAGTCGGATGATGATGAGCGGAGAAGCAGAGAAGACATCGAGGACACTCATACCAGTCCGGTCGGAGAGTTTTCTGATCCAGGTCCTTCATTCTTACATCGTCGGGCGGAAACGCGAATAGATGACCGCGGGGGAATGCAATTAATAGGCATGATGGAGAAAATGATGGAAAAAATGAGCGCGGAAATAAATAAGAACAGCGAGGAAATAAATAAAAAACTGAGCGCGGAAATAAATAAGAACAGCGAGGAAATAAATAAAAAACTTAGCGCGGAAATAAATAAGAACAGCGCGGAAACAAATAAAAAATTGGATTATAATACCGAGAAAATGAATGAAATGAAGGAAGACATAAAACTTTTCAGAGAGGATACCCGACAACAATTAAAACGTCTAGAAGTGAGTATGGAGGAAAGCATCGTGATGCCGGAGGAGAACGGAGAGTATAAAAATAACAATCATAAGAAGAACACTTATAGGATTAATAGTAATGATCTAAATAATAGTGATAATAATGACAGCAACACTGCTAATGATAATTACGACAATGATAGTTTTGAGACTCAAAATTTGAATAATAGTGACCGGGAAGGCAGTCAGGTCGAAGATGATGATAATCTAACTAAGTGTAATGATAACACAAATAAGGACAATAATAATAACGATAACACTCATAGAATTGATAGTAATAATTTGAATAATAGCAATAATAGTGGCATTTATGACAAAGCAAGTAATAATAACGTAACTGACGACCATAATATGGCAAATTCTGTTAAAATAACAACTCAACCAGACGAAACTGGAAGGTTAAAAAATAATCGTAAGGCTCGGACTAAAAAGAAAATAAGGAGTAAAAGTAACAAGTTGAATAGAAAATCGATAAAAATGAAGTCGAATAAAATACGCAATGATGGAAGGATTAGGACAGATAAAAAGAAAAGAAAAGTTGGATCTAAAATTAAGAAAAGGCGAAAACAACGTAAAACAGAAAATATAAAGACAAGATTTAAATATTTAAATCCCAACAATCATGCAATATATTCTAACGTAAACCATTTTCGTATTTTGGGACACAGCTCCCGTTACGGTTTCCGGTCCTGGAAGTATCGTCGGAAGGAATCCAGAAAGCAGGAGATCAACCGTTTTTTACCCGGAGTTGTCGTAACATCGTGGAAGATTGAAGCAAGCTAAATTCTAGTCGAAATCTCGGCCACACGGCAAATAAAATTAAAACTACTTCTAGTCATATAAAATTTAAATTAATTGTAAAAAATAACTTAATTATAAAATAGCCTAAGGACAGATGAGAGGGTAAAGAGTCCACGTCCCTATTGAGCAGCGTAGAAGGCATTTTTTATTTCGTCACCTGTTTAGTCGGATATTCCTGTAGTTTTGGTTATTTATCTAGTCATCCGATTAATGAAGGCCCAAACTAGACCTAGTCAGGCCATTTTTGATTGATTTCCCGCAATTTGCGAGTTTATTATTATTTTTTTAGTCAATTTCATCGTCTACTAAGTGACGGTGTGACCGTGTCCGACGGGTTTGGTTGCCGCTCTGTGTTTATTTTGTTTTCCCATCACTATTGAGGTGCAGTGCGCGTAGGATTTGTAAATCCTCTAAAGGTAATCCCATTTTATTTAACATCTGGCGGCGTTTTTGGGGGCGGCTACAGCGTGTGAATCAGTGCGACTCGGAAAGTCATGATCTTGTTTTACGTTATTCACAGAGTCTTCTTAGAATTTCATATATTTTTTCCATCTCTTCTAGTGGTATGTCCACAATACCTACGCGGCTTGTGCGAGGTAGTAATTCCTTTAAAGGTAAATCCATTTTCTTTAACATCTGGCGGCGACTGTAGTGCACCTGGAAACGTGTGAATCATTGGAACTCGGATAGTTCATTTATTTCGACGATATCCACAGTATTTTCCAAGTTATGCCTTCGGTGTTCCTTGTTGACCTTTTTCCATCTTTTTCCGTGGTATGTCCACAAAGTCCTACGCGAAAGAGTCTACACCGGGAAGGTGGGATATGGCCAGAACGGCGTCCGAGGGTTCCCGTCGCGACAGGGTTACGGAAAACTTGACGAGTACATGGCGGGCGAGGTAGCATAAAAAAAAAAAAAAAAATATATATATACAGTTAGTACATTTATTTTCGGCTTTGTCTACGGAAAACTTCTCCGCCACCTGATTTGGCATTTTAGCCGGAATTTGAGGTTTTGTTTTTTTTGTGTTTTGTCATCTTCGAGACTCAGTTCACCCACCACCTCAGACCCGGTTCTGGTATAAATGAGGCGTGGGTGAGAATATTTATAACATCGTCGACCATCATAAGTGAATCCCGTAAAGCGTTCGCTATAGACGGCGTAGGGAATGTAAATAAAAAAATAATTGTATAGTTATATTTTTGTGTTAACACGAGAACGCGGTGTGACGTCATTGCGTTTTGTTCCTTTTGTTGTTTGGTGTTTGTCAAATTAATTGTTGTGATTGAGCTTCGCTCGATGTGTTTTTTTTGTCACGCTGCCTCGTAGGTTCGTTATGTTTTATTTTGTAATTTAATTAAAAGTGCAGCGAGGATTTAAATTAATGTAGTCAAAATAATGCGATTTTGGTCGCGAGTTTCGCTGGATTTAGACGCTCGCGATATATATATATATATTTACGTGTGGGTTGAGGGACGACATGTGAGAATATTTGTGCGGATGTGAATGAGAGTGCGTGTGCACCAGGTCAGTCCGGTGGCATGCGCCGTGGGAAGGCATGCAAAGTAGACCAGTTATCGTGATGGTTTTCGTTCGGCAGTTTTCCTAAATTTCCTATTCTCTATTCCAATTTCGTTTTCCTAATCCTTTCCTAGTTTCCTGGCGGTGTACGTGTTTGGGACCATATTTTCAGTTTTTTGTGGTGCCCGTCGCGTTGTTAGGATATTGGACGAGGTCTCGCGTACCAGGGCCCTTGTGTTTATTGGTTTTGAGAATTTTTTGAATTTTGGTCTGGGCCTGGGCGTGAGGTTGCTCGTAGGCTTTTTTGGGTGCATGGAGCACAAATTTATGGCGGGACCACGATCTAATTTTGTTGTATTGAGGAGGTCGGCAAGTGCACATTTCTTCTCTCTTGTCTTTTTCTTTTTTTTTTTTTTCGTTGTCGCCGACGACGTTGGTTTTGGTGAATGTTTTGTTTGGTTTTAAATTGGTTCGTATTTTACTTGGGTCGGCACTAAGCCGTTTAATTTGTTCTTTTTGGGAGTCTGCAGGCGTGGACCTGGACTCAATTCTCTTGAGAGGTCGCAGGCATGGCCTGACCTGACCTAGTCATCCGAGCGTGTCGGCTCGGCATTTAAGTTTGTGTATATCGTTTTTTGAATTTTGTGTCATTTTATTAATATTAGGGTGCCGTACCCAAGTTTCAGCAAAACTTTGATAATTTGTTTCTTTTGTTATTTTGGGACCTGGTGCTTGTCGTCCCAATGCCTTATGTACAGAGTATGTTCGAGGTATGAATGTGGACCTATATGGCGGAGATATGTTCAGGACTCTGTTGCTCGGCAGTGGATAGTTCGAATCCGATGATTCTTTGGCACCTAAGTTTTCATCCAAAACTCTTGTTTTGGATGGAAATGGGGGTGGGGTAGTGATACGGATTCGGTACTTTTGGCGCTATCTGTTATTCGACGTTCGAGCTAGAAATTATTCTTCGATGTATTCATTAATTCTCGGCTTCTCGAACGTCGATATATTTTTACATCGCCGCTTTGTCGTGTCTTGGTTGCGTATTTGCCCGATACCAAAAATCCCCGAGATCAGTGGCGTGATCGACAAGTACACGGTCGCGCTGGGGTAGAGACGCAATAGTGTCTGAGTGGTAGTGGTCAGTGGCCAAGACAATGATATGCGCGTGCGGAAAAAAGCGCAGAATAAGATGTGCCGAGTAATGTCGAGCCGAGAGAACATTATAAAAGGCAGGGTAATTTACGCGCTAGTAATTTAATAAATGTTCTAGAAAAATCGGCGGTTATTATATTAATTGATAAGGTACCGGGTAATTTCAGCGAGTCGACTATATCGTTTGGAATAGCCCATCGTGTACCGAAATCTTCGTACGTGCATCTTGCACTATAAGTCGAGAGTCAGATTAATTGTTGACGCGAGCGAGTCGTGTTTTCTCGTGGCTCGAAAAAGAACTTTCGTTGTAATTTTGTCGTTGCCGTCACGTGTTACCGTTTAGCCCAATTGTGAAAATTCATCGTGCATTCAACGCGGTCGACCGAATTTTCGTTTTTTTGTATAAATTTCTTTGTGCTTACTAGTCGAAACCGCATTTCTTTTCTCGTACGCATTTATTACGCGGTTGCGTCGCTTGTCTGTGATTATTATGAATACATACGTTCTTTTTTAATAAAAGGTTTTCATTTTGGACACGTGGTGAGAGAAAGGGTCTCGTGAATTCTCCTGCTGGAGAAACTGCCGTTATTCCGGTGTTTTTTTATTGTTTCGTTGTTTTCTTTTTTTACTTCGAATATTAGTAACAATAATAATAAAAAATAAAAGCCTAATGCTCGAAAAAGAGGTTTCCGATAAATTTTAAGTGTTCGTACAAAATAGCGTCCGGAACAGTGACCGAGAGTATCGATCTGCATCATCGGGGATAGTAGATTTGCATCAAATGGCTCCCGTAACAGGGACTAATCGAGGATGAGCGGATCTGCATCAAATGGCGATCCGAACTGAGGGACTCGACTGCGAAAGCGTGACCTGGTCCGGAGGGTGATCGGATAGCGGAAACCAGGAAGAGGACAGCCAAGCGGGTAGAAGAAGGAGGACAGCCAAGCTGTACCAGATAAGTCCGCCGCTTATAATTATTTTTCGTCGTCGTGGTCTTTTTTGGTCCTGGCCGAATCATATTTTTATATTTTTTGTTTTTTTAGTATTTCCGTTCATATTTTTTAATATAATTCCGCCATAAAATAATACGCGTGAATAATAACATTTTTTTTTAGTTCCGGCCAGGACAAATTTAGGGGGATCTTCCGCGTGGGAATTCGAAATTTGATACTCGTGTTTTTTTGTTGTTTTTCATAGTCAGTCTACCCTGCCTGCGGTAATGGAGAGTCGGAACTTATCTAAGGTGGTGACAACCCGGGGTACGTATCGGAACCCCGAACCGGTTATGTGTGAGTCGGATGATGATGAGCGGAGAAGCAGAGAAGACATCGAGGACACTCATACCAGTCCGGTCGGAGAGTTTTCTGATCCAGGTCCTTCATTCTTACATCGTCGGGCGGAAACGCGAATAGATGACCGCGGGGGAATGCAATTAATAGGCATGATGGAGAAAATGATGGAAAAAATGAGCGCGGAAATAAATAAGAACAGCGAGGAAATAAATAAAAAACTGAGCGCGGAAATAAATAAGAACAGCGAGGAAATAAATAAAAAACTTAGCGCGGAAATAAATAAGAACAGCGCGGAAACAAATAAAAAATTGGATTATAATACCGAGAAAATGAATGAAATGAAGGAAGACATAAAACTTTTCAGAGAGGATACCCGACAACAATTAAAACGTCTAGAAGTGAGTATGGAGGAAAGCATCGTGATGCCGGAGGAGAACGGAGAGTATAAAAATAACAATCATAAGAAGAACACTTATAGGATTAATAGTAATGATCTAAATAATAGTGATAATAATGACAGCAACACTGCTAATGATAATTACGACAATGATAGTTTTGAGACTCAAAATTTGAATAATAGTGACCGGGAAGGCAGTCAGGTCGAAGATGATGATAATCTAACTAAGTGTAATGATAACACAAATAAGGACAATAATAATAACGATAACACTCATAGAATTGATAGTAATAATTTGAATAATAGCAATAATAGTGGCATTTATGACAAAGCAAGTAATAATAACGTAACTGACGACCATAATATGGCAAATTCTGTTAAAATAACAACTCAACCAGACGAAACTGGAAGGTTAAAAAATAATCGTAAGGCTCGGACTAAAAAGAAAATAAGGAGTAAAAGTAACAAGTTGAATAGAAAATCGATAAAAATGAAGTCGAATAAAATACGCAATGATGGAAGGATTAGGACAGATAAAAAGAAAAGAAAAGTTGGATCTAAAATTAAGAAAAGGCGAAAACAACGTAAAACAGAAAATATAAAGACAAGATTTAAATATTTAAATCCCAACAATCATGCAATATATTCTAACGTAAACCATTTTCGTATTTTGGGACACAGCTCCCGTTACGGTTTCCGGTCCTGGAAGTATCGTCGGAAGGAATCCAGAAAGCAGGAGATCAACCGTTTTTTACCCGGAGTTGTCGTAACATCGTGGAAGATTGAAGCAAGCTAAATTCTAGTCGAAATCTCGGCCACACGGCAAATAAAATTAAAACTACTTCTAGTCATATAAAATTTAAATTAATTGTAAAAAATAACTTAATTATAAAATAGCCTAAGGACAGATGAGAGGGTAAAGAGTCCACGTCCCTATTGAGCAGCGTAGAAGGCATTTTTTATTTCGTCACCTGTTTAGTCGGATATTCCTGTAGTTTTGGTTATTTATCTAGTCATCCGATTAATGAAGGCCCAAACTAGACCTAGTCAGGCCATTTTTGATTGATTTCCCGCAATTTGCGAGTTTATTATTATTTTTTTAGTCAATTTCATCGTCTACTAAGTGACGGTGTGACCGTGTCCGACGGGTTTGGTTGCCGCTCTGTGTTTATTTTGTTTTCCCATCACTATTGAGGTGCAGTGCGCGTAGGATTTGTAAATCCTCTAAAGGTAATCCCATTTTATTTAACATCTGGCGGCGTTTTTGGGGGCGGCTACAGCGTGTGAATCAGTGCGACTCGGAAAGTCATGATCTTGTTTTACGTTATTCACAGAGTCTTCTTAGAATTTCATATATTTTTTCCATCTCTTCTAGTGGTATGTCCACAATACCTACGCGGCTTGTGCGAGGTAGTAATTCCTTTAAAGGTAAATCCATTTTCTTTAACATCTGGCGGCGACTGTAGTGCACCTGGAAACGTGTGAATCATTGGAACTCGGATAGTTCATTTATTTCGACGATATCCACAGTATTTTCCAAGTTATGCCTTCGGTGTTCCTTGTTGACCTTTTTCCATCTTTTTCCGTGGTATGTCCACAAAGTCCTACGCGAAAGAGTCTACACCGGGAAGGTGGGATATGGCCAGAACGGCGTCCGAGGGTTCCCGTCGCGACAGGGTTACGGAAAACTTGACGAGTACATGGCGGGCGAGGTAGCATAAAAAAAAAAAAAAAAATATATATATACAGTTAGTACATTTATTTTCGGCTTTGTCTACGGAAAACTTCTCCGCCACCTGATTTGGCATTTTAGCCGGAATTTGAGGTTTTGTTTTTTTTGTGTTTTGTCATCTTCGAGACTCAGTTCACCCACCACCTCAGACCCGGTTCTGGTATAAATGAGGCGTGGGTGAGAATATTTATAACATCGTCGACCATCATAAGTGAATCCCGTAAAGCGTTCGCTATAGACGGCGTAGGGAATGTAAATAAAAAAATAATTGTATAGTTATATTTTTGTGTTAACACGAGAACGCGGTGTGACGTCATTGCGTTTTGTTCCTTTTGTTGTTTGGTGTTTGTCAAATTAATTGTTGTGATTGAGCTTCGCTCGATGTGTTTTTTTTGTCACGCTGCCTCGTAGGTTCGTTATGTTTTATTTTGTAATTTAATTAAAAGTGCAGCGAGGATTTAAATTAATGTAGTCAAAATAATGCGATTTTGGTCGCGAGTTTCGCTGGATTTAGACGCTCGCGATATATATATATATATTTACGTGTGGGTTGAGGGACGACATGTGAGAATATTTGTGCGGATGTGAATGAGAGTGCGTGTGCACCAGGTCAGTCCGGTGGCATGCGCCGTGGGAAGGCATGCAAAGTAGACCAGTTATCGTGATGGTTTTCGTTCGGCAGTTTTCCTAAATTTCCTATTCTCTATTCCAATTTCGTTTTCCTAATCCTTTCCTAGTTTCCTGGCGGTGTACGTGTTTGGGACCATATTTTCAGTTTTTTGTGGTGCCCGTCGCGTTGTTAGGATATTGGACGAGGTCTCGCGTACCAGGGCCCTTGTGTTTATTGGTTTTGAGAATTTTTTGAATTTTGGTCTGGGCCTGGGCGTGAGGTTGCTCGTAGGCTTTTTTGGGTGCATGGAGCACAAATTTATGGCGGGACCACGATCTAATTTTGTTGTATTGAGGAGGTCGGCAAGTGCACATTTCTTCTCTCTTGTCTTTTTCTTTTTTTTTTTTTTCGTTGTCGCCGACGACGTTGGTTTTGGTGAATGTTTTGTTTGGTTTTAAATTGGTTCGTATTTTACTTGGGTCGGCACTAAGCCGTTTAATTTGTTCTTTTTGGGAGTCTGCAGGCGTGGACCTGGACTCAATTCTCTTGAGAGGTCGCAGGCATAGCCTGACCTGACCTAGTCATCCGAGCGTGTCGGCTCGGCATTTAAGTTTGTGTATATCGTTTTTTGAATTTTGTGTCATTTTATTAATATTAGGGTGCCGTACCCAAGTTTCAGCAAAACTTTGATAATTTGTTTCTTTTGTTATTTTGGGACCTGGTGCTTGTCGTCCCAATGCCTTATGTACAGAGTATGTTCGAGGTATGAATGTGGACCTATACGGCGGAGATATGTTCAGGACTCTGTTGCTCGGCAGTGGATAGTTCGAATCCGATGATTCTTTGGCACCTAAGTTTTCATCCAAAACTCTTGTTTTGGATGGAAATGGGGGTGGGGTAGTGATACGGATTCGGTACTTTTGGCGCTATCTGTTATTCGACGTTCGAGCTAGAAATTATTCTTCGATGTATTCATTAATTCTCGGTTTCTCGAACGTCGATATATTTTACATCGCCGTTTTGTCTTGTCTTGGTAGCTTATCTGCCCGATACCAAAAATCCCCGAGATCAGTGGCGTGATCGACAAGTACACGGTCGCGCTGGGGTAGAGACGCAATAGTGTCTGAGTGGTAGTGGTCAGTGGCCAAGACAATGATATGCGCGTGCGGAAAAAAGCGCAGAATAAGATGTGCCGAGTAATGTCGAGCCGAGAGAACATTATAAAAGGCAGGGTAATTTACGCGCTAGTAATTTAATAAATGTTCTAGAAAAATCGGCGGTTATTATATTAATTGATAAGGTACCGGGTAATTTCAGCGAGTCGACTATATCGTTTGGAATAGCCCATCGTGTACCGAAATCTTCGTACGTGCATCTTGCACTATAAGTCGAGAGTCAGATTAATTGTTGACGCGAGCGAGTCGTGTTTTCTCGTGGCTCGAAAAAGGACTTTCGTTGTAATTTTGTCGTTGCCGTCACGTGTTACCGTTTAGCCCAATTGTGAAAATTCATCGTGCATTCAACGCAGTCGACCGAATTTTCGTTTTTTTGTATAAATTTCTTTGTGCTTACTAGTCGAAACCGCATTTCTTTTCTCGTATGCATTTATTACGCGGTTGCGTCGCTTGTCTGTGATTATTATGAATACATACGTTCTTTTTTAATAAAAGGTTTTCATTTTGGACACGTGGTGAGAGAAAGGGTCTCGTGAATTCTCCTGCTGGAGAAACTGCCGTTATTCCGGTGTTTTTTTATTGTTTCGTTGTTTTCTTTTTTTACTTCGAATATTAGTAACAATAATAATAAAAAATAAAAGCCTAATGCTCGAAAAAGAGGTTTCCGATAAATTTTAAGTGTTCGTACAAAATAGCGTCCGGAACAGTGACCGAGAGTATCGATCTGCATCATCGAGGATAGTAGATTTGCATCAAATGGCTCCCGTAACAGGGACTAATCGAGGATGAGCGGATCTGCAACAAATGGCTCCCGTAACAGCGACTAATCGAGGATGAGCGGATCTGCAACAAATGGCTCCCGTAACAGCGACTAATCGAGGATGAGCGGATCTGCATCAATATGCTTATTGTACTTTAATCTATCGTCTAAAATGAATCCTAAATATTTAATATGGTCAGTAGAACTGAACGTATGATTATTAATTTTAATATTATTGTAACAAATTTGGTCAAGGTTTTTGTCTCGACCAGGTATCACCATTATTTGAGATTTGGTGATCTCAAATTTGAGGTTTAAAGCATTTACTATTGTTTTAAGTTTACAAATAACTTCATTACAATTAGCAATGTCTGACGACAGAGTCGAGTTACTAGATAAATGTACGTTGTAGACCAAAAGTAAATCATCAGCATAGCTGTATAAACGTAGGCCTGCGTATATATTACTTAATTTTGAATGGATATTAGAATATAAAATATTCCACAAGACCGGTCCAAGAACTGAACCTTGTGGAACGCCAAAATTATTTTTAACATCAACAATGTCGTTTTGATAGGCCCACTTTACTCTCCGGTTAGTTAAATAATCGTGTATTAGGGTTATTACGTTAAAGCTAAAACCATTTACAATTAATGTATCAATTATCACTTGACGATCACAATTATTAAATGCTCCCTCAATATCAAATGAAATAATAATAGACGGATTATTCCGTTGTTTGTTTTGCAATAAATTATCAGTTACATCTGCAATAGCAAGTTCTGTAGAAAAGAATTTTCTAAAACCGTATTGGTATGCATTAAGCACGGATGTGCTGCTAATTTCATTGTTTAAAAATTTAAGAATAATTTTTTCATAAACTTTACTTAAGGAATTTAATAGGCATATTGTCCTATGTAGCCATTTACTTTACTCAAATCCCTGTTTGGTTTGTTTAACATAATTAAAGTAGCACATTTGCAAGCGGACGGAAACATATATTAAATTCTAATAGTTTATTGTAAAGTGTTAACAATAACATTTGGAAAGTAAAAAAATATAATTGTTAATAAGCTTGTTAGTTATACCATCCGAGGACAGTGCTTTTCTATTAGTAAGATTTTGTATAATTTGTTTGGTTCACGAACAAAAGCGCACAAGACAAAAGCGCACAGGACAAAAGCGCACACGGATAAAAGCGCACACTGACAAAAACGCACACGGACAAAAGCGTACACGGATAAAAGCGCACATGGATAAAAGCGCACACGGATAAAAGCGCACACGGATAAAAGCGCACACGGACAAAAGCGCACACGGACAAAAGCGCACACGGATAAAACCGCACATCGATTTGCAGAACAGGAGATAAATTATTAATTTCTCGGTTCTCGGCAATTGCATCATTGGTGAAAAGGCAAAACTGGACAGTTGCCCCGCAAAGAATTTAAAATTCAAAAAAATTATTGGTAATCAGCGAAAACAAAGTAAAAAAAATACAACTTTTTGTACGATTCGCTAGTCATTTTTCTGTTTTTTTTCGTTCTTATATGTGTATTTGTTTGTTAATTATCACAGTGTCTATTGACTATGACCGCTAGGAAGTTACCGTATATAAAAAATAAAATTTGTATCCATAATGTATTCAGGGGCGTTTCAAGCATGCCAAGTTGTGGGAGTGGTGCATAACCCAAAATACCGATTCATGAATTCATATAATTTAAAAATAATTTTTTTTTATACTGTATAGCTTATATAACAAAATGTTATATGGTGTTTTTTAATGATTTTCTTTAAACTTTTACAATAAGGGTCTTTTATTTTTTACTTTTGCAGTCAAAACTGATTTAGATCGAACTGTGAGGACTAAATATATTTTTTAAAAAAAATTTTATTAAAAGAAATCTCACCTTTTAATGCTAAGCCTATAAGACTTTGTAATAATGCTTTACTTTTTCAAACAGTGAGGGTAACTTTTATTTTACACTGTTGTATACTAACCGTTTCTTTATAAATTGTTTCAACTGGTCTGAATTTTCTTAATAATTTTTGCTTTTAAATTAGTATCGAAAAATCCGCAACTCTTTCTTAACTTGGTAAAAGTTTTCATTATATTTGACACTTGTTTGTTTGCTTATTTCTTCTTCATCATTTTCATCACTGTTGTTTATTTGACTCTTTGCTCGCGGTTTCATTGCTGATTAAAACAACTGTTGCAATATTTTTGTCAACGTTTAATTATTCCTTTGATAATAAATTTCCCGATGATCATTCGAATATTGTGAAAAACTTGAACTCTGTTTTTATTCCGCAATACTTCAAACTTTTGTATTAAGGGAATTTTACTTACTTTCATTTTAATATGATCAGAATAAAATATATAAATATAATGGTTGAATGATTTAAAACTGAACAGAATTTGCTGTTAATTAAGCGGCTTCTATTGTATAATTCTTTAAATTTCTACAAGTCTGTTGTAGTGACCTAAATTGTACGATTCTTGGCTGTTGTTAAGAACTTCGCAATTCGACCATAGTTGCAGACAAATACATAAATTAAATATATTTGCACTTCCTTGTTACTAGGTTAAAATCTTGATGCAGAGGGACTAAAAACGTACACAAAAAAAATCTAAAATTTATTTCAATAAAATATTTCGGAAATTTAAATTATGGTGAAGTTGTGAAAGAGTTTCATGTAGAGTTGAGAAAAAAGACGTCAAGAACATTATGTTTGATTTACTTGTTACTTAAAATAATCAAATTTCGTACTTTCAGCTAAAATTCATCTGCTTTTAAAATTCATTATTTTTAATTTCTGATATGGGAGAATTTAATTTTTTTAAATAAAATGAGCAGGGGCCGATACCTTCTGTGATTTTAATAATTTAAAATTATTTTTACTAAGAATTCTAAACAAAACGGTTATTTGCTTTATTATTATCTGGAAATGCCATTCGTTGTTGGAGATATTTATTATGTTTTGTGGTGAGTGTGGTTGACGGGGAGCCAATAAGTGGCCCATAAACGTAGGAAAAATTGTATAGAAGAAAAGAAATTAAAAGCATTGTAGCATAAATACAATTTTGTGGACAAAATACTTTAAGGTGGATAAAAAAACATTAATCATTTGGCAAAATCATGATGTTTTCGTTATAAAACTCTTAATTCAAATATGAGAGTTAATGTACTTAATTTTGAAATATATATTTTATTGCAATTAATAAAAAATTTTAAAATGAGACGAATTTGAAAACAGCAATAAACATATTATAAAATCTTTAATTAAAATGTAAAATCTCCGAATTTAATGAGTCCGACTTTAAAAATATGTATTTTATTTAAACTTGAAAAACTCTTTCTACTTTTGATCGACCCTGAAAAGGACAATATGCATTGAATTATATGAAGCAAATGTTATATTTTATAATAGAAATTAATTGGGAAGTAAATTTCGATTTTCGTTTTTATTTTTTAAAGTTTAACTTTGATTATAGTTTGACTGTTTTATGAGTATTTATTTTATTTACTACATTCTATCAAGAAAAAAGTAACATTAATGAAAACAAACGGTTTCCACTTATCGTTGTATGTGAATGATTGAAAATTAATTTCAGCGCTCAAATGATCGCTCACAAGACGGTGACAATAAAAATAATGATAAAATAAAATGACCAGATTTGAATGCAAAAGGCAGTACATTTTATGATTTAAATGCAATTTTTGAATTACTTAAAAAACTTGTAAAATCTTCGCAAGAGTTGAGAAGCATTTGCACGTCAATATGTAAACGTTCTATATGTTCCTTCAAAAATTTAAAGTTACATCTATTATATCTATTATTAATTTGATTCAAGAATTATTTTTTTTACTGGAATTGTAAATATTTTTCGAAAAGGTTAAAAAATTGAAAGAATTTTAAATAAGTCGTCATGAATACAAGAAGTAAAGGCTTCAAAAACAGCACTGTTTTTTTAAAATGGAATGTTATAAAATCTTCATCACATGTAGTCTCCCCAGGGCTTCATCACAACTTTTTAGCGCGTAACGCACTTTGTATTTGAAAAATCAGTTTCGGGATTATGAATATTTTTTACAAAAAGAACCAGAGAGTTGATCAATGCAGTAATTTGTTTATCATTATTCATTTTTTGAAATATTTTTACCGTACTTCGAATTAGTTGTATAACATCAAACCTATTACTGAGTTCTCCGTTCAATGATTCCATTAAATTTTTGATTTAAAGCATGATACTTTTAGCAAAAAACAATGAACAAATAAAATCAAAGATTAACTTTTTTTAAGCGGACTAAAGGTATAAACATGTGTTTTACTGTCAAAATCTTTATTTGTTTTAAAATACGAATTCAATTTTTTAAAACAATTCTCAGCCTTAGCATTGTATTATAAAGAACTTTATCATTTGAAAATAACGTTTTCTAGTATTGGAAAGAATTTGAATTAAAGTCACTGTTGTCGACCGAAATTTTAAACTAACGAATTTATTGTTTACACAAAAAAAAACAACAGATGATCGACGAAAATAAAAAAAACAAACAAATCTACTAAAATTCTACTCTTTATTAATTTTTCACGCAAATTAACAGAACATAACTTTTACAAACAACAAAAGTAAAAATAATTTTACATTATTAAAATTACAGAAGGTTGTATTTTTTTTACTTTGTTTTCGCTGATTACCAATAATTTTTTTGAATTTTAAATTCTTTGCGGGGCAACTGTCCAGTTTTGCCTTTTCACCAATGATGCAATTGCCGAGAACCGAGAAATTAATAATTTATCTCCTGTTTTGCAAATCGATGTGCGGTTTTATCCGTGTGCGCTTTTGTCCGTGTGCGCTTTTGTCCGTGTGCGCTTTTGTCCGTGTGCGCTTTTATCCGTGTGCGCTTTTATCCGTGTGCGCTTTTATCCGTGTGCGCTTTTATCCGTGTGCGCTTTTGTCCATGTGCGTTTTTGTCCGTGTGCGCTTTTGTCCTGTGCGCTTTTGTCCGATGCGTTTTTATCATGTGCGCTTTTGTCCTGTGCGCTTTTGTCTTGTGCGCTTTTGTCCGGTCACCAATTTGTTTTAGTTCAAAATATGTTACTTCAAACTGCTGTTGTTTATTTATATCTGTGATTTTATCTAATGAAATAGAACCAGTTTCTTTAAAATTAAAAAATGTATTCATTAGTAAACTCATTTTGTCTTTATTGCTAGTAATAGAGGAACAAGTGTCATTATTACCATTAATTTTTAAATCTGGAAATTTAAATGGTTCAGAATTTGTTAAAATTTTATAAAGTTTACCCCAGGCCCTGGACGAACTACAAAATGTTCTCCAGGCCTGTTGCTTGAAATATTTAATTTTGTTCCTATACAATTTTAAAGTTACTTTATATATGAGTTTATTTATAAAACTTTTGTGTTTAATATTATTGAGCTTTCTGACAAGTAATTTAAAATATTCTAAATCTCTGTTCCACCAGGATTTGTTCGTCTTATGCTTTTTAACCTTGGACTTATTTACGTTATTTGTTAAATTATCATTAAATTGTTCAATAATATTATTTACTTGAAGTTCGGTACTTGCAAGTTTTAAGCTCGTTTCGAAATTTAACATTAAGTCGGCATTAAGATTACTAATAAATATATCTGTATCCAAGGTAAGAATATTATCATTATTAATAATATTTGTATCAAAAATTTCAATACTGATATTTTTATGATCACTTAAGTGAACATCTTGAAGCATAACACTAGACAACTTATACTTAAAGTTAATGTTTACTAGAACATAATCTATCACGCTTTGTCCATTGTGGTTTTGAAATGTATGTACTCTATAATCATTTTTAATTGTTAAGTTCCCTGAGTACACAAAATTTTCAAATTGTGCATTTCTGGGCGAGTGTGGGAAGTTTTTGCTTTCCATAAATTTTAATCTTGAATTAAAATCTCCCAGTATTATTACGTTATATCTCCAGTTTTGTTTTATATGTTTAAGCAGTAGTGTAAATTGATAAATTAAGTCAGTATTAGGTGGAAAATATATTCCAAAAATAACAATATCCTTTACACGTTAACTTTAATAATGTAATCTGAAATTTTGGTACTACTAACGTTCTTAATATTACTACAGATAGCAACATACTTAGTATGCAATAAGAAGTTGTACTGTTTTTCATTACCGTATAAATAAGGATCGCAAATGACACATAAGTAATTAGTGTTATGTTAATTATTTAAATTTAATAGTGATTGCGCTTCCTTGCAGTGATTTACATTTTGCAAAATTAATTTAATATTAGCCATAATTTATATTATGTTTTACTTTATTTACTATTTTAATATACAATCGACAAGCATAGGAAAAAGTGTTGTGTGTAATATTATTAATAATATTTTTCTTAATTTCTAGAGAAATGTTACCTTTTTCTTTCACATGCTGTAAACAGGCATGCGAAAAACAATTATTACATTTTGTTTTAAGTTGATTTTCATCCAGTGTATATTTGCTACTAGTTGAATCAGTTTTACATTCATTTTTCATGTGGCCGAACCGGAAGCAATTAAAACATCGGATGATCGGAATATAATCATATACTTTGCATTTTGACCAGTTCACAACCATGTAACCGGCCTCTATTAATATATGGTAGGCATCAGGATCCAGGCGTACAAATGCACGTAGTTTACCATCATTAGTTTTCTTTAACGTAACAGTTTTTGGATTTTTACCCGTTTTGTTGTTAATCGCCATACTAATATTTAATTCTGTAGTTGAGGAATGAACACCAACTACCTTGATCATTGGGTCCTTTTTTAATGCAGTTTTGGTTTTTATATTTGTTATATTGTTTGAAACTTCTTACTTTTATCAAATTGGTTTACATCTTTAACACCAATTATAACTCTTTACGTTTATGTTGTTTTATAAATCCAACATCAACTCCGATTTTACTTGTGTTGATTTTGTTTAAATCATTAATTCCTATCATCTGAATTACTTGTATCTTCGATAATTAAAGTTTCGTATTTATTTTTAGTTATTAAATTACTATTTGTAAGCAACTTAGTTTTTAATTTGGAAGAATAAGATGGTTTTTTGTCTGAAATAACCCCGGAAACTGTATAGTTGTTATGTTCTTTTCCATATTTTTCTTTAACTCATTGAAGTTACTATTTAATTTATTTACATGCGTCTTTAACAAGTCTAAAGTTGTTACCAGGTTACCAATTTTTTGAAAAATTCCTTCTTTTAGTTTCACTTTCATATTGTGCGATTCATTAAGCAGTTGCTTAATATCATCTATGTATTTAATGCTAGTGTCGAAATAAGTATTTTCGACACTAGTCATATTCGCTACTAGAGATACATATGTATACATATGCACGATGTATAAGTTAGATAAAAACAAAAGTAAACCGCTTCAATAGATTTAAATTATCAAACGAACTCACCAAGTTAAAATCCTTATCAGCTAAACTGAACGCGAATCAATTAAACCGCACATCACAAACATCGATATTGTATATGTATATGTATATATATTGTGACGGATTCGGTACCTGCAGCGCAATCTTTTAGCAGTGTTTGAATTAGAAAATATTTCTCTCTGGTAAAATCATTAATTTTATTCGTGATTTATCGAACACCGCTAGGTATCGAAGATGCTTATCGGTTAAACCCAAAATTCCCGGACATGGTCGAACGGACGATTGCGTCGGCGTGAGACTGTGTGCGTGTGTGTTGGTGGTGGCGGCCGTAATGGACAGTATTCTATGAATATCCGAGACGGGTGCGCGTCGGGCAGAAGCAGCGCCGAAAAACATTGAGCCGAAAGAATTTTATAAAATCCAGTAAAGGCAGGGTAATTGAGACAATATTATTATTATTATACAAATGTTCTAGAAACATCGATGTTATCTATTATTAATGGTATTAATTGTTAGGATCTAGTCGGTAATTTCCAAGTTATTCGGTATTCAATTAAAGTGTCGTTTAGATAGACATCGTGATCGAAATCGTGCCTGTTTGACTTATAATTCCATTCTAGTCGTCGTCCGTCGAGCATGGCAGCCTTCATCTAGCCGTTCGTTAATTTTCACGCACCACGCCGCACGTTATTATTTCAGTCAGTTCTTAAAGAAATTTTGTTGTAGAGTCATGTTTTTTTTCTTTCTTTCTAGTCTTTACCGAATTTTTTACACATACTATTTTGTTTTTAGTTCTTTTGAATATATACGCGTTTTTCTAAAAAGAGTTTCATTATTGGACATCTGGTGGGCCCCATGAGTACTCCGCGTTGGAGTCACTACCGATTTCGATTGGCGGGTTACGGTTTTATTTTTATTAAGAAGATTTTACCTTCCGCGATCTACATTTTATTTTTATAAAGAAAAGGCCTAATACTCTTCCAGGCAGAGCTATTCCGGTTGCGGTACACCTTGGAAACATCACAATTAATTTTTTTTTAACATCCACGTAATTAAAGAAGAAAAAGAGAAGAAAACGAGTCCATGACAATATACATATACATATACATATATACATATATATGTATATACATATATATATATATAAACTCGACCATTTTGGCCTCGCAAGGGGCTGTGCCCCTTGACCCCTCTTGCTTTCATTTCTGTCTCTTTCGCTTCTATACTTTGTATAAAATGATCAAAATTTACAACGTAATTCTTACTGGCATCAACACAAAAAAAAAATAGCATAACCACAAAAGTCCTATTCTAACATATAACTTTCATTATATAAAATTAAGACATTTTTTCGTTATATTTTTCGTTACATATTTCATTACATAAAATTCTAACATTTTTTAAATAACAATAACAAAAATCCTATAAAATATAACAAACGTTACATAAAATAGGGACATTTTGCGTTACATAAAATTGTGACATTTTTTTGAGACATTTTTTCGAATAGGGGGTAGCCTAAGAATTACGTTGTAATTAATATAGGGCCAAATTTAAACCTGCACCATAAGGGGCCCTTCACTGAAAATGGGCTACCCGCCAATCACTTAAAAATTGAAAATTACTACTATGAAAAGCACGCGCGCTCAGACGGTGAAAAGATATATCATTCTAATTTTCATGATGATGTTGAGTTCCGAATGCGACACACTTCGTGAATTAAATTTTGATGATCTAACTGAAACACTATTAAAAAATCTCGACGCGTGTCTCATGTTTAGAATTAATTATTAAGGATCGATTTTATTAATTTACTGAATACATAAAATAAAAAATGTGTACTTCAATTATTGGGGTGGTAATTAAGGGGGCCTTCAGCAATAATTTGGTCCCGGGGAATTTTTTTCCTTAATCCGGCTCTGTATATATATATATAACTCAGCCATTTTCGTCTCGCAAGGGGCTGTGCCCTCTGGCTTACATTTCTGTCTCTTTCTCTTCTATACTTTGTATAAAATGATCAAAATTTACAACGTAGCTCTAAATCGGTCCATATGACTATAATAACATAATCACAAAAATCCTATAAAATATAACAAATGTTACATAAAATTGGGACATTTTTTCCAATGGGCGTAGCCTAAGAATTACGTTGTAATTAATATATATTTGTAATATATATAAATGTATATATTTGTAATATATATAAATGTATATATTTGTAATATATATAAATATACTGGAATAGAAGTTAAGCTCACACTAAAAACTTTATCATTCTTTAATATGATTTGTTTATTTGTTATAAACTATACAGTCACTCTAACTCGTATATTCAGGTTAAATGCAGTGTACCCAGGAAGTAATGAAAATTATAACTTAGCTCTGTTTCAAAGTCAGATGCTCTATATAATGCATTCCCCACCATCACTAATATTTTTCAGAATTAGATATAGGCGGAGTAATTCAAATCCGCTTCAGACATTCAGGTAATATTTGTTTTTAACAATGTTTTTTCTTATCTCTTCTCGAACTGAAGATAGGATATAACATATTTTGTTTAATATTCACCCATAAAATGTCCATTATTGTTTACGGTTTTATCAATTATTTTTGTTAATTTATACTATCGCCTCTGCTCGCGCCACCAACCCATAAATCGATTCCTCCCTTCGCTCACCTTGATTGCACTTCGCAATATGAAATGTTCATGCTCCTGTATATATTACTCTTGTAAGTTGAGATTTAATCAAAATATGTCGATGCTAATCTCGTGCAATTATTTCTCCGCAAAAAAAAGTTATTTTTGATGTTGGATGCTATCAACTTTTCAATTTTTCAAATTAATTTAGTTACGGTAATGTAAATTAATGCGCGATTTCAATAACACTTTGCTGACGCGTCTTTAAAGCGTGACGCGCGAAAGAAGCGAACAAGGATTTTTAAATATTACGGATGTTTCCAGTTATAACTAATTAATATCAAAATAGTTTTCAATAATTTTTAAATTTTTTGATTCATATTCATACAGTTGTGATAACTTATTCGATATTTATATTAAAGGTAAACAAATAAAACAAAATGGCTCTGTTGTAGCCGAAACTAGTCAGCGATTTTTAATACATTTAATAATATTGTGATTTTTGTTTTATTTGTTTACCTTTAATATAAATATCGAATTTTTAAATTATTTTTTCTCGTTTAGGTTCGTCAGTTATGGGGGGGGGCGTTAACCTATCGCAAGAGGGATTTTTCTAAAAAGTTTTAAACAAAACATAAAAACGAGGGAAAAAAGAGAGAAACAGGAAATAATGGGCCTAAGTTTTTTTTATTAATAGGGAGATTTCGCGCGTTCATTAATTATAGATAAAGTGGCACTGAAATTTAATATCATTTGTAGTACTTTAAACTTAAAAACTCATTTTTCTTTTCAAATAAAACGAAAAAAAGAAAAAATAATAAAAAAAAAAGCATAACTTTGAAATTTAAAAACTAATTTGTACACTTGAACGTAGTCGAAAATTGAATAAATCAGCTTTTATTATCTAAACAGGTGGGGTTTCTTTATTCATTTTACTAACAAATAGGGTATCCTCTCTTTAATAGCGCCTCGGTACTCATTAAAAATATGAAAAATCCGTTTCATGCGACAATGACTACGAGAGGAGAAATGCGGACGTTGCAGCGAATCAAATGTTGACTCGGTGTTCGGGTCGATTCTACGAAGTTTCCTGCTGTTTTCGTCTGGCACTTTAACCGTTTCCGTGCTGCTTATTTTTTTTTACGGAACTTATTGCCTTTGAGAGCTGCGAAATTTGCGAGAATCAGAAGAAAAGGCGTACCGTCGGATAGCCGAGGCAAGGCGGTGTTAAAAGAAAGAAGCGGAGAAGAACCGGCAATTATGAGGATGACACGCGAAAACCTCCTGCCCTCGTCACTATTAGCGAACAATAAGTTGCCTTATAAATGCCCTAATTAATTGTCTCTCTTATTTTCAAACATTAGCCTCATTAGTCGGAACGAATGCGTCACTTGCGCCAGCTAGAAGGATGACGACAGGTCTCAGTACTAATGTGTATTGTACATGTTTATTATAGGTAGCTAACGAGATTGGCCCTGTTAAGTACACACATGGTTTCAGCAAAGAAAATGCCAGTTGCTCGTCTATAGGCGTTTTTCGCCGAAAAAGTTCTTGAATCTGTCGACGCCTAAAAGATGCATCAACAACGCACGTCTGACGACAATTCCCGCTTTAATAATACGACACAACTTCGTACAAAGCCGTCTAAAAGTTTACGTTTAGCCCACGCGTAACGAAGAAAACTTTAACGCGACCACCTTCCCAGCTTGGCAACTTTCAAACGAAAAGCCGAACCATCTCTGAATTCGGAAATTCCGCGGAATCTCTCCACGCGGCCATCATCAAAAGACCGATCGCATAGTTAATTGAAAATCGTTATCATTCGTCGGCTGAAAAAAGTATTGACTCTTAGTTTTACAATTAAGCTAGAGCACCTCGGAATCGCATTTCAGTGGCACTGCAATGCGCAGAAACTTGCTAGCGTTCGTGTTTTCACCGGAACACAACTTAGCCGAGTTGCCTTTGCCCTGCGCATGAGTGACGCTTCGAAACGATATTCGTCCCTAAACTACATGAATATGTGTGCCGACGATGCGATATTTCATCTTTTCTAATTTTCTCTAGACCGGCATTATTTTGTGCGGATTTTCAACGATCGCGTAAAAATTATTTCAGACAATTTTCCGTTTCGCTGTTAAACACAGCTTCTTTTTTTTCTCGACTATCAAACGATGGCTTCTTTCATCTTTAAACGATCGTGTTGGAAATTAAGTTTTTACCGATTGGTTCGGACTGTATTGCAGACGATTATAGTTTGATAATGGCTGCATTGGACGATGGTATATCTGCTAAAATTTCAACAACTTCCAAAGCCATCAAGAATGAGAACGAGGTCAGACGCGCTTTTCAATAGCGTAATCAAGCCAGTCGGATCAGAAGACTTACTCCGGTACAAATTCAGAGTTTAAATATCAGCACATGATAGACGAGGCAAATACAATTTTCGCCATTAGCACCAATCTCAGTTTCTACATATAGAAACATACATGAAACATGTCAAAGTATATTATAGAGACAAAGATACCGGACAAGCTGAAACGTGATAAATCATCCCTGATTGGATAATAAGAAGTATGGGAATCGCAAAGAGTATTTTGATAGTTTCGGTAATTTACCTTTCTCGCGCAAAAAAAAATTTACTTCCAGGGTTACCACCTGAGATTACAACTTAGTAAAGCATATCATCAGACATGCTAAACCGTCAGTTGTGGGGAGAACTATGTTTACAGTTTTTTGAACGCCGACGACCCGTATTAGAAATGTATAAACTCAATACCGTGGACCATACTTAATACTATAAGTAAGTAGTGATTGATGTCATGTAGTTACTTCAACTGAATAGAAAGTCCACCAATCTCTAGCTACCACAATTTTCTCGCTGCTATTTACTAAACAGTACTAAGCGATGGAGTATCTGACTGGTTTCTTTCATTAGCTACAACTCTATATATAACCCGATGTCAATACTAATAGGACAAAAAGATCAAGGCATCGGTAGGATTGCCGAACTCGATCACAAGGACGTTATAAAGCACCAGACACATTCAACTGAACGAAAAGGATAACCTAAATGATAGTATCGAAATAAAGGCGGATAAGCCAACATGATCCGTAAAGTGTAAATAATGTCCTTTCGATCGACTTGATCAGGGGACTATTGTGATTTACTGGGAGTAAACGACTCATACTAAAATCGAATAAGTAGCATATTACCTACAATGGAAAATTTTTACAATTAACGTAATCAACATTATCTGTAATCTAGCGAGCGGAAGTTGCATTAACGGATTTCCCGTTCACATTACCCATTTGTTTATATTAAACGTATCTTCCGACCACAAAACAATCGATCAGAGCAGTAAACTAAATCAGAACGATAAATTGGTCGATTTCAAAGACGAGCAGATGGTAGTAAATTTACGTATGACCTCGAGCGGCTTGTAAAGACGACTATAGCGTATTCTGCTCGTTCTAGTGGTAGTATATATGGGGAGGTGCACACAAGGAAAAATGGAAAAAGTATAAAGAGAGCATCAAAAAGTTATTGATGAGACAAAGTATTCACAATTCATTTAGTATAGCGATGGGCAAATAAGTAAAATGAAACACATTTTGAATGTTGAGAGCAGCAATGCGTACAATGACGACTTGATTCTCGCTTTCGATTATCATTGCCGCAAACCATACACAAATTTCAAATTTAAACTAAACCATGAGATAACAATTCCTCCATGACGGCCGGATGTAATCACGTTACTGTCTGAGAGTTACCTGAGGTCTGAAGGTCGAGTCATCTGGATATCAGAATTATTCCTAAGAGGAGGCCACTATTACTATTTTCGAAACTACGGTACGAAATGCAACACTCGATGTGCGTCACCTCACTGATTAAGTCGCTACTGACCTCGGAAAATATCCATTGAGACTATACCTACATTAACAGCCGCGCGTTAAATCTATTTAATATGAAACTTATTTACATAAAGCATAGTTCCTATTTTTCACTATCTCGATGCGTTTTGTATTTGGAGACTCTGCGAATTATTTGAAACCCACCCCGTTTACGCTATACTATAGAAGAATTGGTACCGGCACGGTCCAACACTTTGATACGAGAGCGGTAAAAAATGTGGATTATGTAACCGAATAAGGAGGACGAGGATCGGGCCAATACAATTTCCAACAAGGACTTGATATTTTCTATCGAGTTCGATCATAGTTGGATAATAAACACTACGTCAATGATGGAACACGCTCGGTACATTATATTAGTTTTCCTCCAAAGAGACAAAACGAGATAATGTGAAGAAGATCGCAGCTACATTCGATCACATAAATCAGTTATTTGCGACGCCGATCATGTGTTCTTCCAGTGTTCATCTCTTTCTTTGGAGCGTGCTGTTTTGTACTTCTATTTGTTGAGGCTTGGCCTACTCCTTATTGTGCTTCCTATATCCTGATTTTTCCTTCCCAAATTAATTATTCCCGCTACATTGATTGTTTTGTAGCAAAGATTTCTGATCGGTTTGAAATATAACCGACTTCTTTCCTTACTATTTGTTTCTGGGTCAAGGTCCTTGGTTGACGAGCCCCAAGGAAAAAAGAAAAAAAAAACATTCCATAAATATTACACTAAGGTGTGCACCTACATAAACTCGACAACCGTACGGAAGAAAAATTATGCACATTTTATACTCGGCCTACACAAAGTTCAAAATTGTATACTGCAAACACGAAAACATACATCCGGCCACCGGCGTCAAGGTATTTTACGATCGCTCTTTATAGTCCCATGTTTTTTTTTTTTTAGAATCAGTTACTGACGGACAATTATACCAGTAGACTTTAACATTACGTCCTAGTTATACACATCATAAGAGAACTGTGTCATATTAAATATCTCGGAATTTCGTAATATTACATGATGTAGATGATACATTGTTTGCTAGTGATTAATTTACATTTCTATATACTTCAGAATATTCTGCATTTGTTTTACGAAAAAGGGAAAACTGCATAGCGCTTTTTAAAAATATAATTAAATTTTGCAAAAAATAAAAATGTCAACATTGGTTTTCAAATGTTTTTTTTTTTTTTTTACTTTGTAAAATTTAATTCAACACTTCTACTAATACAGTTTATGGAAATTTAAAAAAATTAAAACTTTAAATTTAAATAACTTTAAGTATTTAAAATAATTTATTTTTTCTTTATATTTTGTTGAGTTGAAATGTCGAAATACGCAACTAAGATTTCAATTGAACAATCGCAATTAATAAATTCTTTACTAAATCGATGAAATTTATTCAAAACTTAAAATAATCAAAGAACCGGAATAATTTAAGACAAAAATAAAACGCGCATCAAGTAATAAATTTTCTTTTTTAAACAACTGAAAATGTATAGCTAATTTAATGATACAAAAATTCATGTGTGAACACGCACAAATCTTTACATTGCGAATAAAAAAATTAATAAAGTTTTGCCGGAATGTTTGCCGTATATTTTGAAAGAAAAAAAAAACATCACCGGACGTCCGGCGCATGTGAAACATCATAATAGACGGTTAATCAAAGAATCTATAATTTAAAAGAACTAATAAATAAGTATGAAGTAGATTAAATAAAAACAGACGAGTTTCGTTAATAATATGTAAATGACGGTATGTCTCAAATTAGATGTATTTTGGTCATTGTGAGTTTCAACTGTAATATCATCTATATCAGTTTAAAATTTTTATAAAAATAGAAGCCAAATTAAATTGAAAGAAAGTAAAGTGAGAAAGACACGATGCGAACAAAAAGAGAGATGCGGCGCGTGCAGAAAGAAAGAGATCGCATGAGGGTTGTTTATGTTAATGTGCATGTAAGAAAGATAGCCAGGTAGCTGGACTCTGTGCGGCTCTCGGGCAGCTGTAAACTGTGTGCGTACAAAAAAGGAAGAAAAAGAAAGAAAGAGAGAAACAGCGATGCGAGGCTTGTGTGTGTGTGTGAGAGAGAGAGAGTAAGAGAGAGATGCGAGCGTATATATTGTAAGTAAGCGTGTATGCTGAATGTGTTTATTAATATGTCTATGCGCACACACAGAAAAAACAGTTAAAGTACATGAATGTATATATCCCGCGTTTGCAGCACGCATGTGTAGAAAATAAAACGCTTGTTGGCAACAGTATACACATTTCTAACTGAAAATGATGAAATGAAATAGAATGGTAATATATTAATATTAATAAATAATATATTAATAATAGATGATTTACTAAGCTTTGGTTTGAATCGGCAGATTGTGTCCGCGTATTCGACATTTTACTGCAGCCTGCACTTATACGTGTATACAAGCGGTGACACGTCAGTATATTGTATTAAGTATTTTGTAGACGAATAGAGGTACACGCAGTGCATACTCACACGTAAAAGCAACGAAGTATATAGTATACACACCACGCACACACAAGCAAGTAGGACGCTGGAGCAGAGAGGGGGCGTGACGACATGACGTCACTTCCGTCACGGCATACGAATCGGTTTTACTGCCAATAGATGTTTCACATCGAAAATATTAAAGTGGTGGGGCTGTGTTGGAATGGGATTAAATAATCGTTTGCACTTCGTTCGGGTTTGAGTTATTTCTGCTTGCTTGCTAAAGTGTCTGTCAATAAAAATAACAGTCAACGATCAAAATTCGATGCTTTTTCAACGACCCCGACAAATACATAGTCAGGAAAGTGGCTATAATAGACGTTGACGGCGGTTCACAATCGCCGACGTCCTGTCAAGAGTATGCGATTTTACTTTATTTCGTGCACCGTCGTACTTCTGAAGTTTACTAGTGGAAAAAATTCAAAGACTATATGAACGTAAAGCCGCACCGTCATAAGTAGCCATGGAATTTGGGAACGAGCCATCATGGTTGCCTGTACGCTGATGTAGCTGAAAGTGTAACAAACGAATGTGCACGAAAAAGGTGGAATGCGGTGAAGGAAATTCTTCAGCTAATGTCGCCAATGTAGAACACACACTGTACGATTTGAAGATAATGGCTATGTACGCGGTAAATAATATGTCAATGCATAGCTGACTGTTGGAAACATGAAAACCATCTAGGCGTTATGTAGCGCAGTACTGATAAGTGAATGGAAATCAACGTTCTTACTTACTGAGAGATCAGATGAGCAGATTTATTAATAAATGTCAAAGAGAAGTTAATTATCGCAGAATTTAGAAAGCGCGAATATGATAGTACCTACTCGAAGAGCCGCAGAATTCGGAAGCTTAGTTCATCATAAGTTCGATTGAATTGACAGCTTATCGATAGCATCCTTGAATCCTGCGACTGCGCCGAGTATTGCAACAATACCGGACTAGGCGACAGCCATGAAGAAAAAAAGCTCGGTACGTAGCGATTTAAATGATCGTTTTATATTCAATACTGTAATAAATCGTTTATATTTTTTAATATTTCGTATTGCTTTTAATGATTTTTATATGCTTACTTTATGTATAATAAAGATTTTTGTTAATACATTTTTTTACCATACCATTGTGCATTTATTTACGACCCTTGTGTAGGAATAAATAAACAACGTCGCAGACAATTAATAAAAATCTTTATTACACATAAAGTGAGCATATAAAAACCAATAAATCTCAAAATGAAACACGAGAAATACTAAAAAAAAATATAAACAATTTGTTACAATACTACGCAGAAACAAAATACACGTTTATCTTTTTTTTTTTTTTTTTGATTTGTATAAAGTCCTCAGTGGGAATGTGTTGGATAATAACTTGCAAGAGAAAGCGGATCCTTTTGGGTTTTGCAACAGAAGTAACGATGATGAACTTTCAAAAGGATAGAATCAATTCGAATTTCATATTTAATTGTTTCGAGATCGGCGTTGTTCGTAGAAAAATATTTTAGCGTGAAAGAGTGGGAGGAGTCGGCACCAGCTGCTCTACTGTTCGTGTTTTTGTTAAGGACGAAGTTTAAACAATGAGAATGGCATGTTGCATCGAGATTCTCGGCAGTCTTTTTTTTTCAGATTTCTGACACGTATAACGAATTTCTAATTTGTAAGAAAATGAGAATTTTAAAAATTAAATAAAATTTATAAAAATAGAGAAATTTTTCTGCCCCTTGGTTATCTTAATTTTAGAGTACTACTCTTCTAAACACATTCACAGTATTATTGGAAATTGAATTAATCTCTAAACTTAGATATATGCGACAGGAGCCAATTATACCTTATTTTTCAATATCTATTATGTCAGTTCATCTTAATCTCTACATTACCTCTACTCGTTACTTTTAACAATTACCTTTAGACACATCATTTTGTTTCGATTATGTTGCTGCTTATTTAGCTTTATTCTTACGTGTTTTTTGTTTTTTTTCTATTTCTTTCTCTTTGTCATTTATTCACAATTATTTCCTGTTCAATCTTACTTAAATATCACGAACCGATCTGTGTACTCACTATGACTAATATCTCTCTGATTTCTTCTCTTTTTTTCAATTCTGCTAATCGCCAATCTCGAACAACGTTGAAGGGGGAAAATTCTCTTTCTTGTTAATATTTATGTAGAATTCTCGATGTTAGGACAAAGCCCGCTCACATTTCAGCTTAAAAAACACTACAAAAACGGAGAAAAAAAAACGAGTATTTTCAACATTCAGTTGAGATTATTAAAAAAAGAAAAAGTAAAAACTGAAGCAACCATCTACCGGCCTATCGCGCTAACAAGTACTTTAGGCAAGTTATTAAAAAAAAGATCGTTCAAAAAAGGTTAATTTTCCTCCTCAAAATGAACATAGCGTATTTACTCGACGCTAGTATGGATTCCGCAAATATCGCTCGGCAATTCAAGCCATCGTAAACCTCCAAATCAGGGCTCGGAAGGCATTTACTAACCGCGCGCAGTTATATGCTGTCCTCTTTGTGAGATATCAGGCTCTTATTAGCCTGCACGAAGCAGGAATCCGTGGTCGCATGGCCAGTCTTATCCAAAGCTTCCTAACGAACAGGCAAATTAAAATTCGGTTAGGACACACCTTTTCACAGCTGTTTCCCATGAAAAATGGAGTGCTCAAGGATGTGTCCTTAGCGTAAAACTTTTCCTACTAGTCATTAATGATATCCAACTAGTCATTCAAGCATCGGTACAGTTCAGTTTGCGGATGATTTGGCGATAACATTTGGATCCTTTTTGCCACCCACCAGAGCAAGCAAAGTCAGGCAACGATGCATCAACGATCTCTGTGAGTAGGCACGTCTGCGCGAGGCTTCAAATTCTCTGCAGAAGAGATAACATGTGTAGACTTTCATCGGACCACCAAATACTGTCAACGGCCTCGAATTTTCCTCAACGGCGTAGAACTGCATTTCCAAGAAGCGGTACGCTATGTCGGAGTAACAGTCGACAACAAGTTTCTAGGATGTCAAGAGAACATGCATTGACGCTCTAGACGTAATGGAGGTGACCGGAAAATGTTATTACTGCTATAACAATCATTAATCCGGTCTAGATTACAGTACGACTTGCAAGCATTCTGTTCGGGGGTTCGGGGTCTATTGTTATCCTTAGATGCTATCCAACATTCAGTCATCCGAATAGCCACTGGAGCCAGTCCGGCAGCCAGTTTTAACTGTGAATCCGAGCAGCTGCCCTTATATTTCAGAAGGAAAGTTCTAACAGCTAACTTTCTTACTTCCATCCTCGTTAACGCAAAGCTTCCGATCAATGAGCTCCTTTTCAACTCCCAGCACACCCGTGTCAGACTGCTCCCTACGTACCCTTAATTTTGCAAAATAATATCAAAAATAAGTTCGAATCTTTTTTTTCTCAAATTGAAAAATTCATTCTTAATCATCCGTTTTTTTCAGTGTACACTAATCCTCCTCTTTGGCTTTTCCCAGCTCCAGATATCAATCTTCACTTAATCCATCTCCCCCAATTCCTTATATCCAGACTACATCTTACATCAGCACATCGCTCTGAAAACTGCCAAATACATTGACTACATCTGTTGCTTTTCGGATGGGTCAAAATCGAATTGCCCTGTTGAGCCAGCCTTTTTTGCCCCCCTACCGCTCATCGCTTCCGGCTTCCAAAGTCCTGTATTCTCCGCTGAATCTTTCGCTGTCTTCAAGTGTCTTGAATTCCTCTCCTCCGCTCCGCCTCTTTCTAAGTACCTCATCATTGCAGATTCACTCGGTGTTCTAATGTCTTTCTACAAATTTTACGCAGATAATGCAATCGTACAACGCATCCTTCTCATTCGCGATCTCCTTATTCGATCCCAAATTTCTATATCTTTCATGTGGATCCCCAGTCATATCGGTCTCCCCGGTAACGAAGCCATTGACCGAGCTGCTAGGGAGACTTCCCTGCTTCCGTCCATATCCTCGTATTTCTTTTTTACTAACGATATGAAATCCCTCCGGAAATCCCTTATAATTAAATCCCGGAAACGATTATGGAGCTCTAATCAACAAAACTACCTTTGCCTCGTTAACCCTCCATCTCGGATCCCCCCTTCGTTCCTATACTTACCAGACTGGAGATTTCCCACTTTCGCCTGACCCATTCTTATCTCCTACAACGCATTGATCCTCCTCTTTGTTTCTTTTGCCAAAGAACACAACTTCCATTCCCCACTTATACTAACATCTTGTCATTCTCTTATGGCACTTTGAGCCCAGCATGACCTCCCCTGCCTTACCACAACTCCCAGCTTATTCTTCCTGTCATATCCGCAACGAGTTCCAATTCCTCGTTTCCCTTAACCTCCTAAGTTCAATTTAGTATCCCTTCCATTCGCCGGGCGCGCATGACCCGTTTAAGCAGCCACCGCCTTATAATGTAATAATAATAAAATGTATATATTTTTATACACATTTATAGACTGCTACTCGAAACGTAAGTATTAAATACGCGTGGCTAGATTCTAAAATCTTCCCGTCAAAAACTGCTGACTCCATCTTGACTTTAAGGATTATAGATGCGTTAGAAATATCAGTTCAACAAAAAATCGACAGCGAACAAATTTCCCATTGAACACGCGTTATTTTCAATAAAAGTACTGATATGCGATATCACAAAATGGCGAACGTGTAATAATAAAGTTTTTAATGGACACTTATTATGTTGCCGAACGAAAAAGGCACAACTGGAAATACGAGGATCTTAACGGAAATTTTAAAAACGAACTACGAAACAGCTGTAAAATAAAAACCCGCTTGAAGAAGGTAATAAAAATTCTTCACCGAAATTAACCGGTTAATCAAATAAACGAACAGTCTAATAATAACGCACTAAAAGACATAAGAAAATTTCGAACGAATTTTTAACATCGAGCTTGACCAATAAAACAGGTGAATTCTCAGAAAGCGATCGAAACATTAAACAAAGAATGATAAAGAGCTTGAAATTTTTCAACGCTGATGAATAATTCGAATTGGAACTTTTCTGTACTTAATTTGTTGCGAAAATCGCATAAAACAAAACAAAGATGAGTGCCCTTTCTTGAGGAAGTTGGCATTATTTGAACAAACGGAGAGAAAGAAAAAAAAATTTACTAAATCTAAGCTTGAAAATTAAAACAGCTGATAAGAAGGTGAAAGAATGAAAAATGAACGCTTCATAAAATTATTAAAATTTATTATTTATCGATAGTTTTTTCCTCAAATTGGCTTGACGCAATATCGCCAATAATGAAAAGTGGATTTCATTTGTAGTCCTGATTTCTGTTTTTAACATATTTACCGGTAATTTCGACCAAGTGTTCACGCTGAACTGGACGGCGTAACTAATTTACCGACTTCTTTAGTGTATTTATGTAAAAGTTAATCAGATTATTACGGCACAACGAGTATCGGATTTATTATAATTTGTTTATTAGATTATTTCTGTTAAGGAAGATTTGCATTGTCTGAACCTGTTCTGGACGGTTATCTAAAAGAAGGTGTAGCGGTTCGTCCTTGATTCTTGTTAAGTTTTTACATTGTTTCAGCATGTGCTCCACCGAAGGTAGCACTGCTGCATTACAGAATGGGCAGGAAATCGGTGGAGGGGCTCCCTGGAGGACATGGTCGTGAGATATCGATGTGTGTCCCAGTCTTAACCTATTAAGGGCAGAGAATTCTTTTTTGGACATTTGGATTGGTGGCCACCAAGGATCAACATTTGGTTTAATATTCCCTAGGAAAGTTACGTGTTGGGACCAGGATGAGATCCAATGTTCTTTCATATTTCTGTGGAAGAAGGGAGTGATTTCTGGTGATGGGACATTGGGTGGCATGGGGGCAGACAACATTGACTTGGCGGCCCGGTCTACACATTCGTTTCCAGGTATTCCAACATGTGCCGGCACCCACAAGAAGCCTACTTGTATCCCCTCTTGGGTAAGGCGATGTGCTGTAGATCTTATTTTATAAACTAATGGACTGGTTATAGTAAGTGACTGAATAGTTTGAAGAGAGGCCAGTGAATCTGTGATAATTATGTATTGTATGTTCTCAGATTTACACCACGCACATGCTTCCAATCCAAAGAGAATTCCGTATAGCTCGGCTTCTAATGCGAAGCTGTCATCATGTAGCCTCACTGCTTCGGCTTCACCTGAGATTAGGTTCGTTCGTTCGTTCGTATGAAGCTAGAATATAAACTTAAACATCTATCGAGAGTCCAGATATCCACTGGAGCGCGCTATTCGTGATGTTATGCACATCATGTCTATTAATTATATTATTATTTGAAGAAAAGATCTTGCAACTATATATATGATCTAAAGTTTGAAGCTCTCCACATTCGCACATGGGGCTTGCAACCATTTTCCATTTGTTCAATGTGTAGGCGCATCTACCTTGTCCCGTACGAAATCTATTTATTCTACACCATTCCCGTCGTGATAGGTCCATTCCCGGAGGTTCTATGCAAGGATCTTGTACTAAATCTGCGTTAGTGGCTTTACTAGTTGTCCATTCATTTTTCCATCTTTCCTTCCAGCTTCTTGATGTATTCTCCATATGTACTGCCGTTCTCCAGGGAGGCCGTCTAGACTTCAATTCTCTTATCGGTTTGCAATCTTTATCTGCGTGCATTAAGCAGTTCTCTGTATGTAGTAGGCACATGCTGTGGGAGTGGACAGTGTGCCAGCGACATTTGCTTTAGCTCCATCTGTATAAACGTGTATATCATGTGTGTATGTTCGTATTTTTTCGATACTTTTTTGGCGAGCTGTATATTGGTCCTCGTTAGATGTACGGTGGATGAAGAGTGATAAGTCTACCATTAATGGGGGGTATTCCCATGGTGGTTCTTTTGGGAACAGGAGAAGATCCGGATTGTATTTGATGTTTTTCTCAGTCAAAAAATTTAGAATATTAGGTATTGGATCATTTTGAAAGGCTGGAGGAGGAATGGCAGTGCTCCTCGAAGAGAAGTGATATTGTTGGTACCAGTATAGATGATCACGGGAGGTGTAGAAGTCAAATATACAGGATAATGGCGGAATTCCTGATAGCACACAGACACCCTGCGTGGGAGATGTTCGATACGCCCCAAGGATGGTCCTTAAGGCAGCGTGATGGATTGATTCAAGTGATTTTATGAGCTGCTTACTAGCCGAATAGAACACCTGGCAGCCGTAGGTTAATCTGCTTAGGATAAGTGATCTGTATACAGATAGAAGTAGTTTTGGATTATTGTTATATTTATGATGTGATAAACATTTTAGGACAGCTTTGGTTTTATTACATTTGCGTTTGAGTTCTTTAATATGAGGAGACCATGTCAGATGGGAGTCAAATGTTAGGCTCAAGAATTTAGCTGAGGATGTGACTGGAAGAGGAAATCCATTTAGAGTAAGGGAAAAATCATGGTTTGGGTTTACTCGACGACTTTTCTGGAATTTTACACAAGAAGTTTTATTTAAGGAGAAAGTAAGGCCGTTACTTTCGGTCCACGAATATAACCTATTGATTGTGGATTGTAGTATGGATTTGGCGTTGGAAGGAAAGTTTGATGCTAAGGATATATTGAGGTCGTCTGTAAACAATCGGGATGTTACCGGCGGCTGTATGCAGTCCGCCACATCATTTATGTATAGGATAAAAAGTGTTACACTTAGAGGAGAGCCTTGAGGAATACCATTCTCTATTAGGATAGGAGAAGATACAGTTGAGCCAATTTTTACTTGAATGTGTCTGTTTGACAAATAATTCATTATATAGTTGCCCATATTGCCTTTTATATTTGCGTTCTTCAGCTTTGTAAGCACTTTATATCGCCATATCCGGTCGAATGCTTTTTCTATGTCAAAAAAGACAGTATAGAGAGCTTGTGACCTCTTTTGGGCTTCAAGTATTTGTCTTTTTAGGCTCAGGAGATGTAACATTGGGGATTTTGATTTGCGACCTCCAATTTGTATTGGGAAGAGGACGTTTGAAGATTCTAAGAAATAGGATAGTCGTCTGTTCACCATTTTTTCCATGATTTTCGAGAGTGAAGATAGTAAGGAGATAGGTCTGTAATTTTGAGGAATGAAGGTTTCTTTATTAGGTTTAAGGATAGGAATAATTAAAGCTGGTTTCCAGGATTTTGGGATAGAGGAAGTTGTCCAAATTTTGTTGTATACGTCAAAGAGTAATTGTTTAGCTGGATTAGGTAGGTATCTGATCATGAATGGATGAATGGAGTCGGCTCCAGGTGCACTGTTTTTTAGCTTTTTATCGAGCTGGTAATTTAGTTCAGACATTGAAAAAGGATCATTGTATTTTTCTTTTTGATCTGGAGGAAAGGATATTTTTTGCTCCTCTAGTCTCGATTTGTGTTCTAGGAAGGAATCGGTGTAGGATGCTGAGAAAGATACTTTAGCGAAATGTTGCGCAAAGGCATCTGCCACTTCTTTGGTGTCTGTGAGCAGGACATTGTTAATGAGTAAGGAAGGGGTAGTTGGAGGACGATAGTTACCACACAACGACTTGATTCTTCTCCAAACCACCGTCGCAGGCATATCTTTCAAGATAGATGATACAAATACTGTCCAGCACTCCTGTTTTCTCATTTTGATGAGTAGCCTAGCTCGAGCTCTAAATCTTCTGAATTCAATCAGGTCTGTAAGCGACTTCGTTGATTTATATTTCCTCAATGCTCGTTTCCGTTGTGCGATCGCCATTTTGATTTCGGGACACCACCATGGTAGTCGCTTTTTCCGAGGAGCTGTTGTTATTTTCGGTATTGTTGCTGTCGCTGCTTCATTCGCGCGTTGATGAGAATTTTCAGGTTTTCCTCTACTGAGTCCATTTGAATTTTAGGGATAGTAACCTTTGTTTTGTAACCATTCCAATCTGCTTTATGAAATGCAAATTTTTTTGTTACCTGGGCTGAGTGCAATTTTTGCGACTGGTGGGGAAAATACACAGATTACTTTATTTTTTTTTTTTTGCCGCGAAAAACTTTAAAATTAATTGAGTTCAACAGTTTCTAGCGGTAAATTCATGATCTTTTAGGTCACTTAACTCCTAAGAACGAAATTGAAACGCACGACGTAAGCGAAAAAAACAAATTTGTTAGGGCGATTTGAAAACGGTGTAAGAAGTTTGAGATTAATAGAGGTGTCTACTACGAGTGAACATCAACGACAAAGTTACACCGCTAAGTTGTGTCATGAATCGTAATTCAGAAGGGCTTCTTCTCGTTAAATGTCCGAAGAAAAAAAGTCAATGTTGGAAGGAATTTAAAAAAAAGGTTGAAAATATTACGAAAGGATATTCAAAACAAAACACATGCAAAATTGTCACACAAAATTTCTGTACGTGACTAAGCGCGCGCCTTTATTTTCAAATGAGAAACAACTTTGCTTTACCCGATTACCATACTCCATTTGATTGTTACCGATTTTCTTAGTTCAAAGTCGAAATCGAATTCCAATTCGGTGAAGAAAGATTCGCAAATGTCACGCAAGATAAGAATACTGTGTAGTGTTCGCCGCAAGTTGGCGCCTAAGCAGGATTACCACCGGGCGCGATAAAATTATTCTACCGTTAAATGTTCAAAACTGTCGAACTATTTTGTCGAGAAATAATCAATTTTTTCAATTATATATTTTTATCGTTCCACCCTTCTTCGTATGCGGGCACAGAGAAATTTCCTTACCGAAAGATCCAGTTTTTTTTTTGTTTACTTTTTTATAGTTTTAGAAAAATTTAAAAAAATTATTGTACTTAACATTTTCTTAATACTTGTAGATGCGTCATAAACGTTCGTTTTTTTTTTCTTTCTTTTTGGATAAAAGAAATAAACGCGACATTGCGTTTAGTTTTTGAACCTTAGCGATGAATGTAATTTTCCACGTAACGTTTTAACCTATCCGCGTGTGATATCAATACTTCTTCTCACCTACTTTTAGAGTGACTTTTGACATTTTTACGTCTTTGCTTTGGCACATAAACTTGAAAGGCGTTACCAAATGGAAGCGTCACGAAATGGAGCGTCACGAAATGGAGCGTCACGAAATGGATCGTCACGGAAAATCGTTACGAAAATTTCATGTCTTTACTTGCATACGACTACTGATTACTAATATTTTCATGTCTCTTTACTTTGTCACGTAAACTTGAAAAGCGTCACAAAATGGAGAAGTGTTTCCTATAGCGACTTCTTATGAAAACTGTAGGGTTGTGTATTTCACACTTCATTTCCCCTGGTTCTCCATTTGCTGAGCGCGCAAAACACAATTACCCGGTAGTAATTATAAATTAAATGCAACTTTAGTCTCGTGTAAACCATTTCTTTCCCATGAAAAGTGTTATGGATTCCGAAGCGAACGAGAGACCAACTCGCGTCGGCTCGCACCAAGGTGCACAAGATGAAGCTCGATGAGACGGGTGGTCTACCATACAAAATCGAGCTCCTTATTGACAAGCCGCACATAGTGCGAGTAAACATCGATGTCACCGATGGCCTCGTGAACGGCGTGGTAGGCCTGCTGCAGTACATCGAACGCTCTCGCGAAACCGACAAGATAATTCGACTTTGGCTAAAATTCGACAACGTTAAAATCGGTAAATTACCACGATCGGAAGTTCGGATAGACACTGTGCAGCGTATCCGTGTATCTACGAGCATTGGATGCCGATCGGCTTACGTTCGTCAATGGTGACGCTTCCTAGTAAGATGGTTACCTGTTGCTTGCGGGATATCGATTCACAAATCGGAAGGCAGTACATACCCGGCGGTGGTATACGAATACTCAAAATCGCACGACCAGCAATCCGTGTACGTCACTCTGTCTCGATGTTCTTTGTACGAAGGGTTGTTCCTAACGAATAGGAATGGGGACCACTGATTTTACCACGGACGCGAAAAACAGTTGAAAGACATTAGAACTGAGTTTGAACGTCTTACGCGTCATCGTTTGAGCACGCACGCTTCCCACAGTTGAGATTTTGTGGATCGTTCACGTACTCGGTCTGTCGATGCTCTCACACTATGTTCACTTAACGTTCAGTCGTTGCGCTCACACTCGCTCGATATAACGTGTGACTTTGTTATACCTTCGTGCAGTTTACTCGCACTCTCTGAAACGTGGTTATCAAACGCCGATTGCGATTAATTTGAACTTGAAAGTTACTCGCTCGTAAATCGGCACAAACGCGACAACGGCAAGATGGCTGGTGGTATAGCGATTTACGAAAGGAAATTGGATGTAACGTGATATCGATGGACGTCGGTGATGTATGCAAAGCCGAAACGATGATCGATGGAGAGCGTCTGTTACTTTTTTCGAAGTACCTCTCAAACGGGACAACGTTGAACGATAAGATCAATTTCTTTGAGCGTTACCTACTACCGAAGCTGAAAGGTCTCTGTTTCTCTTTATCGATGAAATAAAGCTGTACGATTTACCGATCATAGTCTGTGGTGATTTCAACATCGATTTCCACGATGGATTGCGATTCGATCAATTCATGAGTGAAATGTTCGGTTCTGAGATGAATAATTCGGTGGACCTTTCGACAACGCGAAATATGACGCGAACGTACAACCGTTAGTTTACTTGTGTCGTACTTTTCTCACCATCGGCCATTACTCAGTATTACTCTACCCCTAACGATAATGATGTAAATAAGGAACCTTGTACTAGCGGTAGTAGTTGTTGAATATATATTTTTGCAAATACATTGAAATATAATATGTACAAAGCATTTAGAGGTACAGTAGGTAGGTTCAATCTCGAAACGCTTTATACGTTGGAATATAACATGTACAAGGCATTTAGAGGTTGCACGGCGACATTCTCATATCGACGGAGCCCGCGAAGCGAACGACATTCTGATGTCGGCGGATGCCTGAATGGCTGTACAAAACCTACTTTTATGGGAAAACATGAAAATGTCTCACTGTGTTGCGGACTTGTACGCAAGCTGTTTTCGAATACATATATATCCTCCATAATTTTATTACACATTAGGCTTAAAAACGCATACTGTACACTGTAGTTTCGTACGAAATTACGGCAAAAGATAAAGGTGCTGCAAATGCGAAATAATATAAGCGACCGAGTGTAAGTAATTCAATAAAGGACAAAGATAATTCTGTTCCGTATTTCGGAACACACCGTCGGGCTACCAAGGATGTGAACATAATGGTTTTATATAATTCCGTGATATGGTTTTTCTATTTATAATTCCAGACAACGTAGTTTCCGAAATATTATGCATGTTTTATTTATATTGCATTTCCCTCGGGCTCGCCGAGCTTAATCCAGCGCTACAGTTTAAGGTACTAGAAGAAAGAAAGCAATGGGGTTAGAAGTTGGTGATAGGGTGAGGAGGCAATGATAGAAACTATAAATGAAGGATTCGTCGTAGGCTGTTGAAAGATACAACTTCAAAATCGGAGGCAGCGAAATTTAGCGAAGAAAGCGGAACATTCAAAGGGTGTCGTAAATTGAAATGCCGTTGTCAGGACTGACAAAAAGCAGAGGTTGTTAAGAGAAAAAAAGAAAAAAAAAAAACAAATTATGTCTAAAGATGCCGAATGGAACGAAAAAATGCCTACGACGAGGAATATCCTGGTACTATGGTAGAAAAGGCGGTAACGGCTGAATAAAGAGGTAAAAAGACTTAGAAGTAAAAAAAAAAAGGGAAAGAATAAATATATCACCAAAACTTAAAATAAATGTTATTAGAAAGAAAATGAAAATTAAAAGCAGGAAACGTGATGATACATCGACAGGCATGATTAACAGAGTTAACAAATTACCCCTTCATTGAATCCCTGCACAACTAGAGACCCACAGGAGATAAACATAGAAAATTTAAAGATTAATGGTCAAATATAAAACTGGATCTACCGAAGGAGAAGAAAGTGGCAAAGCAATGGCTAAAACTTTACGCATCAGGACCAATAGCAAAATTGTTAGAATAATCAGAAGAAATATAAAGGATAGCATGCAGACCAGCCAATGATGTAATTGCGGAAGAAGTAGCGGATCTCTAATATAGAATAATATAGAAAAATAAATAAAATTTCAAATATTAAAAATTTAAAGCTTTCACAGTGATTACTCATGATAAATAATTTTCGGAAACAACTGTTTTTAAAACGATCTTTATTCGCTTAACGTTTCGACCAGCTTACACTGGCCATCATCAGAAGCAAACTGAAGAACGGAGCGAAAATTGCGATCGACAATAACATTAAAATAAGAATCAGAAATCATGAAAAACCCAAATCAAAACAGAAAACCTACCTCTAAACAGGAAAACCGACGAAACGCAATACATAGGAAAAAAAAAATAATAATAATAATAATAAAAGGAACAAAATCTAAACGGGAAAAACCGACAAAACGCATAACAACAGATCGATGAAATATAATAACATATGAAAAAAAAAAATAATAATAATAAAAGGAACACAAAATCTAATAAACGGGAAAAACCGACAAAACGCATAACCTTGCATCTATAACAGCGACCAGGTAGGTTTCATTTTTCTTTTCCAACTCTGGGTTATTTGGTTTTAATTTTGACTGTGTCTCTTTAGGTACCTTGACGTCCGCCACCGCATTTCACTTCTTCTTGGTCTTTTGTTCCCACATTCCGCCGGTCCGAGTGGTTTCTTCTTTCGGTTGGATTTGCTTTGTTTTACTTCGTTTGGTAAGCTTCCGTTGGTCCAATGCCCAGGGCCTTGCCCTCTGGTGCTTCCTCCGGATAGGTTTCGAGTGGGCCCTCAGGTGAGGATTCCAAGCAATTTTCAGTTAGTTCCCAGTCCTTGTTCAGGTAATTCAACTGTTTCTGTTGTAATATTTTATATTTTTGTTTTGTTCAATTGGTTGTTCCGTGCGTTTCCAACGTTTTTAGTTTTATTTTTTATAAGTTGTTATTCGTTTTTCCCCCCTGCCCCAACTGTGACCCGATGTTTTTTGTTCCTATTGTATATTTTTTCTAATACCTTTTTTCTCATATGTTTTTACATTTTATTATCTGATTTTGTGTTCCTTTTATTATTATTATTTTTTTTTTCCTATGTTTTTATATTTTATTTATCTGTTGTTATTGCGTTTCGTCGGTTTTCCTGTTTAGAGGTAGGTTATCTGTTTTGATTTGGGTTTTTCATGATTTCTGATTCTTATTTTAATGTTATTGTCGATTGCAATTTTCGCTCCGTTCTTCAGTTTGCTTCTGATGATGGCCAGTGTAAGCTGGTCGAAACGTTAAGCGAATAAATATCTCTTTTAGAAGAACACAGTTGTTTCCGAAAATTATTTATCAAAATTTCAAATATTCAATTATTAGTTGTTTTCTTTTTTTTTGTTGTTATGGAAACCGCAGGACCTTGCTTAAGGTCAGGGTAATCGGGTAGGTGCCATTGAGTACTCCTCCTTTCATACTTAATTTCATTTATACGTATTGTTAAATGTCCATTTTTTTTCTCCTTTGGGCACGTCAACACAGGACATTTAAACAACACAAAGGATTAACAAATGATGAAACGTAGGGATTTGAAAGTTATGTCAGGAACCGATTAGAAACAGAGGAAATGAAGGTATCCAATACAGGAACAACAGAAGGAAAAGGAAGAGCAAGTCCAAGCAAATTAGAATAAAGGACTGCGCGTTTCGAGGAGATAGAAAAGCATTCGAATAGAAGGTGATTCACATCACAGGTAAAATTTAAGATAGAAGGATGGAAGGAACACAAGGGAGACTGAACAATATTAAAACGAAAGAGGGAGGAAGGACGCAGACTGTGATTAAAGTGGAGGTGAATTATGGAAGAAATAACAGAACGGCTGATGCAGGGAAAATTATTAAACCAGGAAGAAGCGGTTGGAGAGGGTTGTATAGCAAGAAAGGAATTAAGCTCCTCATTAGCAGAAAAAAGGATTATTAGAGGAGGAATAGACGAGAATATCGTCAGCGAAGAATAAGGCCTTAGAAGGGATGTTAAGAGTAGCGAGACTGTGAAAGTAAATGTTGAAAAGTGTAGGGCTCAAGCACGATCCTTGCGGAAGACCTCGAAAAATTGATCTGGAAACGTCGAAGAAAGGATAGAAAGACGAATTGTTCTATTCCGGAAAAGATTGATAATTAAAGTAGTAATAAACTCAAGAGGGATGTTAAGTGAAAGAATTTTATTCTGTAGAGAAGGTAGGTAAACGTTATCAAAGGCAAAGGTGGCATCAACAAACGCGGCTATGGTAAATTTCCTGTGAATGAAGGATTTATAGATATCGGAAAGGAAAAGGGATATGCAGTCAGTGGCACCAAGGCCAGAACGGAAACCAAACATATTATCAGGAAGAACATTATTATATTCTAGCCACCAGATCAGGAGTTTATTAATCATGTGTTCAAAAAGTTTTCTTAAACACGAGGCTATTGGTCAGAAGGAGTTGGGCTTCTCTTTCGGAATAGGAATAATAATAAAGGAATTCCAAAGTAGTAGAGTTGCAGAAATGTACGGGAAGGAATTATAGATTGACAAAAGTGTTTTGAGTGCTAACTCACGAGAGGTTCTTGAGGACAAGGATAGGGATGCCGTCTATACCTGTGCTAGAATTAGAAGAACCGATCAAGGAATCGTAAAATTCATTGATGCTGGAGGGAAAAGAGAAAAAGTTAGAAGATGTAATAGGTAGGGAAGGAGCCAATGATTCCTCCCTCGAGGGAAGGTACATAGGAAGGAGAAATTGAATGGACAGCTCGTAATAGTATATTATGTTTAAAAAAATAAATATAATTATGCATGAAATTTAATGATTAATACATTATTTAACCTTTATTTTAATCGATGTGAAGTAACCATCATTTCGAACTGCTAAGGGAATTTTGCCGTTTATTTCGTAAGGAATTTAAAAAAATCAATTGATATTTTCAGTTTTAACGGGAAAAATTTGTAATCGGTTAAGCAGTGAAATCTAAACAAACAGTTTTAATAAAATTCGCCATTTCAAAAGATAAAATTGACTGAAAAAATTATGGAAAAACTGTGTCCCATTGCTCGTTATTATTCCCTGAGCGTGATAAAAATAATTTCGATTTCCCCCCTAATTTCACCTCTCCTAAAAAGTCTGAAATATCCTATATTCGTATTTTCCGTTTCGATTGTCGTGTTTAGTTCCGCTTTTTACACTTTTAATTTTTTTCAACATTTACGTATTTTCGAATCCAATTTTCAAAATTTGTTTTAAAGCTTTGACACCATCACTAAACTCGCTTTTTGTATACATGACACTTTTTGAAGTCTAGTAAACCTCCTTCATCGCGTTAATATATTAACAGTGCGTACGCGTACAGACAGACAGCAAGGGTCTTAAGATACAGGTATACTCTTACTGAGCAGAAAATGCGCGCCGTCCGACCAAGTGGCAAATGCTCGCCGCTTTAAAGAAGAAATTATGTAAATTATATAACGCACCGAATTTTACAACCGAATCGTAGACAGCCTAACTTTTTTATAAGTCTCAACTACCAAAATTGTGCACAACTGCGCAAGCCGGTTGTAAAATTTCCTAGAAAATAGAGTTGATCTCATTAAACTTTCAGCTATGCATTCTTCAGCGATGTCTGCTAGCTGCCCATCGTCTAATTTTTAACATATTTTAATCAGCTGAAATGGTAGCGGGATATTGAGTGAGAAGAGCTTGCTGAAGAAACATTAAACCGCTAAACGTAGGCCTCTTCGCGAAATGTCTGCGACGCTCCGGATCCGCCACTGTGACATATCGTAACTTTTGAGCATCATGCACGGTTCTAATTAGCACACAAAAATAAGTTACTATACTTTTCTACCACGCCTACATAGTGATAACCTGTCTTTTGGTTTTTATTCAGAGAAATAGACTTTGCCGGTTCATTTAAATTATTGCTCATAACACTTCAATCTTTTTTCTTCAAAGTATCCCATGTGAAAAACTAATAGTGGTCTGCGGAACCAACATCGGTTGAGTGCGATCTATGGTATGTTCGTATATTCGTACACGGACTGCTGCTGCTGTTGCTGCTGGAGTTCAATACTATTCAATAAAATATATGAAAGATTTTACTAAACAGAATTGCGAAAATGAAAGAAGGTCAATAACGCAAAGATTGCTGTTTGCGCGGGTATAATCGACCATCTTACGAACTAAAAATAACAAATGATTGCTCCCAGTAAAAATTAATGCAACACAGTATAACGTAAAATTTTATATTTGATTATTCGTCGCTAGGCGGTACGTTTTTTTAATGTATACGTATATATACATACATATACATATATCATGCACGAAAACTACCTCATTAATAAATGTACAAAACGAATTTTCCAACAGTAGGAAAAAATAAAAGATAAATCCGTTAATCAACATTTAGTTAAAAAGGCAGTTGAAATATATATATATATATATATGTATGTATGTTATACGTATATAAATAAGTTATTAATTTAGGTTATAGAAAAATTAAAAGTAAGTTACGAGAAGCAAATTTCTATATTATAAGTAGCTTTAATTACATAACTCGCGTTGGTAAATCGTTACTTCTTATATAGTTTATTAAAAAATTAACTATTAATAAGTCGAAATTAAATATAATCTATTAGAATATTATTATTCTCGGTTATACTAAAAAAAGAAAAAAAAAAAAAAAAAAAGTATTCACAGTTTATTCAAGCTTACATTCACATCCACCGGCCAGTACATTAAAAATTAATTTAAAAATTTACGCTAATACATTTGTTCGTTAATCTAGAATATATTATAAATACGTCGAAATAAAATTTAATAAATATTTTGGCACATAAATTTACTTAACGCATCGTAGGTATACAAATTCGTATACAGATAGATCACATATTTCTATGAACGAATCTTCGATGATATTATGACAAGAAAATGGCAGAAAAAGCGAAAAATACATAAATATACTTACAACTACATGTATATATATAGTTTTTATTTTTTTAATACACTACTATCATTTTATAAGTAAAAGTTCCTTTAATCCTCCCCATTTGTTATTTATAAATTAATTTGTTTAATTTATGAAAAACTATTCAGTTTTTACAAAGATTTATTGCGTAGTAACAAAAGCGTTTAACTGGATAAATATTTTTATGCGTAAAATTATTTCACTTCACATATACAAAAATATCTTCATTCGTAAATTAAACGGCAAAAATGTCCTATTATAAAAGGTTAATTAAGAGATATTTTCGTATATATAAAATGTAATCCGTTGCATTAACGGCGCGCATAAAACAAACACATTAATCGCATTGAAAAATTACACACTCGATTACTCGGCATCCGATATTATAAATTAAGCACAGTAGTCGATTCGAACCGAACAAAAACCTAACCTTGAAACATCTAAATTCAAACGGTTTGGATAATTTTCCAAGATTAAATTCAAAAAAAAAAATTTTAAGTGAATTAATAATTTCTTTTTTTGGTTTTAATAAATACAACGGAATAATTACAATCTTTACTTCGAACAATGTCAAAAGTCTACTTAGAACGATCCTGAATTAGGTGTATCGATCTAATGGGGACTCATCATCGTTACCAAGATAAGTTGAAAAAATAAAACTTTCTTCGAAACTAATAGCAGTAACTCTATAATCGAATCTGTGAAAAATTATGAATTTTTTTGCCAAATTATTTGTAATAACTTTTTTATGCATTTAAGGGTTTGTCTATCACATCAATAACCTTATCCGTATTTCGAAATTTTCGAAGCTGCTACACACTACGACATCCAGCGGTACCCGTGGAACCCGATTGAGCTATCGAAGATTTAAAAGTGTCGACCTTTTTTAGTCTTACTTCTTTCTTAAGATTTTCATTCGTTGAAATATCCGATTTTTACTCCGATCAACGTTATTACCAACCGCTTCATAGGTTTTAGAATTCCGGTAAGACAACAAATAACGATGTGTGCACGCACTCTTCGAATGAAAGGAAGCGAAAAAAAATAACAATTACAATTTTACCTATGATCCGCCTGATTACTAAAATTTTTCTACATTTAATTAACATTACAAAAAGCTAGCGAACAAAATCTCAAGACCGCCTTTAAATGTTACCTGAAATTTTTCATTGTAAATATTTTCCTTTTTTGATAAATATCAGAAATTTACGAAGTTACAAGCTGGTTTAAAGTTAACAAGTAAACTGAGCGAAGGTAAGTTTGTGATAAAAATAAATAAAATACAGTACGAACCCAATTACGTTAAACAGTTTCTAAAATAAAGAGCGATTTAAATTAAAAAGCGTCGCTAATTTAAAATGTCTTGCATTTTGACGATCACAGCCGACATATTAACGTTCATCGTAAATGTCTTTTTCGTTATTTTTATCCGTAGGTGCTCCACTGTAACGGTTAAAATATGTTACATTTTAAATGAAAATCGAATAATCGATATTATCTTTTAATCGACGACCGTATCGAGAAACAAAACTATTTTAATAAACGCGAATGTATCACCTTATTCCTATTAGAAAGGTATATATGTATATATATATATATATATACTATAACGACAAAGTACATTTCACAAATCTCGGCGATATCCGAACACGAGAAAAATATAAACGTATATAAATGAGCAAATTAAAAGCACTTAAAAGCTAAACTTTAAAAAATTAACAATGCGACATTTGTAAATGTCAGCATTAGTGAGGCTACACACCATATAATATATCGTGTTAATCTGTCACTAATAAACTGGTCACGCAACAGTATACACCTTTCATCTGTTTACGAATTTCTAAGTTACACCGGTGTAAAATTATTTCTAATCACATTTTAACATTCGCTGTCGAACTCGTTAGCTACATATATGGCATTCTTTTGATGTAAAAAGAATTAATAACAAATGATATTTTTTGTGGTAGAAATTAGGAATTAAATCTAATTATTTATTTAATTTTTACTGTTACACGTACTGAGTGGAATTGTGTTATTATCAAACGGTAGTACAGGTTTACTATTTTAAGATACATAAAAACATTGGACTTTCTTTAGATCTGACAGTGAAAGAGCTTTTTTTTTTTAAAATACATCGAGTTAAAATTCGTTGAAATTTTTAATCGTACCAGAAGTAAAACTTGACAATTCCAACAATTATTAAATCACACTTTGTGTAAATTTTCAATCTAAGAAATTTCCAATTATCTTTAGGATTCCTAAAATAACATTTACACGTTTCTAAATAAACTCATTTGTAATAGCTAGAGGCAATATGGAGCGTACGTTCCTCAATTATTTACCGTTATACGGTTATTTGAAGATAAAGACGTATTTTATCGGAAATAATTATTTTGTCCGTTTACTTAGTAAAGACATAAAAGACATGAAAAGAAACAAGCGATTAGTGCAATACGCGTATAATTCGAAACTATAAAAGCCCGATTATAATTAAAACTGGTATCAGTCGGTGTGCGTTCTATAGTTTAATTTACGCGGACAAATTGTTCAATTAATCGCAAACACTGTCGGAGTAAGATACACTTCGTTTTAATTGTTCGTATTTTTATTAAAAGTAGCAGCGCAATTTGTTTTTCGACTGCCTCAAATTACTTGTAATCGGAACAACTTTCTAATTTCTAAGGGTTGCCGCGGTGTAAATTAGTAAATCGAACATTTTTCTTCAACGAATACGATGAAAAAAATTATCAAAATAAAAAAAAAAAAGAGTTGAAAATAGCAGAATACGACAAGACATTTTGCACACAAAGTCCTATAAGTAAATTATTATTGGTAACTTCGAGAAGACCATTTGATTTATTAATTTTCGATGCGCAAAATGAATCTTGCCAATGGAAATTCGGGTCTTCATTTGCAAGCCTAGATGGCCAGTAACTCAAATTTACTGGACACATTTCGATATATATGTGTTTATGTATCGTATAGTTTTTAGGTTTGTTCAGTTTATTTTGATTTTAATTCATTACCTCTTACAAATACATGTGTGTTTTGTTTTTTTTGTATTATTTATTGTTCGTACAGAATTTTTAATTCATAATTCGAGTAATTATCATCGATGATAGAGAATCGATTTTTGCTTTTTTCCTAATTTTTAGAAAAATTGACATTTGTTAATAATTCCGGAATTTAATTATGTGTTAGCGTATCACTCTATTACCACTAGGCGCTCATTCGCTATCACGATCTGTTTCCTTGTACCACTGATTTCTGCTCTGGTACAACGAACGACTTCTGAGGCTAGTGTTAAACGAGCTCGATGCTCCGTCCACATTGCCGCTATGTTTCGATCTTATCGAAGACCTCGGCGAGTGCTCCGGACTGCTGAGGTCCCAATTTTTCTCGCCGCGAATACCCCAGTTCTCCGTAAACTCGGACGCCGATCTGGCCAGCGACGGTTGACTTAGCGACCGGATCAGACTGCGACCGTCTTCGTCTTCTTCGTCGTCGTCGAATCTTTGACTGACACGATAGTAAGAACTAGTCTCGCTCAGATTATCCGGCACGTCCGGTCTGGCAAAGTCTACCGTGACTTCGCTCATCGATCGAACGTCCATATCCGATCGCATGCTCGATCGGGACGTTCGCCGCGATCGCATTATCGGATCCATACCGGTCTGAGCGTAACTCTCGAGATTCACATTACGCATCGACGACCCGTCCGAATCGTATTCGTACAGCGTCGGCAAGGAATTCCGTCGATTGCTGCGACTGTCCCATTCCGCTTTCTTCCGATAGCGATTTGAAGAGCCGCTGCTGCTGCTGCTGCCGCCGACCGCGCCGCCGCCTCTTTGATCGAACAGACGGTTATCGGATGTGGCGGAGCGCGGCGACAGTATCCGAATTATCACATCCCACGCGTCCGGTTCGAACAGATTCTCGTATCGGTCGTCTCTTCGGATTCGTTCGTAATCCTCGCGGACGCTGGCCTCGGTCAGCAGCGTTCTAAGGGTCGACTCGGTAGTTATGATTTTTCGCCACTTCCTCTTATCCTCGACGCTTAAAGACTTTTCCGTCCGATGGAACGTCGTCATCTCGCCGTAATCGTCCAGCGGTCTGCTGTCCGGGTAATTCAGCACGCTAACCAGGGTACTCCAGTTCTGCGGCGGTGGATCCGGCATCGGTATCTCGCTGCTGTACTGCTTCTCGACGTCCATCTGCGACCGATACATTATACCGTCCGGCTTCGAAGTTGCCGTCGCTGGCGGCACTCCGTATATGGACGAACTCTCCGAGAAGCTTTCCCAGTCGGTCGCGGTATCCTCGCCGGCACCGGACTGCTGCTCTCGGTCGTTCGGATTCGGATAGTTCCTGATGACGACGTCCCATTTCGGCGCCGGCAGCAGCTGCTGCTTGTAGTCGGTCACTTGGCGCCGATGGCGTTCGATGTCCTCGATTGTCTTCTTCTCGGTGATGGTTCGCAAGAATACGTCGTCGACTATGTGCGAGGTGATTTCCGGTCTCCTGGACGGCACCAGGGGCGGCTCCACCACATCCCTCGACAGTTCCGTTCTCGCTCTTTCCGTACTTTCCGCAATCGGAGACAGCGCTCGCTGATAGTACCGTTCGGCGTACTTCGACTCCGTCATTTCCTCTTCGTGCTGCTCCGTCTCCTCGTACGCGTCGTCCGTGATGTCGATACCGTGTTCGGAGCGCCAAGTTTCCGCTGGCATCGGGACCGTTTTATCGCGATTCCGCCGCATGACCTCGGAATAGATCGGCGGCGACTGCGACTGCGACTTCGGCGGACTATGTATTTCCGGACGGTAAACGAAAGTGTGCGGCGGATGACCTCTTTCGCGCAGTTCGATCGTGTTCTCTTCGCGCTCGTCGATAGTCAGCAAATTCCGCTCCATCAGTAAACTGGCGTCCGTATCGGACGAGGAAGAGGCGATCGACGGCGACGGCGGCGGTAACGGCGGTTTCTTTATTCGCATCTGAACGTCGAACTTGGGTTCGGGCGGCGGTGGTCGGAAACGCGTGGTCGTCTCGTGGCTTTCCACTTCGGTCTCGTTACGACGCAACAGCTGCTCCTGCGTCAGTATCGACACGTCCGGAACGTAAGCCTTGTTCTCGAACGATCCGCCGGAACTGATCGATCGACGTCTGCTGTCTGCGTCTTCGGCTTCCGAGTGCGCCGTGCTCGGAGTCTCCGACGGATAATCGCTCGGCAACGTTTCGCTTCCGTGAGCAGTCTCGGAAGCGGTAGAACTGACCGCTCCTCCGGCAACCGGCAGTGTGTGAGCGCGCGGTATCTTTAACGTATCGAACATGGACAACGTTCCGACGCTGGACCCGGAACCTTTCAAGCTTTCCTCGTCTTTGGTCGGATATCGGCGCACTACCCGTATTCGCTGGTTTTTCAGACAGTAGTAGGATACCGACAGTCCGAACAGGACTAACGACAAAAAAAGAATGCCGCAGATGATCAGCAGTATTTGAAATCCTTTTAGCGGTTGTTCGACGGCCAGGTCAGTCGGCGTCACTTTCCTGAAAAGATAACACGCCAATGAAAAATCTAATTTTACTAACCGAAAAATCCGCTGTCTCTAACGCTCTCGCCGAAGTAGTGTTTTTAACATTTTTCAAACTATTTCCCCCCTTTTGCAGAAACACTCCTTCGCTAATTTTCGAAAGCACCCCTTTTTCCCCTCGTTTTCGCTGCGGCATTCCTTAGCATCAATTCCGATCATTTATCGACTAATTTTATTATTTTACTCTTTAGCTATTCGGATTTTATTATACTTCTGACAGAAATTTTGCCGAAACTGAAATACACTTCGACCAAAACACGAGATTCGGTTACTTGACTATATTATTATAATAGCTCAAATAATAACTTCTTTCGATATAGTGTCTTCAGCGCTATGACTGAGGAGAACCCGAATGGTTGACGAATAGTGCTGGAACCGGCTGCATTACGTGAAATGGTTACTATCGGTTGTAGCACACTGTTCTCCATAGTCCTTGCGTAATCTTTTCAAATTAAAAACAGAGCACAGGTTAGGATTACATATTTAAGGAAAACGAAAAAGCAGTTGTTTTTTTTTTTTTTTATTATCACGTTCGAATGTGTTTTGCGGAATCAAAAATCACGCAGTTATACAGCTACGTTGCTCAAGTTTTCTCTTGAAATTTCGCCGTTTGTGTCTACGTAACGTCTAGTCACATCGGAAGGTCTACACACTGCGTTACACTGAAAGAAAAGTAATTCTTCGACCAGCTCGAAAACAGTTTTTCATTATCGTAACAGCCGTTTCAGTTACGGTGAACATTTTAAAAGGTCCTGTTAAGGTTACATTTTATTTCTCATCCGCACTATATACTTGGCGCGAATGGAAATACTTTTTTATTCGATAGCAGCCTTTGCAAACGCCCCCGTTAAAGCGAATGTACTGAAAGCAGTTAGCACCGTTCAAATTGAAAATGAAATTAGCTGAAGAAATATTACTTTTTTTTTTTAATTTTCGCAGATTATTAGGTCAACATCGATACGTATGTCCAGTATGTCCACGCTGGTGAGGCCTAACTGAAGGTTTTCTAGAGTAAGAAGTTTCATCGCGAACAAAAACGAGGCCGATGAAAGTTTAAATAGCGATGATTTTTTTTAATACGATAAACACTTTCCGGAATAATGTGGTGTACTCCGAAATCATGTAAAGTTAGCAGGGAAAGAGAATTGGTAGTTCCTAAGAGTTTAAGTCGAATCGGGCTCGATGTCAGTGCGAAAGCGAACTTAGTCGATGAAATTTGAAGATTTTCAGTACAGTCACGCTTAATTAGTTTCATTCGATTTCTCTCCCTCCTCCGCCTAAAAAAAAAAAAGAACCAGAAAAAAAAATAACGAAAACGGGGTAAAGTTTATTAATAAAATACTTAAAATTATTAATGAAATTAATAATTACAGCGGAGCTGCAGGAGGTGGAGGCGGTGGAGCCACCGGAGGTGGATATCTGCACACTATCGTGATTATTTCGTCTCCGTCCATTTCCAACGCCGGATGGAACCGCACTATTAAATTGTTCGTAAAAACCCGAACAGGATCCTGTTGAAAAATAATAAATAACGCATAAAATGAATTCTTCGAATCGGAATATTTTCAAACGATTGCAAATTTAACGATTAGAATTTTTTTTCTTTCGCCTGGCACTATTTCTAATAAACACCGAAATGGTCGGCGACTTTTCTCGGTGAAACTCGTTTTTTCCCGCTATTAGACTATTTTCGATGTAGTTTGCTGAAAAGTTGCTTTTTATTTATTTCATATTTCGAAATATAGGGTCTTTTGGGAAGAAATTTTCGACCCGCTATAGCGATAATTTATTTTACTCGTTTATGCGGAAAGTGGAATACGATTTTATTTTTTTAGATCAGATCGCGCTGGCTATCAACGTAACTTTTAACTCGGAAGGTAAAAGGTGAAAAAACACAATTTAACTGCAGAAACTTTTCAAAATAAGAACGAAACCAAAAAGTGAATAAATAAAACGTAGAAGAAAATAGTGAAAATTGGAAATTCAACCACCCTGTTCGATAGTTTTTAACTTTTTCGCTTTAATCGGTTAGGCTTCGGTGAGCAAATGTTTTCTAGAATTCCTCAATTTTAAGTAAGCGAGAATATTAATGTTTATCTAAAAAATACGAATATTTTAACCGTTTCCCGCTTTTTAATATCGGCTTGCGTTTCGGGTTAAATTAATCTGTTCTTAAAGAAGCGAATACTACGGAATTTCTGAAATAAAACAAAAATAACTTTTACGTTAATATTTTTGTTCTTTAAACGTCCGCTTTCACAAATACACGCACAACAACAAGCGTACGCACTGAACAGGTACATTTTATAATTTATCAATAGTTGCCGGGCTGCTGCCACGTAGTAACGATCGTTGTATATTGTGTGACGTTATCCGAAGATCACTCGTACGGATTATGTATTTTCTTTTTTAACTGTTCACTGGAGAATTTTGCGAACAAAAATTGACCTTATAATGTTGCGCGTAAAAAGAGTAACAACTTGCAGTAAATAAAATTTTAAAATTCTAAAATTTCGTACGACCATGAATATTTTTGCTTTTTGAAAAGTGAATAACGTCATTTTTTTATATAAAGAGGCGATTTTATGAAATTATTATGAAAAAACGGAGTTCTTTAGAAGAGCAGAGACTAAAAACACAAGTTCGACTATATTAAATAACAATTTTATATTTCTCAAGGCAACAATGGCTAACGTAACAGTCAGTGATCTGTCCATGTATTCTAGTTACCGTGATGCCTACTATCTTCTTTTAAATATATATGCCCAAAAACGACACGACGGAGAAGGATCAGTTAAATATGTAGATTCGATCAGCTATTGATAAGATAAAAGAACTGAGGATAGGAACAACGGAGATCGACGGAAACGATAAGATATACGAGGCACAATAAGAAGTAGGGAGTTTGAGTACTAACAGATTGGGGTACAAAGAAGTGCGTTCGTTCAAGAGGGATGGAGATTCAAAGAAGATATGGACAGGATCACAGATGGCTTCGTCGACAGAATGAAGAGGGCAACAAGGGGATAAAGCCAGATGAAAACGATAACGTGAAGAAGGAAGAAGAGTATGATTCAGACGTAAACGGATAAAAAACTAATATGGTTTGGATCAATATTGCGGGCTTATTCAATCCGACCTCTGTTTAGAGTGAATATAAGATCCTTCTTTGAACAAGCACTTGGATTAGTCGATATTATCCACCAATAGATAATTTCGGTTAAATTTTATTTAGAGATATTTTAATGACAGAACAAATTTTTTATTTATTTAGTCGGATTCGGTAGATTAAAACGCAGTATGCGCAGCTTTCTACAATGATTTTATTAGTAGATAGTTGACTGAAAATCATTATCCTCCGTTCAAGGTTCGTCAAGAGATTTATCACCATCTACATTTCATTTCCGGTTGTATTTATGTTTGCAATATTCTCTTTTATTTTGTATTGTGTTTTGTTTAATCCTGGTTGAATTTATTAAAATGATAATAATACTGCGAGGCGCGAAGGTCATTTGCGCAACATTAAAGAATTCACAGCGAGAAGAGGTTCGCAAACAAAATATGCTCATATTAAAAATTAAAACTGAAGATAGATATTGTGTTTCAAAAGTAGTTTTGTTGAATGTTTTGGATAATTGTCTCTGACGATAGTTAGGCCACCGAAACGTTAAATAAAAAGATTCGGGAAAAAAACGGTAAATTCTATTTCTAATATATTAGCCACCGGGAAAGTTTTAAGTTTTTGTTATTACTTTTTTACCTTTTTCGTTGACAAAACTGCTTCGAACCGATTATTATAAAATACGTCACTAAATATCTCTGACGATACCAGGAACATAGAGAATGTATAAATTTTCCTACGAAACCGATGGAAATATTAACTAACAGCAGATCGGATCGATGGCTACATAATAGAAACTAATTTCTAAAAACACGGTATATAGATTCTCGTAGGAATTTTATTCGCAATATATAAAAACTTTCTAAAAAATTATTATTCAACAGTCGTATTTCACGAAGGGAATTTAGTCTGAATATATCTCGAAATATTATCAAATACAATAAGCGGCGGTATAGTTTTAAACCAGAAATGATGAAACTAATAGTCATCGAGACATAGTAAAATATTTATCAATAATACCCGTATATTTAATAATGAATAAATCACAAAATACAATCCCATATGTAAAATGTACTTAAAAACTGCCGACTAGTTTCAGATGACTACGACCCATAATCATGGAATTAAATACTATTTTTTAAAAGTAAACGGTACATATATATATATATATAGATATTTTTACAGAAATTTTTTTAAAAATTAACGAATAGATCAAATAAAATTAAATTAAATAAAACGTCAACCATTACGCATTGAATAATGGATTGCTATTTATATATTATTGAATGAATAAGAATTTGACAATTCCTTATTAATATTTTTTATGTTAATTTTATCATTATTTTTATATAAGGTATTTCTTTTACCCTTATGCAGGAACATATTGTCTATTAGATTTTCAATGCAATTATTCGCGGTAGGCTCCAGTTTTAAGTGCAATGGTCTAACTACAACTGACTTTACTTTATTTATTTGGATGTTTTCATACCTATTTCCTGTTTCTCTAAAATCTTCATATATCTCCTTCATTTCTGCTCCCAATTGTGTTTTATCATCTCCCTTTCTACTACGCTCCGTTTCCCTCTATAATCTAGCTGCCCTGACTCACTTCCTCCTGTATTCTAATTATTATAGTCGATTGTTCCTTTCTTCTCTATCCACCTATCCTTGCTATTTTAGTATAAATGCTTTGCATTTATACTCTCCTCTGTGCTCTCCTATTGCTTCCTACTCCATTCTCTTACCTCTTTTTTTCCTAATCCCTCTTTAGCTCTACAATGCCGGCTGCGTTTAATCTGCTACAATGGAATTGTCGTAGTCTCAGAGCCAACAAAAATTCATTGGAGGGTTTGTTGGATCTTCATAATATCCAAGTTGCTCTCATCTCGGAAACGTGGCTTCGGTCAGGCGTGGATTTTAACATTAGAGGCTTCAAGGTAATCAGAAGCGATCGCGATGATGGCTATGCTGGTTCTGCGATCCTCGTTAGAAATGACATTCCATTCCGTTCTCACGAGATTTCTCTCAACCTTCCTTCTACTCCTAATATTCCTAATATCGTTCATATCTCCATCAATCCTCGATCTATGCGTCCTATTAACGTTGTTTCGATTTATGTTCCTCCTACTTACGATCTTCGTCACTTCCCCCTTTCTACATTTTTCTCATCTATCCCGCAACCGTTTATTATCGGCGGCGATTGGAATGCTCATTCCCCTATGTGGGGCTGCACATCCTACAATAGCAATGGTTCCATCCTTGAGAATACTATCCTTTCTGATAACTTGGTGCTCCTTAATGATCTTTCCCCAACCTATTTTAGGAATGCTTTTGTCTCCAGTTCTCTTGATCTAACTCTTTCTTCCCCTTCAATTGGTCTTAACTTTACCTGGAGAACCCTTTCGGGTTCTTTCGGCAGTGACCATGGTCCCATAATAATTACTACTGATATTTTTCCTTCTCCAACTTATCCCAGGCATCTCCATTCTCCTCGATAGAATCTCAGCAAAACTAATTGGACTCTTTTCCGCTCTTCTGTTGATTCATCACTTCCTGATCCACAGATTAATTGTGATCCCATTTCTCTCTATAATTTCTTTTCCCATTCTATCAGGTCTGCTCTTTCTCTATCTTCTCCCCCTCGTCGTTCTCCTGCATCCACTCATCGTTGTGCGGCCTCATCTCTTTGGTGGAATGAGAAGTGTAACGCTGCATTTAACCATTGTCGTTCGACCTTCAGATCCTATCGCTCTAATCCTACAACCCAAAACTTTCTGGCTCATAAACAAGCCAACGCCAGGGCTAGGTTTATTCTTAAAGCCGTGAAAAAGGCCTCTTGGAAAAAATTCTGTTCTTCCTTTTCTAGAAATACCTCTCTCTCACATATTTGGAGGTTGGCTAGAGCTTTTAAATCTCCATCCTCTGAACGTCCTTCTCTTTCTAATGTATCTGAGGATAGCCTAATATCCTTCATTGATTCTGTCGCTCCTGCCTACGTTCCTTCCTTTGACGAACTGTATTCCAACACCTCTCCGCAAATCTCGTCCCCTCCTTCTCATTTCCTCACTTCGGCTTTCAATCTTAATGAATTATTAGCTGTTTTATCTCTAAATCTTCCAGCCCTACTCCAGGCCTTGATGGTATACCTTATCTTGTTCTTAAAAATCTGTCTGAACTATCCCTTAACTTTCTTCTCAGTCTTTTCAATTCTTTCCTTTCGAGGGGTTCAATCCCCCCTTCTTGGAATTCTTTCATTATTGTCCCTATTCCTAAGAAAAGTTCTTCCTTACGCCCCATCTCCTTGGCATCCTGCATCAGAAAATTGTTTGTGGGTATGCTAAACAAGCGTCTTGTCTGGTGGTTGGAACACCATAATGTGCTTCCTAACAATATGTTCGGCTTTCGGCCTGGTATCGGCTCTCCTGATTGTATCAGTCTTTTTGTGTCTCATTTATATAAGTCCTTTATCCAAAAACATTATACTCTGGCTTCCTTCATAGATGTTTCCTGTGCTTTCGACAATGTTCATCTCCCAACTTTAAGAGATAAAATGACAGCAATTAACATTCCAGTGAATTTCACTTCCCTTGTTATTAAGCTCATGTCCAATCGTTCTATCCACCTCTCTCCTCCATTATTTGACACTTCTAGAAAGGTTTTCTGCGGTCTTCCTCAAGGTCCCTCCCTCAGTCCTACTCTTTTTAACATTTATACTGCTAGTATCGCTTCCCTTCCTTTAAATTCCCACTCTTTATTCTTTGCCGATGATATTTTGCTTTTTTCCTCTTCCCACGATATTGACGCAGCTAATGATGCTCTCAAATCGTCCCTCAATTTCCTTGAAAGTGCTCTTGCCTCAATTAACCTTTCGATTTCTCCTTCTAAGTCCTCCTGCGTTGTATTTACCCTTCGCCCTTATAACCCTGCTTCTGTTAATTTATCCTTAAATAGCACAGCTATTGCTCGTGTTAATTGCTTTCGTTATCTCGGTATCTTTCTCGATAGTCGTTTGACTTTTTCCGAACATATTAAATATCTTTCCTCCTCCTCTACTAAACGGTTGAACCTGCTGAAGGCCCTGTCTCCGACTAAATGGGGTGGTGACCCTTTCATTCTTATTCTTCTATATAAATCCATCGTCCGCTCCAAGCTTGATTACTGTTCGTTCATTTATGCCTGCGCTTCCAAATCCCGTCTCTCTAAACTTGATGTGATCCAAAATTCTTGTCTTAGACTCTGTCTCGGTGCTCTTAAATCCTCTCCTATTCCAGCACTGCTTGCTGAATCGAATGTTCCTCCCCTGTCTATTCGCAGATCTTATTTGGGCTATCGCTTCCTTGCTAAACGTCTTTCTCTCTCATCTTCTTCTCTCATTTTTTCCTACCTTTCAATTTCTCGGAATTGGCGCTTTGTGCCTAGGAAAATTCCTATCCTGTCCCTTATTTCTCTCCGTCTTAGTTCATTTTGGCCGTATACAATTTCCTTTAATAGTCTGCCTTATTTTTCCTTTAACACTAGAGTTCTCTGCCATCCTGCCAGAGTATTTATTTCGCCTACACTTGCAAAATCTCTCCCTCCAGCTGTAATTAAACAGGAATTCCACAGTATTGTCAATTCTCTCTTCCCTTCTCATGTTACCATTTTCACTGATGGTTCTAAGGGTCCTGATGGGGTTGGTGCTTCTTTTATTCTTCCAGACTATAACTTCTCTGAATCCTTCTGTCTTCCTTCTTTCTGTTCCATATTTACAGCCGAGCTAATGGCTATTTTACGTTCCATTATTTTTATCTCCTCCAATCGTCTTTCTTCCCAGTTTCTGATCATATCCGACTCCATGAGTGCTCTTCAAGCCATCTCTTCTCCTCTTCCTAATCATTCCTGTGATTTTTCTATTCTCCGCATACGTTCTCTCATTTGGACTCTCTCTTCTCTCCATGGAATCCATGTTGACTTGCTGTGAGTTCCTGGTCATTCTGGCATCTCAGGTAATGAGAAGGCTGATTATTTGGCTCGGGTTGCTGCTTCTTCTTCTACATTCTTCTTCAAAAAAATCCCATCCTCTAATCTCTTGCCTTTGTGTAAACATTTCCATCTCAGATTTTGGTCGAATATGTACCCTTCCTCCTTTTCTAATTGTCGCTCCTTTTATCTGTCAGTTCAGCCTAATCTTCCTTCAAATCCTTGGTTCCTTCTGTTTCCTTCACTCCCTCGCTCTGTTGTTGTCTCCATTGTGCGTTTGCGCTTAAACCATTCCTTGCTACCTTCCTCACGCTTTCGCCTCTCGTTGACCTCTTCCCCATGTTGTCCTCTCCATTCAAACGATGCGGTTGTTTGTGACACCGATCACGTGTTCTTTGAGTGCTCTGCTCTTTCGGTGGAGCGCTCGGCTCTATATTGCCACTTGCTTGGGCTGGGGCTTCCTGCTCCTTTTTGTGCTCGTTATATCCTTTCCTTCTACACTTATTATCCCCTCCATTGTTTCCTTCTTATTAGCGATAGCTGATCGCCTCACTGTATAACTTTCGTTTTCCCTTAATTGTTTCTGGGTGAAGGTCCTCGGTTGACGAGCCCAATTAATAAAAAAAAAAAAAAAAGTTTTATTACTGGATTGTAGGAATCGCAGGCCATCCGAAACCAGTCGGCAGTTTTTAAGTATATTCTTATCTTTTATATAATATGCCGCTATTCACCGAATATCAAATAAGTAGCATGCGCTGTTTAAGCGAAAAAGAACGCGAAAAATCACCGACTTATCTGGCGAAGTATTTTCTTGAAACAATGAATGAGAAAACGTGAGTAAATTCGAATCCCTTAAAAGAGCTATTTAAAAGATACGATCGCAGGAGCAATCAAACGAGGAGAGAGGCAAGAACGAAAAGTACACTAAACGAGATGAGTACTAAAGCGAATAAAACAGGATAACGAAATAAGTAAACAAAAACGATGAAAACTGTTATCGGAAAAAAAAAGTAGGATATGTATAATATATAAGTAAAACGAATTCGAAGAACAACTAAACATAAATTTTCGGATAACCTCACTTAATAACGCTGGGAAACTTAAAAATACCGGCTACCACGGATGCTACAGCTAACGAATAGTAAGTTAGCTGTAGTTACGTTATCGCTTTACGCTTAAAGCTTAATAAATACAAATAATAATTTATTATTTTAATTGTTATTTACATTTTAACCGCTAACAACTGTGAATTGTGTGTTTTGTGATGTTTCATTTTTATACAACCATAAGTTTTTCACTGTAGAACATCCAATAATTGACGATGAATAGGAATTCCACTTGAATTCCACGATATTTTGACAAAACCTGCATAAATAATTCAGTTCGCCGAAGACGTACTACACACGGGGACGCTACTAATACGGAAAGGTCTTGATACTCGACAAAATTAAAATTAATCCCGATGAAAACATAGAAAGCGAACATGGAATATGTACCTTATTGATGGAATAACTAAAAGTTTCCCGGAATGTAAACTTTGACAGTAAATTAATCCCTGCAATTTTTAGAAGAAAAATAAAAACACAATTGCGATTTTGAGCGCTGCAAATAACTGTTGCAGCCGCGTGCCATTGAGATTCCTAGTTAAAAAAAAACTACCACCCCTGGTCGCAAGCTAAATCGCTGCCGCGTACAAATACATCTGGGCGGAACGATGAGGTGTTTTTTTCTTGTCTTTATCTTCAGTTTTAAAATTTAAAGAAAACACCGGAATTACAAAAAGGAAATAAACGAAGAAAAAATGACCGTGGTGTGGTGGTGCAATGCTGGATGGACGGTGCTTCGGCTCGAAAGTTTCATTTATAATCCGGCAACCTGAAATTGAACCTTAACATCGAAAATGTAAAACTTAAACTGTTCGCAGGCGACTTTTTTCACGGATTGGTTTTCGAACGTGAAATGGCGCACCGTTTATCTTCTGTCGCTTTCGATTACGTCACTTCAAAACTTTCTCACCAATCGGATGATGATAAGCAAGTTAGTACCGATTTGCGTATAATTTCAATAGCGAGTGCCGGTAAAACGCTTTCCTTCTTCGACGTTCCCGCTTCCACATTTCTGACCCCGGACTTATTTTTCTTCCGCACCGGAAGCAGCGTGTGTACCAATTGCCAAAAACTACCGGAGACTATCTCTGTCAGCGGCAATTTTTCGCTGCACTCGGCCGATTATGTTTCAGATAATCGCGAATAAAGTTATTGATGGATTTTCAGTCGTTTCCAGCGAGTTCGCTGTTGCGACGAAATTTCAGTTCGAACTCGCTGCCATATCAAATGTTCGCGACACTTGTCCGCAGGAAGTTTCTGTCGCTATTAATCAAGCCTGCTTCTTCCGGTCGGGCTGCGGGCGACAACTGCGCGTCCGCGCATCCATCTCTCGACAGCCCGATGTAACTCTTATCTCTTCGCTGTTTTAACGTTGTCGCTGTCTCTCCGGAATGAGGTTGGAAATTAATTGTTTCGGCGAAAAATAAAATTTGTCGCGACCCTCGACCGTGCTGCGAAATTTCCGAAATTTTCGAAATTATCTGACGACACGTAGTCGACTGCCCCCCCCCCCCGCCCCCCATTATATGTGCGAGTTTATTTCTTTCGTCTAAGCATCAACTTTTCGGCAGTAAACTTAAAACGACCGAAGCGACGATTTTTACTGCTCAGCATTGGCGCATTTCTCCGAACTGGCTATTTTCCAGTCTATGCCTATTATGCACAGAATTAGCATTACGTTTGACATTGAAAAAGACCGAATTTCTCGATACATATATGTATGAACTTTCACTTCTAAGGTAAAGTAACTTGGCAACAAATGTATCATCAACCTTTGCACAGTAACTATGAAAATCCTCTTAAATGTTGGTTTAGTGTTAAATTCGGTCGAGATAAACGGTACTTTGAAGAAAACGCGAAGCCTTTATAATCTACACGATATCATTAAGCATTCGAACTGACACACTAGTAGTATACCTGCAGGCGCTGAGGTGTAATCGAGCTATCGAATTTGCACGGCCCTTCAGTATCGATAATAATTTCATCGGTGTCTTTTAGACGCACTAATCGACACAAATTGTTATTATTTTACTCAATTTTCGCTAACTTCACTGCTAACATCGAAAAAAAAGCTTCTCGCGACTTTATCAGTTTACTCGTTCCTTTGAAATGTGCTCATTATCGTTTTTAAACCGTTGCACTAATCATCTGTCTAAATTTACTACATTTAATTAAGCTGATTTTTATTTTTATTTTTATATATACATTTTTTTTTTTTTTTTTGTTATATAGTCGCAGACTAAAAATTTACAAAGGCCGTTTCTTCATTATGTCGCTTTCTGGCACAGTTCAATTTTGGTGAAAGTGTTTTTTTTTTTTTTTTTAGTGAAAAAGTGATCATTTAAAATAGTTGTTTTTTTTTCAACTTTAAATATCGGTGCTAATTATTTTCACTACACACACTCTGTAAAAATGTCAAAATAAAACATTAATTAGGGACCGAGTTATTTGCTAGCTAATTTTAAATAGGGTACTATCAAAACTTCTTAATAGTCTGTAATGAAACAGGAAAAATTTGTTACTTTAACGATTTTCATTAAGTGTCTGATCGAAGCTTTTGTTCTCAAAACTAACAAAATTCCGGGAACTTGGGGGGAAAAGGTTGCTTATTGTTTAGAAAACAATAAATAAATAACGATTAAAAAACAAAACCCTTCGATCAGGTAATAGTTTTTTTATTTTTTTATTTTTTTTATTCCGATACGTCGAATGATTAGCGGAATACAACGGGCACCGTCTTTGAAAATTCCGTTTTAAGAAAACCGCGTAATACAAAGCGCTCAATTAATAAATACAGAAATACAATCTGCCGAATTACATACAATCCTCTCGGAGCTGTGTAATCTACGATGCCTCATTTAGAAAGTGTTTTCTAGAGCGCGCTGGTTTGATGGTTTCATAGATTTCGCATCAAACGTATATCGATGAGCATTTTAATAGCTTATTCCAAGTGCATTGACAATAAAAGTAATAAGTGAGGATACACACCCTCCATTAAATATTCAAGCGTCAATATAAAGTTCAGTTTCTACGGTAGTCGATCTGTGCCAGCGACAGCTTTAGCGGTCATTTTTCAGACAAGTTAATTGAAGTCTTTCGTTGATATTTTGACAGTATCAGATTGACATTTTAGAAATGTCTAGCGGAAATTTGATACAAATTGTATTTTTCTGCACATATTAGTTAAGTGCGTTGAATGCGTTTTTCCCGAAATTACATTTTCAGACAAGGTGACCGCTACATTTCAAAAACAAGAAAAAACAGCGTCTGTGATCGAAGGATTTTGTTTTTTCGACACCGATACTACATTTTTTGTATATGTAAACAATAAGCGAGTGTTTTTTTTTTCTTTTTCTCGAAATTCATACGTCTCCTTTTAGAAGCCGCCATTTCGTTAATTTTAAAAAGAAGAAAACGGCTTCACTTCAATCAGGTATATAAATTATCCTACTAACAAATTTTTCTTACTTTCTTTTAATTTTAGATAAACCACTGAGTGTAATTCTGATTATTAAGTTCTTTCTCAAAACACTAATTGGGAAACTAATGATTCCGTGATTTTGTTCACGTTCTATTCTTGATGATTTTGTTTATGGAAACTTTACCTAGCTCGATCGAATCCAAAAAATACATTTCTTTGATCCCGCGTTGGAACCTGCAAATCTAATCCTCGCTCCGTATGCAAAACCTCGCATTCCTCCTCGTTTTCTATTCGAAAGTTTTATTCTTATGATACCGCATTCCTATTCAATACATCCTCGTTCACTCTTGTTTCTTCTTACTCCTCTATCTGTCATAATTATAATCTCCAATGTTATCACTCATCTCTGCTAGAAGCTTTTTTTTGCCCGTACACTGTCAGTTATGATGAGCCAGCATATTTTTATTTCAGTTTTTCTTCGTTTCTTTACCCTATTATGTTTTTTTTCGCAAAACTAGCTCATCGAAGCCTGTTCGTCAACATTTTGTTACATCGAAATTCGTATAAATTTTCTCAAACCGCTTTTCTGATTCTCACTGTCGGCTCTGAACCTTTTTTTGTCTTTTCCTTAACTACTATCGCCGAATACAGAGTCCTTTGAACTCCTTTTCTTTCGCTCAGTTTTATAGGCCGAGTTTACTGCTTTTTAAGGGCATTCCCTTTATCTTCTCTTATATAATTTCTCACACGAGTGAAAGACTAGCTACATAAAATTCTTCTCTTTCGTTCATTTATAACTGATTTTTTTCAGATACCTAAACCCTCTGGGATAGCAGGCAATAACTTAGCGGCTAGCTCATTTAGCTTCTTCTACCGAGATATTTCTCAGCGTTCTTGAATCCCACATTACAGGCTTCTATCTGCAACTGTTCATTCTAAATTACGGAATTAGTCCTCTTCAAAATTCTGATATCTTTTAACCGAATCTTCTTCCTAAGTTTCCCAAGTTGTCTTCATTGCAGCCTTCACCCCCTTTCTCTCTTTCTCTCTGCAATCCGCTGACTACGCTTTAGACGTAGCTTTGCTCGTTGCTTTTCCGTTTCTCGCTTATATTTTCTCCATTTTGTTCTCTAAGCCCGTCTACTTTTCTCTTCATACGTAATGCCTATTTTATTTGAATGCTGTTTCATCGCTGCCGAACATTTACTCGTCACTTTTGCTAATAGGCCTGCGTTCGAGTTAAATTTTCCCTAAAACACGAATGCACGACTCTTGACGAAATTAAATTAAGTCGTACTACGTGTAAAATTTTGTAACTATTTTTTTTATCCATCCGTTTTCGTCGTAATTTTTACCGGTCGAACGATTAACATTTTAACCAAACATGCGCGCACGAGTCTATATTTAAATTTTAAAATTTTTTCAATGAAAATCGGCCTAACATTTGAAACCACATAAATACACGAATAATAATAATAGTCCGTACTTTAATTTATATCGCTTCGTGAAAACATATAATATCAGTAAATTTTAGTGGTAGAAATTTTTTCGAGCCGCGTAGTTGCAACGACACGGCTCCTAAACCGAGATGTTTTACGACCGCTATTAGGTTACGAAAAATATCAAATACACACCTTCGGCTATCTTCTTAAAATGCGGTGTGTGGTGAGGCGCGACGTAATTTAATTATAACATCCATCGTTCTCGATAGGTGAGGCAAAAATGATTGAATTATTAATAATAAAAAAAAAAAAAATTAAAAAATAAATTTCGAAAAATAATCAGTTTAATGAAAACGAGTATTTCTATTTTTTACCGATATTCTAAAGAACAACTGAGCTCCGTGCTTTTTAAAAGAATTAACAATAGCCCTTTAGTAGAGGGACTCTCAAAATTTGAGGACAAATTTAAAAGTAATAAAAATTAACGGTTTACTTGTTTTGTCCCACATCCGGTTAGTGGTAGGCTGATTTTCGCTGTCGTTTCGCCATCTCCGAGTATCGAGCAACTACTACTTCGGTCGAAATCCGCGTATACAATACCGTTAAAAGGCTCTTCGAATTTCAGATCGATCTGCAAGAAGAAATTACATTAACTTACCTCTCAAATTAAAAAAGCAAAAATACCGAAAAAATTCGGAGATAACAATTTTTTTTTGTACACCATCCTCTGCCGTTTTCTGAACTATCTAATTACCAGCCCCCCAATCGCCCTTTAAAAAACAAGAAAAACGACAACAAAGAAGGGGAAATACAAAATAAGTTTGAAAATCTGAATAAACACAGAAAGAAAAGGCATAAACGAACGAAAAATCTTTCCATTTTGTTTTTATGTAACTTTAACGAGCTGTCATGCAAAATGGAAAGATACTTTTAGGGTAAATTTTGGTTTTTCATTCGTCTATACATATATATATATATATATATATATGGGAGGTAATCTTGGAAAAAAAAAAGAAATACATGTCGGATAGATGTTACGTACTTTATACAGCGATGATGTTTCTCCGAATTTTTACGCTCTTTTCGTGGAGTTCCCTATTATCGCATTTATCTTGATTTATTATGATAAGAGTGGAAGCTAAAGTTCTTTAAAATATTAATAGGCCATAAAACGAATAAGACGTTTACCTAAATCTTACACAAGAATAGGGGCAATTTCGATGATTATTCCGACGCTGAGTTTGCTTACAATTTCTTCTTCAAAACGAAACTTTAATAGTTTTGTTTCGGATCTGTTCCGGTTTTTTATTGTGTCACCGAATAGTTTTGTTTTTTTCTATCCAGTTACTTCCGGCGATTATTATTTTTTTTTTTAATTTTTTAAATTTTTTTAATTATCCCCTTATTAAATTTTAAATAATATCTCAAATTACAAAACCTCAATGTATGCAATACGAACAGAGATTTACAATTTATAAACACTTGTAGATGGAGACCGTTTGACCTATGGCTTTTCCGTATCTCCTGTACATTACAAAATATACTTAAAAGAAAAAGGAAAGAAAGAAAAAAATTGCACGCTAAAATTGAGAAACGGTACTTCTATTTAGATTAAAATTATTCAACATTATATTCTGTTCTTTTTCTTTAGTATGCTAGTTATCTATTTTATAGTCTTATTATTTCTATTCTTGAACTAGTTGTAGTTTCCACCGATGTTGTGTTCTGCTCCTATGTGCTCGAATTTGGAAAAGTATAAAAAATCATATATTGCATTCTCTGCATTTAGCATCATTTGTTATGCCATTTTTTTTTTTTAGATACTCAGCGAAATTACCATATTCGGATAGAAATTGGGTTATAAAGAAATCTGGATTGAGTAATTTGTTCTTCAATCTATCCTTGATTCTGGTTAGTATTCCATACGTTATAGTCTTCCTGTTAATTCTTGCTCATAAACGTTTCGACACTTTTGCATGGGTGTTTCAATATTTCACTTCTTTTATTTTATTCTATCACTGTGGTTGTTTCTAGTTACTTTTATCTCGTTAATCATTTCCAACTGTAAATCCATCGGCATAATTCCTGGTATGGCATACGAGAAGATGTATAGGATACCGTTCTATATGCGGATAATATATTTAAAATGATTTTGCTTCGTTCCATTTTAGTTTTATTTTTTTTGTTTTTACCGAAATGTTAGGAAATTAAATCAATGAGCCACATTCCGTTATAGATCTGACAAGTGCTGCGTAAAGAGCATTTTCCTTTCCACAAATATTAGACCAAAGCTTCTGTTGCATAGACCTACTAGTTGTGTGTCATGTTTTTTTTTTTTTTTTGTTCTTATCCGTGATGTAGACAACATTTTTACTGAAATTGAAATTTTTTTCTATACATATATATATATATATATACCTAAATATTTCATTTCTTTGCTAAATTTAAGAAGTTTATTATTCAATTTTAATTTTTTTTCTATACTACTTTTAATTTCATGTTTTTTATGTTCCTTAGTTATAATATTAAATTAGTTTGTTCCGGATTTAAATGTAGACTGAGATTAATGGGTTCGTTATTAATATTGTTAATTTCCTAATTTATTTGAGGAATTTATATTTTCATAATGTCCGGTGTTATTATGTAAAGGTTTGCCGTTGCAAAAGAATCGATGCTAGAATGGATCCTTGTGGAACACCCGCTGTGAGTGTCCTTCGATAAACCATTTTATTATCCTTATTTTCGGAAAATAATTTCCCTACTTTTTAAGAAGTTCCTTATTGTTTCAATTAAGTTTGAATCAAAATTCAATAGTAGGCACTCCGTAATTTTTGACCACTTTATATTACACCAAAGGGACCGCTGATATCAAAACTTATTAATAATATTAATTTATAATGACTTTTGTAGTTGTTAATGATTTCCATACATTTCAAAATGGCATTTTCCCGTTGATTTGTTCCTTACATATATATATATCCATATTGTTGATCATTCATTATTACATTATTATCCAGTACCTCATCAGTTTTATGTTTTGTTTTTTTTTTTTCATAAATCTTTCCAATGTTAGTAAAGTTATCGATCTGTAAAGTTATCGGTCATGAGAATTCCTTATCTGGGTTGTTTAGCAGGGTGATTTTCCCTCTCTTCCATACTTCCGGAAAAGTGCAGATGTTTAAATACGAATTGACTATAGTAGAGGTATTAATGTAATATGATGTTTGTTTTTAAAATTTTTATCATTTTATCAGAAATTTAATCGATGTGGTTTTTTTATTATTGCACATTTTAATTATTTTCGTAAATTCATCTACTTTTTCTCTGGTTTATAATTTCGTATTGTATATCGCTTATCCTGAGGTCATCAACCACTTTTGGAGAAACTGTGTTACTTATTAATTCATATTTTTCTTTTTCTTCTGTAATAATTTCCCCTTCGACATTAATTAATGTTGGAAAATTAAATATTTTCTATGTTTCTTCGTAACAAATTTATACGGCTTGCCCCACACCGACGAATTGATAACTAGTTGTTTCCACGCTTCCGATTTGCTTTTATCTATTTCGCTTCTGTATCTTGCGGCAGTTTCTTTCACTAATGTGACTGTCTTATTTAGTTCATTATTTTTCTTTTTGTTTTTATGTACTTTAATTTGGTCAGTTGTTTCAGCTTTTTTTTTTCGTATTGTTCTAATATAGTGTTCTACCATAGTTGCCGTTTCACCGGTTTCTCTTCCACCCTTTTATTTTTAATATTTTGGAATTTATTCATGATTTCGTTCGTTCCATTCAGTAATAGTTCATCTGCCGATTTAGCCATCTTGTTAATTTGTTTGTTAAAACGTTCTTTTGTAACAAGTTCCTTAAATTTATTGTAATAAATTGTTTCGATTTGTTGTTCAACTTTTTTCACTGAACTATTCTTGATTTTAAATTTACCCTTACTGTGCCAAGAAAGGTTTGCACGTTTAATCTCAATTTTTCCAATTCGATCACAGATTTTTTCATTGGTTAAGACTTATCTCCTTATTGTGGAAAGTTTTAATATTGCAATCATCTTTAACGGTTAATTTGTTTGCTTTTTATAAATTCTTCGAAAATGTTGACTCTTTTATTATTTTTATAATCTATCTCTTCATATAACGATGATCTTATGTTAAAATCACCAGCCAGTATAATCTTTTCCACTATATTAAGTTTAAATAGTATTGTAATATTCCAAATTTTATCTTCAATCGGTTCATTTGGAGAATTACAATAAAATCTTCCATTTTAACTATTGGGATATTTTTTGTTTCTTTAATAGTTTCTACTTTATTATTCTTCCGCACTGCAAATTGCCACATCTTTTTGCATAATATTGTTGTAACTGTTATTGTAACCTGTTAGTTTATTGTTTGTATTATAAGGTTTCGTGATAATTGTCATACTTCATATTTTGTAAAACTTCCGACTGCTGGTATTTACTTCTGCGCGTATTTAGCATTAAGCAGTTTAGTTCTATTTGTTGAGTTTTATAAAACTTTTTCATTAAAGCGGAACGAACAACTTGCGATGACGCGGGATGCGGGATGGAGCGCGAAATTCGCGTGGGACGTAATGACGTAGCGGGATCCCGCTAAATTTTCCCGCGCTTCGTCGGTTCGCAGTTGACATAGTTTTCCCGTATCCTACAACGATCCGGCTCCTTTTTGCGTCAATCTTTCACGATATCTCAAACGGGGAAGTTGATTGAGGCAGTGAAAAAACATCAGATTTTATTAAATTTGAGCCACGAAAACTATAAAAATCATCGACTCGGTCGAGTATGGAACGACATCGGACGTGAATTGAATGAAAATCGTTGTACAGGTATATAGCGAATAGGTTATGTTAATTAATAACGTACAGGTAGGTTTGTAACATAGGAACTGAATAGTAGATCTTTTTCCGATTCTAACATTGCGATAACCATACTAAAGAGACTAGAAAATCAAAAACAAAACAAAAAACGATGCGATATTTTCACTATTAATTATTTATATATTCTTCGACGGTGACAGTGACGGTGACAACGACGACGAATTAACAATGCAGCGCGGAACGCAGCAAGCGACTGAAAAAGCTGGTACGAGCATTTCGTGTCCTGTTAAAAGGGTTTTTTTTAAACGGGTCCGAAAGTTTACGCGAGAACAACCAGAACAATATTACAGTTCGGCGGCGACTGAAATTTCAGCGGCGCTTCCGCAGTAGCACGATAAGAAGATCATGCTCGAATGTGTCTGGTTCGCGGGTAGAGAATAGCTGAAGCGGCTATGGCAGCAGACGCTTCAAGTAGTATTCCGAAGCGGACACTCAGCGCTTTCGATCACAGCGACCGATGCCGTTTATCGCGTACCAGCAGCTCCACGGAGGAACAACGTGTTTAACATCACTATACGACGACCGGCAGTTCGGGGAATTAAACAGGATAAGTGCAACATACTCGTATTTAAGGGGTAACAGCGGCACTGTAAATTTTTTTGTAAAATCGTTTTTTTTTTTTTTATTGGCTTAAAATATACTTTGAACCTTCCTGAATACGAAGCAATGTGTTTTTTACCTCGAAAAAAAGTAATTGTATTTTTTATCGGCCAACATTCTTAGCTTTCGGATCATTGGACGAAGAGCACATTTCCGGAAAGTGGCATACACAAACAAACGACAGGAGCAACCTAAAATACAGATTTCGCTTGAAACTCAAATTCTATTTTCTATTTTCACGTTACTTAATTTTTTTTTGGGATTTCCGTTGTTTTACAATTTTGTATGTAATCCCATCGGCTTTTTCAAGGCTGCGTTTTCTTTAGCAAGCTGCGTCGAAGAAAATAACTTATAGGCCGCGAATTGCGCGACCTGTAAAATACTTTAAAATCGATCGTAACTTATACGCGTAATACCTGCATAACACCGGTAGCGCAATTAAGAGACGCTTTTGTTCTGTTGAGGAAAATGAGTGACGCTATATCATCCAGCTTAACCACTTTTCCTCCGAGTACCGTTGACGGCGGAAGACCCGGAGCCGGTGGAAACGCTCCATCACCGCTCGTTTCGATGCTGTTTTCGTCGCAGTCGTATCCGCATTCTGCATTCACCGAGTACAATAGCGTACTAACAATCCAAACGGTTTTCCACATCTGAAAATTTCGAAAAAATAATACCTATAGAACATTGTATCGGAAATTTTTTGCTAGTAACGTATTTGATTTTTTTGCGCTCCACACGCTTATTCTGTAACAATTCGTCTCAACAAGATTTACTGAACTTCTGAAGGTTTTAATTTTTTTTTTTTACCTTTGCTTACTTTTTAGCGTTTGACTTCTCAGAGACAGTAGTTCTTGTTAAAAGTTATATAAAAAAAAAAAAAAAAACAAAAAACGAAAAGAAACTATTGTAACAGATCAACTGTTTTCACGAATGCTTTACGCTGTGTAGTATCATTTTAAAGTGCGGGTTGCCTAATATTTTGGAAAAAAACTGTAAAAAATATAAGACACTTGCAAATCACTTTTTTTTTAACAATACTAATTACAAAAGAAAAGTGATTATGTTTGTATTGTATGCATTTCGAAATAAAGAATCGTCTTTTTCAAAAATTCCCGGATCAAACTTGCTGTGTAATTCGGTTGTTTTATTTAAAGTTTGGTTATCTCGAGAGAGAAATAATAACAGAAAGAAAAAAAAAAAACGAAAGAGTAACATAAAAGTTAGTCAATAACACTCTTTTTTCGAGCGTTCAACATATCGCTGAAAGATGTTTGCGAACGTTGCATTTTATAGCACCTGTTTGATGAAAAAGGTCGTAATTACGAAAATGTATCAGTAACGAATTTGACCGAATAAACTCGGCACGATACTTTAAGATTTTTAAAGCAACGCATCGAAATATAAACTTTCAAAATGGTTAAGCTTTACACAATCGCAGCGTAAATATCGAAATGACTAATTTACATTTCGGTATAATACCTAAAAAAATGAACAGCAAACAAGAGGAGGTCCCTCCTACTGCAATTTTTTTCCAACGTAAGAAGAAAAAAAAAAATTAACCGTTGAATTTCATAAACAAAGATCTCTCTATTTCTTGGCACTACCGTGGCACCGAAAAATAACCAATTTCGTTAATTAAAATAATTAGAAATTTTACATTTTGTTCTACGCCACCCATAAAGTACACGGGACAGTAAAAATAACGGCATATGCCATACATGTATGTTTATAACAAGTTTAAATTCCTTTAACATTTTATGCTTGCAGGAATTTTTATTTTAAAATCGACCTAAACTGAAATGTCTACCACATTTACAGTACAAATAACAAAATTTTTAACTACATACATACATATATACACGTACGTACGTGCGACATCTGATGTACACAGCCATATGTTCCATATTTCATAATTTTGCATCGTGTATTTGATTAACCGTAGACAGTGACACGATAGAATCATGTCATTCACGGAATATTGTGAATAATTTTTTTTTAAACCGTAATTAGAATTATCCGTAAAATTGTAAAACTCACGAATTTATGTTATATATATTTCCGAAACAATTCGAAAATTTCCTCACCAGTTACATCGGTAGGAGAACGAATTTTAAGAAAACCAACGCCGAATTATGTAATTTTTGTTATTTCCCAGGAGTGCCGGTAAAAATATCTGAAATCATCGGCGGCTGCGCATCTATGCGCATTAGAAATATAATATCTGAAATTTTGTAAACTCATTATAACACAGGGGTGGGGGGGGGATGATTCGCGTAACATTTTAAACGATAAACAAAAAATAAATAAATAAATAAAGATTAAATAATTGTCTCTCGGGTTAATTCGTTTCAGATTGACAAAATGAATGAAGGAAATTTTATCACAAAACTGTCCAAACTAATTCGTGGCACAGTGTTGCAGACTGGAACTTTGATCGTTGTGTCAGCGTGTAAATAAAATTCGCGGCCTAACGCTAAACAAGATTTCGATAATTTCTCAACGGAGATGCATTTTTAATTTACGCGGCACGATTTCGGCGAAGTGTGTTCTTTTTTGTTTTATACAGCATAAACTGGTGCTGCCATCTAGAAACCGAGTTTGAATTACTAAACTGCTCGCTGCGGTAACGATGCCGAGATAGCGGTACGGTCGGAAAAAACGCGATCTTTTCACAATTTAACAAAAATAAATACGTACATTTAACGATTTTCTCCTAATTAAACGTTCACCGCGAAAAAATTTTCGGAACGCTTCGATGGCGGAAACCCGGAAAAAATGCAATACGACTTTTCTGCGACTTAATGTTAGTTCAACGCAGCGATCCAAACTGTCATTTTGATGTTTAATAATGCGAGAGAATGGTCTCTTTTCTAAATTGATTAGATCTTATGATGACCGCCGACCGGACCATTACTACCTGCGAATATCTGATCCAAATTATATTGAGAATTTCATTGCGCCGAAAATTGGAACCAGGGAATTTTTCACCATTACTCGCTCTGTTGTTCACTTAGAAATTATTAATAATACAATTATTAATGTACAATATGTTATCAATGTGTGTATTAGGTGCATCATCGCACTCGACCTATTCAGTCGGAGATCATTAGCCCGATAAACTTTTTCCCAGCAACGGTGATCAATTTTATTCGTCACTTCTTGTCACGGTAATTACGATCAATGTCTTCCATCAGTGATGATTTATTATTTGCTTCCTCAATTAAAATCATTCGCACCGTTTTGGTTTTTATTCCTTTCAGAAATATCCTATTACTCCAACACTGCAACCCCAATTTTTATCCACCTACCCGTGTCATCCTACCTTCATTTATTACATCGCTTTCACCTTTTCTCCTACTTGTTAATATTTTTTTTCAAAGCCCGTATGATTATTATTGCATTGCCCTGACGTGTTATCGAATATACACACACATATATATATATATATATATATATATATATATATATATAAATATATACAGCAATTCCAAGTGACCCAAATTCGTAAATCACCGATAATATTTATTATATAATGAAATGCAGGCGAATTCGCGAATGCCCGATTTCGTTTTTGTCACCAACCATCGGAAATGGCACATAATACGGATAAATAGCGTGTTTCTTTCTACATTGTGTGACTCTACATTCCGTTTATAACGCATTCGATTCTTTTAAACTACTTCCGCCTGATTCGAATTATCTTTCTCGAGACAAACACTTACACATTTCCGGCAATTTCGAAGCACTTCCGAATGCGTTTTTAAACTCCACGAAGATATAAATCCAGGTCCCGGTGCTTTCGATTCCAATCGCGACTTTATCGCATTTTTATTTTTAACGGTCTTTCGAAGAAAGTTAATCGCTAACGCGAAAAAAAAAAAAAAAAAATTGAATAATAAAGCAAGCAGCATAATGCAATGGGGGCTAGAAAAATAATTGAAGATTTTTCTAAATTATCCTGCGTGATGAAGTTTTTTCTACTTCAGTACTGGCACGATAGATGATACACCTACACGGATGAGGGAAGTTGCGATTTTCTTCACATTGTGTAGACACGAGTAAAAAGCTTAATTCAGATTTCCAGCGCAAATGTATTTAAAGTCAAAAAAATATTAGCAGACACTGAAGAAGTAAAAGTAGCTAATTCACTAATTCATTCGTCTTAATTTCTTGTGCGTATCATTCAGCCAGCCGAGAAAAAACACCGCAGATGTACAAGTTGGCACGTTAAAAGTTCTAGTCGAGATGCGCCTTATTATAAAAATACAGTGTGGCCCGCGATTATTCCGTGTGCGAGCTCACCGTATTTTCGTTATTTCAGATGGCACGAAAGCGAAGCCGAAACAAATTGAAACACTAATAAACAAAATGGAAAAATTCCATCACCTCATCTGATTTTCCACTGAGAACTAGTGCACAGTCAACATCGAAAGAAGAGAAAACGCGCTTAAATTTTACGTAGAAAATTTCAAATGAACGATGGTGACGGGAGAAACTGAACGGCGATATTACTGACAAAATGTGAAGTGAGGCTGATGGTAAAAGATTATCAAGATAGTTATCAACTGCGACTGAGACATTATCACTCGCAGCCGGTCGTTGAACTAAAATGAAGTTAACGAGTTCCTCTTAATGAATGGGGTCCGAGAGAGGTAGTATGCGGCTAGAATTTTTCACTAAAAGGAATAAAACGGTATCTTGAGAAATGCTCAAGAAAGCAACCAATTCTCGATTACAAGAGAAGACGAACCATTCGTCAAACTTACCTACCGTTTTGCTTACGCACTTTCGTTTTGCTATAGGAAAAAACAAAACGCATAACCTTTACTTAATTCAACTGGAGACACGACTGAGAAGATGGTTTTAAAAAGATGGTTTTAGAAAGATGGTTTTGAAAGATGGTTTTAGAAAGATAATTTTAGGAAGATGGTTTTAGAAAGACGGTTTTACCGGTTTCGAAACTTTCGATCGCAGTGGTCCGGTAGTGTTGTGATTTAGAGGAGACGTCGGGATTCTCGATTTCCGAATGAAACGCAGCACAGTGCCGATGTGTGGCAACCTGATGTTTACGTAAAGGAAGAATGCGAGCGTAATTACAATATTCCTTCTACTGCAACGAAATGTAATACGCGCCCGATTACGCAACAGCCGACTTGCTCGGTATAGCCGGTCGTGTTTTTGTTTTTTCCATGACGCAATTGATAACGAAGCTGCCTTTCTTAATAGCGTTACTACCGAATCGTTGGAAATCCATGCAAGCACGATTTTTATTTCCTATTCTCGTTTGTGAATTTCTGAAAGCGCGTGCCTCTTTCAGATATTCAGATTTTTCCTGAAATGAACGGAAAATCAGTTGCAGAAATAAGTGAATTAGTGGACGCGATCGAGATGTACCACATGTCACTCGGACAATGTTTGTCTCGGAAACGTGTTTACGACGCGGCAAAAACTCAGTTTGCCGGAACACATTTATTAATTAAATTCTATGAAAAGAAGAAGTTTTACTTCAGCCGGTCGAAATTGGTGCAGCCTCGGGATTCCCAGAAAAAAGTAGGACACAAAGTAGTGTACTGTTGTGGGCGCAACAGGACTGCTAACTAATTCAAGGCAGACCTGTTTCGACTTCCTAAATTGAGAATTATTTTTTCGTACTTTCGAAGCTGATTCCAATCGTTTCGGGGATTCTTATGAGCTAGTTTTGGCACTGTGCTCTTCTTTGTTCTTTTCTTTTTCTAATTACACCGAACGAAAGGTAATTCCCTCCGCATAAGAGGAAAAAAGGAACGGAACACCGAAGTACCTTTTGTCTAAATTTTTTCTACCAAACCTCCGCCGTCAGGATGGATCATAATACAAATCAAAAGGGGGGTTGTACGGGAGTTATCGACGTTGTGCGTCAGTTTTATCACATCCAACTTTTTAAGCTATATTACAGACATTAAGATTCTCTGCCCCGATATAAGTACCGACTAAATTGTGGTGGTAGAAGCATCTAAAATCTTAGGAGCCGTTTCGTTTCGAAATATTCCAGAAATTGATGGCGTTTATACAATCAGACAATATCATACTTTCTTCGTTTTTACGATAGCCAAGTTGTCGACTTTTTAATTTAAATTCGGCCGAAAGAAATCGCGCTAAAAGCTAAAATTAGTTCCATTCTTATTTATTAAAATACCGAATTATCTTAAAATATTTCTCTTTAATTATAGTCGCTATACACATAATTGTTTTTTCATACATATACATGTATATGTATATAAGCATAAATTTATAAAAATATTATTTTTCGCATTTATAATATGATTTTTAATTCTTTCTTTATGTGTATTTCACTAGCCGAGAATCCGACGAATTTCGGGTATATTTCGAAATCAACTCATTGGAAACATTTTAGACTATTGTATAGATTGTGCTCGTTAGACTTTGGCAATTTTGAAATTTTCCGGTATTATAGGAACTGGTTCAAAACTTTCACCCACGGTAAAGGTAACACTTATAAAAGTAACTTTAAAATGCTGTGAAATTTTGTGCCATTTAATTCGTCAATGTAATAATTGCGCGAAGTAGTCTAAAATAATCCGGGTAAACGAAGCATTCTGAATTGCGCGCTTAGGTAATTAAGCCGGGCTGGATCGCGTTGATACGGTGTAATTTTAATTATCAGTAGTGGTGGTGCAGTCTAATTTAAAATACTAGGCCCCTTTGTGATGTCGGCAGTTGCTTTTAAATAGTCCCTTTATCATCATCCGTATAAATCTTAGAAAAATCATTTACAGCGGAGCAGTGATGCTAAGCGGTTTTATAGTAACGCATTTAGAATTTGCTTACAGCAAAACAAATTTCGCTCTGCCTGCTACTTTTGACGAAGAAAAAGGTAAATAAGAGTAACGGATAACGGAGAACCTCCATCCGATGATTATATCAGCTCTCTTTCATTCGTTCGGCACCAAACTAATAAGCGCACTCTCGAAGAAGATATTTAATAATTTTGAAGATGCGTACGAAACCGGAATCGTTTCAAATTATTTTATTATTTCTCCCGAATGCCTCCGGCAGCTAGCTGGATTATTTTTCGCTTTATTACTTCGTCATCGATTAATAAATTTTTTGAATATGATTTGCTAAACTGTCCATTTTTCCCGGATCTATTATTGTCTTTTAAGCTTTTTGCTCGTTAGTTTATTATCAGTTTTATCGTTGTTGTACTCCTATTACACCCGCTTGCCATTAATAATTTTATTCGCGTATATTCACTGAGTCATGTGATTTATGCTGCTACGTTTGTCTTCGTTAATATTGCGTTTAGACGTTTTTGTATACCATAATGTATTTTTTTGTCTTTTCTTTTCCGGCTTAAGATGGGGTATTTCCGAAAACGTACTTAACTAGGTGTATGCGAGATCCCGAAATTTTCGGGCTCCCGACTTTCGAGTCGGGAAAATTAATGCCGGGACGGGACGAGTCGAGATTCTCCGATTTTTCAAGCGGTATATGCCGATTCTTTTCGAGCTTTCTCGATTCTTTCAACTTGTGTGCCATAAGTTGTACTAAAGATTACTAAATCAATAAACTACTCGTATTTTTGAAAAAAATCTCTGATTGGAATTTAAAAATAGTCAGAAGTAATGTAATAGTACTTGACCCATCTCTTTTTGTTATAATTTTCCCATTTTTACACGTTAATTTTCCCAAAATGAAGCTAAGTGTTTTTTTTTTTGCTTCGCGGTTGAGAAAGACGAGATTAGGTGGGTTTTTTTTTTTTAGATAGACTACGAAACGGTCATTTGTTTGTAAAACAATGTATGAAATGTATAAAATATTATATATTGTATTTTGGGTGTATTTCTTTTTTTTTTTTTGTTTTTTTTTTTTTTATGGGCACGCCAGCGCAGGACATTCACCCAACACAAAAGATTAAAAGAATAGAAAGACATGCGAAGTGACAGGTTGTATCAAAAAATGATTAGAGACAGAAGTCAAGGCGGCCAACAAGGGAACAATAGAAGGAGATGGAAAGGCGATTATGTAGAGGACACTGTAAGGAGTAGGGAGGCCAAGGCTAAGTAAATTGAAATAAAAGATCTCGCGTTCTGAGGAAATAAAGGAACATTCGAATAGAATGTGGTTTGCGTCATAGGTGACATTTAGCGTAGGAGGACGAAAGGGACATTGAACAAGAGCAAAACGGAAACGAAAGCCGGGAGCAGACTATGATTAAAACGAAGGCGAACTATGGAAGAAGTGACAGAACGGCTGATACTAGGGAAATTGTTAAACAAAGGAGAAGAGGATGGGGAGGGCTGTAAAGCAAGATAAAAGGAGTCAGAGTTGGAGAAAAGAGGTGGATAGAGATCAGTCCAAAAGTCATGGTGAGAACGAAAAGAGTGAGACTTTGGGAAGGAAATCTGTCTATGAAACGACCATTTACTACGGCTGAGCAATATGCAGTTGTACAAAAAGTTGTATGTTTGTTTTAGATTGCAATGCATATCTCTTGAATACTTACTATTTAAAAATATCAGGTAAATTATTTTTGTTGCTGTTATAGCATTATGTTGTTTACTCAAAGGTTCGTTATATATATATAACATTCATGTAAAATTGTTACATTATTGTTTTGTAAAATTGTTAATATGCTACGCCTACAATGTTACTAAATATGATCATGTTATTTTGATTTATAAAATTACATATTTGTTATCTATTTTTATTTATATAAAATTGTTTATACAAATAATACACAATAAAAAAACGATACAGTTATTTAGCGTCGGTTTTTCTGTTTAATTATAAAAAATCTAGAAAAAATTGAGAAATCCCGAAAGAATCGAGAATCCCGAATCATCCCGTCCCGGTTCTGAAATTTTAGTATCTCGTACATCCCTATATACTTAACACGTAATAGGCGTATCGATTTTAACTTTTATGTTTATATAATAATTCGTTAATTTAACAACAGTGTAAGTAAAAACCCCGGTCATTTTAGTTGCCGACATGTAGCTTTTGCATTGCGTTTTGTGTTCGTTATTTTTGTTTGTTTTTCTTAGCAAAGCGGCTACTTTGCTTTAGTAGTTTAACATGGAAAAAAAGATAATTACATTTCTTACTACCCACCACTTAGCACAGATATTACTTTACGTATCCTTGGCATGGCCATATACGGTGGTCAAAAGCGGTTCCATTCTCTTACCGTTCGTTTTTATTTCTTACAGTTCACGTCGCATTCATTTCGTCTTTTTCCGAACTAGTTCCCGTTTCTCGTTTACCTTGGAAGCTGCGCCTTACTTGCATTCATTCTGTCGTTAATTTCGCTCGGTGACGTATCAGGTTCTCTTTCGTGTCGTTAGTTTTCCAATTGTAAATAATATTTCGTGAAATTTACATTTCAATAATTTCCTCGTCATTTCGTTTATCACTGCACACAATAATTTCAGCGAGCAAAATTAGTACTGCCTCAAGATTCCGAGCAATTGTCAGACTTTTTAACCAGAGGCTCTCCTCCTACACTAAATTAGTTAGACACTGACGTTTCATCCGATCATCGGCTTGTTATGTAATTAGTTTTAATTTTATTATCAGCGCATCGTGAAGAAAAAACTCAATTAAGAAAGATTAACGTACAGACGTTTTTCATAAGGGTTATTAAATTGTTTGTTCCGCAGAAACAGAGAAATCCGTCAATTAAAGTTATAGACAGAGAAGAGATAAAGTTTAGTAGAACAAATGCAGTTCGATAAGGATGCTTCCTCAAGTAAGAGGTAACGATATTTGCTGGTCCGAATGAGATATAGGTATTAATGAACAGGTGTTCACTCAAAGTTTGTTTGAAGATTGCGATATATCCATATATGCACATATATATTTTTTTCAACATATAATTTATCTTTTTTTAACCTATTTTCCCTTGCCTTATACACCGTGAAATTGCATGTTATTACGGAAAATGGTTTAGAGAATAAATATATTATTTGCTCCTTTTTTTTTTTTTTTTTTTTTTTTTTGATATACTTGGCGGTTTGAAACACCGTTGAAATTGCTTATAATATGTAAAGGAACGTTTACATTAACGGAACCGTTCGAAAATATGTGATAGACCCGGATGAATATCATGGTTAACAAATGGGGCAGGTTGATGGAACATAAAGTCGTGGGACATATGAGTCCATAATGAAGCAGAAATGTTCACGGAACACGCCTTGGGTGGCTAGTTGACGGTTTGAGAGTTGTTAGAATTTTTTATGTGTCCTCTAGTTTAGTTTAGATTCCAGTATATTGTCTTTTTATATATTTAAAAAAAACTGCATTTTAAATTTCTGTAGTAGTAAATTATTACTAATTACAGAAAGTATCTTATTTTGGGATAAAAATAACATAATCAACTGGAACAACTCTTCTATAAGCACTGTAGAAAAACCAGTATTTGGGGGGGTCCAACTTGCAAGGTAGTTGCCCCCGGACAAAATCCGTAGGACAGAACTTAAGTGTACGTGTGTGCGGATGTGTATGAATAAGCGGATCGCAGAACCTTCGGTAAACAATCAAATAGCACACCCCCATTTGACTTAAATCTTTTAAGTAAGCGAACGCTGCAGTGTTTTTGTCATTAAATCGCGTAAATATCGCCGGAAAACATAACCGAAACAATTGCAACTTCCATAAATGAGATTAAGCCACTAATAATATCATTCGGGTGCATCGCCGGAATCTGTAGTTTATCGATCGCCTATGAAACAATTCGCGCATTAAAAAAAAAAAAAAAAACACAAACGACATCATCTAGGAGAAGACTATGGTTCAGAATTCGGTGATAACTCTCTTATAAAATAGCGATGCTCACCTAACCGTAGGTGAAATTAGACAAAAGTGCACACTGATTTGGAAATGCTTATGTCACGAATGTAAAATGAAACAAAAACCTCCACCATTCTGAACGAACAGATTAAACAGGACTCCGAATAGAATAGAAATTATGGTGGCAGGAATTAACGGAAACGATTTTTCTTCCAAAAGGTCTACTCGTAAATGTAATATCAATTTATTTTTGTTGTTGCAAGTAACCAGTTTTTTACTACACCGACGCCTAAGAAGTTGAAACAAATTACTATATAACCTGTCCTAAACCCACAAGTCTGTTTCGATTTACTAGGTGTTTTGAATTTCACTATTGAAATTTTCTAAAGTAAATTTACAATTCTCTCGATAAATTTAATACAAAGTGCGTTATGCATAAAAAATAATAGCTGAAGGCCTCTTTTCGGAGACTGTTGAAAGAAGATTGTAAAAATAAAGATTTTTCCAAACAGGATTTACCAGTTGTTCTGGGTTTAAAATCGAATAATCAGAAAACAAAAACAAAAAAAAACATTGTTTTTTCCCTTTTTTTTTTTTTTCTAATATCTCTTTTAATATACGATTAAGATTTGAAAGAAATCCTTTTAAAAAATGCATTTGCCCGCAAGGAGAGGAAAAATGAAAGTAATCTTTAAAGTAAATGCACGTAAGCAATAGAAGTTTAGTGGATTTACCCCCCGAATAATATTCAATATGTGTGATGTATGTACTAAATACTTCTATAACATCGTTTAAAATAGGGCAATATTCATTTTTTTTAAATTAATTTTCCAGTATGTTATGATCGTAGACAATATTATGATTTGTAGATCAGTATGTTCTTATAATTTCATGTACACATTTCGTATATGTACGTCGCGGATAAGCCATATTTCATTATTAAGATTAAATTCCATTCCCATTGGCTTCGATTAAGTGTACACTAGTGAACCATTTCTACAAAAAAAATGGCACCTATGTGCCCGCGGTAATACAAAAAAAACAAAAAAACAACAAAAGAAACGGAATTTGACGGACCATGATAATGATTCCTTATCGAAAATACTGTTCCGGCTCTAGACTGATAGGTTGATAAAATCTCTGGGTCTATCTGAAAGCATATTTTTTTTTTTTGTTTTTTTTGTTCGAACATTGAACGAAAAAGTAAGAAATAAAGGTAAAAATCGACACAAAACAAACGACAGTCAGCCACAAAGAAGGTAACCTTAATGTTACACATCACAATAAAGGAACAGGTCGAACTGCGTATGCTCATAATAATTACGCGGCAACCAGGAAGGCTAAATATAATAAATGGACGATACACATAGAGGGCCTAGGATAATGATTTTCTTCTTTGTTACAGCAGGACGGTGTTTTGTTTGTGGCAGGGTTTTTCAATTTTTATTTTTCCGTTCTTTGGAAAAGCGTGGAAAAATAATAACAGTAATGACGGTTGCAGTGATGATCTTGATGACGATAATGATGATAATTACAGAAAAAAACGCGGGGCTAAACATCTGTTCTCGCCGGCTTTCCTTTGTAGCCGTCCTGCTACGCATTGCTGCAATTAGTTACGGACATTTGTAGGTGTGCACCCAGTTACACTCTATTTTAATAGCCTCTGTTCGACTTCTTCTTCCTCCTCTTCTTGTTCTTCTTCTTCTGTTACTTCTTCATCTTTTGTTGAAACTTTTGAATATCGTCGGACAACATACCATTATCACACTTTACCCTACGCATTCTTCGCACGTACTATTACTATTTATTTATTTATCGTTATGATTATCATTATTGCCTTCTCTTTGCTCACTTCACAATATATAGATTGCCGCCTATGACCCGTATTATTTTCATCCTTATTTCGAACCTTTTCATCATTGTGTTTCTGTGATTTTTTCCCTTTTTTTTGGCTTTTTTTTTCGTCGTCCGTTCGGGGCGTAGGCTCGCTTTTGTTTCTAAATCGCCGAATGCGCCACTATTTAGTTCACGTACGCCTTCTCCTACCCATCATTTAATAATAATAATAATAGCGACGACGATTACGAGAATGCTAATAATAATACGGGACATCTTACATGATTTAAGCGCAACCCTAAAACGTGAGCAACAAAAAAATCTTAATCTTGAACTGGATAGATTATTATTTTGTGCGAGTCTGCGATAAACTGTTTTCCAAGCCTGTACAATTTATTCGCGAAATTTTGAATCCTTACTTTTACGTTTGCATCGGACAAAATAATTTTGCTGAAAAACGAGATTTTAAAATCTCTCGATTTTTACACTTTTTCAGAAGTGACGATAATGTAATTAAGATAGGATTTTAAAAAGTATTCGGCGTCTTTTCATTCTACCTACCCCATTTTTGTCTTCTAAATGGCTCTCAGTTAAATCGGAAGCACAGATCGCGAATCCATTATTCCAAAAAAAAAAGCTTTACTGCTCAAGTAATGTGAGCGTGTGCGCGTATATTTAAAATTTTAAATAAGGACTATCGCTAAAATACTACGGAGCTCATTTATATAATAGTAGCCATGTAAAACGAAGGAAACGAATGTGTAACGTTAAGACGAATGTAGAGAATAATGTAAAAATACCTGCAGAAACAAGTAATAACACCGACCTCAGTCGATACCCCCCCCCCAAAAAAAAAAACCAACCAGTTTGTCTTAGAAACGATACTACTTTAATATCAATAAAAGTAGCGCAATAGGCACTTATCTCGTTCCAGACTCAAGTCACCCGCAGCTTTACCTAACTTGAAATAAAACTAAAGAAAGTGCCCTCCAATGTAGTTGTACTCGATACATTGCGAATTTTAACCTCTCAATTTGCAAACGTCCTGCCAGGAATGCGGCACTCACTTTACCATTGAAAATAGTGGACTAGTTACAAATAGTGAAAAGAAAAAAAGAACAATATTTTAGGGAAAAAAGTTCTCAGAACTTGATTGAAATTAATAAAGAATTCGTAAATTATCAGGCACTGGAAATGTGACATTAGTAATCTCAGGCACTCTCTTTTCCCGTTACGCAGTATAGAGTGGCGCTTATATCAGTAAAATATTTGTTTAGTTTAACTGCAGTTTATGTACCCTTTTTTACCAGCGCAATATGGTGGTGAAAATAAAACGTAAAATTCAATAAATAAATGAAACAAAAAAGGCTGTGTCTATTTATCTTTTCGCAAATCTATTTACAGCAATATTCCCGTAAGGTTGTAAAATATAACCGGGCGGAACAAGAAAAAAAATGATGGAAATAGAAATAATAACCGTCTTGACGAGGAGGTATTTAATGTTATGATTGGGAAAAGCGAAAATTTTTAAATATCGTAGCGAAAAAGTACTGATTCTGGAGTAATTTAAGATTTGATAGTCTGTTTAACCGTCTCCAATTAAGATGATTTCTAAGTTTTGTTTGAAATAATATCAGTCACAATTTATTAAGCCCTCCTATATGCACAACAGAAGACAAATCAAGTGCAGTAAATAGTGATAAAAAGACTTACACTGTGATGCATTCAATAAAATCGACTGAGAATCAAAGTTTCGCAAGTACGGAATGTAAACAAGAACGCTAAAAAAGCCCGCTGAGATAACAGCAAAAATCACTCCGACTGCAACTGATGAAAACATTTATCGAAAATCAACATAGCACTTTTGAAAAAGAAGTTATGCTAAATTTTCACCAAATAACTAAATTAATTAATAACGGCAAACGAGTCTGTAATGGGAAGTTAAAAAAAAATTAAAAAATCTGGAAGAAAATCCATGGCGCTGCTGATAAGTCACTGCAAAAACTACGAAAGCCATAAAATGTAATAAGAATAACGAAAAAGATAATGGTAACGGTCCATACTAAGAAAACTTGTACTAAACTGCCCATATCAAAATCGAAAAGCTCGCAAAAAACACATTTAAAATCATAACAATTCAATCTAAAAAACTACGCAGTTTAAGCGTATATTATACTACATATTAAGGTGTCATCTACTAGAACAGGATTTACTAACGATCTATACCAAAACATCGCATTTGCGGTAGAGTATTTAATACAAGAGTGCGGTAAATATAACATCTACAGAAGATGCGATGTATAGAAGAATCAATAAATTCAATTAAAAGATTAATGATTTTTTTTAAATAATATGAAATCGAAATAATTTAAATGCGTTCATATATGGAAATAATAATACAAAAAAACGTAAGATAATAATTGTGGACCGGTAATTAAAAAAAAAAAAAAAAAAAGTCCTTATCTTTGAATTGTTATTAGAATTTTCAAGGATTTTTCCAATTTTTGCCGTTCAGTCGTATTATCGAATTTAGCTCAAAATGTTTTACGAGGCTTCACAAGTATTCGAAGAATGAACTGCATTTGAAAATTTTAAATTCGGATTTGTTTTTTACTTTAATTCTTCTGCGATCGCTCTACATTCTACACCGTAAAATGTCGATTCATAAAATTCTGGAATCTTTCGTGGTAATATTGAAATTAAAAAATTAAAAATGTGTGAGTCATTTTGAATTTTTTTTCTCCGAAATTCATTAAGAAGAAAAACAATAAAAACGCTACTTTAAATGGTGCTGAAAGTCCCACAAGTCATCGGTTACCGTGTGAACTGCTTAAAAGATTTATAAAATCGTTCGCTCGTTTTGAAAATTTTTTAAAAAAATGTTTTAAATTCCGAAATTTCGAATTTTTTAAACGATTTTTCGTTAGTCTCGTTTTAAAATTTCGAATAAATTTTCCGTTTTCCATCCGGCTCGTACTAGCGAAGGAAACATTCAAGGTAAACCAGTGTGTAGTGAACCACTGCTATTGCACGCCTGAATGCGCACTCATTCGTATGGAGCGCACTCGTTATTTTTAATTAGACCATATACCGACGGATTTTTGAATAATAGTTCGAGGAAAAACCATTCAACGATTATAATTTCTGACTACCTAATTTCGTGTTCAAAGTAGGAAGAAGTACGAATGACTGGATTAGAATTGTACTCAAGGGCTTTTCCGGAGGAAATGTGCAAAATCACTTATGTCGGGGTGTGATACTTAGATATCAGGTTTCTGATAACACAGCGAAATGTACTAAAAACACACAAAATTAAATTTTTCAATATATTAGGCATTTATTTTTTTATGGTCATTTTTATGGGTTTTTGTTTTCGAAAATAAAAATAGCGGCCATACTGCCCACGCTATCTCGTATAGGCGTTTCCGTAGTCGGACATTTTTAATAATCGGCGGATCATAAATGTTCATTGCTCTAAACGTAAATATTTCAGAATGTTTAAATGCGCTTCGCGTGAAAGGAAAATTCGAACTGAATAAATAAATCGTCGAATTTAAATGAAGTAAAAGAAAAAAAATGGTAATCAATTCTTTTGTTTTTATTTTCTCATAAACTACAAGTCGCCGGTTGGAAGAAAAGGTTAAAATTTCTCCCAGACCGATGCATTTTTAAGTCGGTTCCGCAAGGCATTACTAATTAGATAAATAAAGCACGAGAGGCCCTAAACACAACGAATGATTTCAATGTATCAGCGCAATAATGAGAATAGGGAGCCAGCATTATTTCGGGTTTTCGGAAGCCGCCAGTGAGCTAACGAGACTTCAACTTTTAGATTAGTGTAACCCAAGTTCGGATAAACATGTCTGCCCCGCAAAATCTGTTTTTTTTTAATAAAAAAATAGGAAAAAATCGTTTTCGTTTCAAATATATCAGTACATCGAAAGGATTAAAATGATAACAGCTACAGAAGTTATACAAAACACCTCACTCTCAAACCTCCGCCAATACCCTGACAGCAGGGATGACATCATGTGACTTCGGTACATAAGATCATATGTGCCACATTTAATTTCCTTGTAAATTTCGGATATATCTATTTAAGAAAAACCTTATCATTAGCCTCTTCAGTAAGTTCAGCAGAATGAAAACAATTTTAAATTTAAAAAAAACCGAATTAAAATATAAAAAACCATTTTGCATCCTATTCGTTAAATAAAAATATTTATAAACTAGTAAGCAACTAAAATATATACGAAACGTGTTTAGTATCCCATGAAAGGGCTGTCAAAAGGATAAATTATGCCTTTTTTTTCTCTCAGTATAACTTTTTTTATCTTCTGCTCTCTTTGGTAATTATTGTTCTTCAAATAAATACTGCATATATTATTATTATCACTATTATTTTTATTATTATCATTATCATTATTGTAAATAAACAATATCTAAGTGTACATTATAATACGAAGGATAATTTCTTAAATGTAATTATTAGCCCCAAAACTGGGCAAAGCTCTCAACCGTGCTCATTCCAGTCAGTCATAAGCCACCCTTTGATAATGCCTGCGATTTAACAAGTTACTAATGTTGTCCTCCCATATTCCATAAATAGTCCCATCTGTTTTTCTCTTTGTCCATCTTGTGGCCTTCATTTTTGCGATATGTTCGGCCCAATCCTATTTTAATCTCTTTATTATCCGCATAAAATTATTATTATATTTTAGCTTACTTGTAATACTGCTTGTTTTTATAACTTTTAATCTGACTCCCAACATTGACCTCTCCAAATCATTTTGATATATCCTTATTTTTTTCAATATATGTTAGGATAGGTAACACGCAACTATTTAAAATTTCCCCCTTTAATCTATTACTGTATGGTCCTTTAAAAATACGCCTGAGTGCCCAGCATTTCTTTAATATGTAAGTGCAAGTCTGCGATCTACTTCTCTCTTAGTTCCTTTATAATAGAGATATCTATTGTTCTAAATAAATCATACTTTCAACTTTTTCAATTTCTTTGTTATCCACTGTGATCTTTGTTTTCGTTTTTCCGTTGTTAATATTTTAATCATATTCATGTTTATACCTCAGACCGGTCTTTTTTCCTGCCTTATTGAGCTTGTTTAACATTTCCTGTAACTCATCAATGTTTTCCGATGTAATCATTACATCATCGGCAAATCTAAGATTATCTATTTATCTTCATACGTTTATCCCTCCGCAAATATCGCATATAAATATAAAATAAATAATCACTTCAATAGAACTGTTTTATTATACTCTGCGTTGTTAGTAACTTTGGCAGAAAACGTTTCTTTTAATTGAGGTATTTTAATTTATTGAAGTAATTACAACTTATTCAATTCATTTTATATTTATAAATATTAACAAACAGGTACGGATTTATCTACATTTACAAACCCCATATGTCTTTTAGCTTATAATGATTCCGTACCAAATATTTTCGTAATTGTATATATTTCTTATAAATTCTTACTTACCTTATATTAATTTTACTAATTACTTTTACGTTTTTCTTTAAATTGTTTCCAAAAAACTTTTTTCAACCTTCAGAAAAGATGTGCGTGTGTAACCGAATCTTAGACAATAAACGCACATCCTCCTGCTAAGATTAATTGTGCGACTATAATTCATCATAACACTTGCTGCTGGAAATGAAAAAATTTCGGCGGAAAAACATACTTTTGAGTTTCTCCGTGAGGTAGAGTTCCTTGGCGTATAAAAGTGGATAATGGTGGTTGCTATTAGAAAAAAAAAAAAAAAAAAAATCATCGAACCCAGCAATATTATTTAAATATTAGGGCTCATTAATTGAATTTTCGGAAATACTAATTTGACTGCTCATTTTTTGGCTTAACTAATTTTGTGAATCCATATCGCTGAAATAGGTTGCGAAGCTTTCAAAATAACAATTCAAATACACCAGCAAGTTAAAAAAATCAAATTTTTTCATAACTAATATTACAAGCGTAAAGCGTGATGACAGTACCAACGGAAAAGGCCGTGTTTATTCCGGAGATTAATAACCTATTAAAATCGGTAATCAGTCTGGTAGCCATAAAATCCAGATATTGCCTTCATAATGTTGTTCCGTTTTTAATCATTTCTGTTGGTCGGTGTTTCTTGGAAAGCCGAGAGCAAGCAATAAAAAACCGATATTTTATGAAAATCTTCATACTAATTACATTCCACACACTCTGTACAGACGGTGGCACCTTATATACATATTTCCCTAATGATGGAAGGTAAGTGCATTTTCGAAAGTTAAAAATTAATAAATGAGATGCAGTTGCTTTCAAAACACAAATAGTTAACAGTGTTTTTATTGGCTGTTTTTAAGCATTGAAAAAAACCATCCAGTCAAAATGGATAAATTGGAGAGCTACTTGGGCATTAACAGTCTGATTTAAGAAGAAAAAAAAATATAGAGAGCACTGTAGGGAGTAGATCATGCCGTCGAAAAACCGTGATTGGCTCTGCAGCGAATGATGCAGTAGTTAAGATGAAGAAGATATCACTCTTGAAGATGGTACAAGAGAAAAGTGAAAAAAAGGTGAAATAGAACCTACAAGCAAATGGAAGTTAAAACATATACGACCCACGGCGCAAAGAAGGAAAGATTATGTCGATCGAATAGAAAAATATGGAAAGACTTAGGATGGAAGCGAAAGCAAAAAAAATAGCAAAATTTTTTGCTCCGAAAATGGGATATAAAGCTAAATCGGGACCACTTGAATTTTGAAATGGACAGTTTTATTTTAGGTAAAGTACTTGAAAATTAATCTTTTTGAATTTCGAACAGTTTTGTCTGTTTTGCGGTATGTGTAATGGCCAACACTTATTTAATCGATCGAAAGTGCAAAAAAGGGAAATATGGACACATTTGAATTCTATCTTCGACGATTCTGCACTATTTTTCAATATTTTCACCATTCATTCACACCACATTGCGATCTCTCAATTGTATATAATATAAACTTTCTGCCTCGATCCTTTTGCATTTTGTCGCTTTCAAATATAACCAGACGCGAATAGCGCATTGAGAATAATTAAATTTAATAATAGTTACGCTAATGCCTAAAATATATTACCAGTAACAACTTCATTTCAAGCATATTTTTAATTTTAATAATCGGTCGAAGTTTACGGAAAAAGTGTGTCATACTTTAAGAAGAAAAAAAAAAAAAATAATAATAAGAAAATACGTTTTGTATCTTTTCCTTTTCACTTTTTTGAATTTAATGGATATTCATTACCACGGCGTTCCTTCATTTACAGCGGCAGATTTTTAGGCACGCTTTCATAATATCAGCAATATTCCTCCCGCAAATGCTCACTGCAAACCGCGCGTGGTTCAAATCTTTTATCCCATTATTTTTATCAATTCTAACAACCCTATTTAATTTCTCCGTACAATCATCTCTTGCTCGCTGTTTATGATTTCCCAGATTTTCTCTCCTCTTTAAAACGCTTCGAAATTGCACCTACTTCATTTTTAGTCTTTTTACAGTATCACTTTTTCCCTTACATATATCCGCTGCTCCACTTTATCTACGGATTCTTCCTTCGTTTTCTTTGCGACCTCGATCTTGTTTTGCTCGAATGTTTCGTCTCTTTTTTGCGGCTGTACACAGTCGTTCTTTTATTACCACTTTATTAAAACTCGGTATTCCCATTTCCACGTTCTCATTTCTTTTTCGTTATTTCGAATTATTTTTATTCTGTTCCTTTGTGAATGTTCAAGAATATACCCTTTTTCCCCCTTCTTTTCCAACAACCTATTAAAATAAAACACAATGAAAACCGTTGTAATGTTCAAAATTAGTTTCCTCGGAAAAGGCTCCCCGCCTTTAATAGGTGGGGGAAAAAAAAGAATACTACAAAATCGTTCAAAATTCGATAAATACGATTGATCGCAGAAATCAGCGATTGTTAATCCACATTTATTTCACACGTATTCGGAACCGAGTCCTTCTGATGAGGGTTTTTTTTTTTTTTCTTAGTTCACCTAAAATCACTACAGTTATAAACTGAAAAATTGACACGTGCGAAGTGATATCGAAAAATTAACGAAAATTTTAATATTAATTTGGAACATATAAAAACTTTAAAGAAAAAACTCCGAATATTTAAATTTTTTCGAGAATTATGACGTAGTACGAAAATAAAATGAATTTTAACACTGAATATAAATAAACGGAATTTAAGAATATAAATAATTATTAGATTTATTTGGCGTTTATTTGCAATATTTAAATACGTCGTATCGCCTTTAATTCGCATACGATATATATATCATTTTCATTTTACCCATTAATTGTTTTTCGTATCTGATGTACATTTTTATTTTACTTTTTTTTTCATTACATAATCGTCATGAAAGTGTTTGTGGAAAAAGTTAAACACATACTCGATTCTCTTGAACACTTGCTTAAACTCCGGAGAAACTGTTCGACACGTCCTTTGAGTTTACTTTTTCCGTTCGACTGCGTCCGGAAAATGTTTTTTGCTAATAGTATGTTCTCATTCGTTTGGGAAAATTAAAAAAAAAAGAAATAGGTCGCAGTCCGATCTAATATAAACACCTTAATAAGTGATCATAAAGAAAAGGGAAACATGTATTTTATGCCATCTTCAAGTAGGGAATAAACATTTTAGATCTCTTTTAGTAGACCATATAAAAGTTCTTTCTTTTACTTTTCAGTAGCAGGCAATTCTAGAAACCGTATTTGCCGCATTTGACATTTCATTTCTTATCTTTGATTCTACCGGAGGAAACAATAAATGTTTTCAACCTGTTAAACCGGGTGGGGTAACACACACCGCATTTGTACTATTTCTTCACCAGACGCGGAGTGAGAGCTGGCTGCAGTCGGTCTTCAAGAATGCAATATTGTCCGTAACATAGTAAGAAACGACGCGGAATTCGATCATTGATAGTCGTCGAACGGATTATGTTTTCGTGGTATGAAAGTAAGCCAGAGATGTGCACGCTACACACGCCTAATGTACCTGCGTCGGTATTTAAAACGCGCTACAGTGTAATTACATTTTTAAATTAGAGTACAGGGCGTGAGCGAAAAGTCGAAATTTCGGTCACTAGTGATAACGATTAGCGGACGAAAAAGGAAAAAGAACAATCGGTAACAACAACAAACGGTCGTCCTTCCATCGCGGAAGGTACAAATGTTTCCATGGATGCAGCGGCGCTTCCTCTAGCTTGGCTTTTTGATGCGAGTCGGACGAACGCGATCCGTTCTACGAACGAAACCTGTTATTAACTCGGGCTGCCGCCGGATAACCTATCATTAAGACCCGTTCTTTTAATTTCGCTTTCCGTACCACACCGAGTGCACCGGCGTTCCACGTATTTATTTTCGTTACACATATTGCCCCCATTGTTTTTGTACAACGCGATTACGTTCCGTTTTTCTTCGCAGCATTCAGAATTATTTCCGGTACGGCCTTTCTTCTCGCTCTCTCCGAAGAGCAGCCACTGTTTCGTGTGATCGCGTCCCACCCGGCCTATTCACCATCGCCGTTTTTTTCCTACGATTTACGAAACCTATATCGATCGGTCTCCTGTTCAACGCTTTGGCGACCGCGAAAATTTCCCAGCCTGTTGAAGATCGTTTTCGCGATAATGATTTCGAAGAATCCAGTTTCTTCTGCTAAAAAAATTTATCCCGGACAAAATTCCGAGAGGGGACAAAATAAGTAATGGAAAATGAATTATCATAGAGGGTACGGTAACGGGCGAGGTTGGCTAATTTTCTCATGTAGAAAGAAAGAAAAGGCGACTGAATTGAAGAATCCGGCAGCAAAACGATTCTCGAACATTGGAAAACATTATAAAATGTGTTTAGCTCGCAGTTAACCGCCGTGCAAAGGAGGTTATGCAGATTTTGAAGCGCACCGCAGTCAAGAAGAACATGTCGGTAGATCAAGCTTGCAGCGGCAGTGATAAACCGACTACGCATCTAGCAAACATGAGAAGTTTTCCGAATACTAAATTGAATAGGGGCAATGCCGAAGTAGCGCGTACCTACAGATGACGAAATGGTTAAAGAGTTCTGTAGAATTTTTACAAGATAATTACTACGCCGTCAAAATGTACCCGAGCTAGTCGTTGAAGTCAAAACTAAATCTATATGGCAATGTTTATGATCAACCACTGATACCAGATCGCAGGGAAAAATGAACGAAAAATTCGGAAATGGCCCCTCGTCTAAACAAACAGCGAAAAAGAAACCGCTTTCTATCTATTGGAACATTTCGAATTTCAGATTATTATTTTAACATTTCTATCGCTCCTGCTACACGTCTTAGATGCAGTGTAACGGTTAAATTTTTGATTTGTAAAAATTAAAAACAATTTTGTAGATCCTTCGACGAAACCGATTTGTTAAAAACCTTAAGACGTTGCCGGAAATATCCCATTGCGCATGAATGGTCGGAAAATTCGGTAAACTTGGAACTTTTTTTTTTCTTTACACATACCAAGGATCTGCCGCGACTACTGTTTACATAATAGGGAGTACAATAAGCTAAGTCCTATATATCCTTGATAGGGGTATCATGGATTGCGGAATTAAGCTTTTCGTAATGTACTTAAGGTTCCTTAATGGGGATTTGATGAGAATCCTTTCACGCAGATAATTCTTTGGCGTAACCAATATTCAGTCTCAGTTTAAGTATAAGCCTGGAAATTATTCGGACATCCGGAACGAGATAACGCTCGAAAATCCATGATACCTCCTCCGGTTGGTAGACAAGCGTGTTAATCACTAGGCTACCGAAAGAGTACCTATTTAAAATAAGGAAGTTTTGTTGACTATTCAGGGTAGTGAATAATTTCAACTATAGCCCGAAATAAATTATAATTGGGAATTTGACATTACAAAAAAAATCGTAAACACACGATAAAAATCTAATTCCAACTAAGTTTGTTTCTGGCTGTCAAGCGAATCACGTTACTTTAAAATCGTTATACGAAAAGTTTTTTTTTTTTTTTTTATTTTATTTTTGGGCTCGTCAACCAAGGACCTCTACCCAGAAACAAAATGTAAGGAAAAAGTCGGTTACATTTTGATCCGATCAAAAATTTTATCTAAAAAGGAACAAATAGCAGGAGAATAATTAGTGGGAAAGAAAAGGACAGGATATAGGAAGCACAATAAGGAGTATGAAGTCCAAGCTTCAGCAAATAAGAATGCAAGGCAGAACGCTCCACGGAGAGAGATGAACACCGGAAAAACACATGATCGGCGTCGCAAATAACTGCATCATCCGGATGGAGAGGACAGTGTGGAGAAGAAATAAAAGTTATATTTTCTCGTTTTCTTTTTTATCGTACATATAATACTCCCGTTTCTCTTTTACCTATCTTTTGTTTTTGTGCCAACAACAACTCCGGCAAGATTATTCTATTCAATAGGGAGATCGGTATATGTATTAATATACTTTTTTTATCCTCCCCTTTTGTGCATGCGAGCAACGGATCTTCGCTCAGAAATGACACGAGGAAAAAAAATCAGTTAGACGTAGAGTCAGTGTAAAATATTGTTAGTATAAACGAACTGAGGATAGAAACAACGGAGATTGACGGAAGCGGTATAAGATATACGAAGCGCAATAAGGATTATGGAGTTTATAACCGATCGGGGTATAAAGAAGTACGTTCGTTCACGAGGGATGGACATTCAAAGAAGATGTGGTCAGGATCGGAAATAGTTCCATCGTCAGGATGAAGAGGGAGACGAAAACGAAAACGTGAGGATGGAAGAAGAGTATGATTGAGACGTAAACGGATAATAGAGACAATAACAGAGCGGCGAAGCGAAGGAAATACATGACTCTACGTTATTACGCGTTACTTGCAGGTTTATTATTGGTTTTGAATATTTTTTTAAATAAAAGAAGAAATACATTTTGAAAACAGTAAAATTATTAGTATTTTATCGTTAAGGAAGACGCAGTCAGTACTCTTCTATAAGTATCGTAAAAGAACCAATATTTTAAAAGTTTCAGCAAAGTCTCGAACTGTATTTATAAGTTAATTCGGAATAGTCATCCTTGCATCCTTTTATCATAGAAAAAAATTAAATAGATCACGGTAGATCAATAAAAATTAAAAACCTTCAGAATTCAGTCTGATCGGCGTATATAATTTTATGTAGTTTTTTTTTTTTTTTGTCATCTTTATCATTTCAAAGACGGAACTATTAGTTCAGGGCACATCATTACACCTGTATTATCTTAAATGTTGAATAAGAGCAGGACCCGAGAGTTAAAAATGGTACGACGTAAATTCAGATTATGTACATACATGCGTACGACGTCAATTCAGATTATGTACATACATGCGTACGACGTCAATTCAGATTATGTACATGTATGCGTACAGCCTATTTTCAAATGAGTTCTTATAAAATTTATACTAAGGCCGTAGAAGTTCAGGAAATAAGCAAACAGCTTTAAATATCGGCAAAGCTCTTTAAGTTTTAATTCGCTACAAAAAAAAAAAACACGGTTGCCGTTATTAAATATTCTGAAAAATCGCAAGTACCCCTTTTCTCAGAATTACCGAAAAATGAATAAAAATACGAATATTTTAAGCAGTCTGTGTTTTTATCGGAAAATTAAATAGCATTGGTAATATTGATTTTGCGGGTGTAGCTGGACGCTGCTATTACTGAAAACAGGAAGTAGAGCTCATCTTATTGCAATCTACCGTCCTACGAGAATTACCACTAGAAAGGTCACATTGGCTCCGTGGAAGATGTTCCATTCCACCTTTTTCGCGTACATGCGTGTAAATAAACGTAAACAAACGTAAACGTACACGTCATTACGGGCCATTTCTTTTCGAAGCCGATATCCTGTAACTAAATATCACCGCCTTATTAAGTATGCACCAGAACAAGAATGCGTCCAAGAGAACACACCCATCACTGACTTATAGTAGAGCTCAACTGAGGATGTGAGTCATGGCATTGACCAACAGCTACTTGTCATCGTCGGAACAGCATGCGTGGTTCTACATATTATCCGCGAGCTATATACGAAGAATAACTAATTAGATTCTCCGAAAAAACAGAAGGCATCGCGTCATCAATGACAATGGAATAAATTTTTCTGTTCGACCACACTCATTTCAATGGAAATAAATGAGAAACTGTTTTGAAAGAAAATATTTTCTACCTTTTTGCTATTTTTCTTTTATTTAAATGTGACTGCGGATCTGCTACGAAAACAGGTTATTTTATTTAAAATCCCTTCGAGTGCTAATTTATAGAGATCATCGAGACCGGACTGGCGCTGATATGATGGCAGCACGCTCGTTAACAATAGAAAGGAAAATCTACAATACCGCAAAATGATAATACGGCCTTCTCGCGTACAATTAAATCAGTGATCGATACGGCGCGAATAAATATAGGGAGGGAATAAAACTGTTGGATACACTTAAGTTTCAGTAATACTCCAACAGAAGGAAGGATATTCTTCACTGGCGACTGACGAATACCGAGAAAAAATAATGGAAAATGAATATTAATCAGACTGAAAAGAAAAAAGACGGAATTACTTCTAAGCAGGAAAATTCTAAAAGGATGTCACTAAAAGAAATAAATAATTTCCTTAATTTACCCTTTTTCTTTTTACTTCATCACTCTACTCACTACGTGACACAGAAACCAACAAGTATGCCTCGCGTAACACTCGCTATTGGCGCTACGAATCTTTAATACCTTGCACCTTGCCTTGCACATTAAGATGCTCGAATACGAGCAAAGTTGGAACGCCACCGTTAATGGCAGTAGCATCAGACTTACTTTCATAAAAGACGACTAACAGACGCATATTATACTTTTTCCATCGGTTAATTAGTGTGCCATCCGCGTTCTTCTTCGGTTTAACGCACTGTCGCGTCGCATTTTAGACGATGAGATGTAGAATTTTAAATGTTCCTTTTTTTTCACCAGTAAACGGGCGTAAACGAAGGACATTAACCCAAGCGAAATATATGTATATATATATATATATATATATATATATATGCGTGCTGGTTGGTGTGAAGTAAGCAGACACGTATTAAGGTATGCACTTGTATAACGATAAAAATAAAACATTTACAATCATGCGTCTACACAAATGTTTTCAATAAAACCATAAAAATTACTTGGCAGCAGGTGTAAAATGCATCTCCCAATTTGCCTGACCAGCACGGGACAGATTAGGCCAACTACATTCAGCGATAGATCGAAAATAGACATGGCGTGGTAGCATGATATATATATAAGGCAGATATTTCCGTTTACCTATATAGAGTGTAAGGTGTAAATATTTTTTTTAGAGTATTTCAGTCTCGTATTTTAAAGAATTTCGGAATTTCTGATTCCGAAGTTATTTAAATATTTAAACAGTTCAAATAATTTCGTATTAACCAAAGTAATATCGGAAACTATGTTCCTGTTGATGCTTGAACAGCTGCGAATAATTCATCGCGTTACATTTTCGCTTCGGATTAGAATAAACGTCCTTGCCACTGTAAAGATCTACACAGTTGGATAGGTGACTTCGATACGCGATTATGTCGGCGCGTATCCTAAGGCGTGAAACGTGCTGCCGATTATGTTTACACACATGTATAATAGGTTTACGTACGAGTCTCACCATCACACAAGTCGCGAACAAAAGACCGATATTGGAATCAACGAGCGTATCGTATACGGTAATTGTATCCCCATTGACACGCATCTTCGTTTCTATGTTTTGCATAAATGCCGATAAATGAACATGTGTGTGGCGATGTTTTTAAGAATGATCTCAATCTTACGGAGAACGAATCCGCGTAAAAAGACTTTGGAATTTTTTCCGCGCACTATTTACCCGAATGTGGCGGGGGAGGGAGTCCTATTTCGGACGAACGTGAAAACGCTTTCGACGAATGGCGGATAATTTCTAGGCAGTTGGTTTAAGTGGAACCCCTTTTTCTTCCTTTTGCTGTTAAATAATCAGTAATAGACTTCTCGCGCTCTCAGCTTTCTACGGTTAGCACACTTGATTAGGAATCCTTGATTCGAAGCGATTTGTCTTTAAAAAATCTAATCTTGACCCGTGTATGGTTTTTCAAATTTATACGCTCAATCGTTTAACCCGTTTCTTTCTTTTATGATTTTTTTTATTTTTTTATTTTTTCTTGACAAAGGAAGAATAAAGAAACAATAACAAAAACTTTTATTTAAAATTCACGAGAAAGCTATAATATTAATCAGAAGTAATTTTCTAAAGCGATAATAAATCAAAGGGTTTCGAAATTTTTCATCCGATAACCGTAATCAAAATTCTGTTCATGAAAAGTTCGATTTACTGCAAAGGCTTGTCGAGTTACAAAATTTTAAACGAACTTCCCCTGATAACGAAGGAACCTTTTAAATTTACCGAGATGATTTATTTCGAACATTCGAAACACGTTTCGTACGTAATGCCGAATTTATTTTACAAATCCAATAATAATTTTCGGGAAAAATTCTAAATTACCGAGAAGTTTATTAATTTTGTTTATTTTAATGTTCGCGCGAAACCCCTTTTTAACCGATACCTCTCTAGAAAAATCCAGAAATGCTCTTCGCAACAGAAACAGCCACCGTTGCTTTTTCCTTCAGATAACGATAGTCGTTTAAACCGAAAATTTTTTGAATAGTTATTTTTATTTACAGTACCGAAAAAAAAAGTAACGATTAACTGGAATTTAAACGGAATTTCGCCGCTTGATAAATTTTACGTAAAAAGGCGAGAGGATGAGCGCACACACGAAGCTAGTGTTTAATATAAAACCTACATAATGTACATTTCGACAGGTCACCAAGGCTCTGCCGAGAGGGGCTCCATCGAACGGAATTAGGTCGGTGATAGTACAGGGGCCAAAATTAAAAATAATCAGGGCCCTTGCGGTGGCATTTTAATCCGCGGTCCTCTCGAGGATCCATATTATTTTCAACATCGCTTACGTCGATTACGGATATTTTTCTACGCTCAGTCGTAGTAGGGTTAAAAACGTTATAAAGCCCAGAATTTAAAGAGTAAAACGTTGCGCAACAACGTTTCCGGTGAAACGAAAAAAATTTCCGAACACTTTTAAATGTTTTTGAGAGCGTGTCTACTCGCGCTAAGATGAAAAATTAATCGGAAAACGAATCAGACTCGGAACCGTTTGGTTTCCGAAATCCGATGGACCGGTTTTACACATTCTTTTATTAAATCAACGATAACGAACAAAAGCACGATAATGCCGCAGACCTCTGCTGGAGATGCACTATTAGCGGAAACCCGCGTGACCTTGCTAAAACCGGTGACGACCAGCGTGCACGCAAAAAGTTGCATGTACTTTCTGCACTTTGGAATAATAATCGGACTGTTTTGTTTTTAGGCTTTATTTTATACGTTAGACGAATATAATGCAGGCGAAATCGTGAACAAGGTCTCCTTCGTTACCTTGAGAATTAATGAATCTCGGCAATTCTGTTTTTGTATTGTAACCAGCAACCAGGCAATAAATTTAATCCGCCCATTACGTAATTTTTAGAAAACAAGAAAGAAAAAGAAAAAAAATCGTCTAAATGTATCTACGAAAGATGCTGGATTATATTTTCCTCTCCCAGAAGGGGAGACGGAAATTTTGGAAATTCCCTTAACGAAATTTGCACGCGGTAAAAAAGTCGGGGGCGGCTGCTGGTGAGTTTTTTCATTTTAAGAATCGTGTGTTTCCTTTAAACGTTCGCGCCAGGTTAAGGTGAATAATATAAGTTTTTCTTCGAAACAAACGTTGCGCGACGGTGCTTTCAACCGCGCGTGCCTAATTTATAGCAGTATGACGTCACGGCGATGTATAATTTCTCGGTAAATAAAAACAACTGGAATTATTCCGAATTATTACTGTTTGGAAAATACGAGTTAAACCGGTTAATCGCTTTTAATGAAAAAACCGCACAACTGGTTTACTTAGACGCCAATTAAAAAACAACTCGATGAGAGTATTTAGTAACTAAGGGAACGGTGCTATTAATAACCGAAGTTGCCGGTGTAATTTCTCATCGGTATCAATATATTCCACACGATCGACCGAAAAGAAAATAAAACAGAATAATAATTTTCTTCGGAGTCAAGCGAAGAAGTCCCCATGGGTACGAAGAAAGAAAAAAAAAATAATAGAAAAACGAAATTCTCCTCAAAATACTTGATAAACGCGAACGAAAATTCTAAACATTTCTCCAAGTGCAACAGACACATTCATCTTAAACGAAATTGAGCGAACATTTTGAAAATGCAATTTTTAATACAATTTTTAATACTGTTTTATTTTTCCTTCTGGCTTTCTTTTTTTTTAACGTAATATTACGACCGAAATAAACAAATGGAAAAATTACAAATTAACCTTTTCACTTAATAAGTAATTTCCATAATGAAATGCATTTAATAACCATGTTGGAAATTTAAAGATCGGGCTTTTTCGGTTATTTTCGAAAAACTGCCTCTGAAGTAATGTGAAAACGATAACTTACATTTTCATAGCAATTGCCAAAGACGACGATTTCTTAAAAATGCTTGATTTCTTTTTTTCAAGATTTAATCGCATGCCACATATTATATTTCAGTATTATCTGTGAAATATCAACGACTGATGAACGACGCAAGTGTGTTAAGGCAATTGATAAGTATAAAATTTAAGCAGTCTGCTAAAACTATGCACCGCGATAAAAAATTTTTCTCAGTATAGAATATTTTCCAGAATCACTTTTTTCTCCTTTTTCTTAGAATTTTTTAATTTCAAATAGTAAAACCTAAACAACTTCGGTTATTTCGATGTTTGGTATAGGTCTTTTTAGGCTCTCTACTCCCTTCGCCGGTCGCAATGTAAAATTGTATTACCAATGAAGTTTGTAAAAGTCCGGATACCGTCAGCCGTGGTCAAGTTTCGATTTAATACCGTGCAAATGTTAAACAACATTGAACCAACACATAGCATACTGTTGGCTATAGGAATCTGAATAGAAATTGTTTTAGCTGATAAACACGACTCTTTTCTTCTTGTGTTTGGACACTCCAACTAGCATACTCATTAGAGGAATTTCTTAAACACGCATTAAGTGTTCAACAAGTACATTAATAAAAATAAATAGTCCCTTACAGTAGTTTTTAGTATTATTGTGTGTACATGTTGGTTTGAATATCATTCAATTTTATCTTAATTTTTAATTTAACGCGTTATGTTACACAATTTTGAGGAAATATGTCCGGTGTATTGCAATAAATTTTACGCCGATTAATCAGATAATTTGTTTGTTCTACAGCGATCTTCAAACGTTTATATAATAAATACCATCGCACGATAAAATATTAACTAAACTTTGAATTTTTGTAGCTCATTGAGATATCTGTGATAATAACCTGAACAAGAAATGTCGAGACACCTAATTATAGATATCACGCAATGAATGCCGGATATTGGTTCAAACTTTTTCCTCCCCCCATCCTTTTTTTTTTTTTTTTTTTTTTGGATGATAGAACCTTTGAGTGAATAATTGTTATTCGTCATTCTGGAACACCTAGTTATACATAATGAGACAAAAAAGGATGCTTAGTGTTCACAGAAGGCATACAAATGGAAACCAAGATCCGAACTGACTGGCAAATAATACTTCCATAGACATTCAGGAAATGGTGGATTTTTAACGATTTTTTGTTAATAAAGACTTCGCAAATTCATTCATCGTTTAGCAGAGGTGTTATTGGCTTCTAGCGATTATATATATGTGTATATATATATATATATATTATATTGGTCGTAAAGTCTTTCCATAATGCACTAATTTCATGTCATTTTAAACGGTGCAATCCTCAAAAATGTTTCTATTTATTAGACTGCTTCGTAAACTTCTATCGTTTCTGTTAGTCTTCAATTTGCTTCTTGCATTTTATTTCTCTTTCCATAATCGATAAAGAGCTTAAAACCACCACCTTAGGCGCTGAAATCGATTACATAAATTGTGGCATACGCAACTGAATTGACTTCATTCCGGTGAAAGTTCACTTGCACTCTTTGTAGTGGCAGTTGCGAGTACGAACCGAAACATACCGAACGATTTTGCAAGAGACCCTCCGGAAAAGGATTCGAATAACTGCAAAGCATTCGTCGTTCGTCGAGGGTATTCGATTGTCGGCGATGTACATACCTCTTTGCGGACGTAGTCTCATGCCGGCAGTGTCGATTTATCATGCACCATCAGACAGTATCGCTAATGTTGCCGCTGGCCGGTAGCTTTATTAATCACCATTATGCTGTGTATTCGCACTCGATATGACACACTACACTAATGAGAATGGTGAGCGTACATTATTCTTCGTTACGATTTTGTTGGGTGAAAATTGCGTAATAACTCGAGAGAACCGAAATGAACCGAACGTTACTTTATGGTCTAATTACCCTGTCTGGTCTTAACCGGTCTGATTTAGTCGGTCACCGTGAATTCGACTAAGTCATAACCGTCTCCTAGTCGCGCTTTAGAGCCATTGAAACGGGTACAGAGGCTAATAGCCCAGGTAAAAACCAACTGTAAAGAAGTCGCGTGTAAACCAGATGAATATTTCTGAAAGAGTTCGACGGTACTGAAGTTATACGAAGACATTTGCATTATCGTGAACGGAACATCTATTTTCGCAGAACGATGTTTTTCATTACCGCTCAATACCGACCTAAATTAAATTCATTTCAATTCAGTTCGATTTATAATAAGAATAATAATTATTATTATTACTATTATTATTATATCTATTATTTTAAGAAAATAACAAGTACGGAAAATTGTGCGAGCAGCGGATTATACGAAAAATCCTATACGAATATTAAGATAATAAAAAGAAAAAACATTTGTTTAACAAGGAAGAAGTAAATTAATTATACTAACTCTTCAACAAATACGAAACAAAACCTTCACCCCGTACGTTAAAAATTTGAATAATTATTGATTTTTAAAAAAGACAAAAAAAAAAAAAATTAAGAATATAGCCTCTGCCCTGTTTAAAAGTCGCAATAACCTCAGAATCTTTTAAATGTATGTGTAAATTATTAAATCAGTTTACATGTTCAGAAAAACGACTAAAAACAACAAACATACATATATAATAGCGGTAATGATATTGTTACCGGATCTTTTAACCGAACTCGTCCTAAATCGCTTTGTACGTCGCTTAAAGTTTTTTAGTAAAAATTAATTTTGGGTCGGCAAACGATTACCCAATTTAGGCTTTTGCAATATCTCGCTTGTATATTGTCGAATGTGATTTTAAAAAATGTGGAACTGAGACCAATAATCATTCGTTGACTTGGTTGAACCTTCGCTAAATGATATGTTAATTTTTTCTTTATTTTTGTTGACAAATAATAGAGTAAATTAACCCCGTGCATAATAAATTTAATTAAGCATGTGGCTCGAAGAACCTTCCGCATTGATAATTTTGAGTAAGGCGTTCTATTAAGTTACACAGTAAGTTTTAAGTGAGATTGAGCTGCCTTAGCCTAAACAATTATCCCGAATGCCGGAATGTGTTAGTACAACACAGCGTAAAAAGTATAAAATGTACGGAGGAGAAGTATTAAAGCTTTAGACGCATCTTAATTTACTAAAACTGTATACATTTTGCAATGATTCCCCAGCATTTATAAATATTTAATTTCAAAAACTCAATACAGTTGTCAAGAATGATTAATAAATGTTAAAAATTAAATTAACATATTCATATGAATTTCTACATCTAATTTTACCAAAAACACTGACTGCATAACACTATTGTAGATAAAGAAATGCTAAAAATTAAAATGTTTCAGCAAAAACCTTTCAAAGACTTTCAGTACTCCAAAACTCATTAAGCCGTAAGCAACTATTAATTTTTTTTTTTTTTTGTCGGCAGTTATCGCTGGAATCAAGCAGCTTGGTATTTTGAAATCAAAAACCACATCGATGTATTTTTAATAAATAATATCACAATTTCAGAATTACTATATAATAAGCCTTATTTCATTTATACGGAAATTGGATTACGTCATACGATTTAAAATAACTCTCGATGAATGTTATATTATTAATCAGGATCTATTAAAATTTCAATCCTTTCTAACCATACCTTCCTAGAATCGAGCATGCAATTACAATGTTTATAACCGATTAACAGTTTCACCTTAATGTTCCACGTGTATTTACATATTTAGATTTTAACAATGACGACAAAAACCAAGCAAAGATTAGGATAATTAAATAATTGCAACTCTTTTTCCTCAATTTCCAATTATTTCAGCCTATTTGACTCTGTATTACTATTGCAATTTTATTGTATTATTTCCGATTTTAACTTCAATCGGTAATTTAATTCTTTATAATTTCATTTATAATATATTTTTAAACAGTTAACATTTAATAAATTATTCATTTAATATGATTAACCAGAAACTTGACAGATAAAATCAGTTATGAAATTTAATTTGAATTCGACATGAACAGCTTCGTTGAGTGACTAATTCGAGTCACTATTCCTTTTTTTGATCTTCGCTGAATTACAAGCATTGCAGTTACTTTGACCGGTGCTATTTTATTTTTTTCAAATTGACCGTTTATTCATTATGAGGCTTAAAGCGAATCAGAATAAACAAACTACAGTCACAAGACGCATGACTATCACACAGTTAGACGAGAGTACTGCGGCTCCACTAGCTCCAAGCAGATCATCCAACATGTCGGACTTCATGAAGAACATATAAAATTCTCACTCTTTAAAATTAACATCTGCTTTTAAATGTGACTCTCATTTGAACTGTTGCGGTAAAATTTAGTTCCTTAAAAACCGTAATAGTATCTGATTACGAATTCAAAAGTAACGTAATTAAACTTAGAATATTCAGAGATTCAGCGGTCGCAGATCGAATTTTGGTCAGCTTTACGCGTTAATCCTTAAGAAACTTCTCCTCGCGTCGACCATTAACGAAACATACGAGTAGTCGTTTAAAAACATGTTAGTAAAGACTTGCGTCGACCACCGTTTTCCACATGCACGTATATGGCTCTATCGAGAGTTAAATTAGTTTCTCTTCGAATAATAAATCTGGGAATATAAATTTCAAAAAATTAAATAAAAAAACTTTCATTGATAATATCATTGCCGTAAATAAAATAATTAAACACACAAAAAACACAATAATATATAATTTACAATATAACATACAATACCAACTAATTTCATTTTAAATTATATATCGCTGTGTTTTTTGTGTGTTTAATTATTTCATTTACGGCAATCAACTATAACACAATAGTATGGACTGTAATCATATTGATAATATCATTATTAAAAACTGTTTTTGGCCGATAAATAAAACACTCGCTATTTTCTTTGTAATTATTACTGTTCGATGCAATTAAAAATAATTTTAAACACGCGTTTATAATGAATAATATTATTAACATTATTTTTATTATTGCTTGTATTTCTATTGAATAAATAAAATACTGGGCATTGATATATTTCATTGATACCGGGAGAGTTCAAGCTATTTTTCACCGCAATTACGTCAAACACTTTAGTTAATGAATTTATACATGTATAATGCAATTGAAATATATTTTAAGGAAGTTACAAATTTAAATCTCAAAGTTAATCCTGATAAAATTAAAAAGCAATGTTTATATTACTGGAGAAGTGTAAATTTGATAATTTAATAACTGAACGATTTAAATATAAAGAAGAACAATTACCAGCAGTATACTGCGTCACTTTCCGTATTATAAAAAAATGATAAAAAAAATTTTAAATGATTAATGTTTCGTTGCAATTTCTAACAAAATAAGTAACCTAAAAATTACGATAATTAGACCAATAATCACTTATTACAATTCACTATCAAAGATCAAATTTTAAATATTACTACTATCAGGGGCGGATGCAAGAAGATATTTTTTTCGGGGGGATGACATAATTACGTAATATCTTATACGGTAGGCAATAGATTTGAGAAATACCCTTTGTTTCGTAAAGAAAATCAAATAGCGACCTTTATAGAAATTTTAAAATGTTTTAAATATACATAATTATTAAAATTCTTAATTTAAATTTTGTCTTATATTTTGGGGTGAAAAATAAAACGAAATTATAAAATTATATCTTAAATATTGCAGTTTAGAAATAGTAAGAAAGATAGTATTTTTATTAGACTTTACTTCTTTTCTATTTTTGTTAGCAATCCGATCGGAATTCTTTGTTCCTGAGCAAGTTTAAATATATATATATATTTCTTATTGAACTATTTTCATTTACATTACAAAATAAAAATTAAAAATAAATAAGAAAGGCAAAAGACCGATGAAACTTGGGTTTGAAATAAAATAAAAATGTAACATTAATAGTTTTACTAGTGAAAGCGGTATTAAATATTAGTTATAATTAAATCCATACGTTGTAACATATATACAAATCTTTTATAGTATAAATTAAGTTTTTCTGTTATGAACAAATTTTTCCATCAAGGTTTTGGTTCTTTGAAGGGGGGAAATGTCCCATATTTTTACCCCCGTGGATCCGTCACTGATTACTATTACTTCAAACCCGAGCACATTCCGCAGAGCATTATTTTGATTTGACTGCACACTAATGGTTGAATTACCTATTAAATTATTAATTGAAAAAAATTCTGCAAAACACAATATTATAAAAAAAAATCTATAAATATATACATATATATATATATATATATATATGATATAGAAACTCTGCCCTTCGGATCTCATTAGGGGGCGTCCCATTGACCGTAAAAACTTTTTTCTTCTAAAATTTAAAAAAAAATCGATTTCGATGTACCACGTTATTCTTCTTCGGCTTTTGTGTAATTAAGCCTATTATTATAGGCTTCAACGCATTATTTAAGAATTCCATTAACTCGCCTAACTCCAATTTATCTTTCCAAAAATATACTTGATTCTGTTAATATCACTGCATCCCTGCCAGTACCAGAACTGTCGTGATTAGAGACAGTCCCATTTTCTACAATCACACGTTTTATTATTGCGGTGCTCCAAATCACAAGCGAACGTTGTGATACTCGCCAAACTAGTTATTTTGTCTCATTTCAGCGTGTCCAAATCTATCGCTGCTGCCATAGTCAACTTATTAAATAATCGTTCGGTGCGTTTCAGTTGGGTTCTCAGTGTGAAGCTTTTTTCTCGATGTTGTTGTTGTTGTTGTATTTTTATAAATCATTTCCATTATTCGAACTAAACGTGTAGAGAACTAAACGTCGCTGTCTGGATTCCGAGCGATTATAATATGCAAATTAACTCGAAGCTAGATGTCATTTTAAGAACCAGTGAACGGCGGATCGGGTCAGAGATTTTCAGTTCAATGATCTGTGATAAAGAACGTCGAAAATTCCCGTGGCAAAGTTGTCTTTCGTTTTTAGAGATTTCTTCTTCGAGACACTGGTCGAGAACAACTCGTTTATTTCCAGAAAAACGCTCGTCCGCGGTCAATTTATTATATCAGAACTACCGGGCACGGCACTACTCATTTGATATCTAGATGATCTGACTATTCTATAATGTAGTGTTTTCTCTGCGCTTCTATCGAGATGGCGAACATCTTCGCGCAGACGACAAACTAAATACATTACGTAGCAACTGAAGAACCAGACCAGCGACCTGCTCGGAAATTTCACGGAAATCACTGAGTGCTGCACGGACAAAAAAAAGCAAAAAAAAACAAACGAATTCGCGCCGCCCCGTTCGGAACCATCGTACCCCAGTGCACTGTTCTTTTTATTCGTTACGTCGATTTTCAAACGACGCAAGTGTACAACTGTCTCTAGATTTCGTATTGCCGGTAAGACTTGTCCGGAAGCCGAATTCATCAGAAAATCCGTGTTGAGCGCGGAGTAAAATTTCGATCAAGCAAAGTAAGTCCCACATATAATATCCTGGATTGTGAAGTTAAGCTCTTCATATTGTACTGAGCCCAATGGCACTGGACGATTGAAAGCTGATGATAATGCGAAACTTATTGCAACTCCAAAATTCTTTAAAATAAATAGTATAAAATTTTTCGTTAAGAACTAATTGAAAGCAACTGAAAATGCGTGCCCCTTTCTGTTTTGTATTACTTTTATCCAGCTCTTGACAACAACTTTTTTCCATTTTTCTTTTGTTTCTTTTTTTCTTTTTTTCTCTGTCCGTTATTTTAAGGAATTCCGGTTTATTTTCGTAGCATCATTAATTCCACTTTAGCAAACAGTGCGAGGATTTCTATGCTACATTTGAGACATTTGTCCATTTCAAGATCAACTAATGACGCAGAGAATGTTCAACGTCGAAAAGCAGGCTAATCAGAAAGGTGTAATGCCGGCCTCGTAGCGTTTTTTTTGTTTTTATTTTATCGTAGCAAGTCATCTAGAGCGTGCTAGTGCACCTGTTGAGAGCGGAAGAAGTAACGCCTATCGCTGGCACTGTTTTAATAGAAGACATGCTCTGATAATGGCGGGTGTGTAGGCGACAGAAAAGCGAATAATTATCTCCGCATGCGTGTTAGTTTTCTTCTTAATAATTAGTGTATAATCGCGCTATCGTTACTGATACAGACTTTGGATATCTGGCACTGGCCGTTAGTTGGTTCCGTATTCGAGCAATCCATTAATTTAGAACATTTCCCCGAAGAACGCCGTCTTCACCGAGAAAATAATGCAAAGACGAGAAAGCTCGACCGGATTAGTAGCGTCGAATAAGAAAATAATTCGCTCGTAAATGGCGGAATGCTTTCGGGAATTGACTTGTAACTTTCATTATTTAAAATCGACACATACGTAAATTAAATATATTCATATATACAAATACGTACAATATATGTAATATGTATTGCTCGGATTTATTTCGAACTTGCAGATCAATCAAAGTATATAATATTATCGTAAGTTTCAGCAACATTTAAACATAGAACAAGTGTATGAATACGAAACGTACAATTCGTCTTACCACCCTATTATTATCTTCAACTTTAAAAGTGTATTTTAGTTTGGTGTAATATTTAAAATCGCTGCATATCGCGAACAAACCGATTTAATCGCGAAAATCCGGTTTTCTATTTAACACGGTAAATAAGCGAATTGTTAAACTCACTTTTTGTTAAACCCAAAATGTAACTAACACGAACACCAAGTTTTGCTTCCATTTCCTGGACTAATCAATTTCCTACGTTATTCGTGAATTTTATTCGTAAGAGCTACGCAGCACCAATGGTATAAATACAAGAATTGCTCACTTAATTTATTAACTTCGGCTCTATTCTGAACTTGCAAAAACCGGTTAACGGATTTCACAAGAAGAACATTTAGCCATAATATGTACCTGATACGAAAGCTACATTTTTGTATACAAAAATAAAAATAAATATTCGTAAACCAGAAATATTACAATTATCCTCATATCTGTGTATAGCTCTATAACAATTTTATGTATTTGAATTTACAGAATATTGAAATCCCCTTGTGTAAAGGGTAGACAAATATATTTAATAACTACGCCTTTATTTTTAATTACAAATGGCTACTAAGTTAATTGTTTTTTACGCCATCGTGTAAATAAGCGATTTGTTTTCGTTTAAATAAATCCGAAAAATATAATCATAACTTACACAAATCGGGGATATTTCCTTTTTAAAATTTCTCCTTTCGTTAAGTTTGGTCGGCAATAAGATCTTGACCAATCGATTTCTCTAAGCTTTAAAAACCCCTAATTCGTAAATTTCATCAGAATCGTTAGAGTTATGTCTAAGGACCTAATTTAAACACACCTATATATATAATATATATTTAAAATATATATATATATATATATATATATACATATATATATATTGATATGATTCGATTTTCTTCCTTCTCGGAGATTTCGAGATGAGGATGGATTACATCATGAAATTATAAAAAACATATAAAATGGAAAAAAAAATTTATTCAAAACCGGCGCCACTGGCAAATGACGGTTTGCTACCACCGGAACAGCTCTGCTTAGCAGAACATTAGACTTTAGGGGAAGAAAAAAAAATTGTCGATAAAAAAAATAAACGAAAAGAAATTTCCGAAAAGGGGAAAAATAAATTCAGAACGCGAAACCCGCCGTTCGAAGGCGGTTGTGTCTCCCCGGTGGAGATGTCACGGGCCCACCACGTGTCCAATAAGAAACACCTGGTATAATAAATCGCGATTTATATTTAAAGAAATTACAGCAAAAACACAAGGAAAAACAATTTACGAACATAACTTGTGGCTAAAAAAAAAATTTACAAACAAAACAAATAAAAAATTGATCAATTACAACAAAATTTGCGCCACGTGTAGCAATAAGCCAGAAGAAATTAATAACGACGACCAGAATGAACTGATGGACGCAACGACGTGATCTCTTGACAAATTAAAAGTACGACTAAACTCTGTAATGTACATCGAATTACGCCATAGAACCATTATCGAACTATAATGCCAGATGCACGAACGAAGATGTCGGTACACGATGGGCTTTTACCGAACGACATAGTCGAATCGCTGAAATTACCCGCTACCTTATCAATTAATATTATGAACGCCGCCGATTTTTCTAGAACATTTCTTATATGATACGTATCTTAAAGCGGTCACTACCCTGTCTTTCCGGGATTTTATAAGTTCTCTCGTGACTCTCGTAGCTATACGCTGCTCAACGGTAAACGCTGTATCTCCGCGTTTTTCGACCGCGCTTCACCCCGCGAACCCAATTCGCTCGCGCAACACAGCCGACAGAACGGTTACGTTCGGGATAACCACGCTTCTCGGTCGAAATAGCATCTCCGATCGCAATTCACCGTCATTTCTACTGCCCGAGAAAAAACCCGAAATATAAATGATTTAAAATCGAAATAATAATTTCTACCTCAGACATCGTTATCTGAAAGCGTATAAAACGTAATAAAAATGCTACAACTGCCGAATCCCATTTTTTTTTTTTCAAATATACATATACATATATATATTTGTACATACATGGATGTTGTCGATTATTTTATTTTTACGCCGGAGTAATATGATAAAACGAAATTTGCAGCGTTTTTACTCTTAAAATGAAAATAACACTTTCCATCTAAGGAGTAATTCTAATGCATTTATGAGGGGGGGGGGTCTAGCGTAGTTCGCCGCGACGCGTTTTGCCGTCAGCAGCATTACGCCGAAAGTCACGGTTCGCCGCCAAGCGTTATAATGAGCAAGTGTGTTTGTTTTTAATGTTGAGTGAAAATTTTCAGTTTTATGTACTAATGTGTTAAATAACGTTTTTTTATCTACTGCATTAGTGTTGCATGAACACTTATGGCGAATAAAAACAAATTATAAGAATATTTTATGATAACATCATTGCTAAAAGTCAAATTAGAATGAATGCTAAATTATTCTAGAAAAAACGGAACGTAATTAAACCGTCTTACTTTCTTTCTAAAACAGCTTTTTCTCCTTTAAAATATTTCTCTACTCTTATTTAACTGTTAGTAACTATTTCATCCTAAAATGTTCTTATAATATGTTTTTATTCAAACACATTAGCGAAATTTAAAATGTTGTCTCGACTTTAAAAGCAAACACCTGTTTATTATAACGCTGGCGGCGAATTGTTGCCTTCAGTTTGGTGTAATGTTGCCGGCGGCAAAACGAACTTTTAGCAAGAAGTTCGCAGAGCAATAAACCTGATCCGTCCCATTTATGAATTGTTTTTGGGAATAATCGGTATAAATGAAATATTTGGCTCGGTAATTTGCTCTTTTTCATATTTAAATCAAAAGTCTCCCGCAGTCAAATTTAGTAAATCTGTTAAGAATCAAAATTTGTTTTGAAACATCATCATTGAAACCAACTTTTCTACGATAATTATAAAAGACTGTATTTGGAGGACTCAAAAGCCCGAAGGATCAATTTTACATATGTATAATTCGATCTTTCAGAATCCCGCCGTAAGAACGTCCTTTAGATCCTTTGATGGTGGTAGTCTTTTATAATTCATTTCAGTTCTCTATCCGGTTTATAAAAACATCTTCATTCCATTCGTTCACTTATAAAAAACTACGCTCGTAACAATCGGTCAAATTCAGTAGCAATGTAAAGGGACCGAACTGTTTTGTTCAATCGAGTAATCTCACCCACTTTAAAATATCAACATACGCAAAACCGCCATTACACACACGATTAGATCAGAAAAAAAAAAAAAAAAACCGTAACAATAAACGTCACAAACTGGCTCCAACACGCCATTTCAATATTAGATGAAACAATTTAATTTAAAAATACTTGTAATTTTAATTAAATGAGCATACGAAAAAATGGCAGTAAACATTAGCAACAATTACAACAATTAAAATTACCGACATTTCCCCGTGATTGTAGTTTATTTCGATGAGAACGTGTATTTTCTTTTGTGCAAAGTTTTTCTTTTTTTATCATTTCAAACTAATTGAACGAAAATGATGAATGCGAAGGTGGGAAAGTTATTAGCTAGTAAAGATTGTCGAAACTTCAATTATAGATTCTGTTCAATTGAACTTTTAAATAAGCAACTCAATAAACTGCCCTGCGCTGCAATAAAAAAATGTCTCCAGAAACGAGATAAAAAAAAAATAGGAAATAAAATTTCACACTGTTTTTCTACCAAATGAGGCCATGTTTTGGTACGCGTCAACAACCATAAATGTGGAAAAGCCCGTTGCCGCGAAACATCCAAAAATTTCACTTGCGCCCTGGGTAAATGTCCATAGTTAGTGACCCCCCCCCAAAAAAAAATCAACTAAAAAGCGTATAGCACAATTCATCAATAGCGTATCAAAGTCAAAAACAACATACACATATAGGCACACAAATACATTTAACGTTACACCTTTGACTCCTTCCTTTTTTAATTGTTTCTTGGTAAAGGTACCCGGTTGACGAACCCAAAATAAAAATTAAAAAAAAAAAAAAAAAAAAACGCTACACCTTTTCTTGATGATGACAATTTCGGAAACGTTCGGGTTCTTCCGAAAAAAGCTCGATGCTGTTTTTAGTAAAGGCTTTTATTTAACTTCGCTTCCGATCATTTCATTGCAGATATATGTCGGGTTTTAGGTTGTTAGAAACTGATAAAAAGTGCAATTAAAAACAAAAATCCTTCGAGATGATTACTCTGCTCGCTATTAAGTAAATTACGTTATTTTAAAATCGCCGTCAGATCACATTTGTACACAGATATTCTCGTTTCTCTCTTACGCTCTCATTCGTCCACAAATGTAATAAAAAGTTTTAAAATATAAACAAATATAAAATTAAATAATGGCTTTTATTTATTAACGCGATAGAAAAAACGATTATGATTTTTGCGAGCCTATCAAATTGACATATTTTAAAAATAATGAAACGAATGCATCGGTCTAAAAAATACCATTTCGTATATCGACCAATGCTTCTATTCTCTTCGACGGAACGGCAAAAATTATTTTCCTTGTTTTTATCGCATTAATAAATGAAAGACATTCTTTAAATTTTTTTTATATTATTTTATTTCCTTTGTCACTAATTAGTCGCACTAGTCGCATTAGTCAAAAGCACGAGTAATACCAGAAGTTACGGTGTTGAACGCGTAAAGTTCCTCGCTGCCGGAAAGGGAACGAAAGCCAAAAAAAAAATAAAAGGTAAATAAATACGAAGCAAGACGAAATATCATTTTAAGCGCATACTAGACATGCGACTGCGTCGCTGCAACAGGTTCGTCGAATGGCAACGGTAAGGAATAAGTGGCAGTAAAATACGACACCAGCATATCCATTCGACAAAAGCCAATCTTTATTTATCGCTACTCGGCGCGAACGAATAATAATTCCCGTATAAAATTCCCCGGTCTGCTGTTTAAGCCGGATAATAAAAATGGATATTCTCGCGCTTCGGAACCGCGCCATAATTCTTTTTCCAGGCTGCTATCATTGAAAAAGTCGCTGGCCTCTGCTGCCAGCTCGTGTTTTATATCCGTGTCAGCTCGTATCGAAAATAGTAAATCAGTCGGCCGAAATGTATGCGCAATAACCGTATCGCTTTACGAGAAAATATTAGGAACATAGTCGTATTGGTGGTGCTGGTTAAATTGATTTTAAACCGTCCAGCAGTCGCTGATTTTTATTATAGTCTCATTCGGAGCTGCCGTCTTTTGTCGAAAACCGACGCCGTTAAACTATCGCGCGAAATACAGCACACCACATTCGATCGTTTCTTTTCCAGTTTTGAAACGACGTAGGTTTCTCGGAAAATCTTTAACCCCTGGCCACATCCTACTCGCTGTCTCTTCTTTCTCTCTCTCTTCATGAAAAGTTATTACTGACCGGTACGTAATCTCTCTCGGAATCTCTGTGTCGCCGTAAAAAATAACTGCGCTGCTAATCGGCTTAAATTAGCTGAAGAGTTTTTTTTCTTTTTTTTTTTAATTCCTTTCCGAGACTGCTCTAATCGGCTTAATTGACGGGAAGAAAAAAGGAATCGAAAATATCATCGTTATTTATGAAAATTTCGACCGCGCTCGGAATTTACCGTTTTATTCTACCGTCTGAAGAGCATCGAGTCTAAGAAGAAAATATTTATTTGACGAACGCAAAACGCTTTGAATCCGTCTAAATATCTAGATCGTTATCTAACGAGCGTGCTTTAGTAAGCTAAGTTACCGGAAATATTCTTAACACGATGACTGTAAGTGCGTGTGAGCTACAAATTTAAGTGAAAAAAAAAGAGCTTCAGTAACTTACACGAAAACTTCAATGAAAGTATAATATGGGCACGACAAACAACTGTAGTTTCCGCGAAAGGAATAAATTTCATCGGGTGATTTTGAATAAATTGCCTGCGAAAATGCTGCCTTGTGGCACTTGAGAGAAGGAAAAAACTCATTTTCAAGGGGACGACATAGTATGCGCCGAATGGCGGAAACGGAGCACTTTTAAATTTCTCAAAAAAAAGTGAAGTAAATTAGTTCCATTGGCATCTACGGTTACCATGAGCGTTTGTCGTCAGTTCGATTCACGAAGTTGCTTGAAACGATTGATTAAAAAAGAGTACTCTTATTAGTCCGTTATCAAATCTCGTTTAATGACACGGTTCATAAAAAACAATGTTCTCTAATATATTCCGCATATTACAACAACTTTAAAAACAAAAACTATCTCGTTACATTTATAAAATAGTTTATTACAAAAAAAAAAACAATCGAGATTTACTATGAAAATTTCATAAAAGCTCGCTAGAAAAGTAAATTATTACTCGATTAATCGTACTTGTAAGAATATTATAATTATTCGTAAACAGCATTACTACTTATTAAAATCTCAGCATGCCGAATTAAAATTACAATACATATTTATTTATTTTATTTTATTGGACTTTCGAAGGAACCAATCATAAAAAGCACAAGCATATGTAGCATTGTAAACTTATAAGCCTAATTCTACATTCTGTAATCAAATTAAATAAACAATAATATACATTAGGATCAGATGAAGAAAGTAGAGAACATATAATATCCGCTGGCCTAACGAAATAAGTCTAGAAAATAAACTCGATTGTTCCGCCCTTTTGCATCCAGAGTGTCATATCGGTATCATCCGAGTGTGAACGGGTGCTAATTTCTGCCAAACACCAAATCTGTACAAAAGCACGTGTAAGGCACAGTGATTTAAACGAAACCGACTGTCGTCAACGTTGTGATCATGTGCCGAGATATTGGAGTGTGAAACTTCTTTGGAAAATACCAAGCTTCCTTGAGTAATAATACTCTTATGGAAATCGCTGGCTTTATACTGGTGGAGTGTATTCAAATCCGACTGCAAATGTGCCCTCTCGCCGTCGAACGGAGATCGGAATGTGGAATACAAGGGCGCAAGTTCGTGCTGCAGATTTAGCGGCTTCATCGCAGACAGTGTTGCCGACAGTTCCAGTGTGACCAGGAACCCAGCAATAGTTGACTGTGAGGTTTCTTGAACGAAGGACGTCTTCTGAAATTGCAAATATAAAATAGGCACCTACTCGGGTAGCGTGGAAATTCAATACGGTATTAAGGCAGCTTTAGGAGATAAATAAAATTAGGATACTATCGTTATAGAAACTGTATTAAATAAGTGTAACGATGTAATCGCGTTAAACCAAGGTCGAGACTATTTAATATGTGATTTTTAATTACTGTTGTAATTTATATGTGATGTACGGAGACTCCAAGAAGTATTAATGTCGTTTACAAATTATCGTAACATCTTTAAGTGTATATTTCACCGTAAAATAAATTATTTTCGATATATCAGATAAAATTATTTTTTACTTTTTAGCGCATTTTTATTAAACTTTTAGAATAAATCTTCAAGTGTCGGTAATTTTTGCATTTCTAAATCTGTTTTCACGATTTTTGGTGTAAATATTTTTGTTGAATGGTAATCTGGGTAGATCAACCGAATAAAATGAAAGCTACTTTTGGTACTCTATAAAGAGTATCGGTTTAAAAATATAGTGTTCAAATTCCGTCAGTGATGAGCTTGCAAATCGCCTTTTGGGCATTATACTTCAAATTCATCATTTTTATCTTCGAATCTACATATATAATATGTGTGTACCTTAAGCTTCCTTCTCATTCATCACGCATCCAATTTTAAAATTTAAGATGTTCATATTTTCCGGCTATTTAACATTTTTCGGTTAATTTTAATCGGATTATATTAAGCAAAGAAAATATATCTCTTAAGTGATTTTTTTTTTTTTTAATTACCCATCTAACCGGTAAAGTTTCTAATAAACAAAGAGTACCATTGGAATCAGTCGACACGGTCCGAAGTTATACGCAACGAAGAAAGCAGAGCCGGCAGTGATGAGAAATGGCGCTATTTTTTAAATTTATTTTCCTCGCATAAGCAAAAATAGTTTTCTTCCAACTTACGTTTTCACGTTTAATAATAATAATAATATTTTAAGTGCCAATTGAGTTTGTTTACTAAAAACTTCAACAAAGAGATACCGTTTTTTTACGATTTTTAATGATTACTACCGCCGAGTATTTAGTTTCATCGGTGTGCTTATATTACGGTGTACAGCCGCTGACTGATACACTCTCCGACCAACGAGGAATGATCAAAATCGGTCTAAATATTCGACAATGATGCGGGAGCGAAAAAAAAATAAAATAAAATCATTCGCGACGAACATATATAATAAGCTTTTCTTTTTTGTTTTTGAAATTGGTAAAAATTATTTTTTTTTTCTCTCTTTTCATTTATTCCGATTTGGTGAAAATATTAAACATTCCGAAGACCGGATTAGCCAAAGGAGTTTTATAATTTCTTGGTAGATTCTACCGCTACTTTCAAAAAAAAAAAAAGAAGCCTAGACTGCTTTTGAAATCAAACAAAAGGAAAACGAGAAAGTGCGTCGCTTTTAAACAGAGGACTGAAATACAGCGTGTAACCGCAGGTGATTTTTATGCCATTTTTATATGCCACTTGCAAGGGGCCAAGTGTCTGATTACACCTGCAGATCGGTAGAGACTTTTTACATTATAGAAAGTTTTATACCGAGCGAACGATTTCGTTTGTCATTTCTGGAACGAGCACGTTTTATGGCCGGAGGTTGCTTGAAATTTTTTAAAGCAAAAATTCGATAAACGAGGTGCACAGCTTTTCTCTTATTTTCCTATAATTTTTTTGGTACCGAATTTTTTATAAACAACATCTTCCCTGTTATAATTTTAGGAACTATAATTTTTAAAAATTTAAATTTATTATAATAAATCCGATAATTTTAATTATTACCACCTAAATTATTTTCATTACTTTACACGTCAGATATTCTTCGGCTCACATCCATGAATTCGGAAGTACGATAACATCCGTTTTCACCTCTCGCTCATACTGACGGATGCAAAGGACTTACTGGACTTGCAGCTTTCTTATTAGTTTCTCTACAAAAAATTATTATGAATCTTTCAGGTTGTTCTATCTTTTGTGCTAAAACATTCGCAATTTTCTACGTTCTTCTCTTTGCTTCTTTTTTTCAAATTTGATACTAACAATTTTCTGATATTCTTAATCCAACTACTCCATCCTTTGATTCCACCATCTTCCACATTCCTTTTTGTCTTGTTTCCAATTCATCTAGATCCGGTTTTCCATACAGGTTGCTTTTCTATGGATTCCTGGTCATTCCGGTATACATGGTAAAGAGAGGGTACAATTACTCATAATGCAACGCAGAACGGGGTAACACCATTAATTTCCCGCGGACAACAATTACTGCTTCATCCCAACAATTCCATTTTGAGCTCACATCAGACACTTGTATGCCTATATTCTTCTACTAACCGTAGCTCCTTCTATTTTACTGTCCAACCCATCGTTCGCAAGGAATCACGGTTTCCTGATGATTTTCTCTCACTCCGGGGGGCCAATTTGTTATAGTCTCTTTATGCAGGTTGCGCATCGGTCACAACTTGCTTCCTCTTTCCGCTATCGTTTTTCTTCTTCAACTGTTCACTGCACTCACCAAATATAAACTTCTCTACGATGCCGATCATATTTTTTTTCTTTTTTCTATATCCTTCTTTATCTCGTGAACAATCTTATACTCGGATTTTCTAAATATTCCGTCACCCTTCAGTTGCTTTAGTATTCGATTTTAATTAGATTAGAATATTGTACAGTAAGTAAATTTAAATACACCTCTACAAACAACCATTTACTATTTATTAAATAATTGTTTATAGTGGTGTATTTAAATTTACTTACTGTACAATAAACGTAAACAATATGTATAATTAACAGATATACATATTAGAATATTGTTATAGACCAACGTTTTTCTAAATACAAAAAAATCATACTTTTCCTAATATTAACCTATCTCTTTTTACCTTTATTTCAGATTTATTTCACAAACTTGAGAATAATTTCTTACGTATCGAGTTATATATCAGGTCTTATTCACTATTTACCGTTCAGGAGTAACACGAGTACACGAAACGCAAATGTTTTCGAACGGTAATTTCGAAATATTAGCACTGGTACACGAAACGTTTTCAAATACAGAAAAGTAATTCTCGAAAAATTTTCAAATTACTTTGCGCGAAAATTAAACGAATTCATGGAACATCGGCACGATTAGAAATTATCTACTCTATAAGACGGTCACCGCTGTATTTTCGTCGAAGTGATAAAGAATGCGCCTTAAAATCATTATCACGACAAGGGCAGAAACGCTAATGGACTTGGATATAACGATACATAGCGACACTTCTTAAGTAAACAATCTGCTTGACAAGAGAAAAATTAATCAGAGTACACTTTATGACAGCAGTAACACCGGTTTCTCTTTGAAAGCTGCCAATGCTAACGGACAGGTAAAAATATAATTAAGCATTTGTCCCGCAACAACCGAGAACAGTTTAACCGAGTTTTCCTCGAATAACAAAATAACAGCGCTTGGAAAATCACCGTTGTTGGATAAAATGGTTTGCGCGTTTAAAGCATTTTCTCAGTGACCAGCGTCTAACCGTTCCGTCACGTTCCTTTTTTGTAATTTACCTGATCTTCCCTGCAATTTTATGTGCGGCTATCTGAATTGATCGTATGAAAATGTCTTCATTGAATGATACAGTACAGATTACTAAAAAACAAATTTTGATACGTAATGAGCATGTACTAAGTCAAAAGCTTACTCTATGCGATGAAAGTTAAACACGCTATACATTTATGCAATATGTATATATATATATTAGGAGAAAAATGAATTGCAAAAATTAAAACATAACATTACTAGTCTCGCATAAAAGGCAGCGACATGGCTGATCTTTTTTTTGTCGATCTCTCAAGCCCCTGTCCATAGATAGGTTAGAGATGGAACACAATCGCACGATATTTGTTATCTGTTGCGTTGATTGTTACACGTATCTTATGTAAGATTATTATTATTTGCTGTAAATCTATTTCGAAAGTAACATTTACAAGTTAAAAGTTTAGTTATTAAAAAAAACGTAAAGGGATTGATGGAAAATGAAAAAGTTCCTTCGTAACGTAAAATTTAAAAAAAACAAAACACTTATGGATAAAATTTAATTAACAGTAGTATCAAAATATGCTACGTTTGGTTTTGAAGGAACACTTGTTTTATTATATACGAAATCATAGTGCGAAGTAAACTTACCAGTGTCGATATTTTAAATGAAGCTGTTAAAAGTATTTCTCGGAGTTTATAACGTTTCTCTTCTTAGACATTTAAATTTTTTTCCAGTTTGTTATTTATCGTATTCCGAAAATTAGAGAGCACTTCCTTTTTTTAATGTAATATTTTCTGACGCAAGAGTAGACGTGTAACCACCAAGATTCGCATTACGAGACATACTTGTAGGAGGCGAAGGATCCGTTAATTTTGCTTGCTTCGGACAAGAAATTGGTAAAGTGGAATGAAAAGTTGCCGGAATTTTTCTACAATGTGCGGAACTGACGGTGGGACAATTTTTAAACGAATGGGGTATGGGGTATGGGGTGATGGGGGATTTGGGCGAAGCCCTAGATACACTAAAATAATAATCCAGCGACGATATATTTTAACTGGGCTCGATAAAAGGCGGGCTCTTTAAACACCGGGCATTTTCGGTGAAAAATTTTCATTTTTTCATTTTTTTTCTTTCAGGTCGATTAATTTTTCTTTATTCCTTTTTCATGTTTTAATCAGTGAAGCCCCAGCAGATACACTAAAATAATAATCTAGCGACGATATATTTTAACTGAGCTCGATAAAAGACAGGCTCTTTGAGGACCGGGAATTTTCGGCGAAAAATTTTCATTTCTTTGTTGTTTTTTTTTTCAGGTAAATTATTTTCATTTTTTAATGGTTTATCGCTAGATAATTAGTCGTTTATTATTTCATTGTAATTTTTTTCCCGTTTTCAAAAACATTAAAGTTTTTGCATAAGATAGGATGTTATATTTTTTTTTTTTTTTTGTTTTTATTTTAATTTACTCCGCATTCATTAACCATACGAACGTATAGAGTAATGAAAATTTTCTGTACTATTCGAAACTGGAATAACCCCCTGCCTACCCAATCAGTACATTTCAGTTGTGAACATCTCCACCTACTATTGTTTATTGTAGTTTCTTCTAAATTCGTCAAGCGGGATGAAATTATTTAATTCCCACTTTTTTTTTTTTTCAAAAATAAATAACGCATACGTAAATTTAAATATTACCGATGTTATGTTTAATGTTACCTTTTAATATTCAAGGATGCGTGGAATTTTATACTTTTAGCTGCCGGGCTCTTAATGATTAATAAGGTAATTTTATATTTTATACATTATAATCCATCCGCAATTTAAAGGAATTTTACGAAATAAGTGCACGCGAAAACGAGATGATGGCAAGTTGTTTTCTATCGTCGATGTGAATTCAGGTAAGTATTACCGAACAAGCCGGAAGCATGAAACGCGACCTTTTCAACAAACATCCCCCTTCACAATCTCGATAAAGCGACATTTTTTTTTTTTTTTTTCATGTTCTTCCTCGCGTAAAATACTCGTTACATCGTTACATCAATATATTAAACGTGTAAGTATTGATTATTTTTACGTTGTACTCTGTGCGCATGCAATTTCTTACTAATGCTACTTTTTCGATTACTCTTGCTCTGTAAGAAAATTTTAAAAATAACACGCAAAAAAAAAAAAGTAACCGCACTCAAATCGGTCTGAACTTTTTGAAATGCACTACCCACTGACAAATGTAAAATACAGGTAATAAAAGCAGAAAGAAAATAAGAGCTATAAAATTTTAAAATAAAAAGAACGAAATACATAATAATAATAATAATTTCAAATATCTCTCGGACAAATGTAGAAGATGTGGGAAAGATAGGTGAAACAATTACGAGTAAGTTTATTTTAGGCGAATGTGAACAGTTGGCGGCGCGATTTTATGTGATGCAGCTGCTGAAAATGAGTAGCATAGATTATACTGGATCAGAACAGCGCTGAAAACAGCGGAATATAATGAATCGGATACTAAATAGATAAGAAGAAGACGTTAAATATTTTAATAGATATCGCTGTCCCAGGTAGCAGAAATATCGATGAAGTAATCGAAGTAAATATGAAAAACTTATAGGAGCAGATGAAACCTATGTAGAAACTTATTAAAATGACAGCGCTAGTTGTTGGAAATAATGGCCTGATACCCCGAATACAGCTTGGTTAAGAATATTAGCTAAGATCGGCGCCAAATCATTTTTACTAAACATCGCCACGAATATTCGAGCCTTCCTTAATCATCCGGATGGAGAAAATTTGCAGTGCTTGCTAAGTACGTTAGCCGTATTATAAATCTAACCAACTCAGCTGTGATTCTTTGGAGTATAGCCATAATCAATAATCAATGATAATAATAATAGTATCAAATGAGTGGCAAAAAACCGGAAATATGTATATTCGTTCGGAAAGTAAAGATTACAAAAACTACCGATAACCAAGTAGATGAATCTTAATTTCTTAAGTGGCATTTCCTAAGCTGCAGAGACTCAGGCGACAGAATATAATTTCAGCAATTGATGCGATTCTGATGGAAAAAACGAACTCTTTCGTTGCTCGTGCAAGCCGGCTACATGTACGCAAGTCGGCTTGTCGGCTAGATCTTAAAGTCTGCACCAAGTGAAAGGTGCACATTTCTGCGCGGGCAACATCGCGAGAGGGGGCTACCTAGTTATTTCTTCTTCAACAGACACTTGGTACGGTAATGATGATAATACGGACAGATAGATCGCGGGATAGGTAAGGACGATGCCGCGGACTCGTCTACCATTCCGAGTTCTTTGGCGCGATTTTGTTGTTAAGGATGAGTGACCATGCATTACAATTCTGAATTCTCCTTCGACTACCAATACACCGCTTCGATTACCGGTCGTGTCGACGACGATGGCGTATCTCATCTACTGCTTTCTTATTCGCGGCACGCTAGTATCATTCCGTGACGTCACAGACTGCTTGCGATATTTTTATCCTATGCTGCGTCGCTCTGTGTGTCGCGTTTTTTTCCTTTTCTTTTTTTACCCGTTCGCCGTTTCGTTCTGTATTTCTTTTTCTTCCTCCGGGCACGGCACTATTTCAGGCTGTCCTCTTTCTGTGGCTGTTCGCCGCCGCTGCGATTGCCGAAGCGTTCGCTTATTTTCCGAGACGACTGCAAAACTCGCCGCCTACACAAGCGATTTTTCGAGATTTTCCACTATTACGACGTCGACGATGGAAACGCGATTGCGTCCTATCTCGTCTCCATCGTCCGGCCGATTGATTTTGCAACTGCCATCTGCTTCTCGCCCCGGCCATCGGTCATAAAAGTGGCGATAATACGCACACTGAAAAATGCATGCACGCAGGTTCTGGATGGGCGCTGACATTTTATTGTAAACAATCGTTGTAGAGTTCCGTTCGTTAAACCCGATCACTAATTACGACAGTTGAACTAGATGATTGGCCAAGTTCACTACGAATTATCAACGCCTCCACTACTAGACTGACTTGTTGAAAATTGCTGCCCCGGAGAAAAAGCGTACTCTCCGCGCTTCTGGTCCGCTGCTATTTCTATCGGCGAAATATTATTCAATTATCACGGTATGCTCGCGGATCGTGTTACGAAATTTTAAAACGGCCAGTCGCCACGATAAAAAATATCGACGATATTAATCGATAAAGAGATTTATTCGAACAGTGAACCGGTTCTCGGACAGAGCTTAAACGGAGACTGCCTATCGATATTCTCATATATATGTTCCTTAAGTTTTTTTCCGGGTTTTTTGTCTGTTTTTTCGTGTTTTTTTTTTTTTTTTTAGTTTTTTTCAAATTCTATTTACTGCGACCAAATCCAAATTTACACGACCTAAAAAACAGCCTAGTTGCTTCCAGATGTTTTATGCCCAATTCTTGTGCTGCTTTACTCTACAGGAGAGAAAGATATTTAACATCTCAAATCGGGCTGTTGCAATAAGCTTTTCTGCGATGTTGGACAATATTTTTTCTTGCTGTTAAAACTACACATTCTATTCTTTTAAATAAACGAAATTTCTTCATTTTTCTACCTAAGCGTCTACGATACTATGTCTCGTTATTCTATTTTCTACCATGTTACCATATGAGAATAGGGGATGATTTGTGCTATAGCAATTTGAAATTTTGCAAAATTCACCGTTGATTATAGAAGAATTTTTTTTATCAATATTAAAGGATTTCCTAATCAGCTTCTTTTTAACTTAATTTATGGTAGACTGTTTTATTTTAATGTTGTTACCATTATTATTGTTATTATTATTATTATTATTATTATTGTTATTGTTATTGTTATTATTATTGTTATTATTGTTATTGTTATTATTATCATGATTTCTATTTTTAACTATCTAATAAACAACTAGTTCTATTATAGCTAAATATTTTATAAAATTAAAGGTTTGTTGTTGTTTTTTATGGAATAATTTGAGCAATTAGATCTTACTGAAAAATGTTGACAAGTTTTTGCTAGAAAATGAAAAACTGCCATTAGGATGAATAATTTAAAAAAAAAAGAAAAAAATATTTTTGCTACGATACGAGTATATTCTGCTGTATGCCAATTATTTTTAGGGCTAATGTGTAAATAAACAAAAGCAAAAGTCGTAATAAATGCCGGCAAATTATGCCACGATCTTTCACGAGAGAACATTAAGTTGTTAAACACTGGTTTCATAATAACTTTAGCTCGTTTCTATCCGGTCTTATGTAAATAGAACATTTACAACCCACGGCTACAACTGTAAACAGACCAATTGTATTGGTAGTGAAGTCACGACATCTGGTCTGCAGCAGGTTAGTACCTATTGCTGCCATTGAAAATTCCCGGAGACAGCAATAAACTCTGGACGATAAAACAATCTGTTAAGTCGCGATGCCCCCTCTGAAAACGCTCTGGACCTTAACTACTGCAAGTTCAACCGAATGATCTAAACTCAAATATTTGTCTCAGTTACCTGTCGTTGAGCACCAATTTTTTTTTTTAGACAAATTGCAAGCCCTTCTTACTCACAATTATGTATATAATTTTGAAAGCGACCTAATACATTTTGCATATCCACAGCTTACAAAAGACGAATGAAGAATAATCTAAGACCTGTTTTTACACGATCTTCAGACAAATTTACGAATTTAAAAAAAAAATCGAAAAAACGAAAAAATGAAAAGTTCTTTTTTATTTGTTATTACATTTTTACTAAGTTTTCAAGCTTAAATAATTTATATATACATATATATACACACATATATATATATATATATATATATATGTGTGTGTGTATATATATGTATATGTATACGTATATATATATATATATATATATGTATACATATACGTGTGTGTGTATACCCCGCAATTAGTGCTGTTTATTAATTTTTATTCCCCGTTAATATAATTTATTTAATTTTAAAATAACACATTCTTATATGTCTACACTGACTTGTATAAACACAAACACACATATATATACGTAAGTATATATGCGTGCACATTGATCAATCTATTTTAATACCATCGAGACATATGCAAAACTAATTGCGGTACTTATCCGGAGAAATTGTCTTTGAAATGAACAAAATTCTATGTGTATACCATTTGTTTTATTACCGATTTTAACTAAAAATCGAACAATGGCTATGGTAGAGTTGTCCATGTAATTAGACCTGGGCAACTCGGACGTGACTGTTAACCTTGTTAAGTTTGCACATAAGCGTCGTTGCAGCGAAGCCATTGTCACCGCGTACGTAAGCTACTAATAATTAAATGTTTAAACTACCCCCCTCCAACATCTTTTCCATCTTAAAACAGGTAAACCGTCTTTTCAAGGTCACTGAAAATACGCATTCGTACTCTGTACATATATATACATATATATATATATATTTATATGTAATGCATATACACAACCTCGATGTAAAAACGTCGTTTCTTAATTAAAGCGATGTACAGGAAACATTTATCACGATCTTACGTCGCGCGTACCGTGCTTGGTTGCAAAGTTGTGTGACATCTCCATCGTTTGTTCACAGCGTTCCGATAAGAATTACATGCGGCTTCAGAGTCGCCAGTATTTCGCAGCATCGGAAGCAAACAAATGATAACTTCAAGCGAAAGTCAGAGCCATCTCTGATAATTGAAATTTATTAATTTATTAGCATAAGATGTTTTTGGAACTATAATAGATATTCCGATTCTTGCTGAAAATTATTTTTGTCCGCGACGAAATGAGCCGAAATTTGAAAATGAAACAGTCTAAAATTTTCGAAAAGATTATTTCATCGAATTCTCTGCGCGAGAAAATTTTTAACAAACTTCCGCTATCGAATTATTCGACTATTTAATTATTACACGATTGTGATTCTTCGTCTCCTCTTCGTTAAAACATTACACTTCCTTAACGTCGTCATATTGCGTGAAACTATGAACCTTATTAACAGTTTTAAACTCGAATTCAAACAAAGAAAAATCCTACATTCAACACACTGAATAGATCCGTTCTTTATTTTCCTAACACTATGGAAAATCCAAAAGAAGATAATAAAAATGTAAATTACATATTTCAAATAAAATATTACTGTACCACATGGTATTAAAACCGATATGGCTGTACGCAGCTGAATTATGGGGATGCGCTTCCAAAAGTAGTGTGGATAGAATACAACGCTATCAAAATAAGCTGCTACGATCCAGTGATCAGGAGCACCATGGTATGTGTGTCCAACCAAACACTACATCAAGATTTACAAGTGAAATATGTTACTGAAGAAATAAAGCTGGCGGTTAGAAATCACTTGTCAAAGTTGAAATGAAAATGCTCTCGCAACGAATTTACTACAACGACCAGCAAGTTGCAACAGGTTCGAAAAGAAGAAACGCTATTGACCTAGCGTGATTATTCGATAAATAAATTCGGGATCGGCTGATGTTCTTGAAATTCACGATCTTATTAACATTAAAATCTAGTAAATGACTATATAGTCAGTTCTAAATGTGAGAAAGGGGAAAAAAAACATTCTTTTGGCACTACCTTTTCTTAATTATTTTTTGTGTAAAATATATATACAATTTTCTTTCATTTTTTTTTTTGAAAATTAACGTTGTACCTAAATGAATAAACAAACAATCATGAACGATATATGTAGTTCGAAACTAGTCAGTTTTATATATATATTTTTTCGGATTATCATAATGTAATGTTTTTATATTTATTTTATTAATAAGCAAACAAGTTACAGTACTGCTTAACGAAAAATTTTCAGCAATTTTAGAGACAAAATCATCCACAGAAATCCATTAGCGCTTTAATATAATATGCTCCAACACACCTAGAATAAAAATTAACAAAGGAGTTTTGGTTAAATACCTTTTTGCCGGCTAGAAAAATATTACGTAAAGAACAAAAAAAGATCTGGGACTGTTCTGTATTATTTGAATGGGTAAGGTAAAAAATTTTTATTAAAAAAAAACAAATTAATATTACTACCGTTTAATTTTGTACATTATTCGCACTGACGTTCAGTTCGAAAGTTAAAACATAAAATAAAACAGCATTTAGTTTCGACGTTGTAATTATATGAATTCAAAATGACGGTTTAACAAGTCGACATTTTATTTTTATTTTACGTTGTAAATTACGAATTCATCCATAATAAACACATATGTATATTAAACATTATCAATAGCGGTAGAATTTAATTAATTTAATAACCGTAATGTTACTAGTATCATGAACTCGTATTTGTCGGCGCGATTAATGTTTCGTACATTATTCCTCTGTCTCTTGTGCCGCTCTCTTCCTCGTCTTCCTTACGACACTTATTTCCTCATAGTCTCTGCTGGCAAGTATTAGAACACTGCGGTAGACGACGCTGTTAGTTACCGAATTTTCGGTAAATCGAAACAACGGACAAATTCTAATTTGGCATTTAAAAAGCACTTATCGCTAAAAACCGGGCGCCCGATTTTACGACATTGTTGGGGTTACCGTTTCTTGCGGATTTTAAATATTTCAGAAAAATCAAAAACAACGTCATGTACATCTGAGTAAGCGGCGCGTGTAAAATTACAGAACCAGATGAAATTAGTGAAAGTCGAGCTGCGTTTTTCATATAGCTTTTAACGGCAAAAGCAAACGTCGCGCATAAATTTCACACAAGCGTAACCTCAGCGCGTTCGTGGTTAGTTCATTTTTTAACGGAGAAACCGAGCTAGAAACCAGCACTGTCATTAGCTATTCGGCGAAATTGAAAGCCAAAGCGGAACTGAACTATTCCACAATTATCAGCGGCCAGGTAATTCTGCTAACCCTGAAATGTCAGAACTGACAGGATTTATATATATATATATATATAGCACATCATGACATAGTAGATGAGAGCGTTTGATATTGAGAATTTAATCGATGTATTGCCCACAATGATTTTTTTATTTATTACCGGCGTGTGTCTCTTGGCATTATTTCTCTTCGTATTTAGTTTCCAAACAAAATAGTCGATTAATTTAAATTTGATATTTAAATTTCTTTCTTAAATAACCAACTTTTCCCCTAAATGTTATTATCAGACATACAGTGGATATGCACACTTTTGCCGAATTAAGTGTTTCGAATAGCGCATTAAATTCAAATGAAGCTCATGTAGAACTTTTAACTCTATGTATGACGTCTAGCTGTTTCACGAACATTTTTACTAATTGAAAATAAATCTCAAAAACGTAATATTAGGTAGCTAATAAATAATTTCGAATAACAACTTACGCGGTAAATTGTACAACTTGAAACTAACTCGCCGCATATTATATTTTTATTATTCGTTTATCAAAAAAAAAAAAAAAAAAAAAAAAAAATTATTCTAGATAAAATTGAACTTATCGGCGGCACGCTTTCCGCTGCTTCCCCATATTTTTTATCGTGTTTAAATTGTTACAAGAAATATATATAGTGGATTTCTATGATAAATTTTTATAAATTTAATTACACTAATGACTACAAAATTAGCGTGACATTTTTCTTTTCTCGTTTTTGTTATTTTTTCCTTGCCTTACCGTCGTTATAATTTTTCCTTCTTCATCTTTTGCCCTTTTTGTGTAGATTGTACTTTTTCTTTTTAATTTTGTATATCACGTATTATTGCTACTCAATGGAGCCGCATTGCGACGTATTTTGAATAATAAGGGCCTGTTCGAAACATGCCCGAATTATTGCGGATAAATAAATAAATTAGAAATCAAATAAGTAATAAATTTATAGCGAACATAATATCGATAAAGAAGAATACAAATTTTATTTTAAAAAACGATCGCCACGTGACGTACAAAATATTACGTATATTTTATTTTTTTTTAATATTTACATATATAAAAACTTGCATCTACTGAAATAATTTTAATTAAGATTTATAATATTTGATGTATAGAAAATGCACACTTTTTTTGCCAAGTACTACATATCTTTATCAACTAATATGCATTTATTACATTTTTATTTTACTGTATAATTCGAATGCCGTTTAATAATACATTAAAGTTGTCGGATATCTGAGTGCACGGAATTCAAAATTTTTCTCGCATCAAAGAATTACTTAACTTTTCTGCGATCTATTTTAAAAATGCTTTATATTTTCGTTCTCATACGGGGGGTTCTATTCCAATATTAACTATTAATACATTAGCTATGTCTCAACTTATGCAAAAAAAATTCGTCATCGACTATTTATTAATGGTGCAATAAAAAGAAGAATTATCCTACTTCCCCTTCATTGTCGCTATTTTCACCTGCTACTGTGTAGTTGCTTAAAATATTATCTGATTTTCCGCTAATAATCGCAATTCACTGTTATAAATTACAACTAATTTGTAAACTGACGGGGATAAAAAAAAAAAACGATGACTGACCCCGAACACTACACACTGAAAACTACTGCAGGCAATATCAAAAAAAGAACGCTAATAGAGTGGCAAAACAGTTCAGCCGATGGCAAAAGTAAATGATAGTATATCTGTTTTTTTGGCAATTTTAACTCGTTTGCGTAGGTTACAGGTCAATTAAGAATTTTCTGATACTATAACGTTATTCGTTATTTTCATTTAAGTTAGCGGAATTATGGAAACTTTTTCAGCGAAATTATTTAGTTATCTAGAGGCCAGAGCAGTATATAGCTAGAATATTTGTATATACATTTCTTTTTTTTTTTTTAGGCGAACGGGTCATTTAATCAGTGCTACAGTTCAGGGGAATAAAAAATGGCAAAGAAACTTGTTACGATTAGAAATAAAGAGGGGAAAAGGATGAATTTTGCTGTTGTCCCCTTTTGTTGATTAACTATCAAAATTTGCAAGCACGGTACAGACTTTGGTAGATGAACAGAAAAACACGCTTGGCTAAATTTTTATACTAATTTTAACGATTAGTAGGAGAAAAAAAGGAAAAGGAGAAGGAGAAAAGAACGACCGTGAACAAATTTAGAACAAAAGGGAGCATCTGCCGTGGGACGACGCAAAGTTTTCCAGTCAGGGCAGCACGGCTAGTTTTTAGACTGCGTTCTAGTCGGGAAAGTATTCAATAATAATAGTACTAATGACAAAAACCGAGCGCTCGGAATAATTCGTATGCAAGGCTGGAACGGAGATAGATCTGGTTTTAACGGTAAGCAGTACGCACGAACGTAGATCAAACTGCGCAACAGGTGAGAGATCAAAGGAGGTTACATTATGTACCTATGTCATCGTTCAAAAAACCGATAAAGATCTGGAAGATGCACTGAAGAAGATTACTTCGTTCTTCCAGTCATTTCTGTCATTCGGATTCCGACGATACCTCTTCCTCCTCCGAGCCACCTATTAACAGCTGAACTGCATTTCCTTTTACCGGACCGACGATAAATGAACCGTGGCCGCCTAAACTCCGACTCTTCAAGTCAACCCGGTAATTCACCGGTAATTCGTTTGTTTAAAAATAGACGGAACGCACTCTCCGACATCTGATGACGCTATTTTCGATCTTCTCCCTGCAATACCATTCCGAAGCTCTCTAGCTCGTTCCGCTCCTTTACCGCTTTATCGAAATTTTTCTCTCTTAGAATGTTTTTAGTACCTCCTATCGGGAAGGAGGACAAAATCTTTTCGATTTATCGCTCGTTTCGGGGAACACTGCGATAAACGCAAGAAAAAAAATGTATCGATGTTACAATAGTTTGCTGGGTTTCTCCTTTTTTTTTTTTTTCAATTCTTTAATCACATCGACCGTAAGCTTACGTATATTTTTAAAAGAATTATACGAATAAAGACAAACGTGTAGTCTCAATAGGATGCGGCTCTGCGGTGCAAGTGAGCCGAAATGTTCTGTAACGGAACGCAAGGGTACAAGTAAACATAGCGACTATTTGGTCGCGTTAAAAAACATCAACTTCCTAAATATTTTGAATGAAGAAATTATTTTAAATTATTTTCCTTTTTGCTGGAATAAATTAGAAAAAATCGACTGCTGATAACCGTAGAGAAAAAAGCAATTTAAATCTACAACAACGGACAAAAATATGTATCTAGATAATGAAGTAATGTAACACATAGCATTTCATCGGTTGAATTGCTTTGAAAAACTTTTATTCTTATTTACAATGGTATCGCATTGTGGCTGCAAGGGAAAATCCATCTAAAAGGTGGTAATTACAATATTTACACTTAAATTAGTGATAGAGATTTAGATGAAGTAACGTAAATAAATACTAACTCGATATTTTCTACCATTACATTTTAAATGAGAGTAGCGTGAATCACCGAGATGGGTTTGCCATTCTCATTAGTCATTACAAAATATCTCGGAAGAACTGAGAATTAATCGGCTATAGGTGACGTGGCATGTAGAAAAACCTTGGTACGCCGATTAGCGATGGTTTAATATAATTCGGATCAGATGTTGAAGATCGTACCGGTATGAGAAAAAACGTTCATCACACTGATATTAAAATAAAACTCAATGCGAAAAGCGGATAAACTGGTAAGTTTGTCGAGGTATATTATATCTGTACGCTAACTGCAGATTAATTATCAACCAAGTACGAAACTTGTTGCAGCGATTCAATATCAATTATTGATTTGTGTACTTTTTCGTAGGCTAGTGTATACGATTAGGTTTGTACGCGAAATAAACCTTTGAACTTAATTAAAGGATTATGAAAAATAGCTTCCGAACTTTTACAAAAGCGAGTATTTAATTCGGGAAAGATGAAAATTAACATTGCAAAGTCGTTTTCTTCCTTCCACCGATGTTTAATTTTTGTCTTTTACTTCGGCCCGGAGATTTTTTCATCACGCTGAACTCGGGCGCAATTCGAATTTCATTCTTTACAGGAAATGCCGTATCACTGTGACCGAATGAAGTCTTTACTGGTATCATGAAACTCCGTCATGTACCGTCAGTCTAAAGCCCCGAGTACTGGAGTTGAGTCATCGGACTAAATTCGATCGTCGAAATTTCAATTTGACTGGCAGCGGTAACAATTTCCCTACGGAGAGACCTTTAAAAGAAACAAAAGAGCTTTTAAAAGCCTTTTTTTTTGTTGTGATAAAAGCATATTTCTACTATTTTCCCACTATAAATATTGTCATTAACTGATGACAGACCCTTGAGAGTGCAATAGATTCGTAGCCTAGACTGAAATTCCGGACAAATGAGAACAATGACTGTAAAGGAATCGCGAAAGCGGCAGAGGATACGTGCGGTAATAAGGAGAACACGTAGCTCGTTGATTTCGGACTAGAACTGAAAATTGAGCTGGAGGGAAAATGCTTGTTTTTTTTTTTTTTTGCGTTTTGTACCTGGTTCGCGGAGCGGAATTTTCGCTGTTTGTACATATGATCGCGTACGCATTTTTTTCCCGCTTTTTTATAACAGACGGTCGAGCGAGGAAGGCCGCGTATGAGAGTTGTACCGTATTTGTGTTCGGTGATGTAACAGTCTGATCCTTCTGCGCGCTATTTACCTTAGCACCGCCAATTATTGTTGTCCATAGACCAGACGAGTTAGCTTTTTCTTCTTTTATATCTCGAATGCGATGCTGGAAGATCAACAACATCCGAAGACAGTTCTAGAAGAGCGAGTACAGCGTGTAATAATATCATCAGAGAACCAAGGAGTCGTCGTCGTTGTCGTTGTCGTCGTCATCGTCGTCGTCGTCGTCGTCGTCGTCGTCGTCGTCGTCGTCGCTGTCGTCGTCTGGTAGGAGTGAGGTAGTTGAGATAACTGAAGACGCGTATTTCCTAATACGGGCATGTCGAAGGTTATATTCCGTGGGTGTTACCGAGCACGGCTTTACAAGGGGTACTCCAGAACGTGTTGAACAGCTTGCACCGACAGGGCAGTATGTTTCACGGTGTTCGGAAACTCTGAAGCTGGCCTCATAAGGAAATGCCGATGAAAGTGAAAATATTTCGTTCGATCCATCCTATAGTGGAGGAGCCGCCCAAAAATAAAACCCGGTAATATACCGTTGCCACCTTCGACCTTCGCGCCAAAATATAAACACCGTACCTTTCAATACGCCGAAAATCTGTTAAATTTTTACTTCTATCTGTGTAGGGGTGGGTAACTTTTTTTTGACTGTGTCTTGTTCCTTTAGAAACCCTAGCTGAAGAATATAAGGGAAACAAGGGACTATATTAAATGACGGGGGTGGTTGATTATTGAATTCGAACTCCGTTGATAACACAATTTTTAACCAGACTCCTCGGTACAGCCTATGAATTGTTTTCTTTTAATACAGGGTGCGGCAGCGTAATTTCCTTTTTTAAAATGCGCCCTCTTTTTTCTACTAAATTTTTCTACAGAAATAATAACACAAAATCGAAATAAAACTGCGAGAAGGTAAGAAGCATAGCCAATGGGTTATCTAGAGTATGTTATTTCGATTTTCTGTTATTATTTCTGTAGAAAAATTTAGTACAAAAAAAATGATGCCGCACCCTGTATGAAACTGACTAGAATTACGTATGAATCAATTTTCAATACGTTGCAAGTTCAAATCGAGCACCATTATTGAACGCGGCCTCGGTTCCCTTCGAATATTATATTACCACGAAACCATCGAATAGCAGGGGAAAAAAAATATTCCGTCCGATGCGAGGAAATTTTTTAAAATCTTTTTGTTCATTTTTATTCATTTTTTCTTTTTAAATTTAAAAACCGGTTATTCGAAAAAACTGCAATAAAACCGCATCTTGATAATATTTTATCGCCGAATAAAAAATTTCCTTGAAAAACATTCCCAATTAATTGTGGTCTGCTGCGGATCAGGACGATTTATAAATGGTCACACAACATTTTTGAAGAGGAAACGGACGTGTCATTTTTTTTTTTTTTTTTTTTTCTGTCCAATCAGTCAACCTACCAAGAGTGTTAATTCTAACCGATTCACGATGTGAAATAATCGAAATATTGCGTCGAAAATTCAAACCTTTAATCGAGAAAAATGCTGGAACAGTCAACCACCTTACGCAGCAGAGACTGAATCGTTTTTATCCACGCAGTCAACGCACTAACGAAATTATATAAAACTAAACCGCCAAAAAAAAAACAAAAAAACAAACACTTGTCTATATAATTTATTTTTATAGCTATAAAAGTTCGGGAGCCGCCGACGCGCTGATGATAATTTCGATGATTTCTTTTGTAGCCGGTCTTCGTCAGCTGATCGGCTGAAACGTTTTATCAGCGGACCCCTGTGACCGTTTTTACTAAATTAGTTCGCATTCAGTAGAACCGGAAAAGATGTTGGAATGTACGCGGAGAAAAGGAGAAAGATTAATAAAGATGTTATACTGAGGCATAAAGGAATATCGGTAAAAGTGCGTGTGTTTTTCGTTTTTCGCAGTTGATTCAGTTTCCAAGCGGTATTTTCACATCTAGGTATAATAGAGCGTAATATCGTTATAATGCAATCACGCACATATCCTTGATATCAACTTTCGACTTTAGCGAGGTGTGGTTTCATTGAATCTCGGATGCTAGGCGAATTGTTGTTGTCGTCCAGCGAAGCCGAACTCACACCCATGAACGAACGAACGAACGAACGAACGAACCGGCTATCAATATATACGCGTCCGATAGAACGTTACGTAAGTATCGCGAGCTTAAATACCTGCTGTTCCATATACGACTACGCGAGTTGCCTTTCGTTCCTCTCATCTGGTCTTTTCGCTCTATGTTCTATACGTCGGCGCATGTGTCTGTTTACACATTAGGACGCCTTCGAGTAGATGCGTGTTTCGGTTGCTTCGTGTATGCGGTAATTACATCGACGCAGAGGCGATCGGGTATTATCGTGTGTGGGGGCACGACCGCATGCTACATTTAACGGTATTAGCCGACTATAATGCCCGCAATATCGCCAGTCGTTCAGCTGCATGACCTCACGCCGAAGCGATTTTGCAGAGGCGCCCTTTCATCCCACTGAACTATCCGCTTTACATTGAAATTATTCGGCAACGGTTTCTTCCTCTAGCACTCATATTAATTAGCAGGCGATGCAATCGATTTCGGTGCGTTTTCCGTTTGCCATTGTGGTCGAGATGGCCTTTCCGTGGATGAGAAAAAGCCTAGTTGAAATTTTTCTATGGGAAACCGCTGATTTTTTCGCGTGCGCCTCTAAGCTTCATTCAACGATTATATCAACACATCAAGCGTCTAACGATGCGACCGGGGTAACAAAGGCTTGTTTAGCCGGTTTAGCTAATCCGAAATCGAATATACCGCAGAAACGGTCTAGAAAAGGCGGATCATGCCAACTCTCGTTAATTTATTCCCTCAGATAGCTCCATTCAGCAATGCTGGAGACAACTGAGCCAAGAGGTTGCCGACGTCTAGTTAATGCCTGAGAAAAAAGGCTGAAAAGCGAATTGCGCAGGTTTAAAATTGTAGCATTCAAAACACATACCGATTTATATTGCTTGTTTCATCGATTACGAAGAAAAAATTTACTAGCTTATTATTATTATTATTATTATCCGAAAAATTTCAGTCAATATTTGTTCGACACTGTAGAAATTTATTATACTGACGTATTCGAATGATGCTCTAAAACTAGGTTGGCTACGCGTAGAAGCTTATTAGATGATAATGTTAACTATTTTTTTAGGAATCAACCGGTAGCATTATATTTTCATCATATATTACACAATGTGTGTCTGAGCCGTACTTAAGTTGTTCCAAAAAGCTGACGGGGCGTTCATTCCGAAATCCTAGCTTCTGAGGACTGACCGGATCTGGTACGAATCAAATTTGACGGTATCAGCTTGCAAATAAAGTACTACAAAGGCGCAAGAAAGTAAAAACGGAAGCAGCTAGTTTTCGAATTGGAAATATTAATACGGATAGAGTAAATATCGACTGAAGTTGAAATTCAGACTATTACGCATACTACAGCGTAGAGGAATAGATTTAAACTAGAAATGCAGGCAGGCACAAGCGAAATTATGTAAAAATCAGATGTTTGGACTGGTGAGGTGATATGTGGAAGACACTTAGGAATACGTATCGAAAGAAATTTTGGTCAATGTAAGTAAGACCTCCTGTTATGTTGATAACCGAAGCAATTGAAAGCAGCGACGCGCTAAAACTCATTTTAAAGACGACGCCTACTAAAAGTAATTCCGCTGTATGATGAATTTTGGCCTTCTTCATCCCTCTTAAATTCGATCCGTAATCATATAGCAAAAAGATGCGAAATTAGCCAGTTGGTGCGGAAAGAAACATATTTCTCAATCGTTTTATGAAAGAAAAATGCGCTTAAATATATCGAGTATTATTGAATATCAAAAAAAAACCAACAATAAACGTACTACGGACAGTGCCGAGTCAGTTAAAAAAAACACAATATGATATTCTCAAGTAATCTAACTTTACATTTTCTTAAATTTTCTTATATCTAATTTTTATTTTACAATAATTGTCCAACTGAACGTGAAAGATTTATAGTTAGGCGATAAATGAAAATTTTATTAATCTTTTTAAGGCAAGCATTTTGATAAATTTACATGTGTTCTGCCTAAAAAAAAAATCGCACTGTCCCAAGTAGTAATAATCGCTCAAAAGGGATTTTAGCGCCTACCCCTTTTTCCTTATCCGCTTGTTACTCAATTTATACACTTTATTGATATGCCGAAAGAATGTTCGACTTTTCCCCTAGAATGCTCACGCCACAGTCTTCGAAGTAAACAAAACGCACGAATAAATTGAAAACCGAAGCGTGTTTTCACCCATACGAAATTACTTCGTACCGGCACACATGAAAAAAAATACCCGGCTTTCTAGCGCAGAGACTAATAATGATAAAGAAGAAGAAAACTAGAGAATCTATCTATCTCTTTCGATGATTAATCGTTTGACGTTTTATTTTTTTTTAAAGCGTTTTAGTATATTACGGTCTGATACATCTAGCAATCGAGGATATGAAAGAGAAGATATTTTTAACAGAGACGACCGAGAAGTAAATATATGTAAGGAATAGGAAAACTGAGGCTTAACAATTAAGTGTGAAAGCGCTTTTAACAGAACACCGAATCTTCCGGATGAAGAAGAGAGGAAAACGCTGAGGGGGCTCAAAACGAAACAACAGAAATGGTGGACGCAGATCATTTGATAAGTCGTACTAATAGAGCCGAGAAGACAGGTTCGGCTGCAAGTGGACTACTAAGAATTAGAAACGAAGAAAGCATACATGTCGCCTGCGTTAAAGTTGGAAATTCTCAGACAGTTACATATTAAAGGTGAGAAATGTGAAAAGAACGGGATGGAGCGGTCAATTTTTCCAATTAATCGGTTCCATAGCGAAGAATATTAACGAAAAAGTAACTGGAAAAGGAGGGATATCATAATGAAACTACGCACCCGATTAAACAGCGGTCACCAGTTACAACAGAACCTTTACAACATTATATTTTAGTATCGAAAAATCTAAGCAATTAGTTTAAATAGTCGCGCTTGGATCTGCTTTTTCTAAGTTTTATGCTGACATTACTGTAATATTTTTATCGGTCATATATTAACTGCATAAAAAAGTAAAATAAGTCCCATATGCTTGATTTGGGGATTGTGAAGTTAAGGTTCACAATTGCATACCGCTCTATATTCGGATTTTCAATGAGAAATATTTACGCTAATAAAAAAAACAAATTTTCATTTAACCTTTAAGAAAAAACAAAAAAAAACAAAAAAAAAACTTTTTTTCTAAATAAACAGATTAAACGACAGCGAAAAATCAACAACTCCATTCGATATTTAAATAAGATAATCCGTTGAAGGTGAATGGTACTAATATTAAGAATGATACAATGGTATAAATCTCGTCAAAATGCAAAAGAAAAAAAGGGGAGTTGTCTGATAGAAAAGAGACTGTGCTGATGCGCTGATTTAAACAATCCGCTAAAAGATAAATTAACAATGTGCCAGTTGTAATAGCTCTGTAAATAAGTTAACGAAAGAACGATTTTTAATCTTTAGTCATTATGACACTATTCCCTCAACTACGGCAACGTGAGAGCTGCATTTGCTGCGTCTGTGACTGATCCGAATTCAATAAAAACAATAGGGAACAAAAAGAGTTGCCAATAAAAAACTAGCTGGTTAATCGTGAAATTTTCATCAACTTCCAACATTACACCGTGACCATGAACTAGTATTAAACATCGAGTCCGCACCAAATTTTCTAAAACCTCAATGGTAGATTCTTTGCCGATAATTTGCCTCGACAGCTTTGTTCCTATACGGCATTCCAACTGTCCAATGGGTCAAAATAATCGTATATCTCGTTCCTGTACAATAATCGCAATATTTAATGCAGTTATTATATCGACCGAAGCGATCTACCTCTCGTAAAACCGTTTTTTATGGGCAGCAGCTCCAAACAATCGGCAAGTCTCCTCAAATCGTCTTTCGGTTAAGTCATTTCTAGCCAACCACCGCGGCGCCGTATTAGGTATAAAATGGTGTTTCGTTCCGGTAGAGTCTGATGCTCGTTGGAAATATACAAAAATTCCACTCGCACTGAGTTAATGTCCATAGTTAACGCGCCCTCCCCCCAACAAACATAAAAATAAAAAACAATATTTAATTATTATAAACTCCATAAGCGTCCCCCAGGCCAGTAATTACCCTCTTCCTAATCATTTTTGGGACTTTATTATATATCCCCTTATACATTCACTCATTCATATTCTTTGCACATTGTTTCGTTGCGGGTGCCTAGCCATTCCGGCATCTCTAGTAATGAAGCCTTCTTTTTGATGCGGAATGCTACTCCGTCCGTCACTTCTTTTCTGAAGCAAATCCCATAGACGTATCGTTGTGTAAAAGTTTCCATTTCAGCCCTCGGACGTTTACAATTCCTCATTCTCTCTTTCAATCTAAAATCTACTTCGTCGTTCTGCTGTTGTCTCCATCGTTCTACTGCGTTCTTAACTCACATTCTATCTTCTTGTTTTCGTTTTTCATTACCCCCCCCCACATTGTCCTCTCTATTAAAACAACGCATGAAACGATTTTCACATGTTTATTTACTTCCTATTTAAACCTGGGCTTCCTACTCCTTAATGACATACTGTTTTTCCTTTTCCCACACTTTAGTCCTGCTATTCATATTGATGATATAACCGATTCTTTTTTCTTCTAATTGTTTCTCAGTAAAGCTAGTTGACGAGCCAAAAAAAAAAAAGAAAAAGAAACTTTTTGCTAATTTCTCTTCGTTCTTTTTTTTTTGAAAGTTTCTCCACTAATTCAGTTTTATCTTTGCAGATTATCACGATTATCAAAAAAAAAAGAAAGAATATACGGCGCCAATCTTTTAATAGAGTTTTATTTACAAACAGGTCCTTTCAAGTTGACAATACAAAGCTTCCGGAGAATTTAAGTATGGTAACAACATAATTACTATCGGGGTGTAAAGCCTTTTTTAAAGACCGGAAAGTAACAAAAACTTCAACAGAGTAACCGCTAGCGGGAGCTTTTATTTTATTTTTTTTTATGAGTACGCTAACAAAGAGCAACAGTCCAATCAACCAAGAAATCTAAATAATAGCTGAAAAGGAGCATAACATATTAGATTTTAATCTCGTGCGAGACTGAATAAATGAAAGAAGCTGGACTAGGAACAACTGACAAAGAAGAAAAAGAGAGAACATAAGAGTCATTGTATGGAGTTGGAAGACCAAGATCCAAAAGCTCGGGAGTTCTTGCGTAGTCTTCACGAAAATGGCGCCTGTCAAAGCTTTCATGAAAATGTGAAAGTTGGACATTGTCGGTCAAATTAAGATTAAAGTGGAGAGAATTTAACGTTTAATTGTCAAAATGATTACGCATTATACATACGGAGCTGTAATTTACATTGTCAACTTTACGTTTGCTACAAGTGTATCTGATGCGAAGTTTGTTGACGATATGATTTAACGTCGCGGCGAAAGTATATCGAAAACTGTTACTCCGTAACTCCGAAAGAACTGGCTCAAGAAGAGTTGGCGATGACGGATTTTAATCGTTACCGCGTTGTTCCGAAGTAAACATCGCGATAAAAGAAAAAAGAAAAAAAAAAGTACGCACGCGTATAAAAATATATCGTAATTATCGAACTGGGATTCAACTGCGGAGAAAGTTATCTTATGATATACTTTGTATGAAGAGCTAATTAATGCAGCGAGACGTACGAATCGGTTTTTAAAGACTGAAAGTTACCGTCATTTTCGATCGTTCGGTGATTTTAAATGGTTTCACTGATGAGCCTAAAATTTAAAAATTCGCATATTACAACTAATTCGGTCTATACGCGGAATCAGAGAAAAACCCACAATTCCACTTGTAGACTCCGCTGCTATTTCCTCTTATTTTCGAGATATTTAGCTTCCACTATGATATTCTACGTTCATCCGATTTACGAAATTACATACAAAATTTATCTCGGGCATCGTAATTTCTTACATTTCAAAACGACTCTCGTCGGGATATATCGTAGTTTTCCATATTGCAGTTCTAATGAATATGGAGGAGAATATTGTAATGAGTCAGTCTTCTGTTTTTTCTAAGATTCTATATGTTCCATTTCTATACATTTTTAAAATTACTGTTAACTGATTTTTCATCCTACTATTTATTCCAAATTATTTTTAGACTTTGGTCGATAAAAATTAATTGAGCTTATTATCCCTCCGGTATCTTTCATCCTAACGAAACGAAAACAATAAATTTCGATATTATAACAGTGGTTGGTGCTTTGTATAAAGCAAAAAATGCCTTTTTATGAAGTAGAGAATGTCTTTTTATAAAATAGAAAATGTCTTTTTATAAAACAGAAAATGTCTTTTCATAATATAGAAAATGTCTTTTTATAAAATAGAAAATGTCTTTTCATAATATAGAAAATGTCTTTTCATATTATAGAAAATGTCTTTTTATAAAATGTAAAATGTCTTTTTATAATATAGAAAATATCTTTTTACAAAATAGAAAATGTCTTTTCATAAATCAGAAAATGTCGTTTCATAAATCGGAAAATGTCTTTTCATAATATAGAAAATGTCTTTTCATAATATAGAAAATGTCTTTTTATAAAATAGAAAATGTCTTTTCATAATATAGAAAATGTCTTTTCATATTATAGAAAATGTCTTTTCATGAAGTAGAAAATGTCTTTTTATAATATAGAAAATATCTTTTTACAATATAGAAAATGTCTTTTTATAATATAGAAAATGTCTTCTCATAAAGCAGGAAATGTCTTTTTATAAAGTAGAAAATATTTTTTCGAATAATTGACTTTGTCCGGAAAACCAAAAAAAGGGAAAAAAGCTAATTTTCGTTTCTCGAAAGGAAATATTTGCGAAAGAATTTATCAGGAACAAAGTATGTAATGGCGCCCTTGACGCGATCACGGTATCAAATTAGCGCGAAATCGCACAAATGACAATTTTGACTAAATGAAATCTGTACGAAGTTTTTTCTGTTTCATTTCCAAGTTTAATTTACAAATATATTCGCAATAATTCGAAGATTCGTCGTCGAATCGGAAGCATTCAAAGCGAAATCTCACAAAGATCTCAAAGCCGGTGACTGAACGATTTCCGATTTTCTACTTAAAATCACACCTATTACTATTTCGCTTATCGCATCGTTTCGTTATTAATGTGTGTAAATAAATTATGCGCGAGCAGCTGTCAGCACGCACACGAACACACGAATTACGCTCATTCCAGCTCGTTCGCAAACTAATCTGTACTAATTTCCGAGCCGGATAAACCACGAGCAAAAGTTCGCCCAAACCGTCGGCCGGGGGGGGGGGGGGCACGATTATACCGTTATTTGCTAAGTACGTTTGCGCGCGCGATGGAGAACTAGTTTTTTCGAGTTGACGACGACCGCGACGATGGCAACCGTCAAAGGAGGTTCTGCTCGCGCTTCGCTAGTCGCTTACTTTAATCGTTGCCATAACATTATAACCTAGTATGGCTGAGGCCAGGCCGGCGATTTATCCGGCATCGTTTAAAAACGCTCGGCCACAAATAATTCCCTTTTGATAATATCATCTGCTCTGCCTCCAGCAACTCTACACGATGATTGTCGTTACGCAACCGAACTGAACTAACTGTTCCGTCTTTTCCGAACGGTACGCGCACTTGCTTAGTTCATTTTATTTTTCCCGCTCTTTTTTCCTCCTCTTAATCCCCCCCCCCTTGTCATGGCTATTGTGACGATGATAGTAGTGCACTGCCGAAAACTGTCTTCTTTCTTATTCCGATCGAATTTCGTAACTGTCTAATAATAGCCGTCCGATGGTGCGCACAAAGCGTACCCAATATAAATTAGGCCGACATTCGGTCGGTAAAAAGTTCACTGAAAACAACCTGATATTCCCGTAAAACCGCAAAAACTCATCAAGGCGGCGCTGTTCCTCCTCAGCCCTTATTTCACCAAACTTTAATTTGTTCTACCGACGAGGGGTGCTGCTTTGCACTAATTAACGAAACGCAGCGCGCGGCCCATTATTTCCCGGTACTGCTGGCCGAGATGCCGCGTGAAATTCACCAATGAGGTAAGGTTAAGGAGGCTCCCCGATTACGATTAATCGATTAAGCGAACACATCGAGGTTTTCAGTGGTAGCGCAAGTAAACCTGTGGCAAACACGAATTACAGTCAGAGCTAAAATTACGACCGCCGTTATCAGTGTAATAATATGTTAATTCACGAGAAATGTGCAACTTTTACGATTACCGTACGGTCGGAATTGTTCGCAATCGTTACGATGAGAACCACTTTAAAATGTTTCGGGGGTCTGCGAATAGAAGCAACTTGAACTTTAACGAAAATCTCCCTCGTCTTTTTTCGTTTATATCAGTCTTCGATGTGACCTACCATCGCGCGTCCGCTAAAATTATAAACTATTTAAATCCCTACAATTTCAACTGACTCTTGGCCGACTCTAAGCTGAACCGGAAAAAGTATACGTTCAATTTTTATTACATTTGTCGATTGCATTTAATCCGCTTGTTCGGTAATATCGATAATAAAAATTAACGAACTTACGATGAATTTTATACATCGTAACTTTCTCTCTCGCCGAGTAAATTACTTGTTAAACTCAGTATTTACGTATTCCACACGCGGCGACTCTGCGGCATTTCGTCGCGAGTAGCCGCTAACGATCTGCAGCAAATGCGACACTCTGTCGTCGACATGAAATTATTAAATGAATGCACTAATTGTGTCGATTTGCTGTGTAGTTATTAAGTAGTATAAGAAAGCAAAAGTTTGAAGTTCAGTATTACTGTTTCCTTAACGTGTATAATTTGATTTAAACATGTTGCACAGTTAAATTTATCAGTAATTGAACACGAAATTTTGCATTTTAAGTTAGCTTTTAGTAATAATTTCGTATACATCATATATATATATATATATATATATATATATAGATAGATAGATAGATAGATATATATATATATAGAAATTAATAATTGCCCTTTTTAACGCTGCGGCTTATTTGTATCGAATATTCTGTAACGAAACCTGTAAGGTTAACCTTTTCATGTTATAAAATATTCTGTTTCATTTCTCGAAAAATTATGTAGTCATTTAAAAGCGTCTCTTCTATCAAAATTATCTGTCGTCAATAAGGTTCTCCATTGTGAGGTCCGAAGGAGACTGAGTTATAACATAGTTTGTCCATAAAGTAGACACTGCGCTCCAATCACCATCAACGTGTTCCCCGACGACGGAATTTGTGACGGTAGTCTGAGGTAAGCAACGCACCGGGCAGCAGTCGCATCCGAGCTCTGACTCAGAGAAGATTGCAACGAAATGTTGAAGTTGTTTTTGAGTTCAAACGTCGCAAAAATAGAGTGTTTGCTAGAGCAGTGTGAATTAAATTTTGCTTTCACCTGGGCAAAACCGCTTCCGAGACGCTTACCTTAAGGAGGCTTATGGAGACGATACACTGTCAAGGAGTATTCCAGTGGTTCGGTGAGTTCAAAAAAAGAGAGCGTTAAAGATACGGAGTGATCTGGACTTTAACAAGTGGTTTGGACGAAAATGTGGCCGAAGTGAAAAATCTCCTGCACTCTGACCGTCGTTTGAGTGCAAGTTTAATCGCTGAAGACTTCGACATGTGCAAAACCACGGTTCACGAAATTATTTCTGAAAATTTGAAGGTTTGTGCGGAATTGGTGCCAAAAGTCAATGAGTGATAAACAAAAACAACGACAAGTTGAGGTGTTGAAGTAGTTACAGATAGAGAGAGTGAACCGGACCTATTGGACGATGTAAATAACAGGCAACGAATCATCCGAAAGTAAGCGCCAAAGTTTTCACAGTGGCATTCATCAAACTCCCCGCGTCTCAAGAAGGCGAGAATGTCAAAATCCGAGGTAACGTTCATTGTCTTTTTTGACAAACGTGAGATGGTCTACAAAAAATTTGTACCTTCAAACTGTCAACTCCGTTTTCTGCACAAAGAGTCCTTTCACGTTCGCACAGGACCGTTAAACCAAGACGCCGGCGATTTCCGATCGCTGGAAGCTCCCCCTCGACAACGATCCAGCCGACATCGCCTGCCTACATGCCCTAAATAAGGATTGCAACTTTGCCAGCGTACAGCCCCATATCAGCTTACTTTTTCCTGTTCCCAAAGCTCCAGAGAAGCCTGAAAGGCCACCGTTTCGAAGATGTGTTCCCGCCATCGAACGGGCTGCTGTAGAGTTTCCGAACGATGTTTACGACAGCTGACTTCCATGAGGAGCCTTTGCAGCGTGGTAATCGCTTTGGCATATATCGACGCCCACGAAGACTACTTAAAGAATTTTAACAATAGATATTGATCAATAAATTATTTTTACCAGAACACCGACAAACCCTGTACACACATGGCTATATTACAAAACGAATAAATAAATTTTAAAATCAGCGCGGCACAAAAGTAAAGCTGTTCGCAGTCGTATTAGGTATTTCTTTAAAATAGTTTGTGAGCTACCTAGTCTTCGGTTTCCAACACAGTGATTATGCCATTAAACGATTTCGGAAAAATGCGTGTTACCTCCACGTTTCATAATAATAGCGCATTTAACATGTTGAAACTTCTTGCAAAATGTACTTTTTAACTATTAATTCGTAAGGTTCTCTATGAATTTACCTGCTCCGCAATACACACACCTGTACGCGGATATTTTGTTCGAAGTAGGCGTGCTTTTCTTCATCGCTACTACATAAACTCGAGCGACGGACTAATACATCATGATAAACCCATCGTATACCTGTACCCTTGTCTTCAATTCTTCTTGGACTTACACTCCGTTGCTGTTTGGTAATTTATTTAAATATTGATCTCGATATTTCCGGCATCTTTTTATAAATTTCCTCGAATAGAAATCTTTATATTGTGGCCAAAGAAGGTTAGATATCACTTCTGTCTAGATAGGTCATTCGCATGACTATCTTTAGTGATCGATGCATGGCATAGTCGGCTGTCACGTAATACTTCAGAAATTACGTAACGCTCATTGAAAATTCCAGTTATCGCGATAAATTCCACATTTCGAAATTTAATAAAAATCATTATTAAGGATATATATGTATATAGTCAAGATTGAAATAAAAGTATCCGAATATTTCCAGATCAGCCGATCAACGAAACACGCCGATCAACTATCTTAGTCTGGACTATATGATTTGCATCATAGTGTCGTTTTTTTTAAGCGTGATTAATCGGAAACCGAAACCGAGTGCTAATAGTTAGATTTCTAAAATAGATTAGATATGAAAATCATTGGCGATAAATAAATCCCTGGCATCGCGTTTTTCGTGTTTATTTATTTTCTCAAAACATGTATGATTAATTTTTTTCTTTGCAAATTCGCCTGCATAATTCGCATGTAAAATGTTAATTATTTAAATTTTGGCACGGTCCGTGATAGAGGTAATGAAGGAATTAATAGAAGATGTTGAAAATGAGAGGATAAGAACAGCGTTGAAATCGAAATATTAAGGTTTCAAGGAGTTATTGGGAGTTAAGAAACGTTCAGAAGGCAAGAACCCCAAAGCGGGTATGACTGAAAATGCACGCTTAGTTCTCACTGCAAGAGTGAAAAAAAAAAAATCAGCAAGTAAAAACACAACCAACTATCATTAAAAAGCGGTCGACGCAAGGAAGATACGGAGTAACGTGATGAGAAAAAAATAAAGAAGGAAAAGCGCGAATCACGAGGAAGAATCGGTTGTAATTGGGAAGATGGAAAGAAGGTTATTTAGAAAAGAGCGAGATAATTTTTTATGCAATTTTTTGAATGGCAGTGGTATGTTATTAACAGGCTTATTAAGAGTCGTATTAAGATGTATAAAAATTATAACTTTTTCATTTTCCTCAAAACCAATACAACTAGCGATTCAAAGGAAGTCGATCCGAGTACAGTACGAGGGAGTTTGGAAATAACAGAGCAAACGGTCAAATCCTAAAAAGGTTGAGGAAATTCATTGTAAAATTGGAATTAAGGGGACAAATTGGGGGAATTCGCTACGTCCGCTGACTGAGAATTTTAGGAAAACGGATTGATTAATACATAGTGTTGCGATAAATTTCGTGGAGAAAACTGAGCAGGAGGACGGAGTTAAAGCTTTAAGAGGAATTTCGAGTCGAGTAGAAAACAGGATCATTAACAGCTCTTTTCAAATCAACAAATCGTAAAGAAGAAAATTCAGATGGTTTTTGTTTTGTTTTTTTCTTTGTAACGTTAATGTGGTATTGCAGTGGGAAAACGAATATACCGCATCGGCTGATTAGTAAACGAGTTTTTTTTCGCCATATCCGAGAACATGTCCTTCGAAGAACAGTAATTTTCAAGATAAAGTTTTTTTTTCGTTTTTTAAAGGTTAGAGTCTCCCCCCTGCCCGCTGATTATACAAAAGAATTTCACTCTCAGATCGTTAAATTAATTCTGCCAATTATTAAGTATTTCTGCTAACAGTCTTTTTATTTCCTCCTATATAATATTTGCGCACCGGAAAAATTATACCGAATTATATACATTAACGCTAGCAGAGTAATTTTACTTTTTGATCATTAAATCTAGCATCTATCGTTACGTCTTTCGGCTGGTAATGTTTCAGAGAACGCTATAAGAGAAACTCGCAGCGTTCTAGTTAGCTATGCGGTAATGAAGGGGTTTTCGACGATAGAAAATTATAATCATTAGTCATTTGGCGATCTTTGAAAGCTAATTGCGATGCAAGATACGATTATATATGGTCTTCGATCGATTGCGATAATAATCACACCTTTATTGATTAGTTTTTCATTAGTGATACCGAAATCGGCATCGGGGAAACGACCATTGTTCGCTATTGTCTTCCGGCGGCGGCAGCACGAGACTGTGTTCGCGAAAGGCGTATCTGAAATCGAATTATTCTCGAATTTATCCTGCAGATTATTTCCCTAATCGAAGTGTCCGGCTTAATCCTTCCGAGAAATTCAGGTAATAGCCTGGAAGCTATTACCGAAGCTAGCCGAATTCTCTATCGGAAATAGGATTAATCCGCGACAATCAGCCGGCTGCTCGAGCTGGCTATAATCCGATGCTGGCGGTAATTATCTTGAAGGTCGCGCATCCTCTTTATTATTGTCCGTTTTTCTACCGCAAACATTGAACTCACATTTTTTCGTCATATCGAGGCATTCTCCGATACCCTTTCCAATCCTTCCCACAGTCTTGGACGAAAACAAATTTCGGACAGATTTAAAGAAAATAATTTTGTACGATAAAAAAAAACCCTAACGTCCGATTCAACCCGACCAAAAGCCGCTGTATAAACGTTTCTATTTCTGTTTTTTTCTCATGGAATTTTCTTTTATATGTAACAGTCTAAAATAGTTCAATAGTATAGCGTAACGCATGAATGGTAGGCAAATTAACAAATATGGTATAAGAATGAAAATTATCGATAAAGTAATCAAAATAATAGTTTGGAATTTTAACTGCCATGCTTCAAACTTAGTTACGGGGCAATAAATTGGTTTTTAAAAAGTAGAAAAAAAAGAAACATTTTCAAAAACAAGCTTTTAGTTTTGAAAAAAAATAAATTAATGATATTGCCCCCTGTAATCTATCGTGAACTTCGACTTTTCTCAAGCGACTGGATTAATCTTATCACACATGCCCTCGGATCATGCTAAACAACCTTCACTAGTGCACAATAAAATGTTTCCAGCGTCTGAATAATCTTAAAATTATTCCTACTCATTGTAAAATCCAGCTATCGAAAGTATTATTACGTACACGATTAGCGTCGTGTCATAATCCGTAAATCCTAAATCGTTTCAACCGGTTTGATTATATAAGTCTTAAAATAGCGGTTGTATAAAATGTTCTTTTTTTTGCTCCCTCCGCTAGATTTTTTATTATTTCTTAAGACTTGAAAACTTCACTGCGAGTACTTGACTAGACCAAAACGTTGTTTAATTTTTTCGCTGGAGCGACGGACCGTCAAAAAATAGATAGCGACAAAAACAGAAAGTCATGATAACAAGAAGATCAACTTAATTAAAAGAAATCAATTTAATTTCGTGGCCCGGACCATAAATTCCGGAAATAAAGTGAAGTGGAACGCAATGCCCAGAGCTCATATTGTCGTAAACTCTTGAAGTGGAAAAAAATCTTGAAAATCACAAATTTTAAATTTAACAAGAAAATCGAACTACCTTCCGGTATGATTTTCAATTTTGGGAGCTAGAGTTGCGCCGGATAATAATAGATTGATGCATCGGAAAGTTCGTCAACTTCCAACGACTGCTGAAGAGATTTCGTTTGATTTCGAATTACAGATAATGAGAAAAACTGAAAATTAAGCGACCACGTTACAAATTGAGAAAACCGCGTACGTTCAATGAAATTCTACATTACGGAGAGTCTTCGAAAGTGCGTATTTCTTTTGCTCGAGCAAAATACGACATTTTAAATATGCTACTAGATTAAAAATATACGTACTACTAGGTTTTTTGTGAAATATCTGAACGTAATTAAAAAATACAACGCCTGTCTAAATGGATAAACACATAACTTTAAAATGAGATTCGAACATAAACAGCTAAGTACTTGTAAAGTTACTGAAAATATCTATGGGAAATGTTTTTGCGAAAAAATCTTAGAGCGCATAGCATAAAAAATAAACGATTTTCGGTAAGACGTAATTTTTTTGAGAAACCCAGAAAATGTTTTCTCGCGCTAGTCTTATTTAACGAGAATGTTAATTTCATGCTGATTAGACTAAAGTCACAATTTTCGAAGAGAAAATTTCTGTTGGCACAGTCTCGAAACCTATTCGAAACCAGAAGCCGATTTACGTTCAACTAGTGTATAAAAAATTCCAATGGGTCGTCTATCCTGCCGTGTTTACAAAAAGGAATATACATATATGCGCAAACAATATTTAAAACATCCTGACGATACACGTACCGCAAAAATCAAAAATTTACTACCTAGATATCGACAAGTCGGGCGGCTTAGTCATCTAATGTACCCTTTTACACATTTCCAACAATCTCGGAGGATCAGTAGACCTTGAAGACCTTTTTGTCCTTCCAGTAAGGGTATAACGTTCGATTTCCGAGGCTATTTTGTACGCACGAGATCTAATTAATCGGTTATTAGCGAGATTTCCCGTCACATTATTAACATCTCCTCTATTCTCGGTTAACTCTCCCTGACCAAGGACGTTGATGTTTTTCTGCATCCAGCTTCAGCGGATATTTTTTTTTATTATTATTATTATTATTTTTTTTTTTTCGTACATAATCTTTACATAACTCGGGACAGCTTCCCGCAAATAATTCTCCATATACGCATTCCGCAGCCGTGGAAATAACTTGAAACAGCTGGACTGTAAAGAATGCGTTCTCTTGAGCATCTACACATCAAAGCGAACGGAAACCACCTTATTTTGACCTTGAAAACTCTCTTCGCCGATCAAACGAGATCAAAACAGAATTTAGGTATTTTTCCTATACTCTTTGATCTTTCAGCGTTTCGCGTAATTCAACGTGTTCAGGTTTCTTTTTTTACTTTTCATTCCCTATTCTTAGAAATACCAGTTGACTGCTTTCAAAGATTATAAAGCTATATTACAATTGCTGTCGCGAAAAATAATCATCAAATTTTGCACGCTGTGTAAAAAAGCGTATTTGAAAAAACCGAATTCGCCTTCCGTCCTTTTTTAAAGGGAAATCATAGTTTCCACTTTATACATAAATATATATATGTATGCGTGCGTAACGCGTTACGTTATTTTTGTTTAAACTATTCACCATTTTACAATTCGCAACTCAATAATGACTCACGGATCGAAAATTTTCTGAACTGTCTTGCCTGTTTTCTAATTTTTTTCCCAAGTCTGCGTATTAAAATACTTTTCTTCTACAAAATATCTTTAATCGTTATTTTCAAACGAAATCAAGTTTAGACGATAACGTTCTCCAAAATTATTACGTTGTTTAGACTATTATCAAATAGAGCATAATCGCAAATTCCCTTACAATGAACTTCTACATGAATATGTATGTACATTTAAACTCCATCTCGCCATGGGGACACGCCCTAGATGAACACAAGTGATACAGCTCTTCTGTAATCTTGCGGAAGAATAAGTATGACTTCCATCATTCAGAGGGAATAAAAATAATTCGTAGTTTGCCTGTAGCGACGTCTATAAAAATTTCATTCATATTTATAACGTTTTTTTCATGTCACTCCAGACGCAAGTATAAAGAATTGTTCATAAAGCTTTTGCTTAATTAGTACTTGCGATTATGCAGTAATCCAATACTACGCCTATGTTGCGTAACCGCTTCCCTACCTTTTTTGCCGAAATACTTATTACAGTCTACTTACAATTAGTTTCATTCCGGAAAACCACATTGTTTTTATTACTACAGTCACCTGCTTTTTTACTAATTCTTGACATTCCTTTATTCTATAAATTGTACATTTACTTTCTCGCTCGCTTCCTCGGGATTTAAATAAAGTTTATCTTTTTGAAGAAGTTCCTAATTAACATATTTCTGTGATTCTCTTTCTAAGAAACATAGCCATCGGTTTTTACGAAAAAACGGTCCTCTGAAGACTCGCGATATACCCATAACCTGTGTCGGTCGTGATTTAACAAAGTTTCGTTCAACGAAATATCATTATGCACAGGCGTCATTTAAAAAAATCATAAAATCAATAACTAACACACACACACACACACAGTTCTCTCCTGTTTAACTTACGCAAATAGAATAATTCCGTTATAAATCGGTTGTGAATGAATTACATATTTAGAAGAACATGATCTTCACCCACATATCTGTTTTGTTTTGTGCTTCCTATCCGATCATTTCATAAAAATGAATTTATTATCGCGACAGAAAACAACGAAACGCCAATGGTTTAATATTTGAATATAAATGATATTTCCGATTGCAACTATTAAAAATCCCGCCGCCAGATTCTTTATTTCTCAGTAAAAACTAATAGAAAACGCTTAGTAACACAGCTTGCATATTTGTATCCCGTCATAGAAATTTGAAAATTTCGGTAACGCCGATCAGGAAAAACGAAACACGGTGCCGGAGATCAGTAAAAAGGTTAGCTTATATTCATATTTACCATAGTAATCATTTTTTCAAATTTTTTTATTTAATAATATACGTATTTATACCAAAGTAAATATTTTGCTCAAAATTTTTATTTGCAGTTCACACGTATTAATTATTTTATTTAATAGTTAATATTTTATCCCATTTTTTTTTTCATTCTATCCAGAGTTTGTCCTTCCTATTTTCAAAACTTCATTAACGAAAACCCCCCATAAATCGGTTAAATCACACCAAAAACTTCTAAATTATGTTCTAAAACCCCCCATAAAAATCATCCCATCTATTGGTGAAAACCTGAACAAATCGATTCGGTAGTTCGTGAAATTAACAGGCACAGAGACAGACATCCAAGTTTTTCGACTATCATTTATATATATAATATAATATATATATATATATATATGAATTAATGGATAAAATTGTATGTATGTAAGCTGGATTTTTGGGAACAGCTGTAATGATTTTGATGAAATTCACGAATTAAAAGTTTTAGTTTGGATAAATCGATTGAACGAGGCCTTATAGAAAACCCTAAGAACCGAGCAATTTTAAAAGGAAAGAGAGCGATGTCAAAGTTTAAAAAAAGGAAGTAAAATGCTTATTTACACTAAGGTGAAGAAATAATAATAAATTTATTTACCATTGTTAATTCGAAATAGATAAAAACATAATATACCTCGGTTTCGCGACGAAATATATTTATTTACATGTTGCAAAACAAATATTTAAATGTTATGTCAATTCCCAAAAGTGTACAGGGCGTTGTTGTACAGTTGCATAAATAATGATTTATAAAAATATTTCCGGTTTATGAATATGTTTTTAAATCGAGAATACTTAAACATGAAAACGGGAATAATACATTTCTTGTTACGTGCATGTTAGAACTAAATGTTTGATTGCTCCTATTACTTATTAATTCACAACTACTCGGATATAATTGACGTCGAAAATCAGTAACAGAGGGAATCTAGAAATCTATGTAAATTACTCTTTTCTTAATCACTAGAGAAAAGAACGTTATTTTATACGCTGCTTGGACTTAATGAAGATTCCGAAACGGTACTTTTAGAAGCTCATAAAATTAAGAACAATATTCCCCTTTTTTCATGGCCTTTCCCCATTTAAATATAAATGCACATCGACAAATGTTGAAGCTTTTTTCTATTTATTTTTTCATTTAGCTGTCGTAATTTTAGTGGATAACTCATTTAGAAACCCATCTACAGGAAAAATATTTCTTTTTTCATCGCAAAAATTTGTTACGTTCTTTTTTCATGAACATTACGCGCAACTTTGCAATTTTGAAATTATTATACCATTCGCCGTTATGTAATATTTCAGGAGCCACAACTTGTTTTTTGCTTGAATAAACAATGCAATTAAACACTTATCCCCTCGAAACACCGTTGCCCACCCGATTACCACTAGAGTCAATTGCATCGCAAAAAGAAAATTAACAAAAATAATTTTCAATGACTTTTAATACATTTGTTTTTTTGTTTTGTTTTTTTTTGTTCCAAAATAATTTCAACGATTCTTATTTGAATATCCGCGATACCTTTATGAGTTTTAAGCGTTTTTTCTTTTTTTCTTTTTTTTAGATAGATAGAACGGATCATTTAAAATTCCGCATTACAATATGTAATAAACTTTTTGATAGGATAAAAGCTTTGCTATTTTCAAAAAAATCCGACTAATTGAAGTAACCGTATTAAATTAAAATTCCCGAACGAAGATAAAGTTAAAAAAAGCGCGAAAATGCTACGCCCACTACGACGGGACTTAAAAAGTCTCAAGTTTAGTCATACATATATGTGGAACAATATTTCGTGGCAAATGATCCAACAAGTTTGAAATGGGAAATGATATTGGAATTTAGCGTTTTATGTAAACTTAAACTACGATAATAATAATAATAATAATAATAATCGTTAATCCTCAGATGGTAAATCAGACTGTCTAACCTCGTTTAAAATAAAACTTTTTCAAAAGTTTTACCTGAAACAGGTACATATAACTTTCAGTGTGCTGTGGCTTATGTCAATCGAGACGAAAGAATCCGGCTGAGGGGTTTGCTGGATTGAACGAGAGGGGAAAGCATATTTTGTAATTTACTGGTATACGGTTTTGTAGAGTTTTAACTTTTGACTTAAATGATTTTACGCCATCCGGCCGGTTTTTCAGTAAAATGTTCCCCAATTATTTTTCTAATGTCTATCCGTTTTATGGTCGTTAGAAATCCGACCCAAGTTCTCCAGTCTAAGCTATTGTGATGACGTTCGAACTTTCCGTCGTCGTCGTCGTTATCGAAGCAAAATGAAAAATAAAATCGCTATTTTATTCTTTAATCTAAAATAATCAATAAATAAGTTTTAAGTATCTTTGCTGGAGTTCCAATCAACATCTGGCAAAACGGTTGATTTCAGCGCCTAATAAAAAGCATCTTGCATGAAGAATTCGATGAAATTAAAACGGGTTTAATTCGAAGAGTACAGTTACAGTTTTTCCTAGTTATTTTATTAAATTTATTTTAATCACTTATATTTGTATCGGTTTAACGGTGGCTGCCATTATATTTTTATAACGGTAAATGCGACCGACTACGAATTCGACGCAATGAACGAGGATTTGTTTTGAGCGATAAAAACGACTTTACCACTTTTCCTCGTCTTGCATAAGATAACGTAGGCTCTACGTCGTTCACATTCCTTAATGCGGATCGATTCGTGGAAACAAGTTACCGACGTACACATGAATATTTTATACAAATATAAATTACATTGCTGTAGAAGTGTTCTGTCAAACACCGACTGGAATCGGAAGAAGCCTTTTCAACAATTAAAATATTCAGCGGGATACAAAAACAAAAAAGCTGGCACCGGCGCGGCCCCCCTTCAGCATCGTCTAGGGAACTCAAATTTTAAATTTTATTTATTCTTCTAGGGGATAAATTTTGGAACATTTTTTTTTTCCGGGTTTTTTTCCGTTGATGTTCAATGTTTTCAGAGTGCTCTCTCTACGTAAGAAATGGACTAAAAAGAAATATATTAATTCGTAGTAGAATTTATTTTTTTCTTCCCTTTTTGGAAGGACTATTACTGTCACGAAACTACGCCATTCGCTGTCTGTGTAAAAATTTAAAACGTAATCTTTAAAATGAAAAATTCCACTTTTTTCGCCAAGTTGGTTTCGTAATCTCTTCACTTAGGGCAACGCTACAACGGAATATAATAAAGCAAAAAAAAATTGCGAAAAACAAAACGAAGATAAAGTTCATTATTTAAGGATTTTGTAAAAGGTTTCTCGCCAAACCGAGCTTTAGCGAGGTCAACAAAATATCGATAGTACTAGTCAATAAATCGAAGAAAATTCTTTGTGATCATTTGTGTTTTATGTCTGTACAAGAGCGGTGTAATTGATGTTTGCAGCAACTCTGCAACGAAACATAGCGCGTCTTCCGATGATTTAATTCCGGGGATAAGGCTAGTTTAAAGATCATTAGAAACTTTCCCGGACCCTCTACGGAAATAACGTTTTACATAATTTTCCACTAAGCTTACTCCGTTTGCCTGCAAAGAGCTACACGTGTTCGACGACTGCCCAATTTCGTTACGTATTTGTGCTTGACCGATCACGGAAAACGTAAAACCGGTATACATATATTAGCGACGACTGTGTCGATGTTTTTCTACCGGTTCGACGAGAGCAGTACCTTTGCTTGCCACCCGCTACAGACGATGTTAACGAATTCGAATACTTGAAAATTCCGTAGATCCCGTTTTAATTGGAAAGATTACGATTAAAAATGTAATTATTTTAAAATGATCTTTTCATCGCGCAGAATAAAAAAGTCCCGCTTTTCGAATTTCGTATTTTTACATATTCTGTGACGCATTATCATATCTAGTTTAAGATAGTTCTGATGTAAAGAAAATGATAAGCGTAAAAAAAAGGAAAAAAAGGCCGAAAATTATTGATGAAATTTGATAAACGCGCTCGATGACGTTTGAAAACACTGCGATATTGCGATATTGAACTGTTACTACGGTCGGCTATTGAAGTACATGATTCAGAAATGGACAGAAAATCAAGCAATAAGACATGTGTCCAAGTGAACAATTATACCAGAAAATCTGAAAATAAAATCTAACGAAATAACCTATTTATCGTATAATTTATCGCATAATTTATCGCATAATTTATCGCATAATTTATCGCATAATTTATCGCATAATTTATCGCATAATTTATCGCATAATTTATCGCATAATTTATCGTATAATTTCGGATTATTAGAAACACCCTTTTTTTCACGGCTATAACGATCGCGAAGTACGGAAACAAAGCGCTGGCGTAGAATTTCAGTTCGCTTTTAGAAACATTCCTGCACTGATACATTAATTAACGAAAATTCAGTTTTTTAAGCACTACTTTTTTTTTTATTTTTTTTTTTACAATGAAAATATACGAATATAGGTAGTCGCGGCACTCGTACTAAAACGACGTCTAATAAAAATTTAGGGAAGGATCGAGCAACCACGGTTTACTTAAGAGACCTACTTTGGAGGAATCAAAAAAGTGGATTAGAAAAATAATTGATCAAGCAAAATGGTTGTAAAACTTAAAGTGTTCCCCGATTTATATTTCGTATTTCGGTTTTTTAATATACGCAATTTATATTGAAAAAATTAACGTTGTTAGAGATAATCTCCTCTAAAAAAATTTAAAAAATAGGTTAAATCCGAATTAGAAATGAGTCTAACAGACTAAGATTTATAAAAAACTAGCGTTTTACTCCGAAAAAAATCCCTATCCTTGCTCACATCTCTCTACAACTTGGTTCTTACTCTCCTTATGTAATCTGCTCCGCCAACTTTTCCTACTTCCCTACGATTTCGCTAGTCTCGTAGATTCTCCTACGATTCTCTGTCCTTACCGTTCGAATCTTTGAACAACCGTTGATATGCAGGAATTCATAGCACTTTTTAATTTCTCTATTTCCTCGACATATGAGAATATCTATATCGATAGCTCGAGTGGGTCTCGGCGTAGTGAGAAACACTCTTTTGTTAATCACTTTGGATTTTTAAGACGCTCTTAACAACCGAACTCGTGGCTATTCCCTACGTTTTTTCATCTATCTCTCATCGCAATTTCACGAACTATTTGATTATCTCTGATTCCATGGGTGCCCTTCAAGATGTTCTGCCTATTTCACACACTCACGTGATTTCATCATTCTTCGAATACGCTCTCTCATTCATGATCTTTTTTCAATTCGTGTTGATTTGTTACGGGTTCCTGGTCATGCAGACGTGGAAGACAATGAATTATTCTCTAGTTGCTGCTTTCTTAAAATTCCAGGTTCGAATATTCTATCTCTTTTCAAAAAAGTTCATTTCCAATTCTGCTCTGACATCTATGCTCTGTCCTTTTCTAATCATCTACCTCAATACCTGTCTAAACCTACCAACCCGTGGTTCCTTCATTTTTCCCTACTGCTTTGCCGTTCTAGCATCGTTTCCATTATTCGCTTACATCTTAATTCACTGTTACCTTTTTCTCGTTTTCGCTTTTCCTTACGTTCTCTGCTTCTTTCACCTGAACTTTCAGCTTTCTATGATTTCAACCGTATTCTTTTTTGAATATCCGTCCTTCACGAAATGAACAATCTATACTTTTTACTCTCAAATCCTAGCACTTGACCTGCTCCTTATTATGGTTCAACTATCTTGTCGTTCCCCATTCCTCTACTTGGTTTTTTTGTATTATTTATGGCTAACCGAGTTGCTATTTAATAGTTGATTCTTTCCCCTCTATTCTGAGCATAGGATCTTTGTTATAACGGATAAAAAAAAAAAAAAAAAAAAAAAAAAAAACTGACTTCTTAGTCAAGCAGTTTTGCATCAAGTACCGGGAGTTAGTCTGATGTTATTTAAAAAAAAAAAAAACAACGATAAAACTACCATCAGGTTGATGAACTTAGTAACAGCAATTGCGTAAAAACAGGAAGGAAGAGAAATAGTGTGTATGCTTGTACACGCGTCTTACACGCTAGTGGAAATTTCAAAAGATTGTTGGACGCACTTTTTTCATTTTTTCACAACTTTTTTCTAACGATATTTATTTGTCTAAAAAAACATAAAAGTTTCCGCCGGTACGCTTTTTTTTTCAAACTGTTATTTAAAACAAACCGAATAAGAATAATTTTAACGCTGTATAATTCTGAGAGCGGTACTAAAAGTTGCCGAATATTTTAAAACAGCTGTTAGAACATTTCCACAGGTTTTCCGATAGTATTATATTTTTTAAAACCAAAGACCACGGCGATATAAATATATTTTTAATTTCGCTCGGTTAGAAATGTTTATTAAACGATATGCGTTTAGCCGATAAAATATATATATATATCGGTTCATTGGCGCACTCAGGATTTGTCCCAGGGGGGGCTAAAAGAGTGCATATGAAAAAATGTAAAGCGGAGGTCGAACATGTTTGGTGTATCTGCATACCTCTCTGTTCTTTCATTTATATATTTATTTTGGTGTAAAATGTATTATTTAAAAACACTTTATATTTTTATCAAATATTTACTCTCAAAAATTTTTCCATTATTAACGGTGTCCGTCTATTTTCCTTGGGGGGAGCTGCAGTCCCGTAGCACCCCTTTGGGTGCGCTAATGTATACGTTCGTTTAAAGTCGCATGGGGTTTCATTTTGGTACAGGCTGCGCGTGCAACTTCCATCAGATCGTAAAATTTTGCTCCCACCGCGTTTAAAGAAGTACAATTTCAAAAGACGGAAAATTTAATTAAATAGAACAATACGTGAATCTGGTTCCAAAAAAAATCCAAATGTAGAATCGAAATCGTAATTTAGCTTTTCCTTTTTTTTGTTTACTTTGAATGCATATCGTGTAGCCCGGAGACTGGAGTTCCAGCAGTGAATGAAAATGTATCTTTCGGCAAGAAAAATGTTAAAAATCCGTTGAAAGATTTACTGACAAATCCATATTAAAATAACTATGTGAAAATTTAACTTAATATAACAGGTCAATGCAATAATTTTATTTTATACATTGCTCGTCAGCGAAAATGCCGATAATAATGTGACTGATTCGTTCATTTTCATGGGGAAAGGTGGATCTGTAGACAGCCGCGATATTAAACGTCCGAATTCGAATTCCACCGCCGCATATTGAAAATATACATAATTATCATCGTTTACCTTTCACAGATGGCGAGCTGACAATTGAAAAAAAAAAAATTCCAACAGTTTGCTTTCGGATTGACAACTAAAAATAGGTTTTTTTTTACTACCCTTTCAAAAACTTGTACTATTGTCAATTTTAACACCGACAGTCTCTTTTTCTACAACTATATATAAATGCAATTATTTCTAAATAACAAATTCCAAAAACCAGTTTCTCTATTATTTTTCCCGCTTATTAATTTTCGCCTTATCGGAATAAAATTTAATATCACCCCATACCTCTGTATACATAATCTATATAATATATTCGCGCTATTACTGGTATATTGTTATTTTTTCGTTTCAGTGGCTGAAAATTATTATGGCGCGGGGGTAGTAGTGTATAGGCTGATAGCTATTTCCGATCACATCTTGTATTCATTTTTAAAAACCCGATAATTTTGGCGATTTCGTCTTATCTTACGATTATGCAATGGAGTTTCAGCTGAATTCAAATCGGACTATTTCAAATATTTGCTGGGTTAATTTCCCTAGTGACTATGGCCAAAAATATTGTCGACTATTTTTTTTTTATTTTTATTTTTTGTACTAGATAAAACCACCATGGTACACAAGAGAAGAGGTTTAGGAGAGTTTCCACACCATTTCTCTATTACGATTCTTAAAAAGTGTTTAGAATGTCGTTTAAAAGGCGTTGATGTTTTTATGGATTTTTAAAATATTTATATAATTACAGTCGTTAATATCAACCAGTATGTTCTTTCGGTTCCATATTTTGTACAGAAATAAGTAAAATTCTCATATACTAAATCTTTCTCCCATTTCGTTATTTCGTACACCATGCACGTGGATGTGCCTAGTTTGTAGACTAATTATTGAACTATTATTTCTATCTGAAAAACCAAAGTTATGTGTTTCGTAAAAAGCAGCAGTCAATGTTTGTCCGTAATTAAAGTGGGAAGGTGTTATTTCATTTCAAAAGTATGAAGAATCCGGTCAATTGAGGTTCTAGTGCTGTACTTGCGCGGTGATATTTAAAGTAGCATTTCGTAACACATCGTCCTATTTTTCAGTTAAATTAAAATTTTGGAAATTCTTCGAATTAGCTGGAATTAAGCCGAAGTTCAGTTAATCCGCGAAGTTTGAAAACCTTTTTTGTGGCATTTTTGTAGGCGTGAAAACCGAGGTTTTTATTTCTGTTCCTTTAGTTTTCTTCTTTTTTTTTTTTTTTTTGCTTTAAGAAGGAAAGAAAGCAAAATTAGCCAAATGCAACTAAATATATTATTGTGTAAGATCTTGAGACGTATTTTCTTTAATTTTACCTCGACAAAGCGAGAAATTTCAAAAGGTGCTTATTACACAATACAGAAATAAAACCTCGCAGTTTTTTTCGCTGTTGACGACAAATGTTACTTTATTAAATAATTTAAACACGAACAATATAATATTGCTTACCATTTTCTTAGCCGGTTGTCAGTCTGAACGCAGTCGAAGGCGATAGAATTCGTTCGTTCTTAAGTAGTAATTCGAAATTTCATATTTTTTTTTTTGAAAGCAGAAAAATTCATCTAACACCAGAAACAAAACAAAAACGATACCAGAATTATACCATCGTTTTAGCACGAAAATTACATAACGATAAACAGTTCGAGTCGATTTCAGCTAAACGAACAACAGCGACTTCCAACTTGCGACTTTGATGGAATTGAGTCACCAAACCGAATGGAGATTTCGCTACTAACGACGTACAGTTACACCTAGGCAGCTTACATAGTCCGCCCCTTTGCTCCCGAGTCGTGCAGACAATATATAACCAGTTCACTCTATCTCCGTCCCAGTGTTGTACATCGCGTAACCGTACAACTACGTTTACACCGAACTACTGAGTCGCGTTTCATTTATATAATGCGCGCTCTCACAACTGATAACAGAATGGACGATTTAAATTTTTAAAAAAGTTGTTTCCACCGGTTCGAATGATTTTTCGTTACACACATTAAACTCTTTTTCCGAATTCCGTTTCACAAATTACCTTTAAAAAAATCACTCTAGAATGTTAAAATACGCCATTTGAAATTGAATGTAGTCGTACTGTCTTTATCAAATGTGAAAAATAATTAAACGTGCTTGGAACTCGGATGAGTTTATAAAAATACCCAATTATAATTTAAACATTACTTTTGCTAATGAAACGAAGCGAGTACAAATTTGAACTGCAAAAACCCACATTAGACAAAGGAACGTTATTTTTTATAGTGTCCGATTTTTATTTATTTTTTGATACGATATCGAATCCTTTTAGTTAGGGATGTTTTTTGTTTCTTTTTTTGAGAGCGTGTAAAATATACGAATATTCTTTTAATTTTCCGGCTACTCGCGTCTATAATTTGTACTAGTTCAATGTGATTTTATGTCCTAGCTGGAACTGTAACCGAAACTTAAATATTTAAATCTTCTGGCAAATTTCTTCCGAAGTCAAAAAAACGTTATAACCCAAACTAATATATTAATCAAAAAATAAATCTGTATTTCTAATTTTCCAAAATTCTCCAGAATTTTTTTAATTAAAAAAGTTATCGGTGTAATCAGACATACTCTTGAATTTGATCATCAAAAAATAAAAATAAATAAATAAATTGCAACAAAACTATTACAGTCGAATGTTCAGGTTCGTTTTTTTTTTGTTTTTTTTCGTACCTGGACTCACGTCGTTACTGAAAATCGTATAAGTTCGCTTTTCTAACATTTTCATATTTAAAAATATGAAAATGTAAAACACTATCAACTTTACTCGTAAATAAGAATTCGCAGATTTCTAACAGAGGTATAATAAAAAAATCTTTAGACCCGGTTAATACTAAGAATATCGGTTTCTTAGATGCACGCATCTTTCCGATTTCGATGCCTAATTCTTATTCGTATTACAATGAAACTGAATTTTTTTCACAACGGAAATAGCTACTAAAGGGAGAACTTTCAGAACCGTGAAATTTTACGCTAAACTGATGTAATTAATTGTGCTATTAAAAAGAAAAGAAAGAAAACAGCTAAGTGATAACCAAATTGTTTCGCTTTTTAGAAAATTCCAAGCAACTTCGCACTGAAATATTTTTATTGATGAAAACGAAAAATTAATGAAATGAAAAATTTTCAATCAGAGTTTTTTTTAGAAGAAAAAGAGAACACAAAACAGGTATTTGTCCAGAATTCTTAAAATTTGTTGTACATCTTGACAATTTCTATAACGACCACGGCTACGAGATTCTTTTCCAGCTAGAGAAGATTAAAATCTAGCCATGATGATGTTGCAAGAACTTCCAAATTATATAGAGCTATCTTAAGTATTCATCTAGAAGCCATTAATTCTGTTAACATGGATAATGCAGCTAAATTTATTATCCAGTTGGTGTCGGAAAAATTAACTCTGGCTCTACAGCATTACAGCGCTTTCAAATTTCTTTTTTGTCGTCTCGTATTCTAAACTCCCGCACGAGGTTCTTTTTGTTCTTTTCATTTCACTGCCTTCATTTATGCTTGTTTTTCATCTTCCGTAAGAGGTATAAATATACATATGTAATATTAAAGCAGGAAATGTTTGCGCGCATAGGACTTCTCAACTACGGTACAGTTAACGAATTATTTTTCGCTATTAATATTTAAAATAGTTTAAAAATAAATTACAAACTTTTAAATGAGCAAAAACAAGTCGTATTATTATTTAGTCGAGCAGATTATTTTGCGACGAATAGAAGAAATTAAGAAAAATCAATTTAACAGGTTGATTTAAACGATGAAAATTGTATCAAACGTGTGGAAATAAGTTTAAAATCCTGGCTCTACAATAACTACTTTTGGTAAAATAGTAACATGTAATAAATTCTAAAACAATATTAAAATTATCGCTGGCTAAACTGTTTTAATTAAATTTTCGCTATTGTTATTCAGATATTCCAAATTGAATATTTTCATTACCATTTTATTTTAGTATTTATACTTCTGTTGATATCGCTTTTTTTTCTTTTCAAAAAAGAAATTTAATTTAAAACAATTATTTTCGGAACATACTAATTATTATGTTTTTGTTATTTTTACATTTAGGTTTGTATTATTTGTTTAATATTCTATAGCTCGTAGTATATTTATCCATTTTATTTTATTAGTTTCCTAAATTCACTTAGAAATCCTGCCCACTTCTTTTTTCCTATTCATCAGGATCTTTCGCTTCATTTTCAATTTTACATCATTCCTGCTTTGTAGCATTCAATTCTCTCTGAAATCTGTCGTGTACGTTTTAGACACAGCCTGCTATGCCCCCGCTTTTCTGCTTCCTATATATATATCCTTTCCACCCGTGTAGTTTTTTAAACAGTCTAATCAATAAAAAAAAGCAGTAATCATTTTCCGTTTGTTAGTGAGTTTTTCTAATTTTTTTTTTTTTTTTTATTTTGCGGAATTACATAAATAGTACACGACTTTAGTTACAAATAAATATGAAAAACACACCACCCATTCTTTAAATATCATTATGCAACTGAAATTTTAGCAGGTGTTGGAAAAAAGCTAATTTCGCCGCTGCATAATTTTCTAGGACACGTTTTAATGGCATTTTTTTTCTAACTATAGTATTCTACGTGCTAGCGGTCTCGTGAAAATGCTTTTGCCTTTTATTATCTTTACCTACGTATCAAAGTTTTTGTAGCTTTTTTTTTCCTTTAATGTTTCATATCAGCGAATTTTCATTGTTTTCGTTTTAACAAGACGAATAATAAGGTAAGACATCAAAAAATTATTATACCAGCGTTTTTAGGAATTCTTCTTCTTCCTGCTCCTTTTTGTGTCCGTTATATCTTGTCTCTTTTCCTTCTACACTTATTATCCCTTCCACTGTTACCTTCCTATTAACGATATCTGATCGTCTTATTATATCATTTTGCTTTTCCATTTCTAATTGTTTCTGAGTGAGGGTGCTTGGTTGACGAGCTCAATTTACTTCACTGTTTTTATAGGGAAAAAAAACAATATTCTTAACGAAATATGCGAATTGCATAATTAATTTTCATAAATGATTAGAAACGAAGAAGTGTACTAATTTTTTCAGCTATTTTTATAAGTGATTTTACGATAATGCATCTTAACCGTTCTATGTTAAAATTAGAAAAAACTTTTATAAATAATCTTTCGAATTCAAAAAAAAAAAAAATAAGTAATAAGAAATAATTTTTTCGCTATTTAAATTTTAAAAATTAATTTACGTCAATTGAAATATCAGAAAAAAAAAGTTATATAAAATGAACATGTTTACTAACGAATAATACTAATTTTTAATTTTACAGCGACAAAAAACTAATCCTCCGTGTGTGGGTTCGATTTCACCACGCAGTTGCGAGGAATAGGTTATCAAATTTAAACGTTTTTTTCAGTAGCAAAAAAGTAGCTAAGGAAAAGTAATTTAGAAATTAAAATTTTTAAAGGAGAAAAAAGTCCCGTCAAACAGAACTGCCATGTTCATGAAGTTACTCGAAAACTTATACGAGCGCTTCGAAAAATTTTGACAGTTGGCACTAACGGTGAAAATGACTTTTTAGCGACTTTTTGTAAGTAAAATGTCTATGTAAGAAGAAAGAATTTGTAAAATTTTCTATATTAAATTCCAAAAATAGTAGTCCATAATGACTAAGCTTATTAAAAAAGGCCCCTTTTCCGCCACACTGGAGGTGAATTTTTTGCGAAACGCTTTTTCGGTTGATGCCTACGCTACTAAACCGAACATATGTATACTTCATTTTTTATATTTCAAGAAACGATTACCTAAATTAACTTTTAACAAGTTAGTCGTCTTACAATTTTTTTTCATATTTATATATATAAATATTTGTATATGAATAAGTTCATAAGTACAAATATGCGCTTAATGCAAATATATATTCTCCGAGCACGATTACAAACACTCCATTTTTCATTCGTCTTTGTTAGTTGCATCTTTGTCCTAATCGCAATATTAGGTAATTAAAAATGTTCAAAATTAAAAATTTAATCGTGAATATATATATATATATATATATATATGACCTGCATTCCGACGTTCGATTTTTTTACTATACATTTTTTTAAATTTTCAACAAATTACAACATTACTTAATACCTAATTAAAATTTGAATATTTTAGAATTAACATTTGTTTTTGGAGGTAAGGCACATATAGTGCGATGTTTCATCTTGACAGAAAAATGTTGAAATGGAATTAACTCGACGTTCAATCGCAGCACAAACTGGGCCAAATTAAATAGCCATATTTTTTTCGAATTTCAAAAAAAAAAAATATATGTATATAAAAGATAATTGCTATTTAAATTTCGATGAAGGAAATAATTTATACGGACATTATATAGGAATAATGCACAAATAATTCGAAGGATAAATGAATAGATAAATAAAAAGGATTATTAAGTAACGTTAATTTAAAAACTATAAAATGAAATATAAAATATAAACAGCGCCTCGTCTGTAATTTAAATAAAATTACAACCACATTAAGGAATTTATTTAAAAATGAATGTGTCCGCTCACATGAACAAACTTTCCTAAACTACCGATCTAATAACCAATGGCTCGCTATATTACTGCTTCTGTACCGTTTTCTGCTGGTCACAGCCGACAAATTCTTGCTAGCGGTGCATTTCACAAAGCGCATTTATAAATTAGAAGTGGCACATCATCTCGCTGAGAAGATAAAACAGTGGCAATGTAGCCACAGTTTCACAGTGAAAAATACACATCTACATCACCCTGGTCGCTCACTCAACTTGGTTCATTAAACGCTCGATCTGACTGGCTGTTTACACTGTTGTTGGATGCGTGGCTTCATAATGCGTTCTTGGTAACTCGTTAATGTTAGGGAAGTACTCACAGCGCTCGATGAACACAAAATACGAGCAGATATCAAATCGGAATTCAAAACTATCACTTGACGCATACGGGCCACTGGCGTCTTGCACATTAAAGATTTTTCTTCGCATCTACTTCTTAGATTCCTACTAGAAAGATAAAAAATGATGTCCCCTTTATCCAGGTTAATCTCTGCTACCAGAGAAGTAGTGACAGATTTCTTTCTTTTTCAATTCGTTTCGGTCCTTCACTGCATGACTAGATTTTATTACACGACATAGATCACTCGAAGGAAAAATAAATATTGTTTAACTTTTCCAGAATTTCCTATACTTATTTATATTCCTTTTCGCGCACAAATTTAGGTTAATTAACCTCTGAAATATGCATATTTCTTTTTACACGCGAATTTTTCAAATTTATCGGAACCTTCGCTTTCTGTCGTTAAATATTCCATTACATACGGGAAGGTATTTTTAGCGGATCTTATTTTTTATTAGTAATAACTATTCATTTTAAAACGATGAAAGTTGAATAGTAGAAAAGAAAGGTTGTTTCACGTATTGACGGACTTTGAAGTTAGGCTGATCAGAATGACTGAGCGAAATAGGGAGACATAGTGTTATCGTAGAAACCAATGTTGTATTTTTGGGTGTAGGTCCTTGGCTGGCGTGCCCAAAGAAAAAACAACAAATTACACCCATCGCAATATATGCGGTTAGTAAAGTACAAACTTACGGCATCACGTTGCAATCAAAGTTAGTTTAAGTTCATATATATTCATCCGTATGCTGCAAGCTTTATAGTTTAGTAAAGTTGATTACAAATCGTTTAACACATTAAAAAACCTGTCTAGAGGAAGAAATTGATGTAGTTGAGAATAAAAGGTTAAACAACTTTTACAGTACCGCTTAAAAAGCCAAAGACTTTAAATCAAAATTTTTTTTCTTTTAGGCACGTCAACGAAGTAAGTTTACAGGGGGATTGGACCGCCATTTAAAGTAAAGCTAATCGAAGACTGATCAAAAGGGGAAGAGTAAAGACAGCAGACGAAGATTAAGAGAGAGGAATAAAAAGATCGATGTCAGAAAAAGCATTATCCAGTAACATTCAAGAATTTTTAAGACGGCAGTTAACTAACGAGATATTGCGATCGGAGCAGTAGATGAGTACATCGTCAGCAAAGAAAAGTGAAGTAGAATTAAGGGGTATAGAAACGATTTTAATAAAAGAAATATTAAAGAGCGTAGGACTAAGACCGAAACCTTGAGGTAACCCCCAAAAGATTAACCTGGCGGTAGAGTAGAAAGAAGAAGGAAGAATTACAGTTCTCAAATCAAATCAAATCATTTATTGCTTCAAACAGATAATACAAAAACACTTATAATAATCAAATCAAATCAAATAACTTTATTATTATTATTGTACACGAAAATCTATGTCCAGAAATTGCGTGAGCGATGGCATATTAAAATACAATGGAAATAATAAAACTCAAAAAATACTGAAGGAAACTAAACAAAGAAAATTTCTTAAAAACGACAAAATTAAAATTATATTACATATTCTTCTTATAAACTAATAAAAAAGAAAAAAGCAAATAAAAACGAAATGAAATAAAAAAATAAAAACATGTAGCAAGTTATATAAGTTGAAATTTAAAAAATAAAATAAAAATGTATACAAAAGTTACAAATAAAATAATAATAATAATAATAATAATAATACAATAACATAATTGAAACTAAACCGCGAGTGCGCATGAGCTGCGCAATTTGCGGAATACAAATATTAATTTACATGGGCTAAACCGTATATACTTTCTCTTTCGTTAAAATTATAATAGTAATTTAAAATTGTCGGTATATCATATTTAGCCCATGGTTACAATGAAGTTTACTGTGTTTCGTAATTTAAAGTATTATAGTACATCTAAATATACAATTACACAGTTAAATCTCACTCATGCACTAATATTAAGTAAACGACCATATATACATATACCATTTACACCATAAAACTACTGTAATAATTACTCCTTTACATTGTTATGCTGAACAACTAAGAGTTATGCGTATCTGTTACATTTTCTCAATCTTAATCCTCAATTTCACAAGTATTAATAATATTAATAATAATAATAATATATAACCTAGCATAAGATGAATAAATTTATAAATTAGACTTACGCACTCGTGTTTACAACGGAATTTACATTTGTTCATAAACATAATCACACATATACCACCAACTGCATTGAAGGTGAGTAATAATAAGAGAAGCAAAGTGGACGGGGATTTTTAATTAAGAAGATTATGTCGAAGAGTGTGGGAAGATGATCGCTGCCAATAGCAATTAATATGTCAACGAAAGCAGCAATTAAGAATATTTTATTAATAAGTGGCATATAAATTCCCGACAGAAGTATGCTGATTGGACCAGTACCAAAACTGAATATAGTTAGGTAACAGAATGCTGTGTTCGAGCCACCAAACGAGACGCTGTTAATAAAACTTTCGAAAAGCTCCCTAACGCACGAAATAAGTAAAATAGGACAAAAAGGAAAAATAACTAGGTTTTGAAATAATAAACAATGATAAAAGTGTTCCAGGAAGGAGGAGTAAAACTGCAATCAAGAAAGGAGTTAAAAATATTTAAAAGTATCTGGAGAGAAAAATTAGAAAGATTTTTAAGAACAGAAAAAGTGATCCCATCTAAGCCCGGAGAGAAATTAGTTAAATTGCTTAAAGATGAACGAAGTTCTGATAAAGTAAAAGGATAATTAAGAAAATGAGAAGAACTTAGAGCAGACGGGGGAAGGGCAAGATTTCTAGGAACTGGGAATATAACTAGGAGCTATAGAATCAATAAACGGTTCTAGTTTATCAGGAGGAAAATTATGATTGGAAGGATGTTGATTTTTCATTTTTTTTCATTTTTTTGGCCTGGCTGTGAATAGCATTTGCCCACTAACTACTAATTAATTGGATCATTCTATTTCTTATTAAATCAGTTTATTTCTCTTTATTGAATCAGTCTATACCTCATTTTTTTAAATTAGTCCGTTTTCTTTTGGGCCATCACTGGGAATCGAACTCTTGACCACTATTTCAGCAATCAAGAGTTTACGCCACTAGGCTATCGTGACAACCAGATTGAGGATGTTAGGATTTAAAGGCCTTAGCCATTTTCTATGCACGAGAAATAGGAGCGGATCGAGAAAAAGAGGAACAGAAGCGTTTCCATGAGTTTTTCTTAATTGCTTTAAAAACAAATCTGGCCTTAGCATTGGCACACTCGTATGAGCCAGAAAGTTGGAAAAGGAATGACAGAAGCAAAAAGTCCTATAAGTGTTGACATACTTAAATTAAAAACCGCCTTACAGTCCTCATTCCATCACAATAAGGAGGAGGACGTTCTGAGTTTTTTTAACGGAAGTTAGTCAGATAGGTGGAGAAGAATAATTTAAGGAAAAGGAAATTGATTCTATAAAGAAGTCTTATGGGGAAGACGAGTTTACATTAAGAGGAATTGAAGAGAGCGAGGAGTCAACGAGAGAACGGAGGATGACCCAGTCTACTTTAGAAAGGATCCATTTGGGAGAATGAAGAGGCTTATGAGGAAGCATGAAAGTCGTTCAAAGAAATAATGATGGGAATTTGATCACTCTCAAAAGTACCGATTATAATTGATCATGAACACTTCAGACTAGGATTAGAAGTAAATGACAAGTCAATAGAACTGGAATACAAAGGACTTTTAACGCAAGTACGCAAACCATTACGAAGGAGGATCAAGACATTTCGTAAGATCAAATTTTCAAGTGCGAAACTATTTGCTACAATCCCAAACAGATGAGTGCGCATTTCAATCGCCGGCTATAATAAAAGCGGGAGGAAGAGAATTGATAAATGATTGAAAAGAGAAGTTACGTAGATCAAAATGAGGAGGAATGTAAGCCGAGATGAGGTTAAATGGATTTGAGGGGTTGTTAAGAATTAAGATGCGGACAAAATTCGCATTTAACAGATTCGATGGAATAGGAGGATAGATGTTATGAGTTGTTAGAAAATGGATATTATTTCTGATTAAAATAGCTGAAGTGATATATCCGTCACTACGATTGGAACCGATTAAGAAAAACACGAATGTTAAAGCCGGAGGATTCTTTCAGCCAAGTTTCTGAGTGCAGCGCAATACTTATATTGATCCAACAAGCTTCCAAGAGAATTTCTATTCGCTCTACGGCTACGTCCCACTGTAATATTCAAAGTAGACAAGGGGCATAATGAAGGGAAAAACGAGAAATATAAAAAATAAGAGAACGAATAAAACAAGATGAACGTGAGCTAGCAGGATAATAGGAAAACAATGGAAAGCCCAAATGGCGAGAGTATAAATAAGAAAGGTGACCGACTATGATGCAGACACCCGCGCAGTCCATCTTGAATTCAAACCATGCGAGGATTAAGGAAAGAAGAAAAAGTATTTTTTTTTTTTTTTTTTTTTTTTTAATGGGCTCGGTGTTAACACTGACCCAACTACATGGACTTAGATCACCTACTCAGATTGTATAATTTTTAGAGATTGTTTCTTATTACTTTATTACATCATTCGACTCTTTTTGAATTTTTCTAATAAAAACGCGCTAATCTAATAAAGGCAAATGACGAAGTTAGCTTTACATTTGTTTAAAATAACGGTAAAAATGCGAATCACTGCTTGATAAATGTAGGTAAATGATTCTTCGAGAAAAAGAACAAAACATTCTCGAAATCCAGACAGTAGTTTGTGTTGTTTGTTTGTTTGTTTGTTTGCTGCGGGGAGGTGGTGGTAGTTCAATTACTTTACGCTGCAGAAACGTGAGCGATAATTAAAATATCAGTCAGGTTAATTTTATCTCTTTGCACGGCGGGGTATTGTTTTTGGGTTGATGCTCACACGCACAGCCACACTGAGCGAAAGGGAGATGGAAAGCGTCGAAACAAGCCATAAAAAATCAAACTCTGACTATCAGCTATGCAGGTAGACTAACGAGCGAAATAATGCAGAAGATAAGTTTGGTGGCCATGTCACGTCTCTAAACAGAAAAACAAAGAAAACCGAAGTCAGAAAAGAAAAAAAAACAACATCGTACTACAGTGGATGAAATATATCGGTCGTAGAACCTTTTCGCTTTCCATCGTAAGCGCGTAACGCATACGCATCGGGCAAGTATTTATGGTGTTTGATAAGTCGAGTCGTGATTGCGATCGTGTTCGTGATTTTAATAATGATGATTATCGATAAATCACGAAAGCGTCGAGGTGGTGCATTGCGGGAACAGAAACGCAGTTTTTCAGTTAATCATTCTCCGCTAATTATACAGCTTACGACCGGGTGAACCAACTGAAATTTTTCAGTCGGACTTCTTTTTGAACTTCTTCATGACTGCCAGTCGTGCGCGCTGGTTATTCTACGGCTACCGGTATTCTTTCGCGCCCGGCCAGCCTACCATTAACCGAAAAATCACTATAATCAAAGTTCGCGCGAACTTTTAAAGCGTGTATTCGGCGGCAGCTTCGCATCCGAATTAACGCGGTTCGGTAAATAAACCGTCAACCGAGATATCGACGGTTTCTTCCAAACGAGCGAAACTGGTTTCTGCAGTTTCGATACAGATCGACGAGACTTGGCACGATCCGGGAATGCGAACTTTCACACTCGCGTCGTAGGCAATTGAAAATAAATTTACACGAGAGTCCTAAGACCGGGATACGGTGCTAAGGCACCGGCAGCGCCCAAAAAATAGCGAACCCTCTATACCGCAGTCGCAAACAATGAAAATTTACAAATTTACCATAATCGCTCAACAACAAGTGATGTTCGGAATAACTTCGCGATACGTATCTTGAGGATAACAAAAGGAAAACTTGCGACGCGCATCTATACTGATATTCATGTAACTTTTAGCTACCAACAAAAAGGAAAAGCGAGCGCGAAGTGCGCAGTGTAGATAGAAAACATTTTACTTTGCGAATATTATCAGACGCTTCTGTACAAATTGAGAGTTTTGCCGCGGGACGACTGTGTTGATTTTAATTTTACACACCTTCGTAGCAGGCAATATCGACAGTTAGGTACGGAAATTTCGCAATTTTGCAATTTTGCCTGCAGCATTTTTGGGCAAAACTGGAAAACACATTTTAACTATATATGTTACTTCACTATTAAAACCGGCAAATTAATAGTTAGGATTCATTTTTTTTCAAAAACTTTTCAACGTTAAACTTTTATATAAAATTTTTTACGTTACGATTATGAATTATCAAAAGCGTTTCTGGGTTCGTGTATAACAAAACGAAAAACAATACAATTGACAGAAATTATTATTTATAAAATATTACAACGCTAACATGTTTCGCAGTGACAAAGTGCAAATTCAAATTTTTAGTAAAAATTACAATTCACGTAAAATTAGTTTACTTGATTTTTTTATTTTATAACAAAATTGTTAAAAAAGGAAAAAAAATTCGTGAAATTTCCTCAAATTTCTGCATTATACATAAACGGAGTCTTATTTTTCAGCAGTTTTTCGCTTTCATTTCTTTTTTATCAGTTTATAAGACAGGGAAACGGCTAGACTGACTCTCGTATCTGGAAGGCACGTTTACTATACTACATCGGTGATACCCAAACGGGACATTTGCGCGTGACACGATTGAACTGTTTTTATATTCAATACTATAAAAAAAAAGTATTTTGAAACTATTTTTTAAAATAAGCTCGTGGCCTAGTGGTTGCTGGGCCCGTAGAGTAGAAGTCATGTAGGATATCCGTGTCGGGCTTCAAAATTAATCCTTTTGTTAATAATTTAAATTTTTAAATTTAAAATTATCACTATGTAAAACATTATGCAAATAAGAGACGCTAGAGAAGAGTAGAATAACTCTTCACTGATTAAATAATTACCTATTCATAATATCGTAGTTGTACACATATTTCTTTATAAATTGAGAGCAAAAATACAGGAAATTTTTCTTTGTGCAAAAAAAACCACGACGAGAAAATATAATTTAAATCGATATAAGAAAAAAAGGGAATAAAAAATCACTATGTGTAGAGATAGTAATGGATAAATTTTTTATTTCGAAAAAATTTGTAATTTTTGACTTTATATTATTGGTAGTAAACAGTGGCTCCACGATTCAGATGAGAATTATCTAATTATTACAGATAGATAAGAGTGTGACTAGCAGAGAAGAACAGTTAGCTCTATCTAAGTCTGTGTAGTTGGGTCAGTGTTAACACCAAGCCCATTAAAAGAAAAAAAAAAAAACAGTTAGCTGATAACATCGGCTAATTGTTCAGTTTTTACCGTCGCTGCTGTTCGGTTTATTATTATCAATCGTCGAGTCGTTTTTCGTTTCTCTATATAAGCGCCATGTCGCAAATTTAAGCAAATCTTTTTTTTAATTTGTTTCTTTATTTGTTATTGTTGTTCCTGCCGTACGTGCCCGTCTAATCGATAGTTTTGTACTACTCTTTCATAAATATACTCATTTTTCGGCCAGCGTGTCTGTTATTTGAACACGTAGTGAATTTCCGCAGTGATATCTCTCAGTGGTGAGAGGTGGCTCCTGTCCACAGAATCGAGTCTGCAGGGCCGAGTAAATTTTAAATTCGGTGTTTCATGTCGGTTTTTGATGTGAATCATCTATTGGCGCGCCTTGGGGGTAAAACCGATTCGTATGCCGTGATGGCAAACGGCGTGACGCTTTCATGCCGGCATGCTCTCTCTCCGCCGCCGCTCTACACTCGCTTGTGTGTACGCAGAACATATACTACACCCTTCGTTGCTTTTACGCGGCAGTGTGTACTACGTGTGCCTCTATTCGTCTACAATATACTTGATACAGTATATTGGCGCGTCGTCGCTTGTATACGTATAAGTGCAGGCTGCAGTAAAATGTCAAGTACGCAGACACGCAATCTACCGATTGACGAAACACTATCTACCGATTTAAGCCAAAGGTTAGTAAAATCATCAATTATTAATATATTATTTATTAATATTAATATATTACCATTCTATTTCATATTTTCGCAGTACACAAACAACACAAGCCAGAGACCAAAATTTCAGAAGGGGTTATGAAAATATTGATATATACATATACATAAATATATATACATATATACATATATGTCAGTGTGTATTATCATGAAACATATTTATTTATAAATAGTACACTAAAGCCTTGTAGTGAATTATTATATATGCAATATTTGAACACTACAAAAATCAATTAAGAAATAGTCGTTTCCGTAGAATTCATAAAAATTTCACTTTTCTTTTCTTTTGTCAAAAATTGATAAGAAATAAATTTATTCCAAATTTCAGTCCATTTAATTCAAGCAGTTATTATTTCGCAGATATTTCGGTGGGCAAGAGGGGGTGACCCTCCACCCGATTTGGCCCTGACACAATCGATAGGTGATATTCTTAATTGAAACTCACAATGACCAAAATACATCTAATTTGAGACATAGTCAGGTATTGATACTTTCATCTTATATTCTATTATTACTCATACTTATTAATTATAAATTCTTTGATAAACCATCTATCATGACGTTTCACATCTGCCGGGCGTCTCATGACGGCCTTCTTTTTTTCCCTTATTTATTCGTAAATGATAAGGCCTAAATACCGCTGAGTTATTCGTAACATAGCTGATGCCCCTGGTGCCCGTACTTTTTTTTATTATTTTTGTTTTTGTCGAAAGTCCGGTTCTTTTCAAGTGACTCCCCGCTATTGAAAATAGAAAATCCTCACAAGTGGCACCGGAATCAGGGACTTTTAATTTTTCACACTATAATCAGATGAGTGAGATGGTCTTTTATCAATATTTTTTGTAATGACCTGTGTCACAGGATTCTATTAATTTCGTTGAATTATAATAAATATTTATTACGTTAAACATAAGCTGAACGAGAAAAAATATTTTTGTTTTAACTTCTACAAATCAGTTTTTTTCATGTAAAAATTTTAAGGAATATCTTTTTTTAATGTTAAATTCATCTGCAAATATCTTTCAAAGTTAAATTTTGTGCCGCCAAATTAACTGTTAATCTGCATATGAAAATTTGGTTGTAATCACGTATTTTCATATAATTCTGCTAGTTCCAGCAGTATTCATCTACGTAGCTGAATATGTCGCTACAACCAATGTTTATTATTAATTACAACGTAAGGCTACCCCCCACTAGAAAAAATGTCCCAATTTTATGTAACGTTTGTTATATTTTATAAGATTTTTGTTATTGTTACTTAAAAAATGTCACAATTTAATGTAACGAAATATGTAACGAAAAAATGTCTTAATTTTATATGATGAAAGTTAAATGTTAAGATAGGATTTTTGTGATTATGTTATTTTTTTTGTGTTGATGCCAGTAAGAATTACGTTGTAAATTTTGATCATTTTATACAAATTATAGAAGAGAAAGAGACAGAAATGGAAACAAGAGTGGTCAAGGGGAACAGCCCCTTGGGAGGCAAAAATAGCCGAGTTTATATATATATATATTAATGGCTATGCCATTTTTACGCTAGGGTCATCAGGAAAAGTGTCCTGCCACGAAATTTGTCCCATATATAAGTCTTTAATGCGATATTAGCGCTCCTACATCTTCTGATGGTGAAAATTGGAACTGAAAAATGTTTTTCTGTCGAACGGTGTAGCCAATGAAAAAGTTTATTCTTCTATGAGAATTATAGAAAAACTAGACCTGGGGGTGAAGAAGGCTTGCCCCATTCCGAGGCTCGAAAGGGCGAGTTTTATATATATATATATATATATACCATTGAAGGACAGCCCCTCAAAATTAATATTTAAAAAATTAATAAACAACCTATTCTAATTATTCTAACAGACATGAGTTGCAAAGCCAAGCGTTAGAAAAATAAATATCATAATTTAAAATGAAGTGAGCAAAAATGTAATAAAAAACGCTGAAAAGGTGCGATTTGATAAAACCTGTTTATATTGACGCTCTTAGCAGTGTGTTCGTCTATGAGAGCTCTCGGGCATTTTGTTAAAATTGTCTCTAATTTGAGTTTTTCATTTGTTTATTATTTTCAAAAAAGAAACAATCATACTTCAATTTACACCTACCATTCTTTTTCTCATATTTACTTGTTTGTAATTTATGTGTAATGATAAAGTTTACATAGATTTCAAAAAAGTGCGAAAACGCTATGTCTTCTCCCCTTTTGCATCACGATTATTACAGTTAAAAATTTCGAACCAATTCACGAATACGCCTATTCCCGGATAGTTTGGAACGTTGGATTTTCAGCCTAAAAATTTATAGTTTTTACATATAGGAACCTCAACAACGTACATGAAACATCATGTTTGACCTGCCTTGTTTTAATGAAATTTTTTAATAAGTGCATAATTTGAAAAAAAAAATTATCAGTTCGAATTTATTGAATAAACCCGTATTATTTATATTTGTTTGAGGTACATTTTTATTAATTCGAAAAAATTGAGAATTCGCATGAAACAATTTTCTTATTTTGTAAGATTTAAATTAGCAAACTTTTTAATATCTCTCTTATATCACAGCGACTTTTACTTAAAGGAAAATTTATTCTATAAATTAGTTGCTTATATTTATTTAAAATCAAAGGAAAATTATCTATTTTTAAAACTGAATATGACATAAATTTAAGCGAGCATATCCGAGCGAACAATCAAAATTTTCCAAAAACAACTTTTCTTCACCGAACGAATAATCGAAATAACATTATACAATAACAAGGGAAACAAAGAAACAGAGCACTGCATCCGTGTCACGGCGCGCAGGTGTCTCGTTTGGGGGTATCACCGATGTAGTCTAGGGGGCACGTTTTCATGTTGAATGATCCATTATTCTGTCAAGTAGAAATATCGTTTAAATGCAATTTTGTTCGTGCGCTAAAAGTTGTTTGACACTTTTTTTCAGTCTTAATCGATTTGAACTTTGTGGAACTCTACAATAAAACGAAACTACCGAAACAGTTTGTTGTAATTGTTCGATGTGTTTCGTGTTAAATACCTCCTCCGGCGAAAAAGAAATATTGCGCAATATACGAGTTTGACTACGTGAAAACATAATCATCGAAATTACTTGCATTGCGAATTAAGTTATAATCGGTAAGTGTTTTTAAATTATCTTCCAATTTGTACACCAACTTGTCTCCGGAATGAACGATTTTCGAAGAGCCGATTGATATTCGTTACATTTGAATTTGTTCGTTACGAAATGTGTATTAGACAATTTTGGATGTTATAAATTAATAAAATAAGTGAAATAACTTTAGATGTTTTTTTTAAATTTTCTTATCGAGTCCAAACAGTTGGAGAGATACTATCTCAAGGGACGCATCGATGTAAATTGGCGAAACATGTTTTAGGCGTTTTTTAAATTATCACGTGTAGATTTGCGAATGGTACTTTTTTGAAATACCTACAGATTGTTATTTGCTCATTTTGTATCGATTGGCTTAAATATATAAATTCATCGATCATTTTTGATTTTTACTCCTTCAGTTTCCTTGTTTAACACTAATTCGATAGCTCTTATTTAAATTATCATATGCTATTATCGAACGTTTAGCTTCAATCCGGTCACATTTTTTTCTTAAAATCAACAAATACTGCACAATATACATAGTTTGATATTTGCATTCTTTGATTTCCTTAGCTTTCTAACTCACCGTATATGGTATACAAAATAATTTGTCCATGCAATTACACGACGGAACTCAGGAAAAAACCATGTACACAAAGTGATCTTTCACGATAAATAAATTCTAGTCTACGAAAATAAATTTTATGTACATATGCTTTCATCCACAGTTTACTACTCTGTTCAAAATTGATTCTAATACTTTACTTTCATTAACAGTAATTCGCCGTTTCCTAAACATTTAGGACAAAAAACTGACTTCGTCAATGATACCGCTATAAATGACCAAATACTTCCCAGAAGAAATATCATGAAATTCACCTAGATAAACAACTAACGTGTTATTATTAAAAAGCGAAATGAACTTTACGAACGCCAGTGGGGTGGCAAAACAAAAAAAAAATAATAATAAAACTATTACATTGCGCTGCTAAAATAAATTCGTATGGGTTTCGCAATTAAAAACTCTTCCCGAAAATCTACAATTCGTTCGGAAACAAAAAATAAGCCAAAAAAGTGATCTTGACAAATATAATTTTAAGGTAATTTTAAAGATATCAGAAGACTTAAACGTATCAAAAGACCTCTTATAACTAAATAACTTTTTCTATGTGCTATTTGGAATTCTTATTTCTGAATGCGATATTTCTTTAAATTATTATTTCCAGTTAAGTTTGCTATTTGCACAAAAAGAACAAACTACACACACACACACACACACACGTACGCACACACACATATATATATATGTATATATATCTATTAATTTAATTTTTTCAAGTTTTATATTTTAAGACTAACGAAGAGGTATGGGACTGTCCTTAACTCTGCCTTTTTCTAAAACTCGCTTCTCTTGTTCATCTGATCTTGAACAATCTGGTTTCCTAATTTGTAAATAATTTCGCCACCAGTTTATTAACCGACAGGTTCTTGCATTTTCCTTGAATCAGGTTTTACAACATGCGCGTTTTAAATATTTCCAGGTATTTTTATTCCATATTTGTCAGAAATCCGGTAAAAATTCTTAAATAGGCCAGTGAGTTTTTATTCTTCGTGTTAATTTAGTAATTTTCCTGTTGAATCTCTGTTCCCCCACCGTACCCCTTAGTATTGTTATTTTAATGTTTTAAAACTCTACTTTTTTAGTCGATCGATTTTATACTAAAATAAAGTCATATTAAACCGAAAAACATGCAGCTTAAAGAGTATTAACTACTTTTCAAAATTTAAATATACTCTGTAACTAACTTCAAAACTCTTAAAGAGTCCTAAAAAGCTACATTCGCAGACGCCGCATGTTTTTTAAATATTTTAGGACTGAGGATAATTAAATTCGTAGAAGCAAAAGAAAATGATAGAATATAAGAAGCAATATGAAGAGTAGGATATAAAGTTTTAGTAGGGAAGAGTAGAAGGATGATTATTCAGCAGAAAACATGGCGATCATTCAAATAAAACGCGATAACAGGGTCACAATGAAAGTATCTGAAAGGGAAACAAGAAAAATAGAATGAAGTAAGTGCAGATGAAAAGCAAGAAAACGACGCAGGAAGGAGACTGCGATTAAAACGAAGACGACAAATAGTCGAAATTGTGGATCATTTATGGGAGGTGATGTATCTAGAAAACCATAGGCTTTGAGGGGAAGAGTCAAATAGAGCAACAAAAAGGACCGGAATTGGAAAATGAAGAAGAATAGGAGTTGAATTGTAGTCTAAAATGAATAATTTAAGAAAAGTAAATCAATATTATGAGTCGAAAATGTGCCGAAAAATTGGAAACGGAAGATTGGGCTAGTTCTACTATATTACTGCTTTCAGTGATTAAATGACCAGGAATTCACAGAAAATCGATCTTGATCGAGTGAAGAGGGAGTGGGTCATGTACGAGAGAACCTTTTTAAAGTATTGGGAAGAAAGGAGGAAGAGATATAGTAGCCTGTAGAATGTTTTCAGAATTTGAGATTAAGAGCCCGTTATGAAAAAATGGTCACGAAAAAATAAAGAGAATAACCCGTACAATAGCAGTAGATTCCACGTAGAAAATCGAGTAAAAGAAGAGAAGTTTTCAAGACCCAGAATTTTATTCAAGTTAGGATAAAAAAGAAAACAGAATAAACTCCATTTGGCGAACCGTCAGTAAACATATGTAGCAAAGAAAGACTTTAAGGCATCGGAAAATTCAGTTCTGGCTACGTTTAGGGGATCAAATTAAAAACAGATCGGCAAAGGAAGACGTTATATAAATATACAGTGAAAATTGAAGAAGACGAACAAAAATATAAGAGAAATAAAACTGGGGCTTTATTGCAAGTAAAACGCAATTTATGAAGGGTAGAGGAATAAGAAGAAACAAGTGAAAAATAAATAGGCAGGCGTTTAATCAGAAAGCGATAACCTAAATAAGATATCTATGAATAATAAGCGGAGGAGTATGGGATTTAGCAAAGATAGCTAATTATGTATTCTATTTCTTTTATCTCATTGCAAGCATAAATCCATGTAGTGTTATCAAGAAAAGCGAAATTTTTGAATGTTTCCCAAATTTACGCGTAGCTCACCGAAGCAAATAATTCGGAATAGTTTCATATAGAATAATTATAATGTAAGCCATAAGTTTATTAAGTGGTAGGGCAAGACGTGTTGGGAAAGAGTACGAAACGAACGCTATTATTGCCGAGCGAGCATCGGTTACTTTTAAATTGATTAAACTCGCCTCCTGTCCGGGAAATATATGGATTATAGAAAACAACTGACAGCAAGTAAAGTCGTCTTTATGGTATAAAAGTGATTTTCATTTAAATAACTATTAAACGGTACAAGTGGAGTCTATCAGAGATTGAAGCAGAAATGATCTTGGTTTGCCAGCATGGAGATGAATGAATAGCAATTTATTCCGTATGCAAGAACTGTTTAAAAAATAGTAGTACTTTAGCGTAAAAGTGAGTTTCAACAATCATTAGTTAATTTCATCTTATTCTCCAATTAAGTATCTCGAAAAAAAGACAGAATGAATAACTTTATAAGAAAAATAGAAAAACCGTGTCGGATACAATGAGAAAAAAGGTAAACACAATTTCAGTCGCGTAGTGAGAGTGCCTTTGAAATTAGACTCATGCATTTCGATAATTTAAAACTCGGTCGCCATATTGACCTCAAATACGAAAAAAGAAGACCAGCATAAAGTAATTAAATTTATACGCCAACTACTGCAAAAAGAAGTAGAATTAAAAAAAAAAAAAAAAGGAGGGAAAGAGAATACAAAAGGTTTTAAGAAAATCAAAAAGAAAACAACTGGGTAAGAATGGATACGGAAGGCAGAAGGTAAAAACATAAATAATGGGAAAACGTGAGAGGGAAAATTACGTACTACAGATAACGAGCCTTAAAAGAATCGGAGGAGCACTCTTGGAAAAAATGTCTCCTTTCGCATCGATTAACGGAAAATTATATAAAGTATTTGATAGTTTTGTAATTTATATATACAGTGAGCTACAATAATATCCGGGCACTGATGTACTCAATGAATATACGCTAAAAACAAAGGGAAAAAATGCTTTACTGTTGAAACAAATAACGAAAATAGAAAAATAGGTATCTCCTTAATATATTCTCAAAAAAAAAAAAAAAAAAAATCAAAAACATTAAAAAAACACAGCTTACGATATAAAAAACACAAAAATTACGAATTTTAAACGCCACATTAATATCCGGGCAAACGAAAAAATAAAATAAAGGAGTTCTCCAAATAACTGAATATCTACTTTCTGGAAAAATTAATACTTCGTAAGACGACCTTTGGCATCTACGACCGCTTTCAACCTGCGCGGCATTGAACAAACTAATTTTTGTAGATAATCAAGGGGAATTTTCTGCCATTCTTCTTTTAGACGACTTTTTAATTCATTACAGCTGGAAATCGGCTTTTCACGAATCCTCTTATTGAGTTAGTCCCGTAGGTTCTCTATGGGATTGCAATCCGGAGAATGTGGGGCTGTGGCAAGGATGTGGGGGCAATTATAGAGAATCCACTCTAGAGTTTTGTACGCTGTATGTTTTGGATCATTATCTTGATACAAGTAAAATGACTCCAAGATGCCCAATTTTTCGGCGCTTTGGCATAAATTGTGTCGTAAAATGTCGACATATAGATCACTATTCATAGTACCATCAATGATGACTAAAGATCCCATACCACTCGCCGCGAAACACCCCTACACCTGTACATTTCCTCCGCCGTGTTTAATTGATGCAGTCAGAGTTTTTAATTCATATGCAGTATTCAGTTTACGCCATACTTTCTGTTTTCCATCCCTCCTAAAGACGTTAAACTTGGACTCACCAACAAAAATGACGTTCTTCCAGAACTCCTCCGAATAAAATTGGTATTGTTCTGCGAACGCGAGCCGTTTTCTTATATTTGCAGAACTAATATAAGGTTTCCTGCGGGTAGTGCGGAAAAAGTACTCCATTTCTTTTATGGCCCGACGTACTGTTTCGGCTGAAATTTCTATCATTTTGCTCTCTCTCTCAGTGCCTTAGTTAGTTTCGGCGCACTTCCCTTAAGGGGTTTCTTTCTATTTCTCACCGGACAAAAAAGGCATATCGTATTTTGTTAGCTTTTTTGGTTTCCCTTTTTGAGATTTCGAGTCGATGCGATTTTCCCTTTTGAAGCGATGAAGAACGTCATGCACCGTACTTTTCGGAATATTCAGTAGCTGTGCAACTTCCGTTCTGAAAAACCTTCTTCATTTTTCCAAATTACTAATTGACGCATATCCCAAGACACGTATTTTTACTCGTTCGCAACGTTTCACTGCACTAACACGCACTTTTTTAACAATTACCGTAACAGACGTATGTTTTCGCGTAACGATTCGCGTTACAGTGATGACTCATACCAGTACCGCGTCCTAGTTGAGATGCACTTGGGAAAAACCCACGAGTGTTTTACTGCACTTAGTTCTATGTGCCCGGATATTAATGTGGCGCTTAAAATTCGTAATTTTTGTGTTTTTTGTATCGTAAGTCGTGTTTTTTTAATGTTTTTGCTTTTTTTTCTTTGAGAATATATTAAGGAGATACTTATTTTTCTATTTTCGTTACTTGTTTCAACAGTAAAGCATTTTTTTCCTTTGTTTTTAGCGTTGTGGTTCACTGTATATATATTTTTTTTTCCAGAAAAAAGTGTAGCATTTTCGTCCAAGTTTCAGATGTATAATTTCGTTCCCTTTCATACGTGATAGTAACGAAACATCTCCAGCTTAATTTCAACATTTTTTTTTTATTGTACGTTTTATGTAACCCCAATTTTTGCTCCATCGTTAGCAATTGGAAAGGGCAAACATGGTAAATTTATAAAATTTCTTTACATTAAGAGCTAAAATATTTGTAATTAAATCATTTTTTTTTTTTTTTTTTTTAATGAAAAAAAGGAGGAATAAGATTGGGGGCTTGTCAACGTAAAATAATTTATACATTATATGTTTTCATCTATAACAAATTATGTATATCCCCCCCCCTATTACAAAAGGTCAGAGGCACGAAAGAAAATTTTAGATTAGTTGAAGAAGATTAGAATCTCCGCGGAAAGAAAAGAGATTATCAACTGACCGTTTATCTTGCAAGAGGAATTCCGATGTGGGTGGGAGGTTAAAGTGTATGCGGAGAGGATAATAGGGCAATCGACTATCTGTTCTATCATAATGGGAACGGAAAAAAGTTGACATTTCGGTTGTGGGGATTTATTGAGGATATAATAGTGAGTTATTTTTGCGAGACCAAAACGCATAGACGGCAAAGTATGACTTCTTTTCTGACCGAACGAGAGATGTGTTTGTCCAAACGGTAGTTTCGTCCTTTATGATTCTCAGCTTGTTTGACGTTGGAATATTGGACCAAACCACTTTTTCGCGATAAACGATTTTACGAACGATAAAACATCCGACACGGGAACGGGAACAAACAATACCGGGAGACACGAAGATGCCTCCTTAGCAACGCGATCGGCAAGGTCGCATTACCCGTAAAATGTCTGTGACTGGGTATTCACGTAAATGAAAACCAACAATTTGAATTATTTTTTGATATACACGAATTTTGAGCTATCCACAATGCGCCGAATGTTTTGCAAAATATTGAGGCAGATCTTTTCTCTTTCGAATGCACCTTTATCGCTGGTAATTTAATTCCGACTAACGTTGACGTCAACTTCAATGAAGTGGATACAAATTTTGACCACTTCGACAATGGAACATTTTTAATACCAGATAGTCGTAAAGAACATTTTTGCGCTGAATATATCCATACTGAGGAGTAATTAAATTTAAACTGGTTTCAGCTCCGTTATTTCTGTTATAAAACATCATAAAGTGGCAACAGTACGCGGAGAAACTGTAAATTGAGTGCGGGGAAAAACCGACTAGAACTTCAAATTTCTAGTTTTACTTCGTAGTTATGATTGCACTCGATTCGATCGTAAGTTACTTCTGACTTCAGCTTGTCAGCTTTCGAGAAAATAAAAGTTGACATCTTGGAAAATTATTTCCGATGAAGGTTATTTTTTTGAAATTATTTTTCGTGTCTTCTTCTTGTTAATAAAATTAGAATAAACTAAAAGTCACGTAAATAGGTAGAGAGTATATGATGCTTACCCTTGTTTCAATTGGCATTTTAAAAAATTCTGAAATGCAGATTTAGTTCGTGATCAAAGTTTTGCATTTTTAGTTCTTTTGATATTCCTGGAAATAACGGTTTTGGTAAAAGATTATAAAATTGCGGTTTTAGTTTTGGCCAAAACTTCAAAACAATTTAAGTAACATAAATGTTATAATTCGGAGTAATCGATAAATTAAAAGAACAGAAATGTGTATGCGTAATCGGCATCCTTGTGTTTTACAAACTCGCTAAAATATAAATCTTTTAAAAATGTCAGCCAGTCTGACAGTAGAATCCTAGAGTGCATTCGGTAAAATGTTGGTTTTTAGTTGTCAGAGTATAAAACAATGCGTTTGCGCAGCTACCAAAATAACTGTATTTATCCGACGATTAGCATTTCTCCCAAAATGGTAAAACATACACATGCGCGTTACTTTAGTTCTCCTATTAAACTGATATTACTAACCTACGGTGACAGTGAGGAAATAATAAAAATTATGCTTGTGCCGGACTGTTTCAAATAAAAAAGAACGATGTCTGAGCGATCCTATTAATCGACAGGTCTGTAGTAATAAGAGAACACTAAGGTGAAAGAGTGTTTCTCTGCGTGTGCCTTACTAAAACCGATACTGCGACTAGGTAAAGAATAAATATAGAAACCGTATAAAATACTTATTGTTTATCAATTTCGAATTACCGATTGCATCATCTAACCGGAATCTAAATCTGGTGCCCTCTAACACCTTCGAATTTACGCCCAAAAGAATAGCGCTACGATTATTTTTAGATTTCTCAGTGCGTACGAGAGCTAATAGATGGCGTTTCCTGCATAGTAGGGAACGCTCTTGCACAAGAAGAAAACATTCAAAGAGAATATGATCCGCATCACAAACGCAGTCGTGATCCGAGAGATGAAAAATGCAATGTGGAGAAGAAACAATAGGAAAACGAAAAATAGTTGGAATAAGACAACTATAATTGAAACGAAGATGTATTATGGAGGAAATAATGGAACGACTGAGAAAAATCAGTAAACCAAGACCGTGATGAGGGGAGAGGCTGTATTAGTTTGTAAAAGGAATGAGGATTAGAAAAGGAGGTAAAGATATCCGACCATGATTTGAAGTCTGCTTGCTTAAATAAAAAAAGGATATTGTTAGCGGGAAATTTATTGATAAATTTGCCTCTAAAGAAAGCAGAGCAAGCAAATGAGTCGACTAAGTTGTTGCCCGCGATGCCCCTACGAGCGGGAATCCAAAGAAGATCAATTTGAATGGAACGAACTAAGAGAAGATTGTCAATTAAGGAAAAAATAGAAAAGATAATTTAGTCGTATGAAGGGGATGAAAAAGAGGAGGATATGGCCTGCAAGACGCTCATCGAGTCGGAGCAGATAAAATACTTGTTATTATAGAAGGAAAGTGCAATGAAAAGAACAACACGGAGTATTTTGCATATGATTCTGCAGTAAAAGTGGAACAGAAGGAAGAAAGTTTATAAAGTTAATAGTATGGAAGGGAAGAAATAAGGAAGCAGGTCCCGACACCCCCATCGCTTCTGAAACCATCTGTAAAAAGGAGAGAAGAAGAAGGAAATTTCGCTATTCAAAAAAACATATACTAAAGTTTTTATTTTTAATTTTGATATAACCAATTTCGAAAATTCTTACGCTGAAAGAGTTTTCATTATATCGAATATCAGTAAACTTGTAAACTATGCTTCAATGAAATATTGATAGCCGAGCGGAAGAGAAAACACAAATATATTATAAGTTTAAGATATTGCCGGCAAAGATGCAGGCGCACTTTGCCGCCTTCAAAAATTTTATGCTCAGTAAATTCTAAATTAGCTAATGCAGTTCTTAACAGTTCCGTATCCCGATTGAAGCACCCCTGGCGGATATCCATTTTGCGATTCCCCTCGCTAAATCCTCTTGCCTCTCACTATGCTCCCTTACAATAGATCGACAATTAATGTTTTATCATTTAACTCCTCCATTCTACTTGTAGATTGTTTCTCGTTACCTTGACCTCCACGTCAGCAGTTGTCTCTCCTTTGTAAAACGTATTAACTTTCTCCATACTTGTTGCTCTAAAAGACTCAATTTCCTTAAGGCTCTAACTACGGAGGTGACCCTGCTATTCTTATTATCCTCTACAACTCTGTAATTCGCTCCAAACTAGATCACTGTTCCTTTCTTTATGGCGATGCTTCAAAAACATCCTTATCCAAACTTGGTAAATTACATCACTCTTGCCATTGCTTGTGCCTAGGTGCGTTGAAATTCACGCCCATCCCTGTGCAATTTTATCCGAATCCAATTCTTATCCCTTATCGTTTCGTCGATATTTTTTGAGTTGCCGATTTACAATTTTACTGCTTCCAATTTTCTACTACCCAAAATTGTCTATGCTACTTTGTCATTTTTCACAGCAGGTAGTGTTCTCTTCCAAAAAAGAAAACCCTACTCTATCTCTCATAGAATCGAACCTCATAAAATTTTCTCCATTCATATTCTCGCACTCTAAATTTCTTCTTTTTTTTTTATTTTTAATTATTCCTCCTTGTTAGAATTCTCTAATCTGTTTACCTTCCCTTCACATTATAGTCACCTCTTCCGCCGCCGACTAAAAAATCCAATTTGTTCATTTCTTCACTTTTTCCTCATCTATTAATTATCTTCACTGATGGCTTAAAGCAGCACAGTGGCTTTGACACCCACTTTACTTCTCCCTCTATAAATCACTCCAACATAATTAAACTCCCTACCTCCCCTGTTCTATCTTTTGCGCTGAATCTGTGGTAATTTTTCGCGCTATTATTTTTTCTGCAACGCTCTCACCTTCCTCTAAAATTTTAATTGCTTCTGACTCCTTGAGCAACAATAAACTTACATCATTCTACGTCCCATCCCGGTTCTATGATCTTATTATCCTTCATATCAGTTCCCTTATTTAAAACCTACGCAATAACCTTGCTACTCAGATAGACTTTCTTTAGGTTCCTAGTCGTATAGGTGTATTCATGGAAACGAAGAGGTCGACTCCCTAGCTCGCTTCGCTATCTACAATGGTCAACTTCTAGGAAAAGTTACTTCCTCCAATCTTATTCCCCTGTACAAAAACGTCCATCGTACTATCTGGTCTATCTCGTACCCCTCCTATTTTTCTAATCCGTTTTCCCTTTACCTCTCCATACAATCCTTTACTTTTTTCATTAAAGCTCCTGATAAGAACAGCTACTGTATTTTTTAGTCTTAGATCTAATCTAAATAAACAGTACTTATAATTAGCATACCAAGGCACGAGGTTTAAAGCGTTTAAGCCTTCTTATATTACATTTTAAAATAAGAGATGCGACGTACTTAACTTTCTCTTTTGATTTTTAATGTACATTCGGTTACAGAATTTCAAAATTCTGTAAAAAAATTAATAATGATTTAAAAATAAATAGATTTTTTCGTAAAAATAGATGTATGATTTTTTTTTTTTTTTTTATGTATCAATTTTACTCTCCCGGATAAAAAAAAAAAAAAAAAAAATAACAATCAAGTGAATTCTGAAATATTCTTCATTAATAATATAATATATGCAATTTGTGTACACATTCACTGAAATAAAAAGAAAACTACAACTTGTCATGTAGAATAACCATATTTTCGTATGCGAGCAATACATAAAATTTTCGATTCCCTACGATAGCGTCGCCAACTGTTTGTATGACACAACTCTAAAAAGAATTAGTAACAACCGATATGAATAACGATCGTATCCATACTCAACCTCTTCCAGAACAGAACTCTCTTTATTTCTTCTCCCTCCCTTTCCTCCTCCAGATGCATTTATCGTGGGCTCCCACAGGGTTCTTGTCTGAGTCCTACACTTTTTAATATCTACTCTTTTGATATCGCTTCTCTTTCTATTTATTCTTCCTCCCTCCTCTTCGCTGACGACATTTTGGTCTATTCCACCCGTGACAATCTGTCCGCCGCTATTGATGAGTTGAATAATTCCCTGTCTATTCTTAATAATTCCCTTTCTCGTTTTCACCTCTCTCTTTCTCCTACTAAGTAGTCTTGTATCATTTTTTCTCTCCGCCCCTTTAACCGAGCTCTAACTCGCATCACTGTATCTAGTATTCCTATCCCCGTTGTCAATTCCATATGCTATCTTGGCCTTTTTTTAAATATCCGCCTCACATTCCATGAGCACATTAATTTTCTCTATAAATCCTGTCTTAAAAGACTTAATCTCCTTAAATCTTTCTCTCCCCTCAGATGGGGAGGCGATCCGTTTATCCTTCTAATTCTTTTCAAAGCCATCATCCGTCCAAGCTCGACCATTGTTCCTTTATCTATGGTAATTCCTCCAAGTCTCTCCTCTCTAAACTTTACGCGATCCAGAACTCTTGCCTCCGTTTGTGCATCGGAGCCTTGAAATCCTCCCCCATTCCCGCAGTTCTATCAGAGTCGGTTAGCCAACCACCGTTTATTCGCCGTCCTCAGCTTGGTTATCGCTTCTTAATTAAACGGCTTCTTATCTCCTCATCCAAACTTATTTCCTCCTATCTATATAACAAAAACTGTTGGCGTTTTTCTCCTCATAAAGTTGAAGGAATGGTGCAAAGACTGAAGATCCAAGTCTCGTCCTTTATCTCATTACTATTTGATGGTTCTTTTCTGTTTACGGTTTTGTTAGTTTTTGACTTTGTCGTGTCCTTCCTGGATTTTAGGCTCTCACTGATCATGCTTTATTTCGATTATAAATATTAAGCTGTCTGCATATATTGGTATTCAGATGGATATTACGCGGCATTTTTTATTTTTTTGTCATACATATATTTATACTATTACTTTAATATAAATAATGCCAAGTCTGTTATTATTGTTAGTTTCGAAATAATTTAAGTTAGTTTTAATTTATTGTACTATATACCTATTATAATAAACGTTGATAAGAGTGTTGGGCACTCACACAACGGGCATATCTGTGAGACCCACAACTTATTCTATAAAAAAAAAAAAAAAAAAAAAATCCCAATCCTGTCGCTCATTGCTACCTGTCTTTCTAATTTTTCTCCTGTTGTCCTTTCTTACAACACTCTCCCGTACTTCTTTCATGACTTCAATAGCCTATGGCAGCCTATCAAATTTTCCTCTCTCCCACTTCGAGCCAATTCCTCCTCTCACGGTGCAGTCAACAATGAATTTCTTCATTTGTTGAATTCCTCTTTTCCTGCTCATGTATTGATCTTTACTGATGGTTCCAAGAGCGAGGACAGCGTGGGTGGTGCGTTTACTGCTCCGTCGCTTCGACATTCTGAGTCCTTCCGGCTTCCTTCCTTCTGCTCTATTTTTTCTGCCGAGTCGATCGCCATCCTTCAGGCTATCTCTTACATTTCCTCTTTAAGCGATCTTTCCCAATTCCTCATTATTTCAGACTCTAAAGGCGCCCTTCAAGCCCTATCCTCTCATCCTTCACATTCCTATCATTAGTATTATTCTCTCAATTCGTTTTCTTACCTCCACTCTGCAGTCATCCCGTTCTATTCTCATTGATTTTTTATGGGTCCCCAGTCATTCCGGAATTGATGGCAATGATGCAGCCGATTCTTTGGCTCGTTCTGCTGGTCGCCTTGATTCATTTCTCAACCATTTCCCTTCTTCAGATATCCTTTTCTTATCCACCTCCAATCACGCCAGGCTTTGGCAGGATAATTTATCCCTCTCTATTTTCTAATCGTCATTCTCATTACCGTTTCATTCAGCCAATTCCTCGTTCCCTGTCTTGGTTCCATTCTATTCCTTTTAGTCGTCTCTCTTCTATTGTCTCCCCAATTCGTCTCCGGAATAATAATTTTCTCCTCCCCTCCTCTCGCTTTCGATTTGCTCTGTCGCCATCTCCTTATTGTTCTCTTCACAATTGTGATCCTCCTCGTACATGTGTGATGCTAATCATATTTTCTTTGAGTGTCCTGCTCTTCGTAACGAACGCTCCCTTTTATACAGTCAGCTCCTGTCATTAGGTCTCCCTACTCTCTATAACTCTTCCTTTATCCTCTCCTTTCCTTCATCTTCTGTGGTGTCCGCACTGCTGTCCTTTGTTGCGTCCATTTCAGACCGCTTAGTTATTTAATTTCTCTAGCTTAATTTTCTTGTTGTTGGGTCAATGCCGCTGGCGCGCCCACAAAAAAAGAAAAAAAAAACAAACTCTAAAGGAGTCAGGATAGAGTCGACTGCATGAAGTCGATTTTAAAGTCAAACTCGTTTATCTTAGCGACAGATGCTTTTCATTTTTAAGTGATGAACGTCCCTTTCATGAAAATTCAAGTAATTGGAAAATGTAACGAATTTCAAAATGAAACTTAGCTAATTCACATTGCTCTGCAAAACAGCTGAGACGGTTTTATTTCCCAAAAATTATATCAGCTGATTATGAACCGGAGTAATACGCGAAGGAATGGACGTAAATTCGTTTTAACTTCACTCGTTATGACTAATTAAGATGAGTTCTAGGAGAAGCAGTGTTCGCAAAAATTTAGCATCGTCTCGAAATATTCAGTTTTGGATATTTCTAGTACTTTCAACAGAAAGTTTCAGTTAGCGTATAAAGTTTTTCTATACTTTAACTATCTGGGCTAAAATATGCCTGAAGCTGTTTTTCGTACAATAATTCAGTCTAAATGATCGATTTTGAAATGGAAAAGAGGAATTGTGTAACCGAAATTTACGAATTTTTAACGCGATTTTTGTATCCGAAGTAATTTCAAGAGCGGCTCGTGTTAACCTTGATGAACTTTTCACTATACCTCCTGTAATAGTTGACGATGTATTAAACGGTACATTGAAATGCTCTTTACAACGTTATAAACACTTTGGCAAAAATTAAGTCTTGTCCTCTTTTCGTAGGAACAACTGAAACAACTTTATTGCACTCTCTTTCGTTATTCTGACTTGCAAAAAGATAAATGGATGACGAAAAAAATTTCTTGAGCATTTTTCAATTTAATTTTGATGAGCGACAGGGTAGTAGGCACGAGGAGACAGAGAGACAGGTTGGAAACTGTCTATAAAACTCCGTCTTCCTAAGACTACCTACTAGTCCTTGTCGAGTTGAGGCGGCCTGTATAATTATGCCTCACCTGCTAACCCAATAGCAACCGATAGGGCGCGACGGTCTCCAGTGGAGCAGCTTCCCGACAGAGACTGTTCTCCATGTTAGGAGCGGCTGAATGAACAAATTCGGAATGCAAACGGAAAACCATCGCATTAATTTAACTTTTCTTTCCCCGTAAGTTCACATCTATGGCGGGTAAAATACAAAATGGCCCCGAGTCGCGGCGCCTCTTAAATGGGGCACGGTTTCGAAGAATCTCCGCATCTGCGACCGAGACAGAAAGACTTTTCGATCTGGCACGAGACCGGCACGCATGGATCAAAGTGGTGAAACATGTGGACGCCAACCTTCGAGAGCGAAAACGGCTCAGAAGAAGATGCAGCTCGCAATTAATAGCGGCAACTTTTATATTTTGTTTCATTTTGTACATTAAGCGTAAATTTTTCTCAGTTAATTCGTAAAATCACCTGTCCGAAACGGGAGAAGAACAATGTTATGAATATTATAAATACTGCTTACTTTCTATAGACTGTGTTATCTTTAAAATTTCGACGGTTTCGAAGTCGATACTTTTAAATTTAACAAACGGTTTGCCCGATGTCCGCAGTTTAATAATTTCTTTATAATTGCAAAAATTTATTTTTAAGAAGAGATCTCCCAGCGCAGGTTTTTACTTCATATAGTTAGAAACACTGGTTGAAAATTAGCATTCAAGTTGAATTTCGAAAATTCCGATTATTTTGATAAAGTTAGCGAGACGTCAGAAGCAGTATAAATTTTTAAATTCGATAAATTAATTTTAACATGTTCTTTGAAGCACTTCCAGTTGTTTGCATGATTAAAATCTGAACGAGTACGGTTTTCGATATGAGCTTTTCGGTAAAGTAATGATCCGTAGAATATATCCGATAGAGAACTTAATACTATTATCTTACCAGGAAAATTTATAATATTTCAGAATAATAAAGTGTTTATTGAAACGCTGTCGCTGTATCGAGTGTAAATTTCTAGTCGTTGCTTTTTACAACACATTCTACGCGAACACAATGATGTATTTGATTTTAGCTTCCGTAATTATTTACAAGAAAAAAAGGAAAAAAACAGAACTTTTGAAAACGAAATATAATTTTTTATTCCTCGACGTTCGACATTTTTAAATTGATAATCTCGATTTCAATTTTAGGGCGTTTATTATTAACTAGTTTTGAATGTTTGTATCAAGCCGAGATTGTAGAGAGGTTGATGCTCCGCGACCGGAATTTCATATACGTTTGCCTACCATCTCTCCAAGTTGGATCATTTTCCCTACGCTTTTATTAACTTGCGATTTTATTACGATTCATTTTAGTTCTTCGCATTTATGCAATTTATGCTGCCATTTCAGATGTCAGCCGTGCACCAACTTAAGACGAACAATTATTTTTCTTAAACGATCATTCGATGCACTTCGGATAGGATCGAACAGTTCCTTCTTTCTGAACGTCATTAACTAATGCGTCATAATTAATTTACGAAGAATTGTATGACTAAATGGATGTAATTATAAACGATCAATTAACGTCATCTGTTCGTTTGCGTTGGAAAGGGGGAAGTTGCGAAGCATCAAGTGTGTAAGAAGTCGTGCTCGGCGGGACATTTAGCGTCGAGCCGATTAATTAGTATTCATAAAGTGTGCAAATAATGCTGTTAATAATTTTACAAATAACATCCTTCATATACACATGTCATCAGGTTAGTTTTATTTTTACACTTAGCGCTGTAACGGCAAGTGTACAGAACCCTTTTAACGCAATTCGCGGAAGTGCATCCGATCAGTTTCGATTAATAAAGTAAAAATAAAAACATCGCTACTTAGATTAGGAACGACTGCAGCTCAGACGGTATCTAGAACTATCCAGCACATGCATATCGAGCCAGACAACCTGAAGGTAAGAGGTCAGAAATTTCACGCGATTATTAGTTTAAAAAGATATATCGGCGAGTGAAGAAAAAAGAAAGACAGTCAACAGAGAAGGAGAACAGTATGGTAAAGAATCTTTTAACATCGTGTTTGTTAAATATAGAATATAGTTCCTATCCTGTTTCATCAGTCTCTTCCACTTTGTTGGGCCAATGCTCTCTGTTAGCAAACCTAAGCGAAAAGAAAAAAAAAATTATTCTCTTTTTTCCTTTTAAAAATTAAAAATGGATACCACCTCAAGGAACCGGTTGTGGAATAACATTTGATAAAAAAATTATTCCCTACTACTTTATTTCAGCGCTATTTACTATTCTTTGAGCGGAACTATTTGCTATAAAACTTTCGATAGAAAGTGTAATAATTTCTGATCCCCCACACCTGATATGTATAGACTCATCAAACGCGATCACGTCTATTCAAAAATACAACTCTCCTCACTAACACCCAATAACCAAAGAAATTATTCGGACTCTTTGTAGTACAAGTATCCGTATCCCGTTCACATGCATCCCATCACACGTTGAAATCCAGGGAAATTCATTCGCGGATACTGCGGTAAAACAAAGCTCATTGTTCTTTCCGGTACCGAAAATTGAAAGACCACCAATGGATCTTAAAGCTCATGTAGTGCAAAAATCACTGCAGGCATAACAAAAACAGTGAACCAACATTTCAAACACGAACAAGCTGCGTTCAATTCGAGATACTGTTCAAGTTCAACCATGGAAAACCTCATTACACACCAATCAAAGGAATGAAATCGTTGTCACAAAACTCCGCCTAGGCCTCTCCAAAATCACTCATAGTCACCTCCTGTCTAGACAACTTATCTCACTGTGTTCCAATTGCAATTCTCCTTGTCACAATCCAACATTTACTCGTCAGCTGTCCAACCTGTAATTCATACCGAGCACAAATTCTCCAGTCATCTAATCTTTCCGAAATCCTGTCTGATCGTCACGACAAAATTAAACGCCTCCTACGTTTCCTCAAGATCACTAACCTATTCCACTCCAGCTAGCTCTTAATCCGTGCCTCTGGTCTAGGCGGCAATATACGAAACGAAGTAAATAAAGAATTGTTTCATGTATTAATATTAGGAGTATAAGGCAGAATTGAGACGAATTTTTAACATACACTTATAAGACAAAGATCAGTGTGATTATTATTATAGAAACAAATATGAGAGATAACGAACTAAGACAATATCTCGGGTTTCACCGAGTATAGCTGCAAAAAAACAGATAAGTATAATGGAGGAACCATCATCTTCGTTAATAATAGTTTCAAATCTAACGATTATACGGTGTATAATAATAAGGCATACGAGTGTTTATTCGTCGACATAGAAATAAAGAGTAACAAGGTAACACGAATATTCTCGCTATTTATCGATCATCAAGTCGTTAAATGAGTTTTTATAAAAACTAAATCTTTGTATTAAACCAAGTTGATAGAAAACAAGAATTTATTATATGTGGCGATTTTAATGTAGACTTAATGGGAAAACTTTTTAAACATTATGTTGGGGTGTGAGAGTATAAGCCTAATTAATATAGCGTAACTAGAGAAGAATTTAGAAATGGATTGTTAACTGAGTCATATATAGATAATATTTTTATGAGGAGCTCAACTGAACAGATTCACGCGGGAATTATTGATTCCAGAATTTCCGATTATTACATTATTTGTTGCACATTTCTCATTAGGAGGAACATGCATCAAAGTACGAGAGGTCCAACAAAGAATAGAGTAAATGAGAGGAAGTTGAACCAAAAATTTAAATAGGATGACTGGCATAGTTTAGAGTAGCTGAATTCGGCCAAAACTCGGAAATACAAACGAAATTTAATAATTATACAAATGAAAATAATCTTCACTTTAAAAAGGACTGGATGAACATAAAAGTTTTAAATTTGACGAAAATAAGAGATATATATTACAAAAGATGTAAAAGTAACACAACGAACTCTCGATATAAAAAACTGTATATAACATACAGAAATATGACTAAATCGGAAATTAGGAAAGCGAAATTAGATTACTACAATAAATAAATACGGCATGTAAATAATAATACCAAGAAAGTGTATGGCAGATAATCAATAACATAGTACATAACAAAAACAAAACGGCAATTGATGAGGTCGTTATGAAACACTTTGAAAGTGCATACGGTGACCAAATTTATTGAACACTTCTCTCGTCCAATGCAGCATTGCGGTCAATTTTGTAACATACAGTTACGGAATAGTGCGTATCCAGAGATGACGCACACGTCATTTTATATACCAAAAGCTAATAACAGACAGGTAGAACAAATAATTAACAAAATACCATAAGGCTCCTGGGTAGAATAGTATAAGAGCTTCACACATCATAAATAATGCAGCAGTCCTCACTCCAATAATAATGAAACTAATAAACTGTTCTATTAAAGAAAGTATAGTGTCCCTGAAGGACTTAAAACCGGTACTATCAGACCTATATGTAAATGTGGTGAAGCGAGCGCTTGCGAAAATTATCGACCGATTACGATTATTTCAGTGTTGGCAAAAATTGTAGAACAATTTATTGCGCCTCACCTAAGAAATTACCTGGAGGGAAATGAAATACTACATAATAACCAATTCGGCTTTAGAGAAGGAAAATCAACGGTCTCCTTGCTAAGAGCATTAACAAGCAGGATCAATAAAGGATTGGCAACTGGAAAACAGTTTCTCGTAAGTTTTATAGACATCAGTAAAGCATTTGATACGGTGGATCATCAAATACTGTTGCGGGATATGGAAGGTGTATTGGTATTATAGGCAAACAAAATAAATGGTTTAAAAGTTACATACGTAATAGAGCGAGAGTTATTAAAAAAGAGGAAGAACTAAGCAGAGAGGAAATTGCTTTAAGAGGTGTAGGGCAAGGAACTATATTAGCTCCGTTGTTGTTTGTGATCTACACCAAGTCTCTTCACAAATATGTTAAACATTCGGCTGTATATGCCTATGTAGATGACATAGCACCCGTAATTGGACACCATGACATTCAGATGGCCGAAAAACTGTTGCAAGAGGATGTTGATATGAATAGGTAGGCACATGACAAACAACTAACGATTAATATAAAAAAATCAAAGGTTTTATATATAAGAAAGTCCAGCAGATATAGAACACGCAGACCATGTATTATAATGCATAGTAATAGTTGCTTACACAACTATTTGACTCCTACCTTGAATTGTGGTTGTACTTCGCTAGAAACGACGGATGAGGTTAAATATCTTAGATTAACTTTTGACAGAACATTACCTTAAAACAAGCATATTACAAATTTATTTAACAAAGTGAGGCAAACGATGCCTGCATTATATAGATTAGCTCAATCAATAACATATTATGGTCTTCGTGTATACTTTAACGATTTAGTCTTGTCACGAATATTATATGGAATAACAATTTGGGGCGAAGCAAAAAGTACAATAATCAAAAGGATTAGTAATCAACAAAAGAGATGCTTAAAGATAATAATCACCAAAAAAGATCAAGATAGCAGTAACAGTAGCTGGTGGAGAGAGAAAAAACAAATGTCCCCAAAGATGTTATTTTATTATCACCGATTGCTGGAGTATAAGACTAATAATATTCCATTACCGTCGACGAAAAGAGGCCGAACCATAGGGAAGTGTACTATACCCCCCAAAAGGTATAAATAGCAAGATAGACAACGCGGATGAGGCAATTTTAATTAAATTTCTGGTACGAATTCCAGAAGATTTAATGAACACGTTGATAGGACCACTTTGGAAACTAATAATTAAGCAATGGCTGATTGAAAACATAAATAAAGGACGATAAGTTCCTTTTTAATTGTATATATGGGAGCAAATGGTGGAAAATCGATCATATGTATATAATTATGATAAGATGAACGATCGTCAAGTGTAATCGTATGTTAAGTATATTGTATATAAGGATAAGTAGGTATTAAGAAGTTTTGTAAGCATATTTATGAATAAATGATAATAGTGTTGGGCACCCACTGACGAGCAGTATGCCTTGTGGGACCCGCAACTTATTAAAAAAAAAATAATTCAAAGGAGAAAAAGAAGAATGGATAAAAAGAAAAAAATTTGTTTTGCTATCTTGCGTCGTTTACATAGTTCTCCCTATGAAAAAGTAGGCTTGACATTTGCGAAAAAATGTTGCAACATATTCCTCGTGAACACTGAAACCATGCTATTGTCGACGTGTATCGAAATTTTAATTTTTAATATTAGTCACGCGCTCCATGTTTAAAAAATTAAAATATTCTTTCATTTTTTCGAACAATGTTAGTATCTGTTTTTTTCAGCAATTTACGATATTTCATTTTCGGTTTTCATTAAATAATGTAAAATGTAAATACGATCTAAACAGAAAAATTAATAAAGTGTTTAGACATTATAAAAAAAGAATATTTAAATTTTAAAATTTGTTCGAAAAAAATTGCAGCTTGTTTGCGGTTAAATTTTCATAAATGCGAGAACGTATCGCGATTTTTTTTTATTTATTTTTTTAACATTTCGCTTCTAGCCGAAAAACGTACTCAATGTGATTCAGTTTTTTGGGAGTGATATCTCCTTTGCTCGATCCGCTAAAACGTTCAGAGCGATTAATCGCGCTTGATTGTTCTAAGAGGAATTTATTCCCTCGTGTATTATTTTTTTTTTCTTTAAAATTGCGATCTGACTACTATAGCCAATAAGCAATTGAAATGGAAGTTATGACATGATGGGAGATGCCATTCAACAATAACACTCCGCGTTGCTTTACCAGTCAATCAAACCGGTGGGGAAGGTCTAGGGGCGTATAACGATTTAGTCTATGATTGTCGTTGCTTGAGTGTAATAAATTAATTGCCAGCGGGTTAGGGTGGCCTACTAACGTACGCAGGTAACGCTCGCTATAATTTTTAATTACTTTACTTACCTCCGGTACATTTAGATCCCGATGTAAGTTATCATTGCGCATGTACCACGGTGCATTGGCTATTATTCTCAGTATTTTTGACTGGCACCGCTGCATAATTTTAATATTAGACTCTGATGTTGTTCCCCAAAGAGATATACCGTAGGTCCACACCGGTTTGATAGCTGCATTATATAACAGCAATTTTGACTTCAGCGATAACACGGGAGTTTTGCCCAGGAGCCAGTACACCTCCCTCAGCTTCAAGTTTATTTCCTTAGCTTTGATCTTAATATGCTCCTTCCAGGTCAAACGGCGATTAAGACACATGCCCAGCTATCTGACTTTATTTCCCTATGGAATGGGGCCATCAAGATCAACAGGAGGGCATGTACTGCGTCTGGTTGTGAATGTAACATGCACCGACTTGGACGAATTGATCGTAATCCTCCACAGTTTTGCCCATTTCTTCAGGTCATTCAAACCAGCCTGCAAGGTTTCCGACGCTGCCACTGGATCGCTGTCCCTCGCAAATAGTGCTGTGTCGTCAGCAAATGCTGCGACCTCTACATTGGACGTAACTGGAAGGTCATGTGAGTAAACAAGAAAGAGTATTGGTCCCAATACTGAACCCTGGGGAACGCCAGCCACAGCAGGATAAAACTCTGATACATCGTCGCCAGATTTTACTTGAAAGTACCTATCTGTCAAGTATGAAGACAGTAGTGGGTAATAGGAGTGTGGCAGGGTTTTTTTTATTTTTGAAAGCAATCCCTCGTGCCACACGCGGTCGAATGCCTGACTAACATCCAGGAAGGCGGCAGAACAATATTGCTTCCTGTCAAAGCGATTACCAATGTATCTTTGAATTCTATGAATTTGTTCTACTATAGCGTGCCCAGGACGAAACCCAAACTGGTAGTCTGGAATTATACCCTGCAGCTACTCTATTAGTCTAGACAACAATACTTTCTCAAATATTTTAGATACTATTGGTAAAAAACTGATAGGTCGATATGATGAGGCTTCACTAGCGGGCTTACCTGGTTTCAGTATCATTATTACCTGAGCCATCTTCCACTGTGACGGATAATAACCCAGCCGAATAACAGCGTTGAAAATTGTTGTTAACAAAATTATTGCCTTTCGCGGTAAGAATTTTAGCATTTTTCCAGTGATTAGGTCATATCCAGGGGCTTTATGTGTTGCCAAATTGCAGATTATCACTTTTTTAATTTCTGAGGGCGTAAAATGTTTGATTGGGGGGGACATTTGAAATGGTCCGACTAAATCACGCTTTACCTGATCGTAAAAAGGCTCAAATCCGATGTCCGGTGGATGTGGTTTAAACACATTCTTAAGATGTAGTCCAAAAACTTTCGCCTTATCGGGATCGCTGCGTGCCCATTCACCGTTATCTTTACGCAAGGGTGGTGTCATTTTTTGAGGTCTTCTGAACGCTTTGGTGGCCTTCCACAGTGCGGGACTGTCTTTTTTAACGTCTCCATTGTAAAGAATTGTTCTAAAGGTATCATTTTTATGCTGTTTTAATAATTTACTTAACTCTTTGCTTATTATGTTAAAAGAGTTTTTATGAGCTGGATACCTTGTTATTTGCCAAAGTTTTCTAATTTTTCTTTTTTCGTGGATTTTTTGCTGAATAATATGCGGGTAGTTAAAGTCTGAGTTTACGGTGACGTTAGGGGTGCTCAACCACGATGCCTTTTGTAGCATATGATTGAAGTATTCAACTGCTTCGTTAATATTATCACCTGTTTTCAATGGAACATTGATGACAAGATTCTCTTCGATCCAGTGCGTGTAAGAATACCAATCGTTTCTGTTATTATGAAATTTAAAATTAGCCTTTTTAATTATTATTAGCGGACTTATTTCAAGTATTACTGGGGAATGATCCGACGTAGAGTCAAAAGATGTTTCAATATTTGCATATAAAGTACTAAATACCTTTAGTAATAAAAAAATCAAGTAGGTCAGGTATTTTATTTCCATCAGAGGGTTAGTATGTAGGTTGTCCGCTGGAGAATACTGTAAGTTTTGATTTCGAAATGCATTTGAATAGTTCCCTTCCTTTAGGATTTGTTAGTCGTGACCCAAAAAATGTATGCTTGGCATTATAATCTCCACCTACTATAAATTTATTTCCTAATGAGTTAAAAAAATCAGTGAATTGATCGTGCATAATTTTGTACCTAGGTGGGCAGTATATTGATGAGATTGTTAATTGTTTACCTGTACTTGCAATTACTTTGATAGATATAGTTTGAATATGAGGTAATTGAATACAGTTGAATTGATAGTGCTTCAGATGACTGCGTACTAAAATTGCTGCATCGCCACGAGGCTTACCGCACGGATGATCGGCCCGATAAAAATTATAACCATTTAAAGCATAATAGTTTTTTGAAGTGAAATGTGTTTCCGAAAGCAACACTACGTCTAATTTTTGACTAAAGACAAACATTTCAAGCTCTGATTGTCGTTGTAACAACCCGTTAATATTCCAGATAGCTATTGGAATTGAGTTCATTTTGTATTGATTAATTTTGGCATGAGCGCTGTCAGTACATCCATCAGAACAGACTGTTGAACATGATCTCCATGCGATTGAAAGATGTTGTAAACATGTTTTCTAAGCGCAGGAATGACTGTTCTAACGATGATTGAAGGTCATATCCGAGAGTCTGTTGAAAGCTATCGCTATTCTTTTCGACATTTGTAGGATTAAAAATTTTCTTATGATTTTCCCTCCTTGCACCACCTACGACTTTCGCATAGGAAGTGCCGGAAGGGTGAAACACGGAAGTTTGCTGCTGCGCTAATAGGGCCTCAGTATGACCACTCACCGCACCTCTGATATGATTTGCGAGTGCAGGAAATTCTGATACAGTATTGCTAATAGGCAAATACTGCTGCACCTTACCAGGACTCTGATTATTATGTGTTGTTTTTAGCGGATTGTTAGGTTGGTTATGCTTTTTATTGCATATTTCTAAATATACAGCACAACCTTTATAATTCGCTAGGTGACAGCCACTGCATAGAGCGCAGGTTGGATCTGTCTCCTTGCTTTTAGTGCAGTTGGCTGTTAAGTGCTGCTTTCCGCATTTGACACATCTTGGTGCCTTTTTACAGAAGTTACGGGAGTGACCATACTGCTGACAACGCAGACATTGAATCAGACCTTTTTTTTTTTTGCGGTATTTCGACCTTTATTTTCATATTTAGCAGTGATTTTAGGTGAAAAATGCTCGTGTTGTTCTCGTTTGGTTCTAAATCTATAAAGAAAAGAGGTAATGGTTCTTTTGTTTTCCTATCGTTAATATTAAATACGTCCCTGACGATATGACCCTCATCAGCCAGCGCCAGTTTAATATCGTCCTTGTTAACTGATGGATGTATGTTTTTTAAGACCACACGATATGCTTTTTCCTGCTTTATCTGGTATGTATGATATTCAGCCTCGGGAGAATCTAAAGCTTTTATTATTACTCTGTAGTTTTCTATGCTGTCGACAGCTATTTTAATGGAATTTTTATTTATTATTTTGAAGGTGCACTTGTTTACACCAATTAGTTCGTCTAATCTTTTATTTAATGCGGGAAGGTTAACTACGTTATTAACAAATATGGCAGGTGGACGAATAGTCGTATTTTCATTGCCTGCATGGCGGTCGGACTGGGTTTCACCCTCGACTTCATCCATCGAACCACTGTCAGTGCGGTTAGCTAAGAGTGAAAATTTATTTTTGGTTGGTATAGGCTCAAACTATTTCGTTCTGTTTTTAAAAATATCCGGGCTTGAATTTAAGTTTCCACCAGCTAGGATCTTCTTCTATCGAACTTAATTCAGACAGATTTTCATTTGCGAAGACAACCGGGCCCGCAACGATCGAGGGATTGCTTGCATCGATAGTGTCGATATTGGGTAGAGCGAGAAGAGGCGTTTGTGTGTACGGTGCAGTGTGTAACGCATATAGCTGAGCGAATGGCGCTTGGCCGACGTTATAGTAGCATTGCGGTGGTAGCGGCGGGCTTTGCTGTATATCAATTGTCTTATCAGCTATTGATAAGGCGGAAGGAATAGTTGCTGTAGAATGGACGATGGTATTTTCTGCTCCGTTTTCGTAACTGTTGATTGCGTATTTAATTCACCTGAATACATATTTCCGTCGTGTACACATAAACACAGCGCAACACGGAAATCACTGTTCTCTTCTGGGTGTGTCTACTGCTCACTCTTATCGGTGATTCGATTTGTAATTTCTGAATGTAAAATGTTAATTCATTTCGTGATATTCGCAACTACACTCACGATAATGTCTAATACCTTCTGAGTGCGTAAAAATTCGAAAATGTTTTTCTTTACAATTTTATTAAACCCCGTAACATTTTCAGGTTGTAAACAGAGTAGACAAATAAGACAGCATTGTATAGTAAATTATAAATGTACATTTTTGACTATTCTTCGATATGCCGCATGAATATTTGAATAAAGTTGGAGTATAAAAACAGAATTGAAAATCCCGTAAATATTTGATATGTGGATTTTGACTATTGTTGCAGATTGAATTTCTACCGACCCGTAAAATTTAATGTTGTTTAAGAATAATCCTAATGTCCTCTTTAAGGTGTATTACTCTGAATTATCTTTTAGCAAATGATTATTTCTTAGAAAACAATTTTATTTTATTACTTTTAGTGCAAATATTTTTCAAGCGGTAGTACGAATAGGCCACTGTGCTACTTTTGTCTGCATAGGGCTGGACATATTGATTCAAGAGTTGAGACGCTAATCTTTCCGTGGTCAGTGACGAGCTCGTAAATCGTGCTGCAAGGGTTTCAGTTACCTTTATTCGAATCCACCGATAAATTAACCGTTACGATGTTCTAAACTACTCGCGTTAATCGCCGTTTCGATTTTAAAATTTTGTGGGTCCATACTTTCGCTACATTCTAATGAAAATGTTTCGGTTAATTTTTTCCTGGCTCTTAAATAAGTAGAGAAAGTTTTTTTCTAAGGAGACTTCTCTTTTAACGTGATTTAACAACAACTCGGTCAATACCCGTCAGGATTCATATGTGACTAAACTCTCATTTTGATCATATTCCGTCAGTGGCGAACTTATGGCGCTTCGAGTGTTTCAAATTTATTGTCTTTATTCGAATCTAGTTTCCTTGGTAGACCAAAACTGGTAATATTTGAAGTTCCTCTATTTTAAATTTCTCTGGTTTTATTATCTGATTGTTGCTTAGTAAAGTTTATCTGTGTCCGTTCGCGCATTTGTTGATTATATCGGTAAGATCGTTTGTTTTATCTGTTTTTATGGTGTATATACTTACCCATATTTTTCTACATCATTGTATTCTGATCGATTATTTTTTTTTTTTTTCATTCCAGTTAACTTCATCTGGTTACTATGTATCTTTTCTATTGTAAAATGAACTAAATGCCAGACATGTCCATCGGAGGAGATTTATAATTCTCGTCTTAGTGCTAAAACTTTATTAGACGCCACAAAATCACGAATAAAACCAAAATCATCATATTAGCCTTCCTTGCCTCCCACTAAAACTTTCGCTTCTTCAAGAATAATTTTCCAAACGGAGCCTGCCGTTAATCAAACTGACATAGATGATACATTTTTACACAGTAATTTGTCTGATTTAATTAATACCTAAAAGTCAACGAATATTAATGCATTTTTAATTACGTTCCTCGACTATGAAGAGCAAATGTTGTTCGGATCGAAAGCTCGAAAATTAAAAATATTGCTTATTTCTATCCCATGTCTTTGACCAGAACATTTTATGAAGAAATTAATGGTTTTTCTTCTATTTCCAGATCGGGAAAAAACTTAATTTATTGTCGCCTCTACAGTGGAGGCCAATACATTGTTTTCTCGGAAGAAATAATAACGAATTAGAAATCCGACCTTTTACCCCACAATCACCTTCGCATGATTCATAATATTCCGGTAGATCTTTCTATTGACGAACTCCTGGCGAATTACACATCCGAAGTACCTATCTCCGATATTCGTAGATTGCAGAAAAGGACCCCCGATAATTCCTTTAGTCCTATTCCTATTAACAAAGTTAAATTTCAGGACTCCATCCTTCCTGTTTACATATTCCGTAACTGTTTCCATTTTGAACTTTTTAGTGCGTCTTGCACCGCAATAAAACCAGTTGTTCTTTTTGCGCTGGCTGGTGATCATTTCTTCTGAGAATGAACTCTTCCTGTGTATTTAATTTCAACATTTTTTGGCGTTTTTTCGGTGTTACTTATTTTTTCTAATTAGGTTGGTTGACAATATATCAGCAATCGCAATGATTTATTTGAACGATAGAATCCTCTTGTCAGTTTTTTTAATTTTTACACCGCGTTCCTTTGGACTTGCTCACCTTCTTTAACTAAGTCAATTTATACCATATAAGGACCCAGACACAGTGACAGCTGGAGCCTGATGTCCATTTTTATTACTCCACGACGCTAATCTCATAATAATTTATATGAACGTTGGATACATTTAATTATTCCCATTTTTCTTATCAATTCATTCTCGGTTGTGTTATTTTACGGTGAAGATTTTTTCTTACCCACATTTTTCCTCGTTTCTCTCTTCTCTTTCTTTAGCTTCAGTCTTTTAAATTCATTTATCCCTTTTTCGTTTTCTTCTTCTCTTTCTTCGACTTCTACCCCTAATTTGATCAATTCTAATTTTGCTCTTCACCATATTTCAGCAACTAAAAATGTTTCAGCGAAATTTCCGAAGCCTTACGGCTAATACTTTGAGAGGCTATTGGATCGACACAATATCAGTATTGTTTTACTTTCGGAAACATGGTTAAAGAGTTCATCCGACCTTGATTTAACGGGCTTCACTCTTATTAATTCTAACCGCATAGATGGTTATTTCAGTTATCTTAATTAGAAAAGGTATCTAATTTCCAGTTCATAACTTAGTAGTCCATTTAATTTCATCTCAGCCTACATATTTGTCCCAACTTCGATCTGACATCCTTTTTCCCACTTTCATTAATTCCCTATCGTCTCATTTCATCACAGGCGAAGATTGGAATACTCCTATTCTTTCTAGAGATGCAATAGTTATAATAACAATGGTGCAATCCTATAAAGTTTCATCTTTCAAAATTACGTATATTTCTCGCTACTGATGGTTCTCCTACTTGTTTAAACAATCTCCTAGTTTCTAGTTTCGTTAAACTATCTCTCTCACTTCTTCCGATCTCGGTTTCAATTGTTTACAGTGCACTCTGGATGACATCTTTGGAAACGAACATGTTCCTGTCATCATTTCCTTGAATGAATTTCGGTATTCTAATCTGCACAATCTTATACCTTTAAAATAGATTGGCTCAGCTTTCGCTCTTAAGTTGATTCTTCATTTTCCCATTACGACCTTCTTACGGGATCTATTTGCAACGCCTTAATCCGTTCATCTCCTCGTGTCCGTCTTTTAACCCACAAAAGATTCAAATTCGCTTCTTCCTCATGATGGAATATTGCAAGTCTACTTTTGAAGTTCATCTACTTGTCCTATTTTTCTCGACTTTCTTTCTCACGAAAGTGTCAACCATAGAGCTGGATTTACTCGCAAAACCGTAAATAAAATCCCAAGGGGAAACTTCTGCATCTCATTCTCATGCTCCACTCTTCTTAAACCATATTTGGAAAATAGCAAAGGTCTTTAAATCCTCTTCAGCTCAACATTCTTCAAATCACCTCATTTCTGCTGAAAAATTAATTCCACCTCTTAACTCATTAGCTCCGAGTTACGTTTCCGACTTCTAATAATCCTGTCACATACCAACTTCTTTTCCCTCCTCACATTTTCTGCCCTCTCCTTTTACTTAAAACTTGAAACAATAACCCTTTTCCTGAAATCTCCTTGTTCTAATTCTTCCGCTTGAAATACTTTCATTGTCATCCCGATCCTAATACCTAAATCTTCTTCATTTTGCCCAATTTGTATTGTTTCTTGTGCCAAAAAACTTTTTCTATGTTTAATCAAGAGACGTCTAGTTTAATGGCTTGAATACAATATCTGTTACCAAATAACGCGTTTAGTTTAGTCCGCCTGATTGCATTAGTACATTGTAATCAAACGTATGTTCATCAATTATTAAAATAATTTCGTATCGCCCCCAGTTTTTAATGTCGCTGTTGCCTTTGATAATGTTTATCTCTTCAACTTATTTTTAATTTTATGTTCTCCTTTAATACTATTCCACTAACCACTTTAAAATCTGCACTGATGACTCCAAAGAACCGAGCGGAGTTGGCGCAGCTTTTTTATGCCCTTCTCTAAATTACTCTGAGTCCTTTAAACTTCCTTTCTACTGTTCAACCTTTTATTGTGCCGAGCCCACTGCTATCTTGCATGTCATTCTCTTTATCAGATCTTCACCTGTTTCTCGCAATATCCTTATTCTGTTAAATTCTCAAAGCGTGCTGCAAGTTATTACGCATCCTTTTCCACTTTACCGACTACCTAATCCTTCTTATACGCTCCTCAGTTCAAGATCTCTTCTTTTCTCATTTAATCCGAACTGATCCCTTATGGATTCTGAAATCGAAGGAACTGAGTTAGTTGACACATCAGCTCGGTCATCTTCTTCTTCTGGTAGGTTTCTTATCGTATTCTCATCCACCAATGTTACTCTTCTGTCAACAACTGCTCATCGTAAACTATAGTTTAACGCTTTCTCATTCTCTAACCCGGGTTCTATTTAATTATTCAACTTTTCCTTTCACTTTGTCCTAGATTTCTCGGCTTTCCTTCTACGCGGCATTCAAAAATACTCTATAATATGCCGCCTGTGTTTTAAGCACAATTTACTTTTTGGTTTTTTTTGTTTTTTTTTTCGTGCCGACTAGCATCCCTCCAACAACCACTTTATACTTGATTTCGATCGCATAATGTTTGAATGCTCGCCGCCTTTCACGGAACAAACTTCTACTTATCTTTTTTATCAGACAGTATTCCCGCTCTCTACGGTGTTTTGTTTATTGTTTTTCTTCATCCTCCTTCTGTCATACAAGCGCTTGATTTATTTTTGTCAATTATCTCTGACCGTGTAAAAATCTGATTCTTCTCTACTCAGTAAATAATCAGTAACACTCATCGATACTTAAACGGGAATAACACCAATCAGTGCACTTTCGAATAAATGGAATCTACACAGCCAAAATATATCTGTAGACAAACCAAAAATAAAACATACTAGACGATTACATTAACCTCTTCTTGTTAAAGTCGAGAAAAACATAAAGATGTCAATCAAGAAGAATATGGAATTGCAGCTGTTTCCTTCATAATAAGGACTTGCCATTTTTAAACAGGTTCAACTGCTGCAGTATACTTATATTATCTAAAAAATGATTCGAATGTAATCTTGTCCGAGCTGATCACTAACGTATGGGACATTAATGAAATTCGCTGCAATTTCACAATATTGGTAATAGGTTGCAAAAAAATTCGATATTTATATTGTTTGACGGAACGAAGACAACATCGTACAACTCTCATCCTTCAAGTTCTATACTCTTGATAGATTGTGAAAATTGTTGAGGTTTCAACCGTCTTCTGTGCGGATCGCGTTTAATGAGATAAAAAAACGACAATTTCAGCCTGAACGCTTCCAACCCAAAAAAAAACTTTAATCCTTCTCTGGCAACCGCAGGGTTTACGATCATAACGATCATTCGCGCAATATGTAAAATTTCAGCGAGATGAAAAGGATAATTTCCGACTTTCAAACGATCCGCTTTATCTATTAATTATCTGTCGTTAGCATTATTAATGTTGCATTTTTTTTAAAATTTGTATACTTCCCATTTGCTGATGTGGGGGCTTCAGTCAACGGTTTGATAACCGATAAGATGACTAATTGCGTGGCACGCTACCAAATAAAACGAGTACTAGTCTGGTTCGAATGCATAAAGTTCACCTGAGAAGTACAGTGAACTTTTACTGCCGATATTAATGTTTTACAGTAGGCGTGCGTTACACTGCAGATTGCGTGGTCCGGATGCCTTCAGCCACCGCGGATTGGTAAACTCTAATCACACCTACAGTTCAATTGCGTTATAACGAGAAACATTACAGCTACAGGTTCCTAGTTACAGATTAATAATAATTCGCTTACCGATTCCATTGTGTCTCCGTTGCCACTTGCACTCTTCCATTCTACTTTATGCAAACACATGCACATAGATTATCCGTACACATATTATACATGTACACGTGTACACATTTCTGGATGCGGTCGCATATTTTTTATTTTTATATCAGCAATCGAAGACGCATGTAGGAAGAAATAAAAGAACCGTAATATTTGCCCACGATCGGTGTTTATTTATTTATGTTGTTTCCTACAAATGGAATATATTCCATTTTTTAAAAACAAAGAAATATAAACGTGATGACACGGAAACTGATTTATCTGTACGAATTCGATATATTTAAAATTAAAATTCTATTAGCCGAGAAAATTTTCCTCGCGCTAACTCGTAAAAGTAATGAAAATTTTGAAAAGTTATACGTAACGTGAAATATTTTATTCGTAACAGCGTTGCATTACGCGTAGAAATATTTTAAGAATTTTTAGACGCGACATAGCTATTACCGGACAGTGAAAGCTGCAAACAAGAAAAAGGCCAAAAATCCAAATCGGTAAAAAATTATTTTAGATCTCTTCAAAGGCAAAACGCAAAAGATCAAAGATAATATTACAATGACCTAGACAGGCAAATAATATATGCAAAACCTTTACGGAATATCTCGGCAACACGTTTCCTAATCGATCGAACTATTTATAAATTATTGTAATGCCAATTTCAGTCTTCTTTTTCACATCCGGCGCCGAATTTGACACGCAGCGGCATTATAAAATGATAATAATTCGTAATACGACGAACTGGAACTAGTATATGGTTGACGACAGAACTTTTGAATTCTAGGCGAACTGTAACGAAAAGTCGAAGATAGCAGTTGATTTTACCGCAACAAAAGCTACTGCAAACTAAAACGCTACCGGGTGAATATAAATTTGGACAAGAGACCTTTTGAGCAAGACTGGAACTTCTACAAATTCTAGACACACCAATAATTCGACGTTATGAACTAATTGTGTAGACTAGTTTACGAATTATAACGATATATTAAACAAATAAAATCACAAAACGCTGGAACATACGCGTTAAAATAAGAATTATATGTGGCTAATTCCAGGTAACTTCAGCCAGATCGAGCTCGCCGAATCAGCAAATAATTATTATTTGAACGCGCTTTGTTAGTGTATTTATCGTTCCTTGTCGAGCAATAATGTTATCTGTAAATCTGTTAATATTGAATATGTCCTTTTCTTTATTTAATATATCAATTCGTGTTCAATCGTGAAGGTGAACTTCGTTTCTTATCTGTGCCCATTAATATTTAACCGTCGTAACACATTTAAATGGTAGCCAGCTGCAAATCGGTTTTCTTTTCATTTCCACGGTGCTTGCTTATTTATCGTTATTTATGGTATTTCTTGTATGTTTTTCCTCTTTTTGATTTCCTATTTAATAATGTTTTAATTTAATTCGCTTTTAGTTGTCCTTCTTTCAAAATCGAACTTTGTTTTTTATTAATTCCCTCCGCATTCTAACAATTTTTGAAATAATCTCATGCAGGAGATTATTTGTAATTCACTTTATTTATTTATCGCTCACGAAATAATCGGACTAAATTAGTTACCATGGTTTCACTAAAATTCGCGATTTTATTGTAACGCGACTTTGTTCCTCCGAATTTATTCATAAACAGCTGCAAAGCAATCAGGTTGGTTCTTTTCAAATTTCCGTTTCCATACTTCTCTATTTTACGCAATATAAATTTCGCCCTCCAAAATATTATATTAATGCATACCAGTGTTCCAGTGTTTTAGGGATTTTACTTATCTATTTAATAAAAAGTTGTTTTAAAAATAACTTTTTCCCCTTTGCAATGGTAGGGGGGGGGGACTTAACTCGCAATCTCAGTAAGTGATTTATTAATACTAGCTGTTCCGACATATTATATACGTACTGCATAATACTGCTGGCTCACCTTTAATCAATTTCTCATTTTTCGCATTCGATTGGTGTTTATTTGTTCGCTATTTTTACTTAGAGGGTCTCGGAGAGGTTGTTGGTTTTACGAAGTACCGCTTAATTTGCTTTAAGCAAGGCGGAAATTTTATTGGCTAATTCGGCAGATGCGATTTTTCCATTAGAAATTTTCAATGTTTCGTCAAAATGGAAATAGCTTATTTACGAGTTGTGCAAATATATTTCATAGTATACCATCGTAGCACTTGATCCAAACTGCAGATAGTTTGATAATTTTCACAACGTGATATTTGACTGTGCCGGATCTCTTATTTAGTTATTTCACGTTTTACGCGGTAATTTTTACAATCATTTTCAGAATCACCGCTTACAAACACGAAAAATATAGAAAAAGATTCAGTAACAGGAAGGCGAAAGAAAAGAAAAATCAAGAAAAAAATAACCAAAGTTCAGAAGTAAGGGAAAGAAAAAATAAAAACCATACTAACCTAGTAAAGATAAAAATAAATGGCACAGGCTTAGAACATAATTCAGCAGAATAGATTTGTAGAAGAATATATTTCGATACTTCGATAACCTTATTGATCAGAAATCCTATCTCGAAATATTAAGAATTTTGTGTTTTTATTTTTTTAAATTTTTGTGCTCGTATTTGTGAATTCATTTTTATGAGTAGAACGATAAAAAACAAGTTCAGTCAAGCATGATGTTTCATGCGTTCAGGATTCCGTATGTAAGGCTATAATTTACGTTTACATAATACTGAATTCAAAACAAAGAAATCTGATTTATTGCGCCATAAAGAAGAAGAAATACGAGTACGACAAGCCATGATACTTTTCTATCAATTTTTCCACCACCCTACATCCTATTAATTGCCTATTCTTATCTTGCCTTACCAAACCTTTTCTTCATCATGTTGTTAAATCACAGTTTTTAATTACCTTTGGCTCTCTTTTCCCTAATTACTTTGCGATCTTCACTGATGACTCTAAAGGACCCAATGGAGTTGGTTCAACCTTCTTTGTTCTTCTTTAAATTATTCAGAAATCTTCAAACTTCCTTCCTTCTGCTCAGTTTTCTATGCCGAGTCTACTGCTATTCTGCGTGCTGTCCTTTTTATTGCTTCTTCCCTAGTTTCCCATGAAGTCCTTATTATACCAGATTCCCACAGTGTCCTACAAGCCATCTCCTCTTCTTTTCCTTCTTCCTCTGCTGATTACGTAATCTTTCTCATGCGCTCTCTTATCCATAACATTTTCCTTTCTCAGTCCATCCAAATTGATCTACTGTGTATTCCCGGACACTCTGGAATCGAACGTAACGACTCAATATTAGCTCGTTCATCTCCTCTTCTACAGGTAAATTTATCAGGGTTTTTTCAACTCACAACATCAATCTTCTTTCCACTTCAGCTTATTCCAAGCTATGGTTAAGCTCGTATTCCTCTTCATTCTCAAATTCGGATTCCTTTTATCTCTTTATCCAGCCTAACCTACCGTCTTAAACCTGGTTTTTCAATTCTTCCACCATGCGACGTTCAATTCTCTCTGCAATCTGTCGCCTACGCTTTGGGCTCAGATTGCTTCCTGCTCTCTTATTTCGCTTCTCTCTAGTTCCCTCTCCTCTCTGTCCCCTTCGCCCTTCCTCTCGCAACTTTGTAGGTGACGCTAACCACATTTTGTTCGAGTGCACCTGTATCGCTTCCGAATATTCTCCTTCTACTCTTATCCTTCTGTTAATTGATCTCCCAACTCCATATTGTGCATCTTTTGTTCTCTCCTTGAGATCGCCTTTTGTCGCTCCGGCACTTGAATCTTTTTTATCCTCCATATCTGATCGCATAAACATCTGATTCACCTCTCATCCTTTTCCCCTTTCTTGGGCCAATGTCTTTTTTGACGAACCCAACATTAAAAAATAAATAAAAGGAGTGAACGTTGTTTTTCGTGCTTCGTTAAACTATTATCGAACGTTTCGTTAAAGAAATGAAATGCGGTTTCGTTTTTAACAAATAGCTTTCTTTCCAACTATATATCATATTCCAAGAAAAAAAAATATTTTTTTTTTTAATTTCAAGCTTTTGGCACTCCGAAGGCCAAATTTTATAGTTGGAAACCCGGATGTTCCGAAATAGAGAAATATACAGGGATGCGCATTTTTTGAACCTTGTTCAAAATTTTTAGGTATAATACCCGCGCCACAAAGGGGCTGCATGCCATGTTTTGCAGTTTTTCTAACTTTTCACCAACTCTGAAAGTTTCGTTAAGGAAATTAAATACGTTTTCGTTCCCGAAAAATAGCGATCTTTCAATCAATATATCACATACCCAGAAAAAAATTCATTTTTTTCGAAACTTTCGGGCTTTCGACACCCCGGATGTCTAGATACAAAGTTGAAAACTCGACTATACTTTTTCTATAAAGCGGTCTTTTATGCATATTTGCTATACGTTTTGGTTTCCTCGATTTTTTTACTCGGGCAATTGCTTACGTAGACGTCCTCTTTTTTTCCCTTTTTAAGGGCCCAAAGGGAAGGGGCTATATAATTTTTAATCGTAATTTTTTAACTTTATAAAAAAACTTTTGCGTTTTGTTTTATATTTTGAATTTCACTTTTAAAGGATTATATGGTAATGAATTATGAATTTTTAAGTGATTTCTGAGACTGTTGTTTTAAATTACATATTATATTATCTTGACGGTTTTTTGGGGTTTTTGCCGCCCAGGGTAATCGGTTAGTTGAAAGTTATAGATTTTCTTAAAGAAAATTTTAAATGTAAGTTATGATCGAACTTCGAAGCTTACAAGTCAAGTCATTCGTGAGTTATTGATTTTTTTGATATTTTTTTCGTTTCTGAACCATCTTATTACGATTCCGTACATTATATGTGTACGGAATCCTAAAAATCAAGTCTCGTAATTGTTTTTGTTACGGGTGATGGATGATGTGAAAAAAACTGAATTTTGTGTGTGGTATTCTTGAAAAAAGTTTCAACAATACAGTCCTAAATGGTATGTTGTAAAGTTTCGTCATGAATGTTGAGCCATTTCTACTTTTAGTTTTAAAAAAATGCCTTTTTATCTTTTTCTTACTTTTACCTTGACTGAAAATAATTTGGCGCCATTAAGGCAGTGAATGATGTAAACTGAGAAGAAAACAATACAGAATTGATTTTTTTTTTTTTTGTAAATGATGAGCACGCAAGGGTGTCTCTATTCGCCAACCATCGTTCCAATAAAATTAATATTGTTCCTTTTCAATATAAATATTTTGAGCTAAATTTTTAACTCCCCCCCACCACCACAATGATAATTCCCTTTTTCTATGCGACCTAAACTACATGTTTTATTCGAATACGCGGCCTTCACTAGAGAACGTTCTCTTTTGCACCCCGCATCTTAGCCCTATTCTACATGTTACAATGCTTCTTTATCTTTTACTTCCCATTTATATAGATCCCTTGCTTCATTCATTCGTGATTTTCATCTCTAATCGCTTCACACTTCGGTTTGTTTAATCAAGACTGCTAGCGAGCCCTCTCCAGAAAAAAAAAAATGTATATATATATATATATATAGCGGCGTAGTGAACACTACTATACAGTATATGTTATTACATTTCAATGCCACCAATCTTTATATAGTTACATAAAGCTGTCATTACACACATCACCTAGAGGATTTATAAGTGTACAGCGAGATCTATCGGTACTATATAAGAAATGAATAATTACGCTTTTTATAAATTGTTTTTATTCTCGATTAAATATGCCATGTTGCCATATTGATTGTACCGTGCCTATTTTTCATACCCATTCCGCTATTTTTACATGTCCTGTTTTTATTTTCGTAATTTTTTAAAAGGTTAAGCTTTCTGGTATATTTGTATACGTTTTTTATGCTCTTATACCGTCCGGCTCCTTTATGCTTTATTTGCCAGATTTGACTTGTCATATTTCATATTCTCTCTCGTTCCGTTTACTCTAGCCTCAAACATCATTCCATTTCCATTCTTCTTTCTTCCTGCCGTTATAAATGAGGTGTAGTTTTCTACAATACAGCACGTCTATTAACGAATAATCTGATTATTTGGTTGCAAACTAGAACGTACGGTACTTCTCAAACTAGAACGTACGGTGCTTCTAATGTTTGTTGTTGAACATTGTTTTGTGTAAAACCGGTGGTGGTATTTATGTATTTTCATAAATAACAAGTAGCATATTAAAAGCCGATAAGAAAATAGCAGTTTATTCACATTAGCCGAAATATTTCGAGCTTTACTTGAATATTTATCTAATAAATCGCATTTCAAGAATATTTCAAAGAGTTAAGGCAGTATTAGTTCTAGCTGTTACCGTTTCTTTTTTTCGACGTAGCGATTAAGACGATATTCTTCTAAAATTTCAAACTGGTAAATTTTAATGTGAAGGACAGATTTCGTAGCCTCGTTATTTCGGTCAACGATCTGTCGTCGTAATTGATTTTATATATATATATGTATATATATTTTTAACAAGAAAAAACTTCAAGTATAACGCTAAAAATTGTAAAATGAAATGTTTTTTTACAACAAATTACAATAACAACTTTAAAAAAAAAAAAATTAATATTAACTTCAAAGTTTATTATAAAAAATGCACTAAAAAGTAAAAAATAATTACTCTCAATAAAAAATATATATCAGAGTGATATAACACTTAAGATGATGTTTTCTAATTCTTATACAACATTAATACTTAGTAGAGTAAGTAGGATTCATATTACATATTAAAATAATAATTAAAAACTGCATTAAATGTTCATTAAATTGTTCCTAGATATTGTAATATGAATTTGATGCCGACTCTAATTAAGGTATCAGTTTTGTATAAGAATAACGATAATATCACACTCTGATATATATTTTCTTATCGGGAGTAATTATTTTTTACTATTTAGCGCATTTTTTATACTAAGCCTTGAAGTCGGTATTTATTTTTTGTAAAAAAACATTTTATTCTCTCTCCCTTCGTTATTCCAGCTATTGATTCATATTACCAGTATCCGGCCAAACCAAAATAGTTCTTGGGCCAATGTCCATGTTGACGAACCCATTTCAAAAAAAAAAAAAAAAAAAAAATTAACTTACTGCTCTTTCTCTTCTTTTTTTGTTTCTGGGTATAAGTTCCTGACTGCTGCGAATGCTGCAAAAAAAAAAAAAAAAAAAAACGCTTCGAAAGAGAGAAAGAAAAAAAAACAAAAACAGGTATCTTTCGCAAACGATTAAATGCGATAATGGGGAAAAATGAACTCAGTTAATCAACCCCTAAAATCAGTAACTTCCGTACTGTAAACAACTGAAAAAAGATTTTCTGCTGCAAAACTGTGCTATTTTAAACCGATGGATGTTGGAGTTTTATAAAATTAAAGGAAAAACAATTAGCTATCATTCGATTCATGTACTGTTCCAAGGGCTGAGGCACCATTACAATGAACTCGAAATTATTTAAAGGTAAGCTGTACTATTGAAAACCCTGTCTTGTAGATTATATCTAAACGGCCTCCATTAAAATTAGATTACCTAGAAATAACATTTTCAACGAAATAAAAAAGAACTAATTTCTTATTAAAACAATAATGTTTAAAATTGTAAATCGTAGCGTGGGGATTATGCTTATTTTATCGCGGAAATTCATCCAAAAAAAAAAAAAAAAAACGAAATTTTAAAGAAGGGGACGACCGCTTTACCCTTAAAGCACAGAAGAACTTTCTTATCCTTAAAATATCATGTAAAACTTTTACCTCAAATTCAAAAATGCTACATATGAAAGAACCACCTCATCCAATTTTACTTATCTGCATAAGAAAAACCCCAAAGTACCGAAACCGTTGGGAGTAAGAGTCCAAAATATAATAAAAAATCTACACTATAATTCATCAGACATCTTAAACCATACAATAGAACTACCTCCACGGTCCTTTCAGAAGGCTACTACAAATATAAATAGTTCCAAAAAAATAGATAGAACTTAAATGAAAGAATTCAAAAAAAGTGATCCACTCAACTTAGCAAAACGAATGGCATCAACTTTCCCAGTTAAACAAATGTTCGTTTGCGCCTTAACCACACTCTTTTATCTTCATCACGGTTTTTCTTTTGTCCACCTACCCACATTATTCTCTTCAATTTGTGATCTTAATCATACTTTTTTTTTTTTGGATGTACGTCCCTTTCGATTTTACTATCTCTCGTGGGGTTCCTACTCCTTATTGCACCTCCTAATATATCCTATAATTTCCTTCGTTGCTCATTGCTTCAGTTCTTTCTACATTCATTCTGTCAATCTCTGATCGTGTCCGTGTTTAACTAACCATTTCTTCTTCATATTGTTTCTGAGCAAAGGCCCCCTTTGTCGACGTGCTCAAAAAAAAATTAAAAAAAAAAAAAAATAATTATACCGCATCAAGAACACATTAATAGAATTGGAAAGCAAGCTGTTGGAAAAATAGACAAGATGAAACAGTCTTTTCAAAGCTTTAGAACACTGCAGTTTCACGTACAAGTGCGTTTTTGATAAAAGAGCCAACGCGCCGCTTTACGAAGCTTGCAGCGAGATTCTCACAATGGAACATCTTTTAACAAAATGCAAAAAGTTCGACGTTTAACAGTCTGCCACATCGAAAAAACCCGTTATCAGTAATCCTATCAGACCACACGGAAAACTGTTAAAATCTATTAAAATTTTTGGAAGTTAACAATATGCATATTATATGTTTAAGTTCACATAGTTTGTGAATGGAATTGTTATAATATTTCGTCGCAAACGACTCGAGCGACAAAAAGTAAATAAATTTAAAAAAAAATTACATTAAATTTTCAAGGCAATTCATTTTACGAATAAATTTCGAAATTTTTTTGTAAATTTAGATTTGTTTTTACGATAAAATAGCCTAAAAAGATTTTTGTCAATATCCGTTCTCAATTAAACGAAAAATAAATGAAATGTGAAAATTCATTTACATGTTCGATCATCGCGACCATTGTTCACCGTTGCAGTGGTACTTCAACTTTCCTCACCTTGAATTGAGATTTCAATGAGCGTTCTTTATATATGTATTTATATCGAGTAATTCAGGTAATTCATGAGATGTATAAAATTCAGGTGTAGCATAAAGAACTGGAGCCAAATTCTATTTCTTTTTCCGGGGTATTGTTATAAAACAACAAAGGTGGAATATGAAAAAGAATAAAGTTAAGTCTTCTGGAAAAAAAAAAAGTAAATCTCTTGCCAATAGAGAGATATCAGCTATCGATCGGTAAATAATAAACCTGTTCAGTGATTTTTCTATCGATTTTTCCTTAAATGGTCGCTAGTCAGGCAGAGTATATCTCACAAAGTCTAGCAGCTTCCACCGCTGACTGAGGAGAAAACCTCTTAATCCTCGAATACTCCTTTGAAATCGACATATAAAGACCTCGAACTGCGTTCATTTTTCGAAAACACCCGATTCAAAATGGCAATCACAATCAGTTCTATGTAAAATTTCGCGCATTAATCAAATGTGTATGTCTGCAAACTTTTATAATAAATTTCTCTTCTAATAATTTTTCTTCGAAAATAATACTTTACGATAGATTTATCGTAGACTTTTTTCTTGGATGCTTTTTAATTTAAATTGAAACTCAATACAGGAAAATCTTGGATATTTTTCATTTAATTCATAGTTTCATTATATATCACTGAATAATTCATCAGGAAAATTCCGGTACTCTCAAATTTAAATTGTTTCGCGATTTACTACTCTTAACGCTTAACCGAAAACATGGCATCCGGTAGACTACAGCAAAAAGGAGATAATTTCTTATTAACAAACGCTGATTTAAAAAAAGCATGCCACTTCGCCCATTCCTTTAACTATCAGTAAACCAAGCATTGATCAAATACGAAATGAGATTACATCAATAAAAATATATCGACGATGCCAGTCTACGGGACACCGCATGTCATTTATGTTATAAAATTCGAATTTTCATTTAGGAATTTTATAATTATACGAAACAACAAAATTAATGTATCTGCATTTTTAGAAATTTTTCTCGATAGAGAGTATAAAGAAAACTTCGTTACATAATTAATTTTTAAGTCTGAACAAAAATATGAAATAAAAGGTAATTTTTAATTTTATTTAGAAACACTTTTTTTTTTGCAACGATAATACATTTTAATTTTGTTCATTAAGTTTTTTTTTTAAAAAACATATATACTCAAATTGAAAGCCAAAAGGAATTAATGCGAGTAATGAAAATTTAAAATACATAAGCAAATGTACTTATGAAATATTAGTAAATTTACAACGGCAGTTTTATTTAAATAAAAGAAACTAGTCGCGTACGAACCATTTTATGTAATTTTCATGATTATGCAGCATCGATCGAGTTCCAATTAAAAAATCCAAATAAAAATGTTAAGAAAAATGATTCGAAAGTTACAATTTTTAAAATGAAAAACTACGTTCTGGTGAAATTCTTTTCATTTTATTTTTTTCTCGAACTAATAAAGTTCTACAAAACTTTCTATAAAAAAATAGATAAACAAAAATTGAACGTTTAATGCCTATTTATGCGAGGATTTAATCAGCTTCTGTAATACGCTATGATTTTCTTTGAATTATTGTTTGAAAAGAGGCAACTGGTCTGTTTACGAAAAAGGTGAACTAGATCCGGAATACAATTTTTTCAAAATTTGTGACGAGTTTATAATAAAAAACGATGTTCCGATGAATTTTTTTTCACTTTTTTCTTTTCGAATTGATAAAGTTGTACAAAAATTTATATAAAAATATAGATGAACAAAAATTGAACGTTTAATGTCTATTTGTTCGGGACGGCCATAATTACCTTTTGGAATACGCTATGATGTTCATTAAATTACCGGTTTGGAAAAAGCAGGTTGTTCACGAAAAAGCAGGTTGTTCACGAAAAAGCTAAACTGGATTCGGTGTATAATTTTTTCAAAATTTGCGTCGGGGCATTACCGCACCGCATTTTTCGTGCAATATTAAAAACATTCATAACTATATAATGTGATAATAATGCACACTTATTATATTAACAACGAATTAAAGATATAAAACACTAAACTTTAAATACAATAAATATTGAATTTTAAAATTTAAAATTTTTAAATCATGGCGTATTCTCATAGTTTATATTAAAATGAGTAAAATTAAAACTAATAATAATGATTCCGTCAACGATCGATATATTATATAAAATTCGATAACTCATTTAAATAGTCGAAATGTGAAAACCCTTCATTAATTTAATTCAGTTTTCAAACTTCACTGTTTAAATAAACTATTGATCCTTGGCGGAATCATTATTATTAGTTTTTTATTTTATTACTTTTTAGTACACGGCAAAGAATATGGATTAATATCCGAAACTAGTCGGTGATTTAGAAATTTAAAATTTAAAAATTTAATATACACGTGCATAAATATTAAACAATTGTACTCCTGGAAAATATTCTCCAATCCGGAAAGCGTCCCAATACGTTTTTAATGGCAGCATTTCTGTATTACTTTTTCTGCATTGATAATTGGAACAATCTTTCAGTATTCCAAACCGGTTGAAGCTTTTCTAGATTGCGCAGCCGCGAAAATCGTTTGCTACCTCTTCTTCTATCATCTTTCACCATTTTTACATTTGAGCTTTCTCATCATAAATATAGCGAAAAGGTCATCTTATGTTCCGTAGTAATGAAGAGAGTATTCGACACCATTCTCTTATCTTTACTGCTCGCAATAATTCTTTGTCCCTTCTCGTTAACATTTCTCGTACTTTGTTCTACCGAATTCTTCTTCTTCTTTTTAAGAGCCTTGCTCTCTTGTCTTGTAGCGCTTAACCTATTATCCTTTTCCATTTTTTTTCTGTCTTGTGCTGTGTTCTTAATATTATTATAATCCATTTTCAGTTTGATTTTTGTCTGTTCTATCCATTTAAGTCGAGGTCTACCTCGTTTCCTCTTCCCCTCTAGTTTCCCTTCTATTATTGTCGTTATGAAGGTGTTGTGGCGCAGTATGTGTCCCAAATATCTGTCTCTTCTTTGTTCCAAAATTTTTATCAGCTTCCCCTTTCTTCTTCTATCATTTCCATTATTTCTTTATTTGTTTTCTTCTGCGTCCATGAAATATTTAAAATGCAGCGCCATCCCCACATTTCAAAGGCCTCCAATCGGTTTTTAAGATTCTTTGTTAATACCCATGTTTCCGAACCATATAACAACACACTCCATATGTAAGTCTTCATTCGAATTGGAATATTTAAATGTCGGCAGACTGTAGTTTTTAGCGTGTTTTATTATTTAAGTGATATTTTGAATTTTATTATTTCAATTGATTTATAAATTGTGAAAAGAGTTACATTGTTCACGCGTTACAATAATAATTTTGTATCGATACAAATAGAACGGTTTTGTTTTTCGTCGATTATTATAACATTTTTCATGCAAAATTACACCGGATGATGAGGACAGCTGACTAAACTTAAAATTTTAGAAGCTAACAGATATCCGTAAAAATAGTAATAATTTAAACAAAGAAATAGTCGAGATAATCAATTATGGCTACCACAGGAAAACCAGGTTCAATTGTTTCCCGACTTATCAAAGCTCAACATAAAATAACTTCGCTACTACGTTTATTCGTTTATTGATTTTATATATTTATATAATTCACGCAATATGCCCGGAGTTTAATAAAAACTAAAACAATAATAAACGATGATAATTTATGTTTTAAATTTGAATTCTCATTACAATTATATGAATATAAAAATTAACGATACTAATGCCATTGGGTTTTACCAATCTTTAAGATGGCGCTCCGCTTTGGCTCTTGCTGCCGGGAACGAAGAAAAATAGTGTATCGTAAAGCACGTGTTCCGATATTGACGGTAAGTGGCGAAAGAGGAGAGGATAAAAAAAATTAAAAATAACCCGATCAACATCGTACTAGTTAAGAGCTTTTGAAGCAAGCAGCCATAGCCTGTTTCAATACCGGTTTCAACAAATTAGTTGCAAACTGTAAAGTTTTTCGAAAAGTTGTTTAGGTTTCCTTTGGATTTTTTTTTCGCTAATAAACTTTAATCCAAGTTAGATTATTCTCTCACTCTACATACCGTGTTCTTTTTCATTTACCGAGAAGCCAGACGATTAATTTGCAACTCAGTCACAATTATGCCGTGAAATATATTTTTGTATCTTAAGATTTTATTGGTTTTTAAACCTTTTTTCCCTTCAAACGTAGCTGATCTATATTTATTCTTTATTGGCTGATGTAAAAATTCGCCGACGTCCGGCGCATACACTTAAAAATCTATCAACCCAACAGAGATGTCTCTGTTCAAAATTTTCCCATTCTTTCGTAAATTTACTGATAGATATCCGTTTTTGGCTTTTAAACTTTGAAGCAGAAAGGGAAATGATAAATTCACAGTACCGGATCGCCGAAGTTTAGTTTTAAAATATTTTCCTTTGTTCAATCAGCGTGTGATAACGTTGAAATTCATTTACCCTATACCGACGTATAAGCCGCAACCAGGCACGATAACGCGAAATAATCTTTCGACTAATCTTCAATACGCCGTCATCATTTCACTTGTCAACGATCCGACATTGTAATAACTGGTTATTACTTTGTTTCCTTTTCTAGATGTGACAATAGCCGCGACGAACAAAACCAGAGTTGATCGTTAACAATTAGGAGATACCGCAAACCGTTATTAATAATGACCGACCAGTCATAAATTAAGTACGATGATATATCATCGCGAACACAGATGAAGTTGGTACTCTGTTCGGTGAGTGTTTTTTTTCGTTTTTCTAAACTAGCGGTTAAATTATCATTGACAACCGGAGACGCACCCTCGGCACGAATCAAAAAAAATAGCTTCAACAACGATTAAAAAATGAAACAAAATTTACATCTTCCAAGTATCCCCGGATTCGGTCACGAAAATTTTCGATACCTAAAATATCATTTACTGTCGAACTCATTTTAATGCAGATGTGTTAAATGTTAAAAAAAAAAAAAAAAAAAAAAGTAGTTTTAAATGAACGATTTTAAAAAAAAGGAATTAAAAATGGAGCTTTATCATCTTCAAGAAACATGATTGCCTTACAGAATCGCCTGCTTTTAACTAGTAATTCCACCGTGTCTACCACGATATCGTAAGCACAGGTATACGGCAGCAAGAAGCGTTACCCGATCGTTTGCGTTTCTAACTTCTATGCACGGTTTTCACGAGACGGCACCACTAAACAAAGTTACACAGCTGCGCGATGCGATCGCAGATTAGAAGAAAGTGGATTGCAAGCACGCTTCGATAAATTAACCATTATCCGTCAATAATCCGAGCAATCTTACAATAATAATAGTAATAAAACTTAATTATAGAATAAATACGAGTATATTTTCTTCAGTAGAGGTGTATTCTCTCGCTCATCTTGCTTCTCGTTGTGCTACTGATCCAGACAGTATTAAACTTACAGCTATGAAAATTAACCTCACGCATCCAAAACGTGGTAATGGAGCAGTCAGGCTTGCTACAAGATTGCAGCTCAAGCTGATAATGCGAACAACTATAGTGGTTCATCAAAAACGAGGTAGGCATTCAGCAAGGTTTTGTACGCCGCAGCGTCCTCTTCGGAATATGCTTCGGAATATGCTGCTTTCTCTTCGACATAAGGAAAAACCTAGAAAATATAAGGAAAATCAATTCCATTAAATCTGCCATTTTATGCAGTCGGAAAGAAAAGGTGAAAGGTAAAGTTAAGCATGTTTTCTGCTTCGGCGTGGAAGGATTTGTTGAATTTAATTAAGGGAAGTGAATTAAATAAAATACGGGGAAGGAAATTTTGGATTTGATAGGGCGTACGGATAATATAACCTAATCACAATGAAATCGAAGAGTCTCCGACTTGGCAAAGACGCTAGAAATTGCAGACGTCGACAGTCGAATCGCGAATTAGCACTTGCGCCCTGAGAAAAATTTTTACTATTGGCTATGCTGAATAATGAAATTGCGTAATCCATCTTCGGTTCTATTAATAAACGATCGATTTTGAGAGGTAAGAAACATCGATCAGATGCAAGAAACAAATGAACCAATTTTGTTCTTAAAGTTCATACGTTTAGTACAATTTTATTTAGCAGGAAGTTTTTATGTTAGTTTTTGGTCGAGACAGGTATCGAGACTGTTGAGTTGGCTAAACCGATTACTTTGTTATCGAAGTTAATATTAAATTTACGACTACTTTGACAAATACAACGGAAATGCATAGCTGCAGTCTTCGTGTCGAATAAATGATAAAAGCCATCATTGATTATACATAGCAGTAGTCGATTGTATACCGTAAAGTAGATCAACGTTTGAACGTGGAACAGTGAGACTAAAAAGGATTGTCTACAGTTTATCGATCTGATGACTTGGTTTTACGTTATTTATAGCAACGTTAGGTTAATCGCCGAGACTTTTGGACAAAAACTATTAAAGTTGTGATCGAAGTGTAGACAATATTTGATTTCAAAAATATAAGAGAAGTTTAAGACACCAAAAAAAAAAAAAAGAAGCAGTGTTCTCGAATTCCCATTTAGAAATTTTACAAATAAACCGGATTTGTTAAGGAATATTGGAAAAAGTAAACAAATCCGGAATTTGAGGTAAATAATAGATAAGGCTCGAGAGAGTGCGCTGGCAGTGCCCGGGTTTTTTCTAGTCACCCTATAGTGTGATGCAGAGCAAGTTACGGTAACAACTTTAGTGTGCAGGTAACTGCAGAATATACAGTCTTGCTAATTGAAAGCTTATATGAAAACCGATCTGAATATGAGTTCGCTGAATTCTATGCAGAAAATGAGACGGCGATGCACTCTGTTGTCAAGATTATTTAACGAGAAGAAAAAAAAGTGTGCCGATAATTTTTCGTATCTGGGTAGATGTTTAAGTTTTTAATGATTGTACAAATAGGATCAAGGTAAAAGAAATGAAAGGAAAGAAAAGAGCGCGACCTGATTCAGATATTGTTCAACTATTCGCAAAGACGAATAATAATTCACAGGAAATTCATGATATTTAAGAAAAAGATTATCTAAATTTAAATGAACGGTTACATAATACTGTTTCGGCTTCATCTGTACAACACACTAAGTGGAATGAAATAACAAATTATGTGATCGGTACCTAAAAAAAGGACGGTGATGTTCGGACTACAGCTCAAAACAAATCTCGCTCTATCGACTACTCGTGCTGGATCGTGCATTGATACAGTTTTCGCTGGTTCAAGTCGAAAGGATCGATTCGAAAAATTATATCAGCTCTATTTTAGTTAACATAAACCGGTGACAATAGGGGTATTTTTAACGGCCATGTAGAACAAATAGAAAAATAAAACGATTATCGGTACTTTTTTTATTTCTTCATTTTTTTCATTTCTTCATTCATTATTTCGCAACAGAACAACAGCAGTTACAAAGTCGGCATTCAGCAAATCAGGCGAAAACATGTTCCCCGTGTTTCATCATTTTAGCCGTAGGCTCGTAAGTATTTTTTTTGTTTTTCTTGTTTAGGTTTTTCCCTGGGCTTGCCAATAATAGACGATCATTCATCAACACGTGTACATAGCAGCAATTAGGAGTAACAAGGAATGGAATCTGACAAAGAACGCTATACACCAAGGATGTGGAGAAACAATGACAATCAACGTCGAAAAATGATATGCATCCTGAAAAGAAAAGGAATGACATAGGCTCTAAGTAATCGAAGCGACGAATTTTTTTTAAGGATCCGCGATACTAAAACAAACTCGTGTTATATATTCGTTTCAAATCCAGCGCGCCATAAACGAAAACCTCGGCTATCAAATTAAACACGAAGGGTAACTTAATTTCGGTAGCGCGGTATTTTTCCTTTCGTTCCCATTTCTAGCTATAATTGTACTTCAATCTCTTTCCTATTCTCCATTTTTAATCATCCGTTAACCCCCTTATTTTTTAACTTTCCTAGTTATTGGTTCAAAGCTGCTAGCGCGTCCAAAAGAAAAAAAGAAGAATAAATAATAAAACAATAATTTTTACGATTTAACAAAGCAGGCATATGAGATTATCAGTTATCACGTTATTGGCGCGTTGTTCGATCAGTAAGAAACACCTGCAAATACTTAATTTACACTCTGAACTATATCTTCTTATCCGCCTATTTATTCAAAGGAATTTACTAACAATAGCGTGCACTGGCATTAAGCTGAATAAGGAAAAACTAGGTCTATTTCTGATTCGTAATGATATAATTAAGGCTATTTATAATCGATATTGTCCGCAACGATGTGCAGCTTTGCGTAATACATTCATGGACCAACGGTTTTATTACCTTATAGGAAAATAATCGAACCGGTTTTAATATGGATTTACTATCTTACGAGCTCGTAAAATATGTGTATGCTCACCAGAAGGAGCATTTGCGTCAAACTGTCAATTCATGAAGCTGCATATAAATATTTTTAACGGAAACTTAGCATCCTGAAAATGATACCGTATTTGTTTAATTTTACAAATAACTGAAGTTAAATTCAATTAAGTATTAGAAAAAAATCATTCATCTTATTAAAGTACGTGTCGGCTAGCAATTTTTAATTTTAAATTTAAATTACGCAGTAACTGCGGTTGTATGTATTTGTGTTTTACCCGGTTCACGTTAATCTCAACCGATACTCATTTCATTACCGGATACTTTATAAATATGTCAATAATGACGCGTGAACTGCGGGGAATTTTCTAGAATTGTAGTAACTTTATTAAAAACAACTAACAATAAGTAATAATTTAAATATAGAATTAAATTGCGCGGAGGAAGGTTTATCTATAGAAGATCTAGGCTAGCCGCCCAACTGATAGACGGCAAACTTTTGAGAGCGACAAAATTCTGCCTGACAAATGTACATAGGGGGGTGTTTTATAAATATTTAATACTGGTTCTGAATAAACTGTTTGTAATAAAAGATATCTTAGAATGAAATGAACTGTAAATATCACCGAATTATTATTTAAGATTTTTTATTTTTCAAAATTATTTTCACAATAATAAATCTATAATGAAATACGTACACCGTGCAATATTAAAAAAATAATAATAATAATATTATTTTTTATGAACCTAATATTAAATTCGTGTGACCGGGGAAAGCATACACATTAAACAGGTAACGAGCATCAATATAAATAACCTTACACGGTCACTTACTATAGAACACAATTTAATAAATATCTATATCTTTCTATTTTAGATTAATAATTATTTATTCTTTTTTTTTTTTGGCTTAGCCTTCGCCGTTTAGCCAGTTTTTTTAATAAGGAAGGTAATGCAAAATCTAAACTCAGTTAACAAATACTTTGTCTAAGCTTATTTGTGATCACTTTCATATTGATGCGGTCCTGAACGTCCAACTCGATAATTTAATGTGTCGTATTAAACACTTTTTTTTTTGAATCAAAATTAAATTTACACGCCACACGTAAACCACGCCATTTTAAACACGGCGGGAACAAACGCATATTGAACGAACGCAACGAAAGAACGTAAAAATATACCTTACAACGTGGAAAGACATATAAACTCAAATTCGAGACTAATCGATGGAAGTGATTTTTTTACGAGAGTACAAAGCGTAAAAAAACCGGTGTTACTAGTTTATTTCCGATCCGCTCATAATCTTTACAAGTTATAAGCATACTTTTTTTTTTAAGGGTTTTTTTTTCCTGTTTTATATTACCCGTTTTTAGCCAGCATTAAAGATATACTATTTGTAATCCCTTTACATAAAAATTGCAATTTTCGCTGAAAGTGTACCGTAAACGAAATTCGTTAGCATCAAAAAAATTTGGCTGTTTAAATTTTTAAATAAATTAATTTTAATTAACAAAGAAAAACAGTGTAAAATATATGCAGTAACAATAAGAACATTCCTTTTTTTGTTTTTTGACTATTTTCAGAAAAGAATATTTTAACACGGAGCGAGAGTTTTAAATTTTTTATTGCACACCTCTAGGCTAGACTCCGCGACCGGACTTCATCGGCTTGCTCAGCTGCACTCCGGCGATTCTGGCTATCAAATTCCGTTGCTGAATCCATTAGCACTTTCGGAGTATTTCATTCGGTTTCATTCGACAAATGCATAAAGCTATAGCATAAATGCCGAAGTGTGAAGAAATTGGTAATTAAAGAAGTAAATAAGAGAATAGAATGTAAAATTAGAAAACGAGCTACAAAACTTAGACAAAATACCGTAGTTTTGTTAAACTCTGTGACACGGAAGAAAATATTGTGGAAGCGCAAAATTGCAAAACGTTAAATATAAACCGTTACATTCGTAATTGTTTAGATGAAAAATAGTACAGAGGAGGCAACAAGTGACGAATAGGCGAAAAGAGTAGTAAGGGGAGGCGGTTACATTATAGTTCAAAACATAGTTGATAAGAAACAGAAATCCAAAATGTATTAAGGACATAAAAGTTATTAGATGAAAAATTTGGTTATTGACATTCGTTTTCACATCTAATCAGGTTAAACTTAGTTTCAGATGATCAGTGTGATATGCGCAGACTTGTAAAGATTCTGAATCATTTTGTGTGGCAACGCAAAAAATTATGCATAGAAAACATTTCGTTAGTGGGGAAGATCGATGACGCAGCTACTATGTATAGCACAGTTGAAGGCTCAGCCCATATCGGCAGCTTGCGGAGAGCTGTATCAATATGTTAAAGATTATGGTTTTAAGATTTTCACCTTCCGAAAAGGTATAATTGATAAAACTTTCGCGATCTTGTTTTTTTTTTGTTTATTTTTTTTTTACTTAGCTTTTACCATTTGGCCGATTTTACATAATTTAAATACAATACGAATACAATAATTAATATAATAAATGTTGAACAACGAGGGAAGGTTAAGATAATACGCATTTCACGGTGTGCTTATGTGTCACATTTCTCTATTTTGAACCTACATGAATGTCACAACACGTTCTAGTAATATAGAGTAAGAATTTTCTACCTAATTCTAAAAGTGCCTAAAAAATCTAGTGGCAATTGAAAAGTTATCAAAAAGAACAACACTTTTTGGCTACAATGCTTGGTTTTATTTATTTATTAATTACATACGGCTTAAACCCAACTGTGCGCGGTTTTCATGCCGAGCCTGTTAAATTAACTTATAGAATATTGCATAAATTACAGTGTTTGAGAGACAAATATAGGTTGTTTATGCGTGGGCTATTATTACACTTAATAATTGGTTTTGATTTGGTGGTAGATTAAACTTTTGGTGAGATTCGGATAAGTTACTACGATGTGTTAGGATGTGACGGATAGTGAATTGGAAGGTATTACGGAAGGGATAGGATGGTCGGGTATGTTATAGAATTACGAACGGGTTACGACGGAATGACCGAGTCTTAATCTAGACAAAATTACTTCTTCTTTTCGTGGTTTCCTACTAGATGAGATCCATTCTTTGACTTTTATACTTCTGAGATGACTCGTAGTTGAAACTGTTCTCCGTTCTCGTGTAATTATTTCTTTATAATCGGCCTTCAAGCTGTCTAATGACCAATTCGTTACATCCAGGAAAAATGAATTTTATTCGTTTGGCCAATTTATCAACGATTTTATTCCCGCCTATTCTTTTATGACTCGAATTCCGTAAGAACGGAATATCCAATTTTTCTCTCTTCGTCCAATCAGTCTTGCTTTCTGTGTCATGAAGCTTTTTGAAAGTTGAATCAATAGACGGCTGGTTTGGCTTGAGCACAATAATCTGTTACCCAATAATATGTTTAGTTTTCGCCCCGGACGCGGCCCTCCTGATTGTATCAGTGTATATTTTTATCAAATGTGTATTTATCATATATCAATAAAAAATTCCTTATCGCGTTAGTCTCTCCTTAAATAACAGTCCAATCCCCCTTGCTAACTCTTTCCGTTACTTGGAAGTATTTTTCAGTAGTCGCCTTTCGTTCCACAAGCACATTAACCATATATACGTGTTACCATTTAAAAGGTTCAGCCTTATTAAGTCCCTTCCAAATACGAATTGCGGGAGGTGGTTCGTGCATCTTGCTCATGTTCTCTATAAAACTTGTATCCGTTCCATTTCAGATTATTGCTGTCACATTTATAGTAACTTTTCCAGATCTTTGCTTTCCAAGCTCCATCACCTGCCTCCGTCTTTGTCTCAGAGCTCGGAAATTTTCTCCTATCCCCGCTATTCAAGCTGAAACCCATATTCCTCCACTTTTTATTCGGCGTTCCCATTTAGTTTCCTATTAAACGTCTGCCTATCTCCTCTTCCTCACTTACTCCTTCTTATTCCCTCATCCTACGTTATTGGCGATTTAGCGTCAATAAAACACCAACTCTGTTTCTTATTTCTCTACTCGACTCCTTTAACTTTCACCATATATCTACACTCACGATAAGCTCCCATATTTTTTCTTCAATTTTTCTTCCTTCCTTCATCCAATTAATTGCTTTAATTCTCCTGTTCCTCCTAATCCCATTTTACACCATGTCGTCAGATCGGACTTTTTACAAAATCTAACCTCCCGCTTTTCTAACTACGTTACAATCGACACTGAAACTATTTTTGAATCAGATACAACGCCAATGCTGATAAATTTCTGTACTAATTAAAGTATTTCAGAGAAAAATTAATGAAAAATATGTGTAAATTAAAAAATAAAAAAATTACAACCCCGAAATGGAAAAAGCAAGAAATTATTTAACAATAAATTAGTACAAAAAATGAATATAACATAAATTTCCAGCCGAAATAATCTCCTAAAGACGATTCATGGACAGTTTTAAAAATAAACGAAATATTTTCAAGTTCCCCCTTTCAGTAGCCGGTATAGTATGTTCTTTAAAAACTCCAAAAACAAGCGCGCGGTAGGTAGAAATCTATTTCTTAATAGATTTATCACGACTTGTTTTCGATGTATAATAAAGACTTAATTTTTTTTAAATCGACTGCTGCATTCATTTTTTTAATGACAATTTTTAATTTTTATAGTATTTTGTACTTATAGATGTAACGTGCGTAAAATATCAACAACAAATAGGTTGTAAGTTGATTTAAGTAGTAGGCGCTAATTTTTGGAAAAGTAGGCGAACCGAAATAAAAATAAAATTAAAAAAAAAACATTTGGAATAAATAATTTTTCGTCGTAATTACAATTCTTCTGTTCCAAACGAGTTAGAATTTACAAATGTTGTCGTTATTTCTTCTCATTGTAAAAAATCGTTTTTTTTACCTATTATCGTTTTCTATTTCTTGTTTTTAGCTCTCTCGAAATTTAGCCCTTTTTTCTCTAGTACTTTCTTTTTAAGAATTGCACATGAAATAACGCAACAGCTCTAGCATGGAAATAAATGAAAATAAATTAAGTAACGACACCATCATTTTCAGAGCTATTACGAGGAAAGTTTAACTCTTCTACTCGGAATTTATGTTTGCGAACATACAATAATCGGTAACCTTGAATGATTTCTTTCATATTACTTCCAGTTAGATAATAGTAGGAAGCTATTGATGAACAATTACTAAGCACTTTTGAGACAAGGCAAATATTTTAATAGACATAAAATAGAGATAATGTCATTAAAGCCCTTGAAAAAATAAAAAAAGGACAACAGCTATACAGGAGTGCCCGTTAGGAGGTTACGTAAGAATGTAATTCGCAATCGATGTGGGTTTTGGTAACATGTACGAGACACCTACACACAGGCTCCAGTATTGTTTACATGCAGAAAACCGTCTTGCCGAACGAAGTTAAATGATATTACCTAAGGCTACGCGTAGACAAAATATAATAAGAAGACAACTAGTTAATGAACTGAACACAACTGAAGAGGGTCATGGACCTCGCGTGGTAATTGCATCGTATAAAAATATACTCGTATTATAGGTAAATAATTTGGTCGACCGTTGCATGCTCACAGACTGAATTACGTAGAAAGTCTCTAAAACGGCAAACATCGTGATCGATTATTAATAGGTAATAATTTATCACTTAATAAATAATAAACAATGATAACAATAATAATAATAATAATAATACTAATAGAAAACGTAATCACGATGATGGTGAAAATAAAGGATCAGTTTTTAAAATTATTCCACTACTATTTTATATTATTAAGTATTGTTTACTGACAAATAGAAGGAAAAAAACTGAAAATATTGGCGGATGGTGATGATTAAATAATTGTAACTAACAGTATGCCGTCGGAAAAAAGAAGAATTGTACTCGGTATCTCGTAATAATTACATAACATCATTAAGGTCGATGGAATCAGGCAGTTTCTGATTCCAGCAGATTAATAAGCTTGGTGCATTACGCATACAATAGCGCCTTCCTCCGCCATGAGTGGCGCGGCCGATTGTTTTTAAATGTTATTGTTTTGTCACGGGCGGCTCATCTTGATCAAAAATATAACAAAGACAGCTCGGTCAATGCAACAGGTGTCGTGTAGAGACATTGATCAATTGATTATGGCTCGTCTGCCGAAACCAATTGATTGACGAATAAATAATAGGCGGCACACGTGCCAACGATAACTTTTATCGGTCTAACATACATACGGATATGTCTATATATATTATATATATATATATATATGTGTGTGTGTGTGTGTGTGTGCACAAAAAGCCAGCAAAGTTTACATGTCTGTGATGTAATTCAAAAAATTCCTTCGAGTCGTATGTTGATTATACCTGCTATTCCAACACATTACAAAAGCGTTTTTTTTCTTTTTCTATGCCGTTTTTTTCGTTTAACAATGAAGCTGAATAAAAACCGCCAAAAGTATTTTTAAAAAAACTTTGAATTGAGTAACGGTATTTGATTTTAACCGCTAGAAGGAGCCCTCGAAAAAATGCAATTATTAGGAACGTAAAATAATTAATTAAAAATCATTTTTTTAGAACAGTGTACTTCTAAATATAATTCGCAGATCATTTTTTGAATGATAATAATTAAACGGCGGGTGTGTGGACAGAACGACTCTTTTTTATTTTTATCGTAGTGATAAATTAACTTTTCCAACAGTATTCCGTATTTTGGAAATATAGTGCAATTTTTTTTATCCAATTGTCACATTTCGTGGTATTTCACAAGTTTTTCATGTACATAATTCATCGCTTTTGTATTTTATGAAACTGCATCAAAATTTATGTGGAATATAATATAAGGAATGATTAATGATTTCCAAAGATATTTTTTTCTTATAATAAAAACCAACTATAATAACAAACCAATATAAGGGTAAAAGATAAATAAATACCTTATTTAAGTTAAGGTATTTAATTATTTTTTACCCTTATATTTGTTTGTTATTATAGTTGGTGTTTATTATACAGTTTAACAAACAGGCATGTATTTACCTACATTTTTTTCATAATTTAATAAATGTACGATGTTCGACTACCCAGTTTGGCAATAAATAAAATTTTCGATGTCCTTAATTAAGAGGAAAAAAGAAAAAAAACAATTATCGAGCTGTTACAAAATGTGAATCCAGCAAATTACAGAAGGTAGCACGATCTTGGAAGATTGATTTATTTTAAACGATGTTGGTCATTTAATGAAGGTTGTGAAATAAAAAATATTAAAACCCAAAATTAATTATTGCAAGAGAACCTTGATAATTCGAATCCTATTAAAGTAGAAGGGTACGTATAACAGTTGTTTTTTTTCCCGATGTGTTTGTCAACGAGGACATTAGCTCCAAAATTGGGAAGAAGGAAAAAATAATGTTATATTCTTAAGGATTTGAGAATAAAGGATAAAATAACTGAAGGGCGGGAATCAGAAAAGCAGAAGGAAATGAGAGAATGTAAGAAGCATTGTAGGGATTAGGAATACCTAGTTTTAGTAGAAAAATACTGACGATTGTTCAACAGAAAAGGCCGCACATTCAAACAAAACGTGATTAAAATCACAAAGAATGTATGTGGAGGATAGATAAGAAGGACAAAATGGAGTAGAAGTAGAAGAAAATCATGAAAATGAGGCGGAAAGGATACTGTAGTTAAAGACGACAAATAGCAAAGATTGTAGAGCGTTTAAGAGAAGGGAAGTCAAGGAACCATGGGCGAGGAGAAAGAGTCTCTCAGTACAGAGATTAAAAGGGACAGGATTAGAAAATGAGGAAGAATAAGAGTTAAGCCGTCGTTTAGAATGAACGGCTGAGGAACGAAGAACAATATTATGAGCAGAAAAGGTGCCTTCAAATCTGCCACTGGAAATGGAAGAACGGGCTAAGGAATCTACCGCCTCATTACACTCGATAGCCAAATGACCAGAAATCCACAAAAGATTGATCTCAATCGAGTAATAGTTCTTATGACTATACAATTTACTCGACGTTTTTATCGTTTTATCTTTTTGCAATAGATTACAGTTCTGAAGGTTTTTTTGGACATTCGTTTAATTTTACAAAATTCTAAGAGTCTTTCTGAGTTCCACAAAGTTTTTCCGTGAAAACAGTTAATTCGTGATTTTTTGATCTTCTGTGGGAAAATTACCAATTATGGAAGTGCTTCTACCGGATTTTAGGTAAATACCGAAGACTATGTGAATGTAAAATTATAAAAAATTTTACAAAAGAATTTTGCAACGAATTTAAAATTAATTAAAAAATTAAAGTAGTTTTGTACGTATACTTTTAGGATATTTTTTCATATATTTTACATATTTTTTGCTTTTACGAATGTATTTTGAATTATATTTTAAATTTAAATTCGCTCTCTAGTTAGGAAGACTTTTTTTTTTGATAAAAACTTTTCGCTCTAGATAGTACATACAATTTTGACTTTTAATTACATAAAATTGTAGGACAAAATCGGCTCCTTGTCAACCAGTAAAATACAAAAAAAGAACGAAACAATAGAGTGCGATTCTCTTTCTTTCTCAACCTCTTTATTATGTGGTTGTTTCCACCGCTTTAGGAATGTTTGTTCTACAAATTCGACTTAAATTAGCGGTATTTGTTTGCTTTTTATCGCATATTATTTTGTTATTTACTCTAGGCAACAAGAGGATGAACTAAATATCTACTTACTAATTACAATGTGTTGACAAGGAACTTTTGATATAAAACAAAACAAAATTAATTGGATTGTAAGCCATGAAATCAATTTTTTTTTTTTTTGACCGGGCATCTAAACCATCTGCCCACTTTCAATACAGTTGAACTCTAAATTGAAACTAACTTTCTTATTTTAAACATGTGAGATTAAAAATAAAAGTTAATAGATAAATGAAATAAAAAATAACTTTAAACAACTGTCCTACCCACAGAGAAGCCATGGCAATGGTCAAAAGCTCAATTAAACAATATATCAATTTTTCACACAATACATATGCACTCAAATTACGTCGATAATATTGAAACCCTCGCAAGAGATCTTGCAGTGGCAGCAATTTACTGTCATGGGCAATTCCACATACCGGAATCGGAGTATAACGCAATTTTTAAACAGTTAGATAACAAGTTCATTTGCGGTGGAGATTATAGTGCTAAATGTAGTACATGGGGTTCAAGAATAACCAATTACGCTTGAAGAAAACTTAACAAGATGGTACGCGACAATTCGCTTTCTATCCTGTCACCGATGTCACCCACTTACTGGCTTCAACATGGTAATAGGCTTCCCGACGTTTTGGACTTTTTCATAATTCATAGACTACAAAATTATCACGGCGAATGCAAAACTGTTATCGATCTCTCGTCCGACCACGTCCCTGTACTTGCTGTATTAGATGTATATCCTAAAACTATATCCAGACAGCAAGAACTTGTGAACAAAACTATTAATTTGAATCTTTTTTCCTGAATAATGGAAAAAACGTACAATTAAATATGAAACTTAAAAGTAGTGACGACATCGAACAAGCTGTTAAGAATTTTACGAACCTTATTGAACATTCATGCAGTATTTCCACTAGATAAAATACGAAAAAAACGACAAATTATTCTGCTCCGGTACAAATACGAGAGCTAACACGCCAAATGGCAACGGATTTGTTATCCATCCTTAAATAAATTATTTACACAACTGTAAACGGAACTAAATAATAAAATTAAGCAATCTAGAAATGACATGATGTACCAGCTAATAGAATTTATGAACACTGATAATAGACCTCTATGGAAGAATACAAGAAAACTACTAAATGAAACAAAAGAACCATACCATATAAAGATTAACAATAACTAGGTTAAAACTGACAAAGAAAAAGCTAATGCATTCGCAAAATACCTCGGCGATTTTTTTACTCCACATCAAATTCTTGTAATGCACAATTCGCCTCTACGCAGCGTTCGTTAAGTAAAACTTGTCGTCCTCAAGTGACTACCAAATTCTTTACTCCAAAAGAAGTATTTAAATGTATCCATAATGTGCCATTGAGGAAATCGCATGGTCTAGATAATATCCCTGGTGAAATTATCTCGCATTTACTTACTAAGAAAGTCGACGATACAGTTATGCTACATTTTCAATGGAATATTGCGATCCGGATACTTCCCCAAAACGTGGAAAAAATCTGTAATAATTATGCTGCAAAAACTAGGAAAGCCGCATATCAAAGTATCTTCATACAGACCTGTTAGTCTACCCAGCTCGTTTTCTAAGGTTTTAGAGAAATTGATACTATCTCGCATACATCCGATTATAAACAGCAATGATGTAATACCAAACCTCTCTTGTGTTCCACTTTTTTGTTTATGCTCGTTATCTAAACATCGTTGTTTACATTTCACCCAGGCGGTGTGTACTCGATTCAATTCGCGTAAGATTCTATTCGCTTGCGTCACATATTGGTAAGCGTCCTATATTCTTTACGTTTTGTTGCGAACGATGCAATTTGAAGCACTTTGTCGTTCGGCGACCCCGATATATATGCACGCCCGTTTTTCTATGTTTCCTACGATTTAGTTTAATTCTGGTACTAGGCAAAACCTTTGCCGGAATTAAGTCTCCGCGGTACCGAATTAACCGACAAAAGAAAAAGTCTGTCCGATTAGTTTTCGCCGCTTTCGCAAGCTAAATCTTTATCTGTTATTACCGCCAATTCGATCGCCACTTTCGCTTTGCGTGAAATAAATGCGAAATCTTACCAGAACGTATTTTGTTTATTTTTCACCGAAAAAAGGTTGATCGGTGTTCCCGTATTCGTCCAGGAATACAACATCATCCACTATACAGCAGTGCCATAGATTAGTCAGTGCAATTTCCTCAACACCACCGAAAATGTAAATATGTTCTGCGGTTTTTTTGGACGTTGCTCAGGCTTTCGACAAAGTGTGGCACCCTGGACTACTTTGCAAATTGAAGCAATTTCTTCCTTCTAATCTTTACATGCTACTTCAATTATATTTGACCAATAGAACATTTGTTGTCAAGATCAATGATTCGTTTTCGGAAGAGCATAAAGTTCTACAATCAGTACCGCAAGGAAGTCTATTGGGACCCCTATTATATTCTATTTACACATTCGATCTATCAGTTTGTAATCAAACAATACTAGCAACATTCGCTGATGATATAGCCATTATTGTATCAAATAAGGATGCCACGCAAGCAAATATTTCCGTTCAGAACCATTTAAACTGAGTAGTCAGGTGAGTACAACAATGGAGAATAGTTTTTAATACAGATAAGTGCCGACACATTACATTCACAAACCAAACAACTGAATGTCCAATGATAAACATTAATAATGAAGTAATTCCACAAGTTCATCTCGTACGGTACCTCGGAATGTACCTGGACCGAAGACTTACATGGCGCCCTCATGCGGTACAAACTCGACATTCCGTTGTTGCTCGCACTGGACTATTGCATCTATTATTAGGACGCAGGTCAGCATTGAACTTAAACACGAAAAGACGTGTTTATTTAACCATGATTGCGCTGATTTGGCGATATGGTTTAGAACTATATGGTTCCACTTGCCGAAGTAATCTTATCAGAATTCAACAGCAGCAGTCGAGGATACCTCGTACAATTACGACTGCACCGTTTTACGTCTCCAACACAACATTACATAATAATTTAAACGTCCCATTTGTCCGAGAGATTTACATTCACCAGTATCAAAAATTATTCGATAAATTCCAACATAGTGGTAATCCTAACATCAACAGAATGTATTCCTCTGGAATTCCAGATAATCCGACTAGACGATTGAGAAGGAAATGGTGCCGGGACGCTTTCCCAATTACCTAATGGTTGAAAAAGTTCACACACGATGTATCTCTTTTCCAACATATCACTTCTTTGTTTTCAGTTACCATATGCATATAGTTAGTTATTATCGTATTTACAGAATTATTTTATCTCAATTTAGTGTCTCATTGAAAACAGTAATTTAATTTAAATTTAAGTTAAGAGCACTGTTATTTATAGTAATATTACCGGTAGAATAAAAAAAAATAAATAAATAAAGTTGTCATCTAAACCACAATGTTACGATCGACTATGAACTTAAATAGGGTACCGAGAGCCAGGTCCTCACAATAAAGCAAATACTGAATATTATTATTCGTGTTAATGACACATATTGTTTAACGTATAATAAGCAAAATTAAACTACACTTCTATAAACAATTTTTTAATATTTAATTACCTGACGCGTTTCGAAGACAAAGCTTCATGATCACGCGTTAAGTAATTAAATATTAAATAATTGTCTATAAAAGTATAGTTTAATTTTGCTTAAAATACTGAATATAATAAGCAGGAAAAACCATCAAGGAAATTAAATTCTTGGGAAATATATCTCTGTGTCTGTCAAATAATTTACAAGAAAATAACAAATGACTGATGCCCTCCAAGTAACTAATCATGACCACTGCAAATCAGATTGGGAGTTTGACTTTGAAAATTATGTGAAATTCGCGTATGTCCCATACAAAGACAACAGATTAAGATAACAAATTTCCTAATAAGCCTCTCGGGGATAGTTAGCGGCAAATGATAATATCATGATCTTGACGTGATAGTCGGTTGGACTGTATTCTAGTATGAGTTACTCTTTATATTTATCCGATTGTGTCGATGATCTAATTTTCCGAAATAAATCAGTAGAAGAGATGAAAGGATATGGGACGCCTCCGGGAGCAGCTTCCTTAGACAACAGATCGACATTATCATTTCCCTCTATTTCACGGTGACTTGGAATCCAACAAAATTTCAAATTCATTTCTTTATTAATTATCTTAAGACTTTTATTTCTTGTATCGTATACCAGCGCGAGTGTAATTTATAGCTAAGTGCCTCGCATTGTATCGCTGACCATTAACTTAGGCTATCACTGATAATTAGGTGTATCTTTTGTCGACATAAAGTGAGATTGTTAAAAACTCCAAAGCCTTATTGCCAATAGCTTAGCAGTATAGAACATCGCCTCCGGTGGCACTTTAAACTTCTGTAACACGTTATTGCTTTAATAATAAAAGCTGCGCCTACTGCTCACCACTTTCCTCGAATTTAGAACTATCCGTAAAAATTATAACTAGATAATTAAGTAGAAAATTAATGATGTGAGGCGGAAGGTTTCGGTTTTTCAGATCTTCAAATAAGTTCTTATCAATATCTAGCCGTAAGAAATTGATATCATAGGACACTGGACTATATAATATAAAGCTATTCTACTTGACAGTAAAGGCTTCTTGGAAACAATAAATCTCCGATCAGTATTAACTCTAAAAATAACCGAAAGTGTAAATAGAATTTGGTAATCGCATAATTTCACTAAAACCCTTTCCGCTAAAACATCATTTCTAATAAATAAAGAAACGAGATAGGTTTCTGCACGGTAGACATGGTATCGGAGCTGTTCGGGCGTTACCAGAAATAAGCCTAATAATCGAGTTTTGAAACTTCTCCAGTTTATTTAAATTCATTCTAGAAGACTACCCATAAAAAATGGATCTATAATCCAACTTTGAGCAAATTAAGGATTTAAAATTATCGGATCACCACCTCAAACTGTATTGTATATAGACTTGAAGGAATTTATGATCGCAGCACAATTATTACATAAAGATTAAATGTGTTCAGCCCGAGTAAGTTTTGAATCCAAGTACAATTCTAAATATTCAACATAAGGTTTTGCTACGATAGCCTCGTTGTGGATTTCGATAAAATTCTTTTGAGCGATGAACCTTCTCATGGTAAAAATGATAGATGTTGATTTAAAGATAGATCTTTCGAGCCCAACCTTCTCAAGCAGATCATTAAACACTTCCACTGCTCGTTGAATCTGGTTTATACAATTTTTAATACTACTAGATTTTCTATAAACTACAAAATCATCGGCATAAGAGAGGATAGATGAGCTACAAGGAAACTGAACGTTAAAGAGCGGAAGCATATAAATATTGAATAGAATTGGGCTCAAGACTGAATCCTGCGCCAAGCCCCTATAGGTATCACTAATATCAATATTCTGTATTGCCGGATTTAATAAGAATAAAATTCGATTAGTAAAAAATTTACAATAAATTTCACTACCTGTGCTAGAACTCCTATTAACATTAACTGATCGAATAATACAGGAATCAGCACATTGTTGAAAGCCCTCTTAACGTCCAAGAACGCAGCCAGTAAATATTGCTTAAAAATTTAACAACGGTCAGCTATAGCGAAACTTCTACAGGTAATAGAACACAGCTGAATTCGATCAAAAAGTACAACTTCGCTCTGTTTACTCTGCCAGTGAACATCTAAAAGATATACTCTATACGCAGTTTCCGAGTGAAAACCTCTCAAAATACCTCTTAACCGGTGACAATATGATCAAAGTGATTATCTCATCAGCAGCGCTTTAGACACTTTATCACTTATTATTATTATTATTATTATTATTATTATATATATATAAAAGAATTAAATCACGTTGAATTTAAAATAACAAAAAAAGAAAAAAGAAAAAGAAATTTGAATTAGTTGATGCATAAATTTCTTATTCCTACATCCTTCCCGACAACTTTCCCAATTACTATGACCATTGTCAAGTCTCAGTCACTATTCATCACATTTTTATCGAACGCTTCAGATTCCTCAAAATCCGATTAGGCTCTTATTTTCATCGCTCCTCCCAAAACTCCTTGCAAACAATTAAAATATAGTTACCCGTTTTTCCGAGTTCATTAAGCTCTCCAGATTTCTTCCTCTCCTCCATTACTGTAATATATAAAAAAAAACATTATTGGAATTATTAATTGGAAAAAAAGATATTTATACTGATATAGATAGTTTCAAAAAAGACTGATCAATGTCATAATTCTGTGTAATGTTTGTATTTTTCTGAATGTATAAAAAGAAGACAGAAAAGTATTACAGTTTTTCAGTCCTTTCTGAAAATGTCAGTAGCGCATTTAAGATAGCAGGAGGTAAATAAGGTAACTAAAGAGAATGAAAAGTTATGAAGCCGATGATTAAGATGTTAAACGGTATTGCAGTGAGAAAACGGATAGTTTAATATCTGTTCAATTTTACTGCTGGGCAGGATTCTCTATTGAGAGCAAATGTGGTATAATGATTTATTGTGTCACTAAATTTTTCCCGCTATTTCAATACATAGGATTTTTTTAGATGCTTTCGAATAAGCATTAATGCACTTTCAGAATCATCATGCAATTCCATTGCGGCCAAATTTAACCCTGGAACGGCCGAAGTATACAAAGATCGACTATAGCAGCGAGTCATTCTAGTTTACTTTCCTTGAGAGCTTTAGAAAAGAGAGATTGATTTTAAAGTTATTAAAAACGATCGAATTTATTTTTTCTACAAATGAAGTATGACAATAAACATCAAAACATACGGATATGCTCAGTTTGCAAGAAAGGTCATTGTGGCTATACTCAGTCGTCAGCTAAACTAAAACTACGAGGTATATTTTAAAAATGATTCTATACATTATTTTTATACGAAAGAAGCGGTGGTAAAGTTGCGTGTCGCCATAAGCGAACAAAAACGAGAACACTATTTACAATCTGTGTTATGAAAGATCAACTTTTACATTAAAAAATAACGAATCTTAACATATTGTTAAATAGATCAAGATTTTGTTAGCAGACATACTCGTATAAACGAATCAAACGAGCTCTGAGAGGTAGTTGAAGAAGTGTAATAAAACGTATCACCATGCGAAAGTTCATTAAAAAATCAGTCAGAATATTTAAACACGTCGACATTCCATCCTTTTAACACAAACTACTACCAAAATTAAATAATATTATCAATAACTACAAATTCTTGTGACTTAATATTACCTTTTTTCAGTACAAACCGCATCACAAATATTACTAGCCAACTACTCTATCCATCATCAGAGTCAAAACATACACAGAAGGAAGCACGACAAAAACCTAAACTACAAATATATCGAAACACAAAAGATCATTCATTTTGAGAACCTAATAGTATTTTCCCATCATTTACCATTAAAACACGGCTAATTACAGTTCCCCGGCTTTGATCGATTTTTCAAAGTCGTCTTTTCTGTTAAAACGTTTACATTTTTTTACTTCAATCGTCTAGATAAGAGTGATAAAAAAATGTAGGAAAACTAGAAAGGAAATTGTAAAAAATAAAGAGTTTAACACGTATGTCATTCTACCGTATATTTAAAAAGTGTGGACAAATTTTAAGGAAGAATAAAATTAGACCAGTTTCTGGAATTACAGTAAAATTATAATTTTTTTGAAAAATAACAAAGATAACTTACCGAAATTGCCAGAATGTTCCTATGGTCCAAGTTACATCCGACAAACGGGTAGAATTAAAGAACACAAAGTGAATTGCAAACACAAGCCTCTAGGAAAGTACGCAGTTTCTGAACAAATAAACACGAAATTAAATTTAGCCACACTAAAATTTTTCCCAGAATTGAAAAGGCGAAAAAGTGGTGAATAAGAGAGGCGATTGAAGTAGAGAAATCTAAGCATTTTAGCAGGACTTCAAAATTGATCCCAGCCGGGGAACCGCAATTAGCCGTATTTTATCATGGGGAAATACTATCAAGTGCCTGAAATTAATGATATTTTGCGTTTCGATATATTTGTGGTTTCGGTTTTTTCCATGCTGCCTTAGTGTACTCTGATCATGAATAGAGTATTACTATTCGAAATGGAAGCTAATAATATTTGTGACGTGTTTTGTATCGAAAGAAATAGTGTAACGAATATTACCAACGCTATTGGCGAAATATTTTTTACACGTATTTTCCACATAAACCGCTAGTAATAATTTTATAATTACTATTTACTCCGATTAAATGCAATTTATTTGTTAAAATTACATATATATATATATTATATATCGTTTTTTAATAAATTAACCTGAAAATATAGGTCTGATTGCAGCATAATGTTTTTAAAATAGTCAAAAATATTTCAGAATTTTTCGTTTAGATTAATGTTAAAAAATTACGTATTTAGCGAACTCTGGTGGGCACTATTGCATCCGTTTTGTTGTTCTATTCTATTGATATGTTTATAAAAACCTTTTTAGGCTAAAAATGAATTAAAATTTTACGATCCAGCTATTTATTACGGATAAATTATTTTTAAAAGTAATCAGGAACGCGTTATTTCAAGAAAATTGAACACGAATTCAATATTCAACAAAATTAAACATGAATCGCGCTAATTTTATGTCGTTCAAAAGTAATTCGTTAGAGTGCGCGTTAGTCACTGAAACCCAAAATTCCTTAAGGTCCAGTTTTAATTCCTAAAGCGTAGGTCAGACAACGTTTACACTATTTTTTTAAAAAAATTGACAGCGTCCGTTTCATCTTCGCAAATCTAATTTTCCTTTTAGTCAGATACTATCGCGGTATATAAAAATTACATTATATGCATTTAAAAAAAAAAAAGTAGGGGTATACTTGGTACTTTCTGAGATTCTTAGATGTTTAATAGGAATTTTAGAAGAAAATTAAATTCATATTTAAAAACACATATTTTAAAAATGTCAAAAATTGCAATAATAGTGTCGACGTTTCTATAGAAAAAATTAGACTAAAAGTATTTAGTGACCTGTAATGGCCTTCAGGTAGCGGAAATCTTAAAAAACTACTTAACACGTAAAACTATAAGAGAGATTAAATAATTTACAAGTCCCCTGATGTAATTATTTTGTTTATTCCAAATATTTACAGCAGCTTAAGGGCTATATAATACAATATTCGCTAAATTGAAACTTATAAACCTACGATATTTATATTTTCTTTAAAATAATAATACAGACACTCTCTCATTAGAATCCTAAATCGCAAAAAAAAAAAAACAGTGTAAATGTTATGAAAATTCAAACAACATAGGAACAGAACAAAAATAAAACAAGAAGAAAACAATAGAAAATAATGATTTATTTCCCTATTATTCCTTACACCGTGCTATCAACTACATTTTTATTTTGTTCTTCCCTAAATTCAAATTTTTATCATCTTGAATTTCACTTTCCATTAGTTTAATTCATAGCTCCTTTCTCGCGATGTCCGTTTTTAATACCTTTAGATTGTATATAGCAAATTTTATCATAATTTTCGGTCAAGTAAATCGGTTTTTCTTGATGGGAATCTTATATCTTTTTGGTTTTACACATCATTAATTGTATTGCAATGAAACAGCACTTTTGGAGACATTTTGTTATTCTTATTCTACCAAGTGATATATATTTATTACAGTATTTGTCTTGAACTAAAGCGGTAATAATATTTTTAAACATCTTTTGAAACTTGTTAAATTTCTTTATTTTAGTGGCCTTTTCCCAAATATCGATTCCGTATTTAAAAGCTGGACATTATCGATGAGGATCAAAGTATAATCATAGAATTTTATAAGGTAAAACCTGTTTTGATTTATACAGCCTGATTTTTACTGTAATATTATCAGTGTGTGTTATATGTTTTATCAAATGTTACTCCGCTAGAGGTGTATTTAAATCTAGTAACAAATGATCGCAACAATATAATTCTTCAACGAGTAGACGTAACATTTTATGTAAGACTATTTTAAAACAGAATGTACTAAATCGTCTTGGTATTCTTACACGCATTATTTCTAATTTGTTACCATTAATTAATAGTTTTTTTTTTTATCGCGTGCCTATTTGCAAATATAATTTAGGTCTTTTTGTAGCAAGTTATCTTAGATTTTATACTAGAACGTTTTTTTTGTGTTTTTTTTTTCTCTTTGGGCTCGTCAACCAAGGGCCTTCACCCAGAGACAAATAGTAAGGAAAGAAGTCGATTATATTTTAATCCGATGGAAAATCTTGGCTAAAAAGCACAATATCATCTACACATTCAACTTGGAATTCCTAAGATATTTATGTAACGAATTAGTGCATATTGAAAATAGTATCGAGGCTAATACCACTTTCTTTGTCTCATTCCACAATTCTTCATTCCTTTATTACTATAAATCTTTACTAAAAGTTCTCTTTCACTTAAATAACTAACCGGCCATTTTTTCAAATAAATTCATTTTATTTCTATAATCATTAGTAAAATTCTCCTCAACTGTTAGCATCGCCGATGTAGTGGATATTCGGCGTCTTTAACCAGTAGGTGATTATGCTTATGTAGTTTCATATCTCGTTTCTGAAGCAATTGAATTCATAAATTTAGATATTGCGAAAGACAATTCATTGCGATCATTTTGTTGTTTAACATATTAAAAGATTAAAAAGGAAACTTTAACAATAAAATCAGGTGTATGAGAACAACAAGAGTAATTATACCTTTCAAAGGGAAAAGTCCCTTTATCTACTTTCTCGGCATCAGTTCGTTTTAGTACTATTTTCAGTATGTGAGGAAGTAATAGGCACTCTAAGATTTGTGTGATAAGCAAAATATGCATTTTTCGAAAAAACTAACATAGATCGGTAACGTCTTTTTCACAAAAAAATAGAAAATAATAACAGTAGTAGGACTAACCAACATTGTTGTTCCCAACACGGGGTAAAAACTGTGTAGTCGTAATTTCTAGATTTACCCAGTCCTATTTCCAAGAACTGGCTTTTTAAGGAAAATCTTTATCTTTCACCTTTTTTTGCCTGGTTTATTCTGACCTTGTAAAATCTACTGCAGCAATCTTCCATATATTTTTCCTTAAACTAAACCGATCTCTACCATTCTTCCGGAATACCTTTTTTCTCTTCATCTTTCAAATTTCCTTCCGAAGGGGTAGTGAACAACAGAAATTCTACATTATTAACAGTGCCTTATTTTCTTCTCATTTTCTCAGTTTCCATCGATGTTTTAAGGAGTCTTAGCAATGTGTGAACTTCCCTTATCCTTCCGGACTTTATATTTTCAAAATTTTTCTTTTTCCTTTTTCCTGTTCTATCTTTGCAAACGTTGATGTCTATCCTGTTTCACAATTTTCCTTTCTTCAGAACGTTTTTTTTTTAGCATTATTGGATTATTTTTGACTCCATAATTGCTTTATCACTTATTCTTGCAACTTTATTATTCTTAGTTTACGTACATTTTCAATCCATTTGTTCCGACCGCAAGAGCAGAAGTAAGACCAAAAATAAAAGCGCTAGCTGAAAGCGTTATCAGCTGGCCAGCAACCAGTTACCATTCCTTATCTATGATGATAAGCTGTGACGGCAGTTAATTAACGGTCGTCGCAATAGGTTAAAAATGGCCGTCTTCGATTCCGATTTCGTTTGTACGGTATTTTTCGAATATTGATTTTCGCGATTTTGTTCGATTTTATTGTTTCCGATCCCCTCCGTTTCCTTTGTTTTATTCTCTATCGTCGTTGTCTTTCGTACCGAACATTTTTTCTCGTTAATCCTTTATTTGTTTCCGATTATAATTCATTTTAAATTTCCTATATTTCTATATTCGCTTCTTTTCGCCCTTTCTTCTGCTCTTATCGTCATTTCCTACCCTTCATTTGAAATAGCCCTTTTTAGGGCTTCCGTTCGATTTTGTTGCGTAATCGCGCGTTAAATCGTCTAAATAACCCCTTTTGGGAATCGCTAAATTTATTTAACTGCATTTTTCGGATTGGTTGTTACTTGTTTAATCGAAGCGGTGAACCTATTTTTTCGTATCGCGAACTTCCACTTTCGTTTGTTCATTTTGTCAAATAAACAACTTTATTCAACGAAGTTAAATTCTCGTATTCAGTTTTAAGCATAACACCATTCATATTGGATTTCTGTGGGTTCTAGCGGTTTCGACATCGGCAGTAATGAAACGACTGATTCTTTGTTTTAAATTGCGGCTTCTTTCTGATTCCTTTTTTTTTAAGAATCGTATTCCAATCTCTTAATCTCCGAATAAAAGATTTCATCTGAAATTTCGGGCAGATATATACGCTTTCCGTGCTTTTTTAATAATCTTTCCTTTCATCCGTTTGTCTAACTCAATCTTTCTTCTAATCCCTAATTGTTTGCGTTTCACCATCTGCTGTTCTCCTCATCATTCATTAAAGTTTTAACCATACTGTTATTTTTTACTAATTTTCTCTTTTTCTCAACTTCTTCCTCGCAGTGTCCCTTCTTGATCCGATCATTTCAGTTGACTGCGACTATAACCTTTCTCTTAATTCTTTTTTCTTTCCGCTGTTCGTTCTGTTCTATGTTCCCAATTTTTAGTGTATAGGTGTTCTATTGCTTATATATTGTTCTTTCACTTCTCCGTCCTCCGTCATTACCGATGTTGCTACTTTACATCGTCAAAATCTGGTTGAACAAAATTTAACCGACTCGGTTCACTAACTTTAATTGGTGAAAATTAAAAAAAGAAAAAAAAACCGACGAACTGCTAATTCCCATTTGATTTATTTAATTCCGCCTGAATAATTCTATACATTTACAAATTAAACCACATGGTCACATAAATGTACACTTCTTACTTTTTTAATTTTTCTCTTACTGGCAATATGTGAGAACATAGGTCATAAACAGTGATAAAAGTTCATTCTTATATAATTAAACAGTATCAAACTCTTAAGTATTTCCACGAAAATCAAATTACCCAGCAATGAAATTTGCTAGGTAACTCTGGTAATGACAGGAAAATCATGAATTCTGAAAAATTATAAGAAATCCAAAATTGGCTGAAAATTTTAATTTTAACTTGTTCAGATTGTTCCTTCAAAAATTAAAAGGTACAAGCTTAACCTCTGCTTATCATAAAAAATTTATATTTCGTATGCACAATGCTTGTGTAACTTGCAAATAACAGAAAATAACGACAGCTGAAAATTTATGAATGAAAAACGCTTAATCCAAACTAAAATAGTATATATTTTTAGTGATTTCTTTGATAACCAAACATTATAAGACGTAGAAAATTGAAATTTAATAAGTACAACTCTATTGTAAAAGTTGAAAATTATAAGTACAAAACCTCGAAATTGGCCTACAATTTTAAAATGTATTTTTAACAATTAAAATGTTCCGCAATAATGTCTATTTAAACTAAAAAGTTGATAACATGCATCAGACTTATGTTTTATGTATAATAGGAACAAAATTTATAAAAGCATGAACAAAATTGTTATGGAACAAATAGCGATAATGTAATAATAATGCAAAAAATACAAAAAATGATGTCCACCAAGAGAGTATCAAGTTATAATAGCAATAAATGAAAAAATTATTAAATCGGTCCACTTTTCAATAGTAAATCTGAAGTCAGTTTTGAAAATAACATGTTTATATAAATTTTTTAATCCCCCCCTCCTCCCCAGCATAATATGATTTTACTACGAAGAATCAAAAATTGCGATTTATTTGTTCCCATGTGCAGTTTTATTAATTTTTTTTTTTTTTTTTTTTTATTATGCGACTTTAACACAACAATGAGGTTATCAAGCCGCGCTTATGTTGTTAATTATAAAGTATAATATGAATTACATTTTTTGAGGAATAGGAAGAGGTCATTTATATATGAACTATTATTTCGTAGTAAATGGGATAGGTTTGGGGACAGATTAAATTTTTGGCGAGATTCGGATAAATTATTGCAATTTGTTAGGATATGTCGAAGAGTAAGCTGAGGAGTGTTACAAAAGGGACAGGATGGAGGTGGTGTGTTATTGAAAAGGTATGAATGGGTTACATTGGTATGTCCGAGTCTTAATCTAGTTAAAATTATTTCTTCTTTTCGTGATTTTCGATCAGATGACTCCCATTCCTCGATCTTTTCTTTTATGCTTCTGAGATGGTTTGTGGATGAGGTCGAACTCCATTCTGCATTCCACAAATTTATAATTTTCTCTTTATATGTTTTCTTTAGATCATCTGTGGTTATTATGGTTTCGGTATTCGTATCCAGGGACAGCGAATTCAATCTCTTTGCTAATTTATCTGCGATTTCGTTACCCTTTATTCCTTTATGACTTGGGATCCATACGAATAGAATATCCAGTCCATTGGAAAGTAATTCTGTTATTATTTTTTGGATTCTTTGCACTATCGGGTTGGTGTTATATATTAATTGAATATTTGCAAGGGCACTAGCCGAGTCAGTTAGTATTATGAACTGGTACTCTGTATGTATTCGCGATATTTCTTGCAATGCAAGGTATATTGCATATAGTTCAGCAGTTTTAGCTGAGCTCCACGACGGTAGTTTTACAGCTTTGCTTATTATATTAGGAATGAAGAAAGCTGCTCCGGCTGCCATTGCTGTTTTTGATCCATCGGTGTAACAGTGTACACTGTTTGGATATCGTACTAAAATACTATTTAATTTTGACTGCATGTCTACAGTACTTGCGCAGTTGTTTGATAACTTTAACAGCTCGTCGGTGATTTGGATTGTCGGTTTCGACCATGGTGCAGGACGTACGGCGATCTGGGGAAGCGAGCGGTATGTTTTCGGGGTATAGGAGATTCAGATATTTTCCTCAAATTTGAATGCAATATGTTGATCTTCCTTTTGGGTTGATATGTACTTATTTCGATAATAGTTGTTAAATAGAAGATTTCCTGTTGGTAAATCTGGTATAGCTACTGCGGCGATTAGGAAATTTGCAGTTTGGATCATTCTTCGATATTTGAGGGGAGGTTCGTTAGCTTCTACACAGAGGCTTGTCGTAGGTGTGGTTCTGAACGCTCCTGTCGCTAATCTAATGCCTTGATGATGAATGCAATTTAGTTTTCCTAAGGTTGTGCGGCTTGCTGAATTATAAAATTGAGCGCCATAGTCCAATTTTGTTCGGATGAGGGATCGATATAAATGTAACAGTGTTCTTCTGCTGCATCCTACATCAGAATGGTTGAGCAACTTGAGAATTCCTAGAGAGCGGATGCATTTCGATCGTATGTACGTTATATGGTCCTTCCATGATAGTTTTTTATCAAGCAGGATTCCTAAAAACTTAACTGTTTGTACTTCTGGTATTGGTTTGGAACGCAGTGTCAAAACTATATTTTGTTGTTTTCTTTTGTTATTTGAGAAGATTATGTAGTTTGTTTTCTCGGCGGATATTAGAAAACCATGGTCGTGGCTCCAAGTATTTATGTTGTCTATCGTTGGCTGTATTATTTGTTTAGCGATTTCGAGCGACGATGTTTGAAGAGATATGCTAACATCATCGGCGAACATTCTGATAGAAATTGGCTTCTCGACAACTGAAGTAATATTATTTAGCACAAGCAGGAACAAAGTAGCACTCAAGGATGATCCTTGAGGTACCCCGTTGGAGATTGTTCTTTCCTCTGATAGAATGTTGCCTATTCGAACGCGAATCTTTCTATCAGTAAGGAAATTTTTGATTATGTTTGCTAAATTACCATCTATTTCGATTTGATGTAGTTTTTTGAGGATGAGGTACCGCCATACACGGTCATAAGCCTTAGAAAAATCGAAAAAAACTGCTACTGTGGAATTCGAATTTATGAATGATCTTTTTACATTCATGACAAGATCATTTACCGCTAGCTGTGTTGATCGTTGCTGTCTAAAACCATATTGGTGGATAGATAGTATCTTGTTGGTTTCAAGTGTCCATGAGAGCCTTTTGTTTAACAATTGTTTTAATATTTATTGAAACGCGGAAAAAATACGAAATCTTAAAACATTTAGACCCAAAGCCAAATATTGTGTCCGTCATTTATATATTTAATTATGAAAGTAGTAAAACCGAAAAAATTATCCGATGCATCATTTAACCGGCTAAATTACTCGATAATAACACGTTAACACTAATTCTCGATTTCCTTTATTAATTTTCTCAAACACATATTTTATTATTACTTTACATACTTAATAATAAAATAAAAACGAATATGCTGACAGCATGAGTTAGTTCAAATTTTATCACTCAATTATAACTCGGTGTTGAGTTTATTTAATAACTTTTTATAATAATCAAAAAAATCTAAATCCATATCTCAAATTTACAATTGAAAAACAAAATATAGATCGATTTATCTATGCTATTATTATATTATTGAATTTTATTATCATTTAAATACGTAAAGTAATAAAAATGGAAGATGTGTTTGAAAAAATGAACAAAGAAAATCGGAAATTATTATGAACAAGTTAAAGGCAAGTGAGTCGGCAATTAAATTATGTACCAGATAAATTTTTTTTATGCTACAAAACTAGGTAGTATATTTTGCACATCATTTCTATATGATTACTAGTTTACAAGACCACGATATTGTAACAAAAACAATTATTATTCCAAAAATTACAGTCAAAATTATCAGTAGTCTGCAAACAAAAAGTACGGTAATCTGGTGATTAAGACTAACCCGTTTCATTCAAACTCAAGTTGCTCTCAAATATTTTCCTCATTTGAAATTAAAATGATACCAGAGAAATTTGAGAAAATAAATTCTCTTCAAATCTATTAAACTTTTAAGTACTCGTTGAACCTCAACTTTATAATTCCTCATACCTTAGGATTTACTATACATATATATGTATATTTCTTTTTTTTTTTTTTGGAACTCAGTAATAACTGTATATAAGGTTAAATTTTCGCTACAGAAAATCATGAAATAGTACATATTGTCATAAAAATGTCTATCACAAGTGTAGCTACTCAAAGGCTCGCGAAATATGAACAAAAATTTGAAAATAATTACATCATCGTACAAGAAAACACTAGTGAAGCTGAGTCTTAGCGAATAAAATATAAAATCCTACAAATTTCCGTTTCTGTAAAGAGTTTTCGTTTCGTTCTTCTGTTTATTGTCATATTCTTTTTTGTCTTTCAGTAAACTGATGATTTGTTCGTATTGAACTTTTCACTTAATTTATCGACCAAAAATGTTTAAAATGGCAAATATAATTAAGAATGAATACGGCATAGTTTCATTTCGGCATAAAATAAATCATCGGCTTATTTTGTAGCTATTGATCTTTTTAAAACAAAAAGAAAAAAAGGTATATTTCCTTATTTTACTACTTTGCAGAAGTTCGTTTTAATGTTTTTCGAATAATATTTGGAATATTTTTAAATGAATATTAAACGTTGTTTTTGTTTTATGTTAATAAATTTTGAGTGTAGTATTAGGCAGCTATATATTACCGAGAGATTATAAAATATTTTACAATTTATTAATAGTTTTTCCAAGCATTGCATGATTTTGACGTCTTACTTTTATGTAAATTAATGAAAAATAGTGAAAGATAAAAAGGTGGTATTAATAATAACATCTGTATTCGTGGAAATTAGTTTTAAAGAAACAAAGAAAAAAAGAAGAAAATCAAACTTTGAAACTCTATATAGACTTAAACTTACTGCAATCTAATATAATTAAATATGAAAATAAATCGTCAGGAAATTTGTTCCTTTTTCTTAGTTTTTATATATATTTCAGATCAAAAAAAAAAAAAAAAAAGGAATTTGTAAATTCAAAAATTTCAAAATCTTTTGATATAACTGCGTCAAATTTTTACAATACGATTTTTTCATTTCAACGCTTTACGGATTTCAATTCCTCGATATTTAATTTTATTTACTTTTATTGAGACAATTTAATTACATAAACATTAATATATGTGAAACTAATTTTGAGTTTTATATTTTTATTTCCTTAAAATATTTCGGTAGATTGCAGTATTTTATTTCATTTTGTTTTGAAACGATCAAAAGAAATCTTTGTAGCCAGCCCCATTTGAACTGAAATAAACAGTCTTTAAAACTTTTTCCTTCTATAAAAATATTTAGAAATTGAAAACTCGATAAGAATTTTGGCATTTAATATTTTTGCGATATTATACAAATTTTTTATTCCCTACATTCTTACATTGAGCTATCAGTTATTATTGACGTGCCAAAGAAGCAATAAAAAAAAACCCAGTAAACTCAGTTATTAACTGAAAATATTTTTTTAGTCTAATGAGACGATCTGCGCTGAGATCATTCGCAGCGAAAAAGATAGTTTAAAATGAAATATTCGTCGATCTGTTTACGCGGAAATTAAATAGAGATATTCTACCCCCCTCTGAGAAAAATCTTATGTTTGCTTGTAACTGTGAACAAAAAATTTTTTTTATCGAAAAATAATCTTTAATGGCGTATTCGATTAAGTTTTGACAAAGTTAGTGTTGCATACCGACACAACGGTATTGTAAAATTTAATCGTTTGAAAATTTTATAAATGTACAAGAAATGAAAACGTGAAAAGTTAATGATATCATAAGCTGAATAAATATTTAGCTCTGAAAACAATTTCGGCATTATCCCATCATCGGGTGCTGAGAAGGTCTTTTGTTAATCATTGTGTCCGGTTCATATATTTTTCAACGGATAAGACGATTTTTCCATTAAGTATCTGATATAAACACTTTTTAGTTGTATATTATTATATAATGTTAATTTATTATTTAACAAACAGGGTACATCAAAATTTGAAATCTAGCGTTAATCGTTTTTTCCCTTTTTTTCATATTTCTCGGCTTTCGTCATCGACTGGCGAATTTGTCCCGTTTTCTTTGCTTACAATTCTTTATAGTCCGAACGTTATTATTTCGTTTATTCCTTTTGGAAAACTATAATTCACCAACTTATTAGGATGGTTGGAAGATATTTTTATCTTTTTGCTTTTTCGAATTAAACGTTACAGCGCACGTTACAAAGTGGAGTTCTAAAAAACCAGCGTCTCGAAACTTTCGCCCAACAGAATAGATTGAAACGGATTAAAACAGAATAAAGAGAACAATTTAATCGTTTAACAAATGCGCATTTGTCGCTAATTAAATAAAAACGTTCGCCTGAAACTTCGGAAATTTTTTAATAAAATTAATTAAATCACTAAGGTCTTCCGTTTAAATGGCGCGGTTTTTATAGTTATACTAAAGTTTCGGTTAGTCATATTACAAATTTAAACTTAAAAAATAAATCCGGATAAATAAAATGGTACAAAATTAATAATTACAACGGTACAAATAAAAACAATCTTCAAATTATATTCAACTCATCATTATCGTTTTCCGCAAAAATTTATCAACTATTGAGCAAATTTATCTAAATGTCTGCTTTAATGTAATATGTGTAAATTAACAATTGCAATTACTTATAACAACGAAGCGAGATTACTCTTAATAAAGTAACGATTTCGTATTTCGCTCGGTAAGCGTGAATCATTTCGGCAGCCACTTGCTTCCGCAGGTGAAGTACCTGTTCGTACACAGGCTCTACTTCTGCTCCGCAAATCCGTAACATACATGTGAACACGCACAGGTGAAAAATTGAGATCATTTTCAATTGATATGTCGAGGAATCTTCATTAAATCCAGAAAATCGCTTTCTTGCAGAAAACTTTCTAGTATAAAATAAGTAATACAAATTTGAATTTCGTAAATATTCGAATAAACAGAGTAATATTATCGTAATTTCTTTAATCGATAGAAGGACATTTTAATTTATAAATAAAATGCATTATTAAACCGACCTAAATGTCGTGTAGCAATGTCTGAATTACTCTGAACCATCAAAATATTTTAAAAAGAAAGCTGTTTATGAAATTTTCGGATAAAGGTATCTGAAACATTTTCATTAGAGACCTATGTATATACACACCAGTTGGCAAATAACAGCTGATTAATAAATCGAGCCACGTATTATTCAACAGATGCTAACTTGAAATGTCCGTAGCCTCGTTCAGTCAAAAAAGATTGAAGTGTGCCTCTTTTTTATGCAATCTATTAATGACTTTTTCAGTAACCGCTTGTCCGTTTTGCTGCGACCAAATGCGCTCATCATCGAGCATATTCTTCTACACTGCCGTAGATTTCTACCTTTTTGAACGAAGTTTCCTCTATGTTAATTTTCAACTGAACAAGTTTCTTTTTATTCCCTCCTCTTACAAACCGGTATTCCCGCTCCATACTGTGCTTCATTCATTCTCGCCCTTCCTTCTCCTTCGGTTATTCTAGCTCTTGATTCCTTTCTATCAGCTATCTCTGATCGTGTAAGGATCTGAGTCTCTCTTTTCTCTCTGTTCCGCTATTCTTAGGCCAATGTCCATGTTGACGAATCCATTTAAAAAAAAAAAAAATTTAATTACCCTCTCGAATTCAAGAAGAATCATAAACTCAGTATTCCGATTTAGGGGGGGGGGCAATGACTTAAGACTTTTTGTATTATCTAAAGTTGATTCACGAGTTGTGGCGGTTCTGAAGTCCAACAACAAACCTTTGTTGGATATATATACATACTAGATGTGCCCGCGTGAAATACAGTTTTAAAAGATTACTTTATTTGTTAAATTACGCTCGCGTGGAATTCAGTTCGTGACTGTAATCAGTAAAAACTCAATGTGCAAAATTATTTCACTCTCCTCAACTAATTAATTTTATTCAAAAATCACATCAATTTTGAAATCGGATGAGTAGTTTCAGAGATTGCCTCCTACATCCAAACTTACAAACATTACATCTTTATAATATTAGTATGATCCATCGCTCGAGACCATTTTTCCGTCGCTTTTTATTTTAATGGGATTAACGGGATAATATGAAAAAATGGTCGTCACGAAAAGCCCTTTTATTTTAACGGGATAATATATAGTCTATGTCCATCCTGAAAGTCCATTCTAAATATTGGTGAAAGAATTTTTGAAATCGGATGAGTAGTTTCGGAGATTACCTCCTACATCGAAATGTGCAAAATATATTAGTATATATGTGCATGTATATATATACATATATATACATATATATATATATATATATATATATATATATATATATATATATATTATACATATATATATATATATATACATATATATATATATATATATATATATATATATATATATATATATTATACATATATATATATATATATACATATATATATATATTATACATATATATATATATGTTTATATATCTATATATATAAAAATCCCGTGTCTTTATGTTTGTGCAGGATAAACTCGGAATTTACTTAACCGATTTTTATAAAATTTTGAAAGTACATGCAATTTAGTCCAACTCTTAAGAGATAGCATACTTTTTGCTTTAATTATTTACATAAATATTTGTTATATTAAATAATTCAATCAATCAATTAAAAAAAAACAAATTTAATTGTTGGCTATTACTTTTTGCTTTAATTATTTACATAAATATTTGTTATATTAAATAATTCAATCAATCAATTAAAAAAAACAAATTTAATTGTTGGCTATTACTTTTTGCTTTAATTATTTACATAAATATTTGTTATATTAAATAAAACAATTTTTGACAATTTTATTATTTTTTGAGCACCGACTACTTTTCGTGGCGACTTTTGTGTATCGTGCGATGTTAATCGAAATGCAACCAGGTTTATCGCTGGCGCATGGCGTTTTTATCGATGAATGATGAAATACATTTTTTCGCTGTCGTTTACAAAAAAGTTCGTGTTATTACGGAGTTGTTGTTTATGAAAGAAAAAAAAATATTGTGCGATATTGTGCGGCATTTAATTCATTTATATTTCAGTATATTTAATAAACGTCCTGCCTTGATAAAAAAAAAAAAAAAAAATTATTTTAATATTCCGACAACAGTAGTGTGGCAGTGATACAACTCTCTGACATTGTTGGGCATCTAAGTTGCTTTATATTTCAGTATAAGATAATGCCGCGGAGACAATCGAACCTCAACAATGCGCGTAACAGAAATGCACGGCGCATGTGTGTTATGAGAACTACTGAATCGGAAGATGAAATTGCAAGAATAAACGCATGATGCCTGCTCACGTGTGGGAACACCATCAAGTCTATTCGTGTTAGCAAAAGACAGGTTGACCAAGAACATTGTGCACAAATTAGTGCTTAGATAATTTTCAATTTTATAAAATAATATAACTAATAGTTCGAAACCAATGTTATCTGCCTCATTTATAACATTTAATTTTTATGTAACTAATTTATTTAGTATGTTGTGTAAATAAGTCATTGATTACAGATTAAAGTTAAAGATTAGATAAATAAAATGTAAATTCAATAAGTGTATATTAGTTGGATAATTTTATTCTCTACATATGATTCAAAATCGGCTAAATAATTTCAGGCTTATTAGTAAAAGTTAATTTGGTTGCATCAAAATAATAAGTAAAAAATTAATTTAATCTATTGTAACTACTAAGCCACAGCAATGCCTGGCTGGGTCAGCTAGTATATATATATATATATATATATATATATATATAAATCGATTAATAAAGCTTGCTGAAATACCGGCTGTATTATTAATAAATACTTAAGGCAACCCCGCCGACGGGACAGTTATACTCTGCCCATTTAGGGGACGCGGGCGTCAATCAAGGAGATCTATACCCAGAAACGAGGAGAAGGGAAAGAGCTGTCAGTTAAATTTCAATTTGGTCAAATATTGACAAGATATATGAAAGGAAACCAATAGCTGCAATGACAGATAGAGAGGGGAGGGACAATGTAAGGTGTGTAATATAAGGAGTAGGGAAAGCAGCAAATATAAGAAATACTGAAAAATCTAAAGATCTAAAAAATAATTCAAATGTTCGAAAAAAGTTTCTTTTTTTTTCGAGTTTTCTAATTTCTACAAATTTTGAAGATAAATGAAGATTTTTTATTTTGATTTCCAAAAATTATTACTTGCAGAGTGTCAATTTTTTAGGTTAAATATGAATGAATTAAGTTATAATACCAAGTATCATTAAATGAGTACATTGATTCGAAGAATTAAAAAGAAAACACAGAAAAATTTCTTTACGACCGGACGCAAATTACTTTTCTTGAATATTCTGTTAATTTCGTATTATATAAAATAGAGATTTTAACTGAGTAGCCCGAAATTGTTAAATTCTCTATTGCTTGTTTAGAGAAATAAAATTTACTTGTCAGTTCTTAAATATAAGAATGTAAAGAATACCTAAAAAAAAAAAGAAATAATAATAGTAATCATAATACTTTTTACTTTTATTCACTGAAACTTCCGTAATGTAATTTATTTGTTGGAAGTTCATATTCTGTCATGCCGTCCAGCTCAATGCAATACAATGTGTACGGTAGTTTTGTTAATTAAAAATTCTATAGTAATAGGAATACAATTTGCTCACATGCATTTTTTGGACCACAACAAAATATACCATACTCTCCTTAGATAAATATTTGATTAAAACTGCGTTCCTTAATTATATAATTATTTTAGAACAATCCACTACTACTATTACTATTGTTACATGTTTCTGCGAAAAAATTTAATGATTGAAACTGAAAGTGAATATTTTATGATATGGGAACAAACGTTTTAATTTTTATAAAATTACAGTCACCTAAACCATATATAGAATTTGAACTTTATTTATAATATTCGAATGGCATTAATACATTGATGTATAAAGCTAAATGACAGGTGTTCGAAATAGGTCGTGTGGCAACTTTCCAACATCTAACGTAAACACGTTTTAATCCTTTTTAACTTTAAATAGCACGTATGTTGGAAGTAAACATCTGCTTAATATCGGCTAGTTGGTATAATATTTTCGGATTGGCAGATCGCTGGTAATTGACTTCTTAAACATTTACTATCTAAACACATACGTTCACTGTTGAATACAATACTTAAATTACTCTTCTGCGATGAGTGAAATCGCACGAATTTATTGTAAATAGTAAATTTCTCTGTAGGCCTAAAAACCGCCTTCGAAATTATGTTACAAAGTAAACGTTTCGACGAGAAAAGATTCCGCATCGAGCGAAAAAAAATTAAATGAATTATTTCGATCGGTCGTTATTTTTTATGATTACACCGGCGTATATTTTGTAAAATAATAAAGACCAAACAGCCCGGCAATTCGAACGAACTTCAAAAATGTTTTTAAATCAATCGGCAACCGGCAGTTTTCAGTACTATTCAAGACGGAAATATTATTACGCATTAATGAAACAATTCTTTCTTTAGTAGAGAAGCCGTAAAGTTTTTATTAACTTACATTACTTAATCGTTCGCCGAGCCACACGAATAAAATAGATAAAAATCACAGTTCATACTAAGCGCTCTATTTAATTCAAACTTCCCCGTAATTAAAATACTACCGCAAGCATTAACATTTATTTTGAATAGTACTTTGTGTCCGATTCCTTTTAGTTTTAAATTTGAATCATTTTTGAACTCTAAATTTTCATTTTTAGCAAGTTTTATTCATTTTATTCAATTTAATTTCAAATAATGAATAATCTGGGCGAGAAAATTGTTCGTATTATGCGACACTGACCATGAATTAAACTTTGCAAGTTCTGTACAGAAAAATTTACTTATTTAATTCGATATTAAATATACAGTTGTTCCGCACTTTAGATTTATTGAATTAATTTATAGCGTTGTTTTCCCTTTTCTATTCTTCCTACGACTACAATTAAATTGGTTATCTTTATTTGCACCTACATTTCCGTGGTAATTAACTCCGATAATATTTTAAGTCACTTGCATTACCCTTTTAATTTCAAACTTTCGATTGTTTGCAATATTGTAAAGATGAAAAGACGCCGATTAACAAAAAAAAAAAAAAACAAAAAAAATCAGCTCTCCAGTTGTTACATAACAAGCTGTGAATTTTTTAAAAATTCATTAACTGATTTTTGTCTGACTTATTAGAAATTCATTTTCTTTCCCACGCACGTTAAGCCGTGATAAATCATTTTAAATTAATCGTATTTGCTGTATTAATAACAATTTCTCTAAAAAAAACATTCTTTTTTCATATTATTTCATGACTACTGAGTATCTGAATTATAAGCTTGGTCGCAATTAAAAATAATATTAATATAGATCATCCGTTCAATAACATAATATATAGGACACCATTTTTCGAATATGAAGATAAACTACTTAAGGTAAAACAAATGAAAAAACTTACGGATAAATTTTATATAAATAAATTTCAAGAAATATGGAACAATTATAATGGAACAACATATCAATTTTTCTTCCCAAGTACAATAGATAGATTTAAAAAGTAATCAATATACGCCAAATTTTTTTAATGTCCAATTTATAACAGGGCGCGGTTTAATTAAGATATATATTTATATAAATTTAATATTTCTGGTTCTGAAAACTGTGTAATATGTAAATTCAGAGATGATGTTTTTCATATACTGCAAGGATGCAATTATAATAATAGACACTCTGTAATTATGATATAAAACAACTTGTACAAAATTATTTTAATGAATTTAACAAATTTGCAATTGAAGAAATAAAATTTCGAAAACAAAGAGTAAAAATATAGTATATATTATAAAAAACTGTAAAATGGAAATTAATATAATACCAAATACTTAATTGGATGGGTTATAATTTGTTCCTTTCTCCTAGCAATATCTGATCGTATAAGATATAATTGATTCCTTCCTATTCTAATTGTTTCTGGGTACAGTCCCCGGTTGACAAGCCCCCAAAAAAAAAAAAAAACAAAAAAGGTTATATTAATTTCATTATTATAATAAATTAATATTTCAGTAAATAAATGTACCCTACCCGACGTTTTCGGGAATAGGGGAAAAAAAACAAAAAAAGACTGACCATCTGTGTATAATCATCGGCATTTCAATAGTACCACCGCTAACTGGTGCACTTTCGAATAAACACAAAATAACATTAAAGTCGGTCTAAATGATCAAAAGTTGTAAAAAAAAAGAAAAATGTGACAAAGATATAAGCTGCTCTTTTTGAAGTCGGTAAAAATTAAGAACATCAACCACCAATTTATATTACTTTCCTAAAAATATTAAACACGAGCCAATTTGCGGAATATTAAAAATCTACCGACTGATTAAGACATTGAAGAAACTAAACTGAAAAGAAATAAATTTTAAGAATTGGGTCAAAGAAGCCAAAGGCGAGTTCTGAAAAAAATAAATAAAATAAAAGAACTCAAATTCAGAAGGAGTATCAAGAACTTTCAACCGGTATGAAACTAGTGATGGTGATACGATGAAAAAAACGGCCATCTAACGTATTTACACCTGTATCTTCTACTGGCAATGTACGAAACAGGACTTTTTTCGAAAGAAAAAGACATAATGTGAAATAACGAGGGAGTATAAAAATAAAAAGGTTCCTTTAATATATTACTCGTTGCAATAGGTAAACGTGGCGAGTATTATTTGAAATGGCAGATGTGTCTGATTTACTGAATATCACCGGCTATAAAAAGAAAAAATGGAATCAATAGCAAACGATTGCGTCTGTAGTTTATAGTATCCTTAAATATCGATAAGCGACAAAACTATTTAAATATATTTTATTGCAGTAGCTCTAAATAAATTTTTAACCAATATCTTGAGCGATACATTTAAAAAAAAATAAAATTAAATCAAAATTCGAACTTTTACATTATTAAATGCATTTTGAAAGAAGGTAAAAATGATACCGAGATGTTCTTCGAACGAAATAATGGACCATCCATTTAATTTTACATATCTACATATATGGTTTAAAAATGTATTTAGTTGAGGCTGGCAACTTGTATGAAAGTGTCCTCGCCTTGATAACTAGTCATTCGTTAAAGTCCCTTTTTTTTTTCATCTTTTCTACTTGCGTAACTTGTAATATTTTAGTTTTCTTTCATTTTTATTTCTTTATTTGCTTCTTGCTTGATAAGTTGCGTACGTTTTATTCGAATGATACAATTCTTAGAAACATTTCACTAATCGAAATATCTAAATATGACTGTGAATTATGAAATTTGGCACTGGAATATTGCAGTATTATTTTTAAGCGCGAAATAAATCGGTGGCAGATGCTTAAAATGTTCGGCTAATTTAAAAATCAGACAGCTCATAGAAAATAACGAGATTAAAATTACCTGAGCTGGTAACTTTCTGAGAATTATGAAATTTAACCTAAATATAGGGGGGAATCTATATAGATTCGTTACGATCGCTCTCGTAAGCACGTTCACGACGCGTCGCAACGTTCTGGTGCCAAAAATATCATTTCAGTACAGTTCGACGCTTCGCATCAATCATTTTTGCACAGATACCAGACCATAGGGGGGCGTCTATGGAAACGAAATATTCTACAATTTATTTTCCTACACCGATCGTTCAAATTTTATGTGGAAAAGAAAATCTGATAAAAAGTTCCTATAACCAGCAAGCTACGATCGATCCATGCATAGTACGTGTAACCGTGGAAAACGTATTCTCACACCGATACAAGAAAAGCGCTACGCTGGCAGCACATTAACTGTGTAAGAAAATTTATGACAAAATATTTTCACTGCCATTTGCGAATGCTTCATAACGATTACTGTCGATCAAACCTTTTTTTTTTTTTTTTTTTTTTTTTTTTTGGCCCGAACAGAACAGTTCATTTGGCCAGCAAACTACGACACGACTAGATATTAAAAAATACTAATAATAGAAAATTCAGGAAGAGAAATTTCATTCTACATTATGGCCGCAACTGCTGGCAGTGCCCACAATGCTCAATGAAACAAAACAAACACAAACAAGATTTTTTCATTCTGGAGAAAGGAGCAAAAGAAAAAATAGATAAATAGATAAATATTTCTATCTCACATTATGACCACAGTTGCCTGGCAATGCTCACAATGCATTATGAGAAAAAGGAGGTAGTCACAACCACACTGGACAAAGACTACAATGTAAGAAAAAAAAAGTAAAATAATGGAGAAAAAAAAAAAAATCAAACAACAATCCTGTTTCTTTCAATAAACCTAAAAAGGACAAATAAAATTTTATCACTGGAACAGAGCAGATGAAAAATACACAATGGAGGATAAATACCACGGGACATGAGGTCTTTAGAAAACGCAAGTCTCGTGTTATCGAACTGGGCGCAATTAAATAACAAGTGGTTAATGTCTTCTCTAAAATTTTGTCGACAATAGATATTACAACCCGTGCAGTGCCCGGTGTTTGAAAAATTTAAACCCAATCGGCAATGGCCGGAGAAGAGCCTACACACAACGGTCACAAACCTACGGGTCAAACTAACTTGGACACTAATGCGATAAAACCAAGGTGTGGACGGCAAAGATGGTTGGACCATATGAAAATATTTACCAGGCCCTTGCTCTCTACAAATAAGACTTACCCAATCCGCATGATTATCTCTTTTGACTTTATCTAGAAGATCGAAGGATGGGATAAATGGAAACTTAATACCTGATCTAACACTTTCTTTTGCGATTAAATCAACATACAGCATTGCATTAAATTCAATATCATCCGCCCGCTAGCAGGTCTCTTCACTTTTCTCCCAAAATTTTGTGAAAAAGAAATGAAACTATTCCTTAATTTTTTGCCCACTAATCTACTTATGTATTCCGCCGTTTTTTTTTTTTTCTATCTGGCCAATGTTGCAGCGCCATAAATGCAAAAAGGTGAAATAAAGTAGTAAAAATCGTGATTGAAAAGGTTTCAAGTTATTAAAATGCAAAAAAAAAAAGCAACTAAACCTATAACAAACTAATAAAGGTGAAAGGAAAAAATAAATCGGTAGCACGAAACGGATAAAATTGAACTTAAGGGATTCATTTTCCCATCCGTTACAGCTAAAGATTTCAACTTTTAATGAAAAATCTGAACATCTTAAATA